>WUJK01000004.1:1200000-2400000 GCA_011317545.1 Coniella vitis | reverse complement strand
CTCGGTGCTGGTGGCGCCGGTTTCTTGAGCAGGCGAGGACGAGCTAGTCGCGGCGCCTTCGGTAGCCGTCACGGGGCAAATAGTCGTCGAAATCGCAATAATCTCCGTTGTCACAGAGCCAACCCGCGCGGGACAGTCAGTTACCGTCGCCGCGCACGAAGTGATGGTGTAAATGCTTGTGCTATAGACTGTACTTGTGGTGAATTCCTGAGTAGACTGGCTGTTGGGCGCTACGGTCGTCTTGGACTCGGTGCTGGTGGCGCCGGTTTCTTGAGCAGGTGAGGACGAGCCAGTTGAAGTACTCTTGGTTGTGGCGCCAACGGTAGCAGTCACGGGGCAAATAGTCGTCGAAACAGCAATAATCTCCGTCGTCACGGAGCCAACCCGCGCGGGACAGTCAGTTACCGTTGCCGCGCACGAAGTGATGGTGTAAATGCTTGTGCTGAAAACGGTGCTCGTGGTGAACTGCTGAGAAGACGTAGTTGTCGCAACAGATTCCAAAGAGCTAGTAGTCTGGTGGGTAGGACCAGTGCCGTTGGAGAAGTGAGATGGGCGGATAGAGATCTGAACGCTGCTGCTTTGGACCGAAGACGTAACGTCCGAAGACGCGGCGCTTGAAGTCGCATGTCCACCAGGTCCAACGGGCACGGTCGAGTTGGCGTGCGAAAGCAGACCTGTGTTGGTCTGGACGCGAGTGTGGCCTGTAACACTGGCGATTGGAGAGCTCTGCGATCCCGAAATCGACACAGTGGGGAGCCCACCTGTCGAGTTGTGGGCAGACGATGAGGATGATGGACGGTCACTGAGATGAGAGGAAACAGATGAGGGGCGGCCTGTTACTTGGGTAGACACCGAGGAAGGACGGCCTGTTACTTGGGTAGACACTAAGGAAGGACGTCCAGTCACTTGGGTAGACACCGAGGAAGGACGGCCTGTTACCTGGGTGGACACCGAGGAAGGACGGCCTGTTACCTGGGTGGACACCGAAGAAGGACGTCCAGTCACTTGGCTAGAAACCGAGGAAGGAAGGCCGGTTACCTGGGTGGAAACCGAAGGACGGCCTGTTACTTGGGTAGACACCGAGAAAGGAAGGCCAGTCACCTGTACAGAAGTCGATTGGGTCGAGGAGCTAAAGACCGTGCTAGTCGAGGATATTATGGAGCTCGAGCTGATTGCTTCAGGGCAGACGTCGCAGCCACAGCGCATGGCGTTGTACAGAATCTCGTTGTAAGAGCTGCCGTTGGCATCCACATTGTCAGCAGCAAAGGTCTGGTCCCAAATGGAGACGCCTCCAAACATGGAGTAGTTGGAGGCCTGGAGGATGCACATGAGAGTGCTGGCAATCTCAGCATCGACGTAGCCATTGCTTGCGGCTAAATCGCTGCCAGGCAGACCGACGTGGATAGTGGCGTTGGCGCTGGGGGTGCCGGCCAGGAAGGTCTCCCATGCAGGGTAGTTCCAGTACTGGTTCAGGCTGCCGTCGGCGTTGAGAACGTTGCAGGATGGGTTGTTGTAGAACTGGACAAAGAATCGGTCGAAGCGAACAAGATGGAGCAGGTTCCACATCTGGTTCGTCTCATCGAGAACACACTGAGGGGCGGCAGTGATGATGTCTGAACGGCCCGACGCCTCAATGTTGCTTCGGAGGGTCTCAATCACGCCCAGGTATCCCTCATCGCCGGCATCCATCCACTCAATGTCAAAGTCATAACCATCCACAGCAATGTGAGTATCCGCCGAAGAGTCAAAAGGACGTGGCTGGTCGGGCAGGTCGGGATTGTAGGGGCCGAAAGAGTTCCAGAGAAAGTTGCCAAAGTCGACACCGTTGTCGTAGCTCGAAACACTATAGCTGCCTGTCGAGGTTTCACCTCCAATAGACAAGAGAACCTTCTTGTTGTACTGCTTTTGACAAATCTCGATGCCGGGCACGAGGTAAGGACAGTCACTGAGGAGTTCGGACGGAACGCCGTTGTCGTAGTATCCTACCCAGCAATGACCTGCAAAATTGTCGCCAGGGTAGCCGGACAAGCCTGCGTTCTCGGGCGACGTGTTGATGAAGCCCAGGGTAATGTATTCGAAGCTGGGGTCAGCACATACATCTGAGATGTTGGCAGTGCCGTGCTGGCCAAAGTAAACATTGACAGAGTCTACAAGGGCCATAGCTGGGGCGGCGGCAGCCGTAGCGACCAGCAAGGCGTTGCGGGTAACCATTATAATCTTTTTTTTTTAAATATTATAGGGAGTGTGTGTATGAAAACGAATGACTTGGCCGTAGCCAGAGAAAGAGCGTGGATTGTGGTGTGATCGCAAGATCAAAGAAAGGACGCAAAGACAATCTTTGCAAGCCGGAGAGACAGGCTCACCTTCGTATTGGCTCAAGTTGACGAGGTGAAGAGAGGGATGGGAGAGCAAGGAGAGAAGAGAGAGGGAAAAAAGAAGAGTCGGGAAAAGCCATTTTCAAAGCTTCCGCAAACAAAGCCTCCACGAACTGGCGCCATTTCCCGCAAACTCATCGGCCCTCGCAGTACAACGGGACTCGCACGCAGGATAGAATGCCAAGACGCCCCAATACTAGACGATAGTACATGGCGGTAGAGCCTCGCGATAGCGTCGTTGATGGTCGAGACCCGTATCGTGGGTACATGATTTGGGGCCCCCCCTCCTTCCTCTCCCTTCCCAATAAGAGGCGCCTTACCTACCTCTAAAAAAGCACTCTGTTACCATGACGCACGAGGCCTTCGTGAAGCAACAAAAGAACGCAAGCAGCAGCAGTGATTGGTCGGACAGAGTCGACATGCAGGGGCGCCACACCAACAGCATCTCCAACAGCTGACAACTGCGAGGAACAGGTATAGCGTGCTGCGTGAGGCTAAATGGAGCCATGCCAGGGCGGGTCCAGCTTCTTCCCATTGGTGAGAACCCAGGGGAAGACGGAGCTAAGGCGGCTCAATACTATGTGTATAGTAGTGACGGGGCCGGGTCGTGATCGGGACAGTGGACAAGAGTCGGAGTCGTAGTTGTGCCGTCGACGCTGCAAGTCTGACGGGGGAAAAAGGAAAGTGCCATGGTGTTGATGTTCTTTTGGATAAAGAGACACACCATCGAGAGGGCGCTTGGATAAATAATCTCTGCGTCGCTGTTGGATGTGATATGCAGAAGCCAATCAGCAGAAAATGACGACGGCTTCAACAGGGGACAGACGAGGCTGGGCCTTTCATCTTGCTATCGAAAAACACCCAAACACAGTGAGCCTTCAGTGAGCAGCGAGCAGCGCCATCTTGTCACTTGAGAGGCACGCACGCGCGCATTCTGGAAGAGCATCAGTATTGATACAGCAGCAGCAATTGAGGCAGAGGATACCTGATGGTGGAGTTCGGGGCTCGGCCCGAGGTTACGGGGAGCAAATTAGTTTAGGCAGAGAGGAAAAGAGCGTGAGAGGCCGAAGTAAAAATTCCCAAAAAGTGGGGGGCAGCCAAGGCGAGGAAGGTACCCTGTCGGCTGTACATGGTACAGGCAGACAGGGCACTACTAATAGTATGTACATACTTAGTATGTTCAGTGGAGCCAAGCTGTGCCTGGGGCTCTGGGGCTGAACAGTTGTGAGTGTTTGTACACAGTAGTCAGGACGAGACCACACGCCCTTGACTCGTCCAGGCAGTCACAGCCTACTGAGCCTGAGCCCTGAGAGCCAGCCAGCCAGCCAGCCAGCCAACACAACCATTTCTGCTCCGGAAAGGCGCGCCTTGGCACCCGTATAAAAATCCACACGAGAAGCAAGTGTAAAGTGGACAGGCCAAGAGAATAATCAAACGAGCCGCATGCCGAATCGATGAGGCAAAAGGATACTACTCTTCGCCAAGGTATGCTAGGTACCGAAGTTGCACAACGGGACTGTTTGTACCTGAACAGACCCCAGAATAGCAAGCACGGTGAGGCTTTGCACGTGCAGCCAGGAACTAGAGGCCTCAACGTTAGAAATAAGCTTGTTCTGGTGACTTGTAGCGTGACTTGCCAGCAATATCTGCGCCAGGGCCGCTATAACAGGCCTGCCCAGTTGGGGAAACACGGTGGTGCCACCCTGCAGCACACTTTGATTGCTGCCACCCAACCTGGAAGGCACCAATTGCAGGCCCCTGAGCCCTTGCAGGTTAGCATTGACGTGCATTGCCAAACCCCACGTGCTTTAGTCAGCAGAAGCACGGTGCAGAGCCAAATTCGACTACAACTTTTGCCGCTTTCTTTTCTGCGTGTTCAGTGGCCCACATAGTACACATACTCACTTTGTACATAAGTACAATGGCAAAGGCACCCTGATGGTGGCCTTCACTGTTGCATAGTACAGCGAGCCGCCCTCGATCCCATGGCCGTGGTGCTTACCCACCCAGACTAGCCGGTTGCTTCTTCATCCGCTGAACAGTGGCTTTCTCGGGGCCGGAGATGTCGTAATTTTCTCCACTTTTTGAGGACTGTCAGCCTAGCAACTTGAGGCCAAAGTCGTGTCTCAATGGCTTGTTCATGCTTGTTGGTTAGCAGCGTCGGAGTAAAATGCGCCAAGCTTAAGGCGACTGGGCGGCTGTGGCTTCGGATCGCAACCCGCAGTTTCTCGGCGCAGAAACGATCAATTTCCCCTGAAGCCAAAAGGCTTGGTGTGGAAACCGACAGGCTTCTTGCTTCGAGGCATTACCCGCAAAGGCGGCTCGACTCGTGGACGCGATAAGTCCGTAGGATTTCCCTAAGGCTTCCATCTGATTACGAGCTTTGCTAAAGTAACAAAGTTCAAAAGTCGCCCGAGTACCTTATCACCCTGCTAGTGCTGTGGTGGTAACGTGGATACGATTCTGCAACTCGGCCGTGTTTGGTAGACACAACCTAACCAGACAACCTCGCACACGGCTATTTCTCATGTCACCAGTTGTTGAGGCCGGGTATGCGTACTGATAAGCTGCGTGGGTTCTCTAATCTCCCTGATTAGATCAGGTCCGCAGTCAAGCACATCTTGCTCACCCTTCATGGCTGCCAGCGCGCAACTTCTCTGCGAAGTTCACCTACCTCAGCTAGCTGGACGACGTTCGTAGCATCTGCTCCGGCCTGCCAGACTCAGCCAGGGAGAGTCCCATGAGATCGACGTACAAGTCAAATGCTTCGACTGGAGAAAGCAGCCGGGAAAGTAGGTTTGACGTTATTGCGACATCAACAGTCCAGTCAAGTTGATGAATATTTAGTGCTCTGTACACATGAATGAGAGGGCCTGAGGCGAAGTTTTATCACTCGTCAGAAAAGCAGAAAGTTATATATATATATATATATATATAAAAAAGAGGACGAAATTGAGCTCCAAGGTCTAGAAATAGTGCTGGATGTATTGTTGCGAATGCAAACCTTCATGGCCCTACATAGTAATCATTGCTGCAATTGCCAAACGCGTGGTCCATAAGTTCCAATTGCCTCATGTGTTTTAGCAGTTCACAATAATATCGTGATTGAATTGCAATGGCGTGCATCTGGCTCATGGAATCACATGGAGTTGCGGCGAAAATGCTTGAAGCTCTCTGACTCGGTCGCAAGGTCCCAGGCAAGGGCTTCTCCATTGGCCTTCCGCAATGCCAGTTCACTCCATGGCTCGTCTTTTGCGAGCTGTACAAACTGGTCCTCAGATGCTGAGTGGCTAGAGATACGGTGAGCATGGGTATATAATGCTTTCTTTGCTTGCCGGATTTTCACTTGAACAAACTGCAACTTGCAAGTATAGGCCAAGTTATCCCCATCAGCCTGAGCAGTTGGAGAGATGATCACAGTCCATTATCCGAGGTTTCTACAGGAAAGCCTTGCTTGAAGTTGTTGCCCCATTGAAGATAATTGCATCTGTATCTTTGCGACCTGAGCACCTGGCTTTTCATTTTTCGCACAGGTGAAAAACAAGCGACGACCGTCTCGACATGTGTAAGAAGCAAGGAGTAAGCGGTAGGATAACGTTTCGCTTTGTGGTCGTCGAGAACACAGCGCATGTGAAGATGACTGATTCTCTTATCGCTGTCTTGGCGTTTGCAGCAGTCTGGTTGATTGGGTGATGACGTTGCCAAATCAGGGGCAATGATAGGCTGTGGTGCTACTTGTGTGTTGCCAAAGTCGCGTGTGCTATAGCGGGGGCGGGGCTCTACAAACGGTCTCGGCCTGCTGAAGCCATCTCACCCAAAAGCTACCCTGACATTTGCACCTTCCTTTGTTAATTTATTAAGCACCACACACCACAACACATCGGGGCCTTGTGCATACCCACGCTTTGCAAAAGCACGATTGACACACCGTCCAGTTCCATAACCAGATCTTGTAGAAGGCAAACCAGTGGCTCAACTGCCGAGCCCCACCCTGGTGTCTTGACTAGCCCGTCGAATATACCGACTCTATCCATCGGTGCCCCCCGTTTGACGCTTGCGCCTGCGCCTGCGCCTGCGCCTTGGCCTGCTCAGCACATCTCGAGCTTCCCGTTACGATACGATACGATATTCCCTCCAAGCCATACACGGACAGAGGCGCAACACACACACACACACACACATATATATATATACAGACACACGCGAGCAGCAGTAGCAGCCACCATGCGGTCACAGCTCCAGAAACCCGCTGCTTCATCCAGCCGCGACGCCGAGCTGTCGGCACAGTTCTCCAAAACCTCCATCTCGGACCTCCCGCCCCTCCAGAACCGAGCCGCCCAAAGCTCCAGCCCATATATCCGCGCCCACGCCACTACGCCGGTCGCATGGCAGCTCCTCGACGATGAGGCAACACGCAGGGCAAAGAAGGAGAACAAGCTGATTTTCATGAACATCGGCTTCAAGTCGTGCCATTGTATGTGTGCTCATCACGAGCAAGCACACTCCTGTCCTCACGCCTCACGCCCCCAGAGAATGGCCCCGGACTATCTGGCGGCGCAACATTGATACTAATACAAGTCGGCTACTTCTAGACTGCCGCCTCACGACCGCCGAGTCTTTTACGCATCCAGAAGTCGCGAGTCTGCTCAATAAGTCCTTTATTCCCGTCATTGTCGACCGCGATGAGCGTCCGGACATTGACAGCATATATATGAACTATATCCAGGCTAGCAATGGTTCTGGCGGTTGGCCCCTCAACGTTTTCCTGACACCAGACCTCGAGCCTGTCTTTGGCGGCACTTATTGGCCCTCGCCTGGGACAGAACTTATTGGCGCCGATGGCGAGGAGATTTCGGAGGATGAGAGGCTCGACTTCCTCGTCATCCTGCAAAAGATGCGAGATGTTTGGCCCGAGCACGAGGCGCGCTGTCGCCAAGAGGCCAAGGAGATTGTCGCGAAACTGCGCGAGTTTGCTGCCGAGGGAACGGTTGGGTCACGGGGCGCTGGGACGGAGGGCTCTGCCGCCAGTCTCCAGGTGACAGATTCCGACTTGGACTTGGATCAACTGGAAGAGGCTTACACACACATTGCTGCAACGTTTGATCCAGTCAATGGTGGATTCGGCGTTGCGCCCAAATTCCCCACCCCTGCGAAACTGTCTTTTTTGCTCAAGTTGGCTAGTTTCCCGCCTTCTGTTGCAGACGTTGTGGGCGAGAAGGAGGTTGCGCAGGCTACCCACATGGCACTGCACACGCTGAGGAGGCTGCGGGACGGAGGACTGCGAGACCATGTGGGCGGCGGCTTCCATCGGTATGCCGTGACTGCCAACTGGACCATGCCGCACTTTGAAAAGATGGTTTTGGACAATGCATTGCTGCTGGGTCTCTACCTGGACGCATGGCTGTCCACTGCGCCTAAGGACAAGGGCTTGAGCAAAGACAACGAGTTTGCGAATGTTGTTTTTGAGCTGACAGAGTACTTGACGCAAGCGCCCATCCAACGGCCGGGTGGCGGCTTTGCTTGCGGAGAAGCAGCCGACTCTTTCTACCGAAAGGGCGACCCTCACATGCGCGAAGGCGCATATTACTTGTGGACGCGCAGAGAGTTTGACCAAGCTCTCTCCGGCCTGGACTCTCAGGTCAGCGCGGTTGCAGCAGCTCACTGGAACGTGCTGGAGCATGGAAACGTGCCTCGCGAGCAAGACCCTATCGACGAATTCATCAATCAAAACGTTCTCTTCACGGTCAAGGATACCAAGGAGCTAGGCAAGCAGTTTGGTATGCTCCCAGAGGAGGCGCAAAAGCTGATCGAGACGGCACGCGAGAGATTAAAGACGCATCGTGCAAAGGATCGCGTTAGGCCAGAGCTGGACGATAAGACCGTGACTAGCATCAACGCTTTGGTCATCTCAGCGTTGGCGAGAACAAGCCCAGCGATCAGCAGTATTGACCCCACAAGTGCTGCCAGGTATCTACAGGCGGCGACGGACGCAGCTCGATTCATCAAGGAGAAGTTGTGGGATGAGTCCAGTCAGACTCTGTACAGAGCATACTCCACTGAGAGAAGCTCAACGCAAGCCTTTGCCGAAGATTATGCATTTCTTATTGAGGCTTTGCTAGATTTGTACGAGACAACGGGTGACGAAAGCTGGCTGCAGTGGGCTGACGAGTTGCAAAGTAAGTGGTTCGCATTTGGTCATGCCGCAATACTAATTTCTATGCTTGCTCTATTGCCTTGTTGCTGACGGAGAATGGTTTTCACAAACAGAAAAACAACTTGCTGTCTTTTATGACCCGACAACATCAAGCACGTCATGGCCTGTTGCGACCCCTATGGCTCACCATTCCGCTTGCGGCGGTTTCTACATGACCAGCGAGGATGCACCACATGCCATTCTGCGTCTCAAGGATGGCATGGACACTGCCCAGCCATCCACCAATGCCGTGTCAGCGTCCAACCTCTTCCGCCTCGGCTTCATCTTTGGCGACACCAAGTACACCAAGCTCGCGCGCGAAACCATTGATGCCTTTGAAGTCGAAGCGCTGCAGTACCCGTGGCTGTTTATCGGCCTGCTGAGCGGTGTGGTGACGGCACGTCTGGGCGGGATCGTGTGGGTGGTGACGCGCGCGCGAACTGACAAGGACAAGGAAGAGCTGCGCAAAAAGTTCTATGAGCTTCCCCGCGCGGGACTGCGAAGTCTAGCGTTTCTGCAGGAAGGGGGTTGGTTGAGCAGCAAGCGGAACGGGGCCAAGCTTGCGCAGCTCAAGGTGGGGACGTATATTTTTGACGGTGAGTATCGGGCGTTTGAGGAAGAAGAGAGTTGAATAAGGGTGGGAAAAACGATTCCGTTGACAGCATCTCTTACTTGCGCCGCTCTTGCAACCTTTGAGAGCGAGTGTATGGTAAGTCCACGCGCTGGCCTGGCCTGGCCTGGCCTGGCCTGGTCTTGCGGGGCGACACACGGTTGTTGGCACCGCAGAATGCATTTTATACGGGCGCAGTGGATGGGCTGAAATTTGTTTGAGGGTTTGACCGGGCTCGGTTGCATTCATCTACAAACTTTGTATCGCCATTTTTTGCATTATTGGGCGTTTTCTTTCATTGGTCTTGGATTCTGGGAATATTTCTCCTGTATCTACATATCATCTTGATTTCATGGAGAATGAGCAGGGCAGATGCGTATGTATGTATACCTTGAAGGACGTGGTGAGGAAGTACAAATAGACAGATACTTGGTAGTACAGAGCTGCGCTCACCATCATGCTGTGCGAAAAGAGGGAGTCCGCTCGAGGAAAAAGGACCGGCTTCGGATACGGAAGTGCTGATCTTGGCGCTTAGACAAGGTTCTTTGCACATGGACATTGACGGATCTTGGTTAGGACGTGGAAGACGAGGTGGGACGATGCTGGCCGGGACTGTTTGGCGAAGATTTGCACATGTCTGTCATGGATGGGGAATGGTCTTGACAGCGAGGGGAGATGCCCCAGGGACGGAGTACCTGGTTTTCTGCTGCTCCTCTTCTCTCTCTCTCTCTCTCTCCCTGTCTCGCTCTTTTTCATACAAGTCTATTGATAGTGCACAAGGCCAGCCCTACATTCTTACACCTGCTTTCAGCTTAGGCCGGTTGACTAGCACGTTTACGTGGCTGCTGTCGAACGATAATCTGCTTGGGAGGAGGGGGGAGAGGGGGGAGAAGTTGTGGACAGAGTCCTGTGTTGAGGAAACTGGAATATAAGAAGGCCAGTCCTTTCTGGTTATCCTCGTTTCTCTCTTCTTTCTGTTCCCAAGGACAAGAGACCATCGTGAGCCAACCCAAGCCATCCATCACTCGGGCAAACAACCGAAAGAAGAACCAATTTCTTGTTGCCTCCCTCTTTTCCACCACAAACTCAAACAACCAGAAGCAGTCACCATGTTGGCCAACAAAGTCACCTCCCTCCTCGTCCTCTTCGTGGGCTCGACCTTCGCCCTCGCCCACGGAGGCGCTCAGCTGGCGCCGCAGCCCACCGCCCACCTCACCCCGCGCGAGCCCGCCCTTGAACATGGCGACGCCCACCACTACAACGGCATGTTCCCGCTCGTCGAGCCGGGCGGCCTCGCCTCGCGCTCCCTCATGGGCGACAAGTCGGCCTTCATCCGCGGCCAGATCGACCGCATCAAGGGCAAGACCACGGAGCTCGACGCCGCGCTGACGCACTGGAACGGCACCGTCGTCGACGCCGTCCAGGTCCGCGCCGCCAGCGACGCCCTCGTGGCGACCGTCAAGGACAGCGCCGCCCAGGTGACGGCCAAGAGCCCCAAGCTCGGCATCCCCGCTGCGCTGCGGCTGCGGGGCCCCGTGGAGGAGATGGTCAAGCTGACCGAGGCCACGGTGAACCACTACGTTGAGCAGCAGAAGCGCTTCCGGGACCTGGGCCTGCACGGGGAGGTCAAGGCGGGCCTCGAGGGCCAGAAGCAGGCGAGCCAGGTCATGATTGACGCGACGGTGGCCAAGGTCCCTCGCATCGGCAGGAAGAAGGCGAGAAAGGCGCTCGAGGTTCTGAAGGAGATCTTTGACAAGGGAATCAAGGCTTACAACTAAAGTCAATCCGCCTTTTGGGGGGGGGGGGGCTGGGAGTGGTGGGTTGGTGCCAAGGACCACCACTCCGGCCGGCCCCTTGCAGCTTCGACTTCTACCACGATATGATGGTGTATTGAGCAAGAAGGAGGCTTTCGGAGCCAGATGGACAGGGGAATGCTTGGACCTGGGCTCCGGACAGCGAAGCTCATGGGACTTTTGCCAATTTGGGTGCGCTTTTTTGAGAGTAATTCGGGGATCCTAATAGGCAATGAAGTGGGAGGGTATATGAAAACAAAAGGGGGCTGGGTAATGGCGTCTGGGTCTTGAATGCTTGGTTTCTCGGGGTCGCTAGAGACTTGAGGTTATGGATGATAGATTTTGGTGTTTGTTGTCTCTAGGAGCCTCGCACCATCAGATAGATTGGTAGTGAGTGATAGTGGCCTTTGGGCTTTAATAATTCAGAGTGCTTATTCAAAATTGGGTTGAACATCATCAAGAGAGCAAGCAGCATGCCTCACCTCGCTCATATCCATGGGACATGCAGCTATCTAGAAGGTGCGTAAGAAGTCAGTTTATCTGCCTTGAACACAAAGTTGACCAAGTTGGCAAGGGACCAACAAAGATCCAAGTCTACTTGAGCACACAAGCGAGAAACAGGAACCATGATGGCACGACTGGAACGACGGTCATGAGCCCCAGTAATAGATAGTCCTGCTTCTCATCTACAGTCTCACCCACAGCATAACTCCCGCGTAAACTTGTCCTCTTCATCCCTCCTCTCACTTGCCGAAACGGTAGCCGGACTAATGGGACTAGCCAACATCTCTCCTGGGAACAACGGCATCGGCTCCCTCCCCGTCAACTCCAGAACCGTGTCCGCATCCTCACCCGCAAGCAGATGCTCCAGTTTGGACGAGATATACCGCCCATACAATACCAGCGCCTCGCCCTCCTCCTCCTCCTCCTCCTCCTCCCTCTCCCCCAAACCCGCCTTGGCATCGACATGACCGTACCGCCCGAAAAAGTCTCCGTGTCTGCTTGCCCCAGCAGAGAGCCTTCTGCCATGCCCCTTCACGGCCGGACTCGTTCCCATCACCCCAGGCTCTCTCTTGCTGTATTGGCTCGCTTCCTTTTCTCCTTCTCCTTCTCCCTCTCCTCCTACTGAAACAGGACTAGCAGGAGGACTTGACAGCAATGCAGTATCTCCTCTCTCTCCACCTTGGCTCCCATCTGCCGTTTTCCCAGACTGAACCGGCCCCCTAACAGTATAAACCCGATTCCGCTCCCCTCGCCCCATCAGCAACGCGCCCAACACCCTTCCGCAGTCCTCCCTCGCCACAAACGCCGCGTGGCCATTCCACTCTCCCCTCCTTCTTTTCCCGCCCCGTCCCCCCCGCAGCAGCAACGAGTCCACAAACAAGCCATTCCGCTGGATATTCCACTCCATCCCGCTCTCACGCACCAGCCGCTCGGTGTACGCATGATCTGTCGCTCCCAGCAGCCGCAGCGCTGACGCTGTGTCGGCTGCTGTTGCTGTTGCTGTTGCCGTTGCATCCTCCTCCTCCTCCTCCACCTTATCGTCTACCTCACCCAGCGCAGCCGCGCCCACCAAGCTCGTGTACACGATGCGTCCCACGCCCGCCCGCCGCGCAGCCTCCACGACATTGCGGTGTTGCGCGCGGCGGGCTGCCCCAGCGAGGTAGTTTGGCGACGAGACGAAAGCCACGACGTCGGCGCCGGAAAATGCACGGGCGAGATTGGCAGGGTCGTTGTAGTTGACCATGAGGATGCGAATGGCGGCGGGCCCAGTGCTGCTCGTCACGCTGTTGTTGTGCTGCTTTTTGCGAGCAGCAGCAGCAGCAGCAGCAGCAGCAGTAGCGGCGGCGCAGGCGGTGAGGAGGGAGGAAGGGATGAAGGCTGGACGTGGAGAGGTGAAGATGAGGGTGTCGGTTGGCTGGGCGAGGGTGAGGGCGTAGGTGGCTGCGAGGGAGGACAGGTGGCCGTCTACGCCGGTGAGGAGGTAGGTGGGCATGGTGATGGGGCTTTGTTTGTTTGTTTATTTTGTATGTGTGTGTCCGTGTGTGGTGTAGATGGGCTGACGGCTTTGCCTGATCGGCTGGGTGGTGGAGTTTGGTCACAGAGAGGCGGTGCGGGAGTGTGATGAAGCCTTCTTCTAGATGGGAGATGAGAGGATAGCGTAAGAAGATGATTGACGATGTTCGTCTCACAGAATATTGTTCCAGGAGCAAGTGACAATGAAATCGGTCGGTGTTGATATCAGGAGCGACCTGTGAAGCACTGATCGTGTGGAAGACCTTTGACTTATATATACAAAGCCCAAAAAAAAGAGAGAGAGAGCAACACACCTCCAAGATCCGCTCCACCCACTTCCCAAGGCCCCCATAGATTTTACCCCATGGAGACCCCGAAATGGTAGATAGATGTCTCCTGAGCAGACGGCATCGCTCCGGAGACGACCCGGCGGGGAGAGTGTGATGATGATCATGCCACTTGGGCGGTCTCGTGACATGTCGAGTCTCGCAAGGCTGGAGAGCAGCGGCCCCCGAGGGTGACACTGACCCAAATTCTGTCTATTGATGTGGAAGTTAATTTAAGCTTGCACCCAGTCAGGACATGGAATTGGAGCTCGAACTCACGACTTCTGCTCTTGGTCTTCTGGGAGGCAGCGAGCGTGCGGTGTGGACCTGAGAGCCGCACAATGCACAATGCACACCGGTGAGGACCCCTGTCGTTGCCTCTTGCAGGATGGATGCCATGGCGGTTGTGTCCCTTTCGATTTGAATCGTTGCTCTCCCCAGCAGCTGCTGGCTTTCCGACGCATCAAGCTTGATGTGCGGTCAATGTCATCTTGTCTGCAATTGAAAAAAAACTTACCAAAAAGAGCGAAAAGAATGAAACAGTGCCAGAAACGAGTGCACAAGAAGTCAGTCACCTTCCCGGGGTAAACACAGATAGACGGCCCTTGTGGTGATTATGTTGTCTTTTTTTCTCTTTCCCTTTCGATTTGTCAAAATGCGTATCGACGCATAGTTTCTGGATCAACCAAATGCATGCGCCACAGTCCGCCCAGCCACACGACTTTCAATATCCTCTACTGCCCACCCCGGCCCCCCTCTCTCTGTCGCGGAGTCTTGCGATATCCGACCCCCAAGACTCACACTGAACCACCCTCTCTCTTTACCCGCTTCCAATGCTGTAAAAACAGTCCCACTCATCAGCAAGGACACCAGAATCCTCCCAGTTGCTTCGGGCTTCCCTCTAAGCCAGCTTTGCAACCTCGGCCTGTCCCTTGAGTTGCCTTTCCGCCTCGAGCTCCTTCTCAGCCTGCTGGTAGTACTTTGCCGTGTCGACACCGTGCTGGTTGTGGTTGACAAAGTTGAACCACGGCACCGCGTCGGAAAACAGTGCCGAGTACCGCGACTGGCGGGCGGCCACGCCTTGCATGTGTGGGGAAAGCTTGCTGACGCCGTAGAGGGGCTCGCCGCGCTTGACCTTGTCGACCATTTCACGCATGTCCATCTCGACCTCGCGCGCGTTTTCGCTGAATCCGTAGAATCGCACTGTAGACCAAAATTATAAGAGATTCCGAATCATTAGCCCCCGAGTCTTGGTTTTTTCTTTTCTTCCTCATTCAAAATCTTCCGTCTGCAGCCGGACACAATTCTTTTTTTTTTTTTTTGCGAATTCGGCCGTTTGTTCGGCAATGCATCTCCCAAGGGGTTCACGTACGAATGGATCGGTTGTAAAAGGCCAGGAAACCACCGCAGAGACCGATAGCACCGGCCAGCCTCATGATGGGCGCAAAGCCTCCTCTGCCGACATATGAAGGCGCCACCTTCTCCATTGTGTACATCAGGCCTGGTCCTGCTGCTGCTGCCACCGTGCCAAAGGCATAGTCGGAAGGCCGTGCATAAGCAATCACACGCTTGAAGTGCCTGGGACAAGCCAACCAATTAGATGTTCGTTTCGAGTCAATTGCACATGCTGGGTTACTGCCAGTCCGGAAAAGAAGATGAGAGGAAGAGGAGGAGGAGGGAGGATCTCGTACGGGTCATTGTCAATGAGCTAAAACACACAAAGGTCAGTCAGTCAGTACTGGATGGACGTCATTGAGAGGGGGCAGGGCAGGGCAGGGCAGGGCAGGGCAGGGCATGGAGGGCTCACAGGATATTCGGTCTGGACTGACCGACTGATGGTGTAGGTCTGAGATGGCTGGTTCGACATGGCTGCGACGGGCAACGTATGGTTCTGGCAGCGGGCGTGTGAAAGACAGAGCAGCGGGCTGATGGGCGTCGGGATGCTTGTCAATTGAGGGTCTGCGAGTGCATGTCAAGCTCGCCTGCAAGCCGAGTCTGCCTCAGGCCGACAAAAATCCAAAGTCCTGGGCGGGCAGCGGGCTCGGCAGCAGCCGAGAATGTGGCAGGGATCAGGGATTCTCATGTGGGAGCGCACGGGCCGGTTCAATTAACCCGTACGCGTTACCCGCTGAAGGAGACGCGTTCGGGCTCATTTGCCTCAGCATGGCACCGCGATTTCACTAGCATCACACAGTTCAATTGTTCGACAACAGCTGCTCTCATGGCCCCCAATACCAGTGAAAGAGCGCCTGCTCTCGACGACTTTGACAGCTTCTTCCTCAACAGCGACCTGGACGACGACCCATTTGCGTCACCCGGGAAGGAAAAGCCCGAATCCAACAAGCGCAAGGAGCCTGGCGACAGCCTGGGTCTCGACGAGGAGGTGTCAGTGGCCAAGAAGCCCAGAGTAGCGCGCATCAAGCTCGATGCTGACAGGTTCGTGCCATGGCTCCACTACCGGTCCCAAGTTCTTGCTTCAGAACGTTGACTTTTGCTCCCAGACTGGTCTCACAAAAGGGCTTGCCTGCATTACGCAAACGAGCAAAAGACCTCAAGCTGAAGGGCAAAGGCCACGAAGTAAGTCGCAGGGCGGTGTGTCCCCTCGGCCGGATACCAGCTTACCACGTACTTTCAGTGGCGTGACGCAGCGCGGATTCTCTCTTTTTACCAAGAATGGCTTGACGATCTGTTTCCCAAAGCCAAATTCCTGGATGCTCTGGCAATGGTGGAGAAGATTGGCCACACCAGAGCCTTGCATGAAATTCGCACCAACCTGATCAACGAGACCAGACCCCAGTCGGCGTCTTTCGATGAAGGTGATGAGGGAGATGAGCAACAGGAAGCAGACGCCCTACAAAGACAACCAGGGTCGACGGCACCGAGATCAGAAAAGCCATTGGGCACAACGCAACCCGAGCGCAACGATTGGCTCGAAGACGACATCTACAACGCGACTCCTGCCGCTAACAGGACCAAGGACACGGCCACAGAGAGCCGGGATGGACCAGATGACGACGAGCTAGATGCACTCATGGCCCAGACGGGTGTTTCGGCTTCTCGGAGCAAACCGGACAGCAGGCCAGTGGGGGCTCGATTTGGCGCTGGCAGAATCAACACAATACCGTCTCAACCTGACGATGAGGATGATCTAGATGCTCTGATGGCAGAGGCAGAAGCGGAGCAGAGCAGTCGAGGAAAGCCGCCAGCGAACAGAGCAACAGGTGATGATGATTTGGATGACATGGACGCCCTCATGGCAGAGGCAGAGGCCCAGTCAGCGCCTTCAAGGTCTGCTGGGCCCAAGGAAGCCGGGTCGAAGCCACCTGATTTCGATGAGGAGGAGGAGGCCATGGCAGAGATGGACGGGTTGTGGTAACACCCGGAGCAGATAGTCAGTATTGAGGTTGTTTTGAGTCGTACAACTGGTCATGCACATTGCATCCAGTCGCAAATTGCATTGCAACCGTTTCTCTCATTCCCTTGCCGTTGTTGAAGAAGGACGAAGGATGGGCGCCAATGTGGAGCTGCCATGATGGCATTGATCGATAAAGCTTGACCCCAGATCTTTGGTGGGGCTGCTGGGCTGCAGGCGGCTCACATCCCACTCTCAGCAGTACTATGTACCAAGTACACCACTAAATTGTACCACCCTCTTCCGCTTTGCGACTTGCCATTCCTGCCACTTCCACAACCTCGCAACAAGCTGCTCGCTTGGCACGACTCTGGGCCTCCTCCATATCTGGCAACATGGCAGCAGATTCCTTGACAGCCGCACTGGAACGGCTGCAGCTCCACGAAGCATCCGCCGAAACCGACCCCATTGACGACATCCTCTGGAAGGCCGCTCCTCCACGTCGACGGACGCAGAACCCCGACGAGCTCAAGGCGCAGCTCGAGCAAAAGTACCTGACGCCCTCCCAGACATTCTCAACAGAGTGGCTCAATAGGTTGCAGCAGTAGGTCACAGCTTCCGTTTGGCTCCTTCCGCCGCCCAGATCGAACTAACCGCCCTCCCACACGCAGACGATGGGACATTGAGACCGATTACGCAGACCTCTTCAGCATTGCCCCAACACAGACGCGCACCGTCACGCGCTTCCAGCGCCAAGGCCTCGAGGGGCGAGTGGTGGGCTACAAGAATGTGACCGTGTCGGCAAACAGTGCTACAGCAAAGAATTCGACCTCGTTGCTGCGCAAACCTGGCTCAAGAGCCGATTTCGTCCGTGGCGCTGCGGGCTTCTTTCCCTTTGCGCCTGGAGGCTTGGACGGTATAGAGGCTACAGCTGCGCTCGAAGACCAAGCACTTCGGAATGAGAGCTATCTCGATGGCGAGCTGGGCACAACAAACAAGCTCGAGAGAGTCATCAAGCTCGGCGACAAGGAGCGATTGCTACAGGTGGCGCCTGGAATGTCGCGAGGCATAGACTTTACCAAGAAGAAGTCTGGACGGGAGGAGGAAGAGGCCGAAGAGGTGGAGAAAGAGCTCGACCAGGAGCCAGAACAGATTCCCAACGGTACACAGACGAATGGCGACATCAAGGCCAGTGACGATGACAAGACACCCAACGACGACTCAGATGCGGACGACGAGGATGGCGAAGAGATTGACGCCCTCCTGCCGGTCGAGTTTCCCGCATTGGAGCCCCGTGGTCAGCTTGCCGCGTCGACCGCCAAACGAGCTGGTCGCGAATGGGCACACATGGTGGACATCAAGCGCGAAATACCGAATTTCCGAGAACTGGTGCCTGACATGGCAAGGGAGTGGCCCTTTGAGCTGGATACCTTTCAAAAGGAGGCTATTTACCACATTGAGAATGGAGATTCTGTCTTTGTTGCGGCACATACCTCTGCAGGCAAGACGGTCGTTGCCGAATATGCTATTGCATTGGCAGCCAGGCACATGACCAAGGCCATCTACACATCGCCCATCAAGGCGCTCAGCAACCAAAAGTTCCGCGACTTTCGGCAGACGTTCGACGAGGTGGGCATTCTGACGGGAGACGTGCAAATCAACCCAGAGGCCAGCTGTTTGATCATGACGACAGAAATTCTACGAAGTATGCTCTACAGGGGCGCCGACTTGATTCGCGATGTCGAGTTTGTCATATTCGACGAAGTACATTATGTCAATGACATGGAGCGAGGCGTTGTGTGGGAAGAGGTCATCATCATGCTGCCTGACCACGTTTCCCTCATCCTCCTCTCCGCGACCGTGCCCAACACACACGAGTTTGCTTCCTGGGTGGGCCGCACAAAGAAGAAGGACATCTACGTCATTTCGACCCCCAAACGACCAGTGCCCCTGGAACACTACCTCTGGGCCAACAAGAACATCCACAAGATTGTGGACTCGGATCGCAAGTTCGTTGAAAAGGGGTGGAAGGAGGCCAATGCAGCTGTACAGCGTCGCGATCAGGCTCCCGCTGCCGCACCCGCGGCAAACACGAGAGGAGGTGCGAATCAGAGGGGAGGCCGCGGTGGAAACAACCAAAGAGGCGGTCAGAACCAGCGTGGAGGCCGTGGCGGCCAACAACAAAGGGGCAGAGGAGGGCCTCCGCGGGCAAGCCATGCGCCAGGCCATATGGGCCGTGGTGGTCGTCCTGGATTCTCTTCTGCTGCCCAAGACAAGAACCTTTGGGTTCACCTGGTGCAGTTCCTCAAAAAGTCGAACCTCTTGCCGGGGTGCATTTTCGTGTTTTCCAAGAAGCGTTGCGAGGAGAATGCCGATGCCTTGACCAACCAAGACTTTACGACAGCCCAGGAAAAGAGCCACATCCACATGATTGTGGAGAAATCCCTTGCGCGACTCAAGCCAGAGGACAGGATACTTCCACAGATCATCAGAATGCGGGAGCTGCTCTCACGAGGCATCGCTGTCCACCACGGCGGCCTGCTGCCCATTGTGAAAGAGGTTGTCGAGATCCTGTTTGCTCAGACCCTCGTCAAGGTTCTCTTTGCCACCGAGACATTTGCCATGGGTCTCAATCTCCCAACAAGGACTGTTGTGTTCTCTGGGTACCGAAAACATGACGGCCACTCGTTCAGAGACTTGTACCCTGGCGAGTACACGCAGATGGCAGGACGAGCAGGGCGAAGAGGTCTCGACACGGTGGGCTCAGTCATCATTGTACCACCAGGCGGCGGCGAGGCACCGCCAGTGGCGGACTTGCAAAAGATGATTCTTGGCGAGCCGCAGAAGCTGCGGTCACAATTCCGCCTGACGTACAACATGATTCTCAACCTACTGCGCGTGGAGGCTCTCAAAATAGAGGAAATGATTAAGCGCAGTTTCTCAGAGCACGCAACGCAGCAGCTGTTACCAGAACACGAAAAGGCCGTCAAGCTTTCGGAGGCGGACTTGGCCAAGATCAAACGCGATTCTTGCGACATTTGTGACGTACACATGGACGAATGCCACCAAGCCGCGCAGGACTACAGACGCCTGACAGAGGAGCTCTACAAGGGGATCCTAAGCTTACCAATCGGCCGAAGGATGTTTACTCGCGGCTCGCTCATAGTCTTCCAAAAAGACGGCATCAGAACACCGGGAATACTACTTGCTGACGGAATTAGTGTACAAGTCACTGCGAATATTGGACCCACGGTGCAAGCTCTGGAGATCAAGCCCAACAGGGACGCACGCGATTCCACAGACTTGCTCCCTTACATTGGGGCTCTGCGCGGGTATTTCAAGGAGCTTCCCAAGAACAAGAGACATATCCACCAAAAGGTGGTCCATGTGCCACTCGCTGATGTCGAGGCGCTGACTGCAACTTCCACCAAGGGCATTGTCCCAGAGATCTTCAACGGAGGTGAGGACGGAAAGAAGGCAAAAGAATCCATTGCCAAGATGTTCCAGTCCTGGGAAAACGATACCTTCAACGAAGCAGACTTGAGCAAGATCAAGAGCATGACCCTACAGGAGATCAAGGAAAAGCGGCTGCAGGCAGAGAGGACAGTCTTGGCATCCGAGGCCTTGAAGTGTCCTCAATTCCTCAAGCATGTAAGCAGACTTGTTGCCAATTTTGAATACCAATTGCGGCAGAAAATGATACTGACAACAGGTGACAGTTCGCCATGTGCCACGATCAATGGCTCATCAAAGAACACATCGAAAGCCTCAAACAAGCCCTCTCCAACCAAAACCTCCAACTACTCCCCGACTACGAGCAGCGCATCCAAGTCCTCAAAGACCTCGACTTCATCGACGATTCGTCCCGCATCCAGCTCAAGGGCAAAGTTGCCTGTGAAATCCACTCTGGCGACGAACTCGTCCTCACGGAACTCATCCTCGACAACGTCCTCGCCGACTATGAGCCCGCCGAAATCGCCGCGCTGCTCTCCGCTTTCGTCTTCCAGGAAAAATCCGACATGGTGCCCAACCTCAGCGGGAACCTCGAGCGTGCACGCGACAAGATTATTGAGATTTCCGAAAAGGTCAACAGCATCCAGACGCTGCACCAGGTCATCCAGACATCGGATGAGAGCAACGATTTTGCTTGCAAGCCACGATTTGGCCTCATGGAGGTGGTCTATGAATGGGCGCGCGGGATGAGCTTTAAGAACATCACCGACCTGACGGATGTGCTCGAGGGGACGATTGTCAGGACGATTTCGCGGCTTGACGAGACGTGTCGTGAGGTCAAGAACGCGGCGCGCATCATCGGTGATCCGGAGCTGTATCAGAAGATGCAGACGGCGCAAGAGATGATTAAGCGGGATATTACAGCCGTGGCGAGTTTGTACATGTAGATTTTGGTTTGCTTTGGTTTGGTTCAGTCTAGGAAGGCTGTGATCGGAGGCCTTGTCTCCGTCGGTGATGGCATTTCAAAGGCCGAGACAAAGTTGAGGCCGGGGTTTTAGCAAGAGCCGAGCAAGGCGGGATGAGAGTGGGAGCATGTTTTTCGGGTCGAGATGATCTTGGGGGATGGATGGGATAAACAGTGCAGCTTGTCGTGCGTGGAAATCAAAGCATGGGCATGATGGCATATGGCGTCAATCATTGGGAGTCTTGGGCTTGAATGGGGAAGAATATGGAAAGAAATAAATAAATGGATTCTCGTCATTCTGGCAAGCTAGATGATTATGGCCGAGGCTATGTACCCGTCTTACTTGTGGCCTGTTCTCTATTATGATGGCCAAGTATCTCACGCTTTACCGCTATGGTTTGTGACATGTCGGATGTCGACTTGACACTACGAAGCTATCCTATTTTAAAGTCGGCAACACTCAGAGTCGAGAGGATTCACTACGGGTTTTTGTAAATATAGTGATGACGGATATGCTAGGTTGTCTGTGTTTATAACTTGTACACTGCTGCTGCTGACGCTCGATACCATGGCTGGTGCATCTGAAGGTATCCGCGCTGCCTTTCATGATGATATCTGGCCGTGCAGATGACTCAATCATTAATAAAGATCTCCAGAGAACGCAGGGCGACAATAATGGCTGTCGTCTTGCTGCCTTGCCACGCGTTTACATCTTGTTTATTATATCCTCGCACACGATATTCATCAAACTTGAGAGCAACGGCTCTGTACTCGACTTCTCAACCTCTTTAGAATTCCATATCCGAACCGCATCTCGGGTGATCCATTTCTCAGACCCGCCCACTAAATTGCTATCAAATCCCTCCAAGCAGTTGGGGAGTGACAGGAAGGTGAAGACTTGTTGAGACCATGGTGTAACTTGTACGTAGCACAAAATATGATTGGGACCACCAGAGCCGTACTGTACGTCGCTTTTTTTTTATTATTTTTTTGTTATAACAGCAATGACAACCAACCCGCTCTCAATCCTATCGCAGTGCGATCCCCCTTGGCTCAAGTTTCAACCTTACAGCTTGCTGGCCATTTGACTGAACCATCGCCACTATTATTTGTGTCATTGCAATCCTACGAGAGCCCTGTAGACCGACTACTGCATGTTTCGGGCGCTCAAGTAGGTAGTAAGTATCTCCTCGCTTTCCAATTTTTGATCTGTTGCTGGCGTTTCTGGCACTGATTTTTTTTTTTTTTCGAAGCTTTCACTGTAAAATTATATACTTTTTCAAGTTTTGACCATTGGTTGTGATGAATATAAAGTTTCCATGAACGAATGATTTGTTGATATGATGTGATCTTCAGAAATATATTTGTGATGATATACATCATGATCAAATACAACTACAGTTATACACCATTTAGTATCATATATATATATATATATATATATATATATGTGTGTGTGTGTGTGTGTGTGTGTCTTTGTGTCATTCGCTTTCACATAATACTTAGAGCCTACTCGAGTACTCAAGCCTACGATTTACATTCTCTCCCATGTCCTTTAATCCTTAAAAACAACAACAACAACGACAACGACAACGACAACAACAACAAAGTAATAAGCAGCTAGGCAAACAACACATTGCATTTACTTCAGCTCACTTCTTCTTGACTTACAAGAAAGGGTGCAAACAATAAATACATGTGGCCCTCGGCAACACTCAATCCTACAGCAGTAGCAGGCAAAATCAAAGAACAGCTCGGGTTTTTATTTTATTTCTTTTCCCCCCCAAAAAGAAAAAAGAAAAGGGAAAGGCAAAGCATACGTCTATATAATTGCCTAACCCCCAATCCACATTGGAGAGACGCCCAGAAATCTGCACACATGCCGCAATGGTTTGGAGCCAGGTGCGGCACGGATGCCTGGTGACGGTTCTCCTTTTCCGCCCTAGGCCGTATCTATCTATCTATCTATGCCTGGCTAGGCTACCCTCTGCCGTTTTCTCTCCCTCCTGTGGGCCCCTCTTTAGTTGGGTAATGTGTCAGGAGATGTCATGGTCAAGAGGTTGCGTGTTCAAGTTGGGCAAGACCAAGGCTTTGCTGGACGGTTGTTGTGTTTTTGGTGGTGGTGATGGATTTGCAATGGACGAATGTGGACGTCTGGCGATTTTTTGTTTTGACTTTTCCGACTGCATATTGGTTCTACGCGACGTTTGCATACTTTTCGGTGCAGTGTTAAGGCTGAGGCAAACACGAGCAGGTAAAACTGTCATGAAATCATATTGTTCATTCGCCCCCATTACGCCGGCCAACGCCTGACCCTTTTTCCCTGTACTATGTAATAGTAGCCAAGAAAAAGAAGAAGAAAGAAAGAAATCAGTTCGCATCACCAAAAAGGAGCCCTGCCACCAATGCTTGTGCTTCTTTCCCGTCCCTCTGGTCGGAATCGACTGCTCTCGGCCCCAAGACCGAGTCTATTCCTCAGTGACTACTTCCGCACCGCTGCCTTGCATACATCGACTAGCAGTGCCAACCTCCTAAGCTCGCAGGGCTCTTAGCCTCTGCTGGAGTGCATCCTCTTGCTCGGGAGTAGGCTCAGCAGCCGCAGTCTCCTGGACGGGCTCAACCTTGGACGTGGACGCAGATGCCAGCTCCTGCGACAACTCGACACCGGCGTCATCGGCCAGCTTGCCAAGAAGCTCGCGAACTGCGTCGTCGGATACCGAGGCGGAGGTGGACTGCATCATGGCGTCCTGGTAGATGGAGTTGGACATGGCGTATTCCTCGTTTTGGTTCTTCATCTGCTCCATGGCCACGAGTGTCTGTGTAACAAGTGGAAGAGAGTGGTCACTGTTAGCCAAGTCCTCTTGTTCTCGTGCAATTATGATGCGAAGTTTGGGAATCTGCGTGAAAGACACGAAGGTCCCCGAACTGGGAAGATGGAAAGGAATCTTGGGGGACATACTCTTTCTGGGTTCATTTGCTTCTGCGCGCGGTTCATGGTCTTGCTGTTCTGCATCATCATGGCCGTCATGCGGTTCATGGCATTGTTGGCCTGGATCTGCGCGACGCTCAAGTCGGCCATGTCGGCCATCTGCTCCATTTGCTGCGCGACGGCCTGCTTGCCGAGGAGCAGCTTGGCCTTTTGTTCTGCTTGTGCGAGGGACGCCTTGTCGCCTTTCTTGATGAGCTGTTTGACGACATTGCCGTCCGCATGGCACTAGTTAGCCCCTCTGTTTCTCTGTTTCCCTCTTCCTTTTTTTCTTCTTTTATCTCCGGAGTACCACAGGGGACCAAGTCGAGCAAGTAGTCCGCGCCTCTCCATGCCAACATTGTAGATAACAAGGAGGAGTGACGAATGCCTCCACCGGTGGGAAAGAGCCTCGAAACCTTTGGTACGCACATTTGTGATTTGCTTCTTCATATCGTTATCGGCCTTTTGCGCCTTTTGCGCTTCACGGCGGGCTTGCTTGGCCGAGAGCTGTGGTGATCACATGTCTGTCAGCCTTTCCCGTGGCTTGCTCTTTCCAACGCCCATTCACTATCGACACTCTCCCCTGGAGAAACGGTACAGGAAAATGTTCATACCCTCGCCTGGTACTCGGTCTGCATATCCCGCGCGAGTTGTCGTTGCGACATGCTGGCTGTGCGGAGGAGTGGACAGATGGATTGATCGGTGACAAAGACGGTCGGTAGGTTCGGGTTCGTCACTTTTGTCTTTGGGGGGGGGGGTCGTCGATAGGTTACTGAGTCCGTAGGGCAAAGTCGGCTTACTTTGGCAGAATCGCAGAATCAGCTTTTCGGGTGAATCGTGCCTTTTGATGGTGGGAAGTTTGGGCTGTTTCTTTGCTTCTTGGCCTCTTGGGGGTTCATTCAGGCTTGGGGCGTCCCAACGTCGGGCAACATCGCTTGGGGGTGCACTGTGGCGCAGTTCTTCCAGAAGCGCGGGCAGATAAACACTGAGCCCACTTTCTCCGATGACGTTTTCCGAATGCACAAGCTGCCAAGCCACACTTTTCCCCCGTTGCAAGGGGGGGGGGGGGAGGAGGCATCAAACTAGCCACAATCCGCGGCGTGGCTTTCAATGACTCGACCATTCTCATACACTTTGAAACCAGCCGCAGCATTTTCATTTTCCTTCTAGAGAAAAGATTCAAGTTATAGCATATACAGACAGCAGATACAAACCACCTCTTCCATTTAGCAATAGGCACTGCCCCCTTCAAAATGACACCCAAACCCAGACTCAACGTCCAGTCCTTCCCCCGGCCGCCGCTCCTCGAGCGATCGCCTCGGCACCTGCAGATCAAGTGGAACGGGCAGACCATCGCCGACACGACCGAGGCGTACTGGGTGCTCGAGACGCATCATCCCCCAAGTGCGTCCGCTTATGAATCCATTCTGCTGTCCCAGACCAGACCAGACCAGCCCAGCCCAGACTAGATCATCACAGACTCGTAGAGATACATACAGAGTGATTGCTTTTGTGAGAGTTACATGCACGACCCGAGTACTGATTCTATGCCCATCGCACAATATTGAAAAACAAGCAGCCTACTACTTCCCTCCTTCCTCCCTCACTGTCCCCCTTGCCAAAACCACGCGCTCTACATATTGCGAGTGGAAAGGCGCAGCAACATACTGGGCCCTGAGCAGCCCAAAGTCAAGCCCAACGAGCCCAGCCAGCCCAGCAGCCAACGCCAAACCCTGCAACATGACCATCGCCAACCGCATCTGGTCCTACGAAAACCCCACAGCAGGCTTCGCGCCCATCAAGGGGTTCTTTTCCTTTTACGCCGGCCCCTGGGAGTGTTTTGTCGACGGGGAGAAGGTCGAGCAGCAGCCGGGGGAGTTCTACGGTGGCTGGGTGACGAGTGAGATTGATGGTATTGTGAAAGGGAGAAATGGCAATTGGGATCCAGTGGTGTGAAAATGGCCATGCTACTTGTGTACATAGTCGTGTGTGTACAATTAGACAGAGGGTGCCGTGGTCGACTTTGCTCATTTCTCGTCCTTTGTTCTCGTTCCGCTTCGTCAGTATTGCATTGGCCACGTGCTCGACATACATGTTCGGCAGTCAAGTCGGCGCCAAATGGCACGCGGTCTGTACCATGTCAGCTTTTCTAAAGATATCTACGGCCAATATAAATAGCAAAGATTGAAAATAGCATACCCCAAGTACGGATATGAATGTAGTGCGTACGCAAGAGCCGCGTGTTGGTTACGAACACCAAGGGACCACATTTACTTAGATGTTGAGAACAGTATATGCATAACAAGAGGAATTGCCGGAGTGCGAGAGAATGTCCAGAACCCGATATTTGCGGAGATGGTAGGTATTCTTACCTCCTGACAAGGTCGCCCCGCCCGAGTGAGGATGGCTTTCACTGGCAATAATTAGCAATGCCGTATAAGTAAAAGATGACTACTATATCCGGCCGCCATCCAACAGCAAACCTGTTCTGTCATGCTTATTCTAATCTGGTGACTGCATGCAGGATAAAACATAGTACAGAGCATATATTGTTGCCACTAGCAGACGCTAGAATACCACGTTGATGGGCAGTTGGGTGGGCTGGCGTAAGCGCAGTGTGCAGTTGGTATGTAGGTACAGTTGCAGATGCGCAGCCCCCCATACTTCTCCATTCCTGAAGGCGAGCCGCTGGGGAGTCAGAGTCCAAGCGGGGAGTCATCATGCTGAGTGAGATTTGATGACTACGAGTAGCCCGCAACACAGAATCATCCCACACGCCACTGGTTCTGAACGCCCTTGGACGTGGCAACACCTGCTAAGACCGAAGTCCCTTGTGGTAAACCAAGCGAACGGATCCAGGGATGGGAGAATTTCTGGATGATGTCGCATTAGTCACATCACAAACAAAAGAAATGTCATCTACTCGTTCCCTTGCGACACTTGCGCTCGTTTTAGCCGTATGAGGGTCTCAATGAACGGGAGCCGGGTCGGACGGGGATATTGGCTAGGTTAACACCCAGCCTGCACACCCCAATCATATTAGTCCGTAAAGACACGCGCTGCTAGGAAGAGGGGGTGTTCTCTGGGGGAAAGGGGGGCGTACGCAGGATTGATTCATGCCAAACAAAAGGTCAAAGAAGGACAATGGGCACCTAGGTAGCTTGATAATCTGCCGCATCTAATATGGCAGTACTGTACCCATAGCCTGAAGAAAGTGTGTGTTGCATCGAGAAACAGTTTGTCCGTCCGGGCTCTGGCGCACTCTACATAGTAGATTGACGTTTCAAACCCATCCCAGGGCTATCAAGATCGTCCCCGGGGTCGGGAGTGCGGCAAACCCAACCGCGATGGTGTCAGGCCACACAGGGGCTGGCGTTATTGAGCAAGTTGCCTGTTTGGGGGCAATACCACGTACTTTTCATTCACCGTAACCCAGAAAGCATGACACGGACAAAGCACAGCAAAAGGGCAAGGGCCGCAGAGGGAGACAAACAAGGCATGCGCAAAAGCTGTGGCAAGATGCAAGCTTAAAGTGCATTCCGCAACACTGATAACCGGGCGGCGGGTATGCTCACATCTGTACATAGTACAGCCGCTGAGTGATGCCGCCGGGTTTCAACAGGCTCAAAGTTTCAAGATGAGGCTGGAGCGCTAGTCGCTGAATAGGATGCCACGAAGCAGCGACATATGTCAAGCAGAAAGTCTAAAACCGTGCCGCAAACACTGATGCCGGCCCAGACGCAGCTGTCGAGCGCTGGGGAGCATTCGTCGCAATGACAGACAAGTTGGAGACGAGGTATGCCCGCCCCCTTTTCTTATCCAAGTCCAAGCAGCGACAAGGGAAGAAGGGCTGGGGCCTTCTACGCACGCGCAAGCAGGCCTGTAGGACCCACTGAGGGAGCCGTGCTGGGCTTCTCGAAACGAAGGGCCCCAGCGAAGCTCTGGCGTTCGTGGGTCCAACAAGGTTGTGGTGCCGGATCGACTTCCGCATTAGCAGCAGCCACATACAGTGGTGGTGCTATGGTAGCAATGTGGAGAAGGGAGAGCGACCGGGCTGGCGGCATCTGGGCCTGGGAAGTTGATAATGAAGCGGCGACGAATCGGACTGGTGCTCCGGCACGATACTGAGTAGCCACAACGTGGGCTGGCTGGCTGGCTGGCTGGCTTCATCACCGCCCTTCTCTTGTATATGAGTTTAATATCATGGTGGGAATCTGTACGTACGGAGCTGTTCTGTATGCGGTTCAAGGGTGATGATGTGTTGTCGTTCGAGCCAGACTGTCACCGCCTAGTCGGCTCCGCCGGGGTCCACGGCGATATGTACGAAGCTGTTGTTTGACAGGCCGTCGTTGACAAGACATTGTCCACGTTGGCAAGCGGATGCTGTTGCTGTTGCTGTTGCTGCTGCTGCTGCTGCTGCTGCTGCTGCTGCTGCTGTTGCTGTTGCTGTCGCCATCGCTGTTGATGTCGTGCTGCTGTGCACTGCAATACAGCTATTGAACCCCAGATGATGCGCTGGCTCCCTGGCCGGATCTGGCCTTGACCTTGACCTGGGCTAGGCAAGCTAGGCCTCGAAAATGCACGCAACCACAAGCGGCCGTTGCGTGTGGGCTTCAAAGCCAGACTTAGTGGCCATTGAAAGCCGTTTCGAGGTCTGGAAATACCAGAGCATGCACGACATACCAAAGGGAGAAGAAAAGCACTGGTTCGTGCGCTGCAAGATGGACAAGGTCGGCATTGTCTCTGTCGCTCTGGGAATGGAGGCGAAGGGACCGTTGCACGCTAAGGGTCCTCGCCCTGGGCGCGGCGTGATCATCGCCAGGCCAGAGATGTCGTGCTTGGAGAGGGTGGGCGATGGGGCGAAGGATGGACAGGCAGTAGCGACAAAGGTCCGGCTTCCATATTTGGAGCGGAAGTCGCATCCCACAGCCCTTACTGCGCATGCGCATCCCACCCCCACCCCCCGGCGCCTCTCTAGGCCATCAACCCGCCGCTATCAGGTGCCGGTGGTGGGCGTGCGCGGGCGCTGTTAAGGGAGGGAGCGAGCGCCCTGGGCCTGAGCGCTTTGCCTAGTGCAAATACGAAAAGAAGCCCGGCTCACTATGGTTTCGCA
Source organism: Coniella vitis (assembly GCA_011317545.1). NCBI lineage: Eukaryota > Fungi > Ascomycota > Sordariomycetes > Diaporthales > Schizoparmaceae > Coniella > Coniella vitis. The sequence goes on along the minus strand of WUJK01000004.1, from coordinate 2,370,837 downwards.
CCTGCTCGATGCATCCACGCCCAAGCCCCCTTCGGCCTCGAGCCCACCCCTCCAGCTCTGCCTGTGACTCCCCGAGGATGCCGCCCTCAGCTGGAAGAAGGTTGGAATAGTGAGCCTAAACCCTCAAAGCCTCCGAAAGTGGCAGCGCCAACTGCGCCCATGTATATAGTATAGATGCACAACTTCGCCTAGTGTGCGCATTTATTTGAGGAGTTCACCAAGCTAGTGATATACTGCGGAGAGTGTGCAGTCCGCCCTCATCACTCGGTAGCCAGCGACCTGCTAAAGATCGGGGCTGCTTGCTGCTGAAGAGGGTGGGGTGGGAGCGTTATTGAACGTACTGGCTGACTCCTCCAAGTCTTATTGCCACCCCACTACCCCTGTCTGGTGGATCCACTAGATCCGCAAATCCAAGTCTCAGCTTCCTGCCAAGGGGGAAACAAGTACGAGACTACAAGGAACCGTCCCCAGAACATGGCGCTCAGGGGTACCTTCTCGCATATGCTCATCCAGATGGAAGCCTACAAAAGAGGCCACGTTACCCGTTTGCCTCGAGCCCAGTCCAGCCCTGGCTTTCTACGCCCAAATCCATCACCACCCTCACCACCACCCCCACTCCCCTTCTGTTTCCTTTTCTCCATTTTGACTTCTTCACCATTTTCTTTTACCGACTTCCCAAGAAAATACCCAAAACCACTCACAGCACAATACACACAACGTACCCATAATTCTGGCGACGTGCGTGACCTGTGGGATACGCACTGGCTGCCGGCATAATATACATAAGTAGCTAGGACTCAAAACAAAGAAGCGCAGCCTCCAGCACTTGGCCCAGACCCAGTATCGGATATCAAGGCGACCCACTTGGCAATCACTCGTCAAGTCAACGCGCAGGGGCGGTCCGTAAACACAGCAACCGTCTGTCTTGACGCGAAACACATACACAACACGCCATGATGGATCACCAATCTAGCCTCCTGACGCCGTCTCCCCAGGTCAAGTCCGAGGACTACCTAGGCGACGACGCCATGCTACCACCTCTCTTTGGCACCGAACACACACAAGATCACGTGGACCCGTCTGATCTGCTCTCGCCTCCGGGGACTCAACTACGGGACATGTCACCCTCTGAGCTCGGCAGCCCCGCTCCCGAGGCCACACCAGAAGCATCAGACAAGAAGCCAACAAAGAAGAGAAAGTCATGGGGTCAAGTGCTCCCAGAACCAAAGACCAATCTGCCTCCCAGGTAAGTTCCTCATGCTTCACATCGAACCAGTCCAACAATATGTGAATGCTGACACTAGAGTCGTGGTAGGAAACGGGCAAAAACAGAAGATGAGAAGGAACAACGCCGAGTCGAGCGTGTCCTTCGAAACCGCCGGGCCGCCCAGTCTTCGAGAGAACGGAAGAGACTCGAGACAGAGGCCCTGGCCACGCGAAACAAGGAGCTTGAGAACGCTCTGATCGCCCTCACACAAAAATTCCATGCCCTCGAGAAGGAGCTGCACAGGGTGAAGCCCGAGCTTGGCGGCATATCAACGTCTAGCGACTCGCAGCTCACATTCTCCCAACCCCTCTTTGCATGCCCATCGGCAGCACCTCAGGTCGCCGGTGCACAAGATGCATCGCAAGAGACCATGTCACAGCCAACCCTCGACCTCATCAACAGTCTGGTTCGGCAACAACAAGCAGACGGCGACGCTCCCAAGACCGTCGACCCTGCCACCATCTCGCCCGCCCTCGCCCCCGTTGCCGAGGAGCCCTCTTCCGAGCCCGTCACAGTCACCCTGGACGCCGAGCTTCCCCAACAATCCGCTACCGCAACCGAGGCGGTCGCCGAGTCCACCACCCGTTCGACACAATACTCTGCTGCAGTATTGTGTGACCTGCAGTGTCAACGGCCGGTGGAAACGACGATACCTTCTTTGCAAGCGGTCTCGGAGCTCCAGACAGTGGCCCTTCATTTTTTGACAATCTTCTTGAGCTTCATGACTTTGGCCACATTTCATCGCCAGAAGCAGATTCTATTGATTTCGATTATCAACCTGGTGACCAACACGACATCGACCTCACGTCATCGTGGGACGACTACTTGTCCAACTCTGTCGACGCCGACGACAACTACGGATTCATGCAAGCCCCTACGTCTCAGGCTCCTACGACAACTTCTAACCAGCAACCGACAGCTGGCGCGTCCTCTTCTGGATGCGACGCTCGAGGTATTGCGGTTGAAGCAATCTAGGAACGGGAATATGGCTGGCGTGCAGATTTTCGGATGTCAGTCGATCGCAGAGGACTTACCGTCCGTCGAACGTCTTATGTCACTTGCAGTTGCTCTTCGGATTATGGAACGGAGAATTGAATTGAAACTTGAGAGGAATGGGATTTTTGTGTTTGATGACAAGGCGTCAAGGGGCTCAGATGGGTCAGGCGTTCAATGGCGTCCCCAAGTGGAAAATGAAGATTAAAATGAGACATTTACAATACCAAGCGACCAACACTTTTTGTTGTCTACAATCTGCATCATGACTTGCATTTTAGTTGCATTCGCCCGCGATGTCTCTCTTGGCCTCTACAGTACTTGATCTGATCCCTCACGCATTAGTGTTAATACTTGATTCGTGTCTATCGTTATCACGCACAAGGCCCAAGTCTATCTTTTTACACATTCAATACATACATATATATACATCAATACATACATGTGTAGATTTCTACTATATATATGACCCATGTAGCCTTGCTCTGCTTGCTTACTTGCTTGCTTCAAGTGTAACATTCCCAGGCCATAGAATCTCCCATGCAAGCCCGCTCGAACCCGGGCCCAGGCCCAAACCAACCTATGCCTGCGTCTGCACTTGCGCCTGTACGCGTTTATGATTTCAGTATACATACAATAGGTGTGTCTGTGCCCCACGGCGATCTGGACTCGATGAAATATAAATCAACCTTTGCCCATCTTTTTTCTTTTTCTTTTCTTCAGCGACACCAGCAAACCAACAAGGACCAATCAATATCTCTTGCACTCTCCTCTTCGTCTCCTCATATCTCGCTGCTAACAGCACCTTGATGCCATTCGGCTCCGAGGACTGATTGAGTATCATCATTTAAGAGTATCTGGTGATTGGGCGCTGTCGTTTTGAGAGATGGGGGGGGGGGGCGCATCAGAAATCTGGTTGATTTGGTGAGGAATTCGTTTATCCCCGAGACTCGTCCAACGAGCACCCAAACCAAAGGGGTGTTTGGGCATATATCTCGACACGGGTGTTTCTTTGCTAGCCGGAACCCGAAGTTGGCTCGTCGGTCGTGGTATATCGACACCACCTCATACCTAGGTGTATCTGTCAAGACGAGCCACGACACGACCAAAGTGGAAGCTATCAGACTTCCAAGTCTTGGTTGGTTGGCGAGCATAAAAAGAAAATCACGAATCGCTCGTGCTAAAGTAATAATTCTCCCACAGGTACTCGTAGTCCTCAAGAATTGTGCCAACAAAGCCAGGCATGCGCCTGCGCACACCACCCACTACGCCCTTGACAACACGCTCGTAGGCTGCGCCGCGCATCAGCCACCACCACATGGCCTTGCCGCGCCTGCTCCACTCTGCCTTTTCGAGGGCGGGCATGTTGCGCAGGCTGCCGTCGCGAGCGTGGATGGCGAGCTGTCTTGCGGCAAGCTGGACTGAAAGGCCCACGAGCCAAGGGGTCCAAGATGAGCGCTTCAAGGAAGACGTTGTTGGAGAAGAGGCGGCGCGGGCGAGGGCGAGGGCGTAGATGAGCGGAGCCAGAATGTAGAGTATCTCCGTAGTGGAGGCGGAGCCTTGAAGAGAGTGGAGGAGCTTGGTGGCAGGTTTAATATCGTCGGCTGTGAGGACCCGAGTGAGGAGATAGGAGGAGATGTCGCCGGGTGCCGGCAGAGAAGGAAGCGAGAGGCCCGTTCGTGGCATGGACCATTCTCTTTTGGAGTGTGGAAAAGGTTGTTGCTGGTGGAATGCCCCGGCCTGGAGGGCATGACCGTTGGGGTGTTGCAGGCTGCCGTTGGCATGGCCATTGGTAAAACCATTTGTATCGTTATGCTTCTGCAAGGCAGTCTCGGTTCCCTTACTATCGATGGCAGACCCGTTTTCTGTGATAATCGGATTTCCATTCTCGTCCAGTTCACCCATCAGCTCCGCCAGTGCCTTGCCATCATCTTTCTCCTCCTCTTCTTCATCCGCCACCTTTTCCCTCTCAGGTAACGGGGGAATTACAAGAGGCCGTGAGTGGGTGATTCTCAGCAGCAGCAGGCGGCAAAACGCCTTGGCCGCTTCAATAAGTATCACGACGCGCCAGCGGAGAGCTTCGCTCCGGCGCTTGGCCCACATTTCCAGCAGCAGCTCGGTGTACTGAACGACTTGCAGGACAATGGCGACGCGGCGGTAGAGGGCCGACTTGGCGGTCCAGAAGCGTGTGTAGCGAGCATGTAGGGACTTTGCGACGGTGGCTGAGACTGGCGTGGCGGGACCAGGAGTTGTCGTCGAGGATGGTGACGACGATGATGATGATGAAGAGGAGGAGGATGGGGCTAGCGATGGCGCAAGGCTGCTTCGGAAGAGAACGAGGTCGTGGTAGAGGGAGAGCAGCTGGACACCCGAGTGGATGCCTTCAGTAGCGAGCTCGGCGTCGCGAAAACGGCCTGATGGGGGGGGGGGTAAATATTGGTTAGATGAGCCTTTTGATACCAGGTCGGCGCGGGAGTGTTATATACCAGGAACTATATAGGTCAGAGAGCGCAGGGCCGACTCGAGCTGCGAGACCTGGCCTGCATTGTTCGTAACGAGATCGTCGTACTTGGCCCGCCATTTGGAAGGCAGCGCCAGGGCGTTGCGCAGGTGCGAGGGCAGCAGACCCGAGCGTTTGGCTTTGCTGTGGGTGTCTGCCGGCGACGCCATGATTGTGAAAGTAGGTTCAAGACATGAGGCGACGTGCAGCTGGTTGAGAGGGCTGAGTTGACAGCTTGGTAACTGTCGCGGTGATTCGTCGTGCGTGGCTGTGGTTGGTGTATGTAGTCGTGATTGAGCGTCATGCTATGGCTCAACCTCGGCATCTTGTGGCAGCCCAGATAAGCGATGGCTATGTAGGTACCAATGTACCCATTGAGGCCTGCCTACTTGGGAAGGCACTTGTACATAGTACATAACTCGCTAGCAAGCATCTCACTAACTTGCTACTGCATGAATCAGGGCTTAATCTGTTAGTGCACTATATACGGTTCGCGCTTTGCCTGGAACAACACACCATCAACAGAAGATCAATTTTGCTACAATGCTGTTCATCACAGTGGTAGCAGAGATCCAACCAGTGGCATCGAAAGAATAGATCCAAGAAAGATAGAAAGGCATGAAAAGGAATTAAAATAAAAGGGGGAAAACACTCCTACTTTAAGCCAAGTAACCAGCTCCAAAGGGTGACCACACGGTACATGTCAGAAACCCCCCTGATGGGGACCAAGAGGCATAGGTCCGAGACAGCATACAGCAACAAGAATATGGATTGAGAATCGATACCAGACGGTTCCTCGTGGGTAAGCATAGAGCACCAAGTGCTCGACAAACACACTCTCTCTTCTAGACTCTGTCAAACAAACCACTATTGCGGACATCCCAATACCTTCATGACCACCATCAAGGCCTTATAGCCATAACTCTTCCGGACTCTGGCTCAAACCTGCCAATCCAATAACATAGGTATCGTTAATGATGAGAATCAAAACATCGTCATTGCCACCCAGGCATCAAAGAGGATATACATAAAGGACCCTTAACATACTCCCAGAAGCAAAAAGAAGAAATATTAGTTAGCGTTTGCCCCAACGTCATGACCTTGTCTTATTCCTCGTTATTGCCGTCAACGTTTGCCTCTGCTTCAAATCATATTGCTCTTTGTCCTGACCCCTCAGCTGGCCCTTACTGGTGTCTTGCCAGCGATGTTTTCCATTCTTCATGACACAATGTTCGCACTTGGCCTGAAATCATCGCCAACTTTCAGTTGCTCATCCGTCATAAGCGGCTCATTGCCTGCCAAGGTCCCGGCCGACGAAATGGTCGAAGCGGTGCTCGTGTTCGGATGGTGGTGCTGGTGGTTCACCACTCCTACAAGTTCATCCTCGTCAAAATGGGTTGTGTCGTTGCTCTGCGACTGCGGCTGGAGTGGCATGGTCTTCTCGAAGAGCTGGCCACCCGTGCCAGTACCGGTCTGAGGGTCTTCACTAATGGGGGACATTTGTTCCACCGGCGGGGCTTTGACCAGCGCAGGCCCCTCAATCGTCTCTGGTTCGATCGGGGATGATGGGGCTGATGCCGATGCCGCTTCATTCTCGGGGATTTTGCTAATCTGGTGGCCGTGAAGCTGGGATTGTTTTGGTCCCGAGCTGAGCGGCTGTGGAACGCCAAGGGCTCCGAGTTCAGGCGCGCCTGAACTGAAGCCATGGCTTGTCGTGTGGCTTATTGACTCATCTTCCACCTCCGATGACGAGGGCGCTGACACAGCGGCGTGCGGTGTGGCGGTGCTCGGCTCCTGCTTATTGTCATTGCTGCTGCTACTCGGAACACTCGTAGCGGACAATCCCACCGGCTCTGCCGGAAGAGGCCAGGAAGCCGTATCCGGGGTCCGCGGCGAAGTCGGCAGTTCTTGGTTGGCGTTCCTTGTCCCCTGCTGGTGGTTTGAATTTTGCAGCGCGGGTGCAGCAGGCTTGAACGAACTGGCAACAGTAGCAGTAGGGGGCATCAGTGCAGGTCTATCCATATCCTGGCGGGCATTGGTAGGCGCGACATGCAGTGTTTCAGTGCGCGTCCCCTCGCCTTGACCAGCGGTACCGGCTGGAACAGGACGAGTCTCAGCATCGCCGCCATGGTTGTTATTCGCATTCGCGTTATCCTCACCATCATCGATCACGATTTCTGCGACGAGAGGTTTATGCGACGCCAGTGAATGGGCGGCGGCTTCTGTACGCGTTGATGGGGTGCTGCGCTGCGCACCGTTTTGGATGATTGCGGGTGGTTGTAGCTGTTGTTGACGGTGATCTTGTTGGCCAGACTGTTTGGGCTGCTGAGAATCGTACTGGTATTGACCGTGCACTCCGTCTCCCACCGCCGCCGCCTCCTCCTCAACCACCTCAACACCAGAAGGCTTTAGATAGACGCCGTTGAAGACGGGCAGCAATACATCGGTGGGTTGCGAGGGCAGACCGAGGATGGAGAAGCGAGGGGCAGCACCAGTTCCAGCTCCGGTTTCCTCTTGCTGCTTGCTCAGCATGTCTGGGTTGAGACGTGGATTGGTGCTCCATGCTCGAGGATGCTTTTTTGCAGGCCGCACACTGCCCCTAAAGAATGGACTCATGGTTGGACAGCTCGGGCGGTGTTATTGTTTTTCTTGTTGTACCAAGCACGTTGGCGCGGTGCTGTGCTCGCTCGGTCTATATTACGTCGTAGCAATCAATGGCGGTGTTGTTGTAGTTGTGATCGATCTGCTGTTTTTCTTTTCCAAGACTCTGCGTTTCGTCTCTGTTGTCACTTGTCGCTGTCTTTGGTCTTGCTTTTGGACTGGCTGAGAGGGAGGAATGATCAACCTCAACCCCAACAAAAAGACCAGACAAGCGGCCCCGAGCAGTGGCAAGTAAGCAGAACGACCGAGTATCGCGGGAGGCTGGGGCTTGCGACGGGCAGAGAGGAAGCACAGTGAACGGCAAAACAACAAAAAAAACCAAGACAGCGAGTGGCCGGGCTATTGGTCCGAGTACATAGTACAGGAAGTAGCGTCCCGTCGTCTCGTCTCGTGATTGATTGTTATAGTGGGCTGCTTGCTTATTAGAGAGGTAAGGTCTGGGTGGTGTGGCCTGGGTGCTAGATTAAAATATATTATACATAGATATAAAAAGAGACCGCCAGAGCAATCCATAAGTACTAAACCCGGTCATGTTGGATATCGGCCCAATGAGTGATCCCGCCCAGCCAGTCATCTACATAGTATCCATTGCTTTCACTCATATGCTATGGTAAACCACGATTCCTCGGACCTGGTCTTGATTTATAGGCCGCTGAGACAAGCAGAACAAGGTACACTTATGCGGGGGTTCGGAACCGCGAGGAAACCCATCCAGATGGAGGAAACCACCAGACAGAATACGGGGTACCATGTGCTATGTACTAAGTACTTCTATGTACGAGGCGCTCTTGTGCCGCAGTACTACTTATGTAAGTTGCACGGCCACAGTCACAAAACACCACCCACTAATGCAAGGCCCCAGGCGAGTCCTTTAGCATAAACCAATGATGCTCGTTAGTGGTTCATTATGCAGGTCGGCCCCCAGAGAAAGCCCTCACAGGGCCCTCCGCCCTCCGCGCCCCTCCCTATCAACAAAAAGTAGGTACATGACGTCTCCTCCTGCTGGCCGCGTATCACGGCATCAAAATACAAAGCAGGTCCAAAGTAAAACCACCCCTTGCCCATCCCTGCTGCGACAACCACAATTGGCCAACCCGCTTAGAAAATGTTAAAGCGGTGCGTCTCTGATAGATGAAAGCGTGCCTGTCAAGCATGCCATATGGAGCCACCTCTCGTTCTGCAGTCTCTATTTAGTATTTTCTATTTTTTTTTTTCCATCTGTCATCTTGTCATTCCTGTGCCAGAAGGAAGGAAAAGGTTCTCCCAAGCACAACAGGAGATGTGGTGGTACGGGCTTCATCTCTGTATGACATTGAATCACAAAAGTCAAAGGACGATACTGGGCCAATGACAAGACTCAACCGCTACCTAGGTGTTTTCATTCTCCTTGTGTCCTATGGATTCTTGCGCTACTGCAACAAGCGTAGGAACAGCCCAACCGCTGCTGCTCATCGCTTGGCTACAGCCATTGCAGCCTTGAGGAAAACAAATATCCCTCCCACACCACACGGCTTTCTGATTGTCGAGGGCCCATCTCCGACTCCGCTGTTCATTTTGGACTGGCATAGAAACGGGTGGTTAGAGTCCTTGTCCAAGATTGCTTTTCCTGTCTTGCTTTAACTCTCGTCACACGCTCTCTCGTTCCTCACCTGCCCGCGTTTCTTCTGCCCAAGAGAAACAGCCCGCTCGTCACTCGGCTGCCGAGCAATGTGCTATGTACAGTGCATAACGGCTCACTTGGCTGTGGTTGCACAAGGGCCTACACCACCAACGTGGCTCGCGTTGCTGCCGTCTTGAGAGAATTGAACCGTCGTGTAACCTGCCGGACAAGTCGTATCGTTCTTCGTGCCCGGCCATCCAGCAATCACGGCACACGCTGCGATTGTTGAGCCCGAGGCACCCGGCATAAAGGTCCAGCCATCACAGCCTTTGGCCGTCTCCGTATAGCACGCAGCGCAGCATCCTGCGGCATCCGCAGCTTCGGGATACTCGACATCCCAATCACCCGAGGCGCCAGAGATTCCCATCCAGTTAACCTTTGCCATGTACGCTGAAGGTCCGCAGGCTCCAGATGGCGGTGTCTGTAGAGTGTAAAGTCAACACCAACCCTGAGCCCCAAGCAAACATGACTTGGGAAAGCAACAGCACCTGAGATGACGGGTTGGGAGAAGAAGACCATAAAGAAGAAGAAGAAAAAGAGGAAGCCAGAGTAGACGGGGAAAAGACCTCGGTCGTTGCCGCTACCAACACAGAAGACGATATAAGAGGCACTGTCACCGTGGTTACCCGGTTCGAAGACCAAGAACCCGAGAACATTGTTGTTACATCCACGACATAGATGGTGGTGCTACTCACCGATGAACCAGTGGGCGTTGCTGTTGTGCCCGCCGTACGAGATGCATGGACGGATGAGACTGCGCTGCTTGATGCAGAACTAGAAGGCGGAGTTGCAAGATTCAGCAAACAATTGCCACAAAATACCAAGTAGCAAGATAGATAGAAAGGCATCCAGGATGGCAGGGTCTTTGCGAGCTGACCTTGGACTGTTTGAAGCCGCACTGGACCTGGCACTGGCACGCACACCCTCAACAGCGCCAACGACACACCCAACACTCACCAAGACGGCAATGGCAATGCATACCCATCCTTTGGTGCTAGGTAACAAGGCCTTACACTTTCGCCTGCGAGGGGCATAAGAGATGACGGCACTCCTCTGGTCGCCCAAGTCAGGTTGTATATCCCATCGAGTGCTCCCAGAGGATCCGTTGCTCTCGACATTGACTGGCTCAGGCGCTGAATCGTGGTCAATCACAAGCTCGGGTAGCGGGTTGGCCTGGACCTCGGCGTACTGTCTCGATCGCCTAATGTCTTGCGAGCCCGGTGGGGAGTTGCCTTGGCAGTCTTCTTTGTCGTGACCGCCGTCTCCCAGCGAGCTGTGAGGGCCGTTGCCGGTCATCGTCAAAAGGAGGGGGGAAATCCAGGAGGATCAAAGAGTTTCGAGGACAGGCTCAAGACTTGGTCGGACTCGGTGAGAATCTGAAGGCGATGGCGAAAAGCTCGAGGTACAAGTTGGGGGACGCGCCTGCGAAGTGGCCGCGGTCGACGACAATTCTTGCAGTGTGACAACAAGAGGCGAGATTTGTGACGCGTGCGACTTGGTCAAGGGAGAGATCGCTTTCTTTGTGAAACTGTACTCGCCAGATGAGTGCCAGTGCAAATTCAACTCCGTTGCGCGCTCTTGAATTGTCTCCGGGGCACTGTAGGCTTACCTCAATAAATGGATGCTGAAGTGCTCAGTCCTCGGTATCGTGTTGAGAGTCATTCAAGCTCCTAGAGCCCTTGGCTAATGGGTGCGATTCTTCAGTGTGTTGCTACCACTGGAAGGGCCGTCAAACATTGACGTTGTCGTTTGTGACAGGCAAACAAACCAGGCATCTGGTGGGCAGTGCTGGGCAAGGGCTGGGCGACAGTGAAGCAAAGAAAGCATCTTCTTCAGTTTTACAAGCTTGGGGCTTACAGGCAGCAGCACCTTCTTCACAGCCTGGGAACGTGCCAAATTTGTGAAGCTTCAAGCCCCAAGGTCGCTACTTCCCTATATTGACTGCCTTGCGGCAACCAGCTGGGTTTTGCATGACCTGATCTAGACCTCGGGAGCTACTTATTGTTATAGCAGGCCCATGGGAACTGCGTACCATCCAGGCCTTCTACTCGAATTATATGTATATCTAGGTATTTGAAGAGAGACCAAAGGCATATCGGTTGTAAGAATAATGTCGTTGGACATGTTCACATATTCCTGAAAGCAATGTTCACGATTTTACTTCGCCCCTGGATAAGACTAACAGGTTGCTACCATTACAAGACCATACAAGCATAACATAACTGTCAATGATCGTGGAATCTCTAAAACGTCAACACTCAACAACATACAAGGGCGCCAGCCATATCTTGTATCTAAAAGCCAAAAGCCAAAATCCAACCAGGACCCAAGCCTCAGTCAGTCCATCTTGATGTTGGCCAACGCTGTATCGTGAGAGCAGGAGGTCATATGCAGAAAGTCTCGACCAATTTGAGGAATATACTATGTATGGCCCATTGAAGCTGCCCATGGCAGTCCTCCACCAAGAGACTCGTTGATCATTGCTGTGCCGAACAACCACCCCTCTCGTCAACTCACGGTTATTTTTCCCATGTCCCATCTCAACGTATGCAACGAAAACAGGTACCAAGCGGATGTGTACAACAAAAGAGACCAGCTGAGCGCTTCGCAAGTGTACTGCAAAGCATCAATGGCCACCCTCCTAACTCTCATGACTTACAGATCCAGATGAGAAAAGGTCAAGATACCTGTCAGTCTCGACATGCGGATCCGAGACTACACAATACAAAATAAAGTTTCTGCATAATGTAGATCAACCAGATGGCTTTCCATGTTCGGTGCAGCAACTGTATATATCAAACTCCATCTTATTACCACAAATTACAAGGTTTACATTATCAAACTTCCCGAGGACGGCGCTCGGACACGATCCAGGTCTATACTACCCACCAACAACTGAATATCATGTCAAGTCTAGGCTAGAATCGTCGAAAGCGCTAATGGCTATACATATACCCTCCCTCATGACTGATCGGGACTCTCTTCCCTTTGGATTCATGCTGGAGCTTTCTGAACCCATGTTGCCTTGATACAGAGGCACGTGGACCTATCTACACATCCAGCTCAAATCTTCCCGCCAACGAACTCCAAACCTCAATAAATATGTGGAATCGGGCCAGCACTCTCGGGATCCATTCCGTGGGCGTGAGATGAGCAGACTTAAAAAGACAGAGCAGGGTAGGGTCGCATTCGTCCCAACAATCCACGTGGTCTTCCCTCCTGCTTAGAGGAACAGGCACGGACCCAACGGTTCCTCCAGCAAGGTTGCAGCAAGGCATCCTTGGTTATTACGGCTTTTATCGTCAAAGGTTTGTGCTCTGCTGGAAATATTGCCCATCAAGGGCCAGGTCTGCCCATATTGAGGCCCCGTGATCTGATGAATTCAAGCCATAGTAGCAATCATCTTACGCCCAAGAAGCTGGAGGAAGCAAGGCTTGAAATGGATGACGCCGGTGTTATATTAGGTCGTTAAGGGGGGGGGGGGGGCGGAGGGAGGGAAGGCATGCACAGAGGTGTTGCTGTTCATCTGCACCAAAGAGTGGTTGTGGCCAGAATCGCACAGTCGCAATATTTATCCAGGGAAGATTTTGATCGCGGTTTCTACTTTCCTCAACAGGCCCTCAGAGAATCTGGTAATGATCAAGTGAGCTCGTCCAAAAATCCTGCCGGTGCCTAGGAAAGCCGTCAAGCATGAAAATTGATCCTCTTGGCCTACAGAGGAAGATGGATAATGACAAGCGACTTGGCAACATTCAGGCATTCAAGGTCTTCTTCTTATTACCTTTCACGACGTGCGCCTCTTCCTCGCTCAATTTGTACCCACATGGTGCCAATGCAGTGCGAAATTGGGTACATGAGCGAAAGGATGATGAGTGTGACGGCGCGATGGATGCACTTGTGCAGTGGGAGGTGTGGGGAAGACGTCGCTCGCTCGTGCACTACCCAGCAGCCCAAGCAAGTCATTGTACTTGCTCATGATACATAACGCATGTTGCTGCTGGCATAAGTGGCCAGCACCGTTGTACCTTGTCCTGGATTGCAGGACGCAGATGCGGCCAAAAGGCCCAACCTGATAGCCACAGGCGGGATTGCACGTGGTGTTCGACCGCTCGGCAGCCGAAGTTGGGTGGCCAAAGAAGTTGCTTCCAGAAGCAGCATAGCTCGTGCAACGATAGGTCAGAGACGGCTTCCTTCCAGTGAGGTGAGACAAGAGTGCGCTGAGATGGGCACTATGGGGCGCGCGAGGCGAAATGGCAGGTGAGAGTGCTGACGGTTGCGAAGCCCGACACATTCAGCGAAGCGTCGAAGATCGTCGAGGCAGGATAAAGAAGTGATCGGGCTTACGTGACTGTTTTGTGGCACGCAGGCTACTTTCTCGGGCGTGATAATTTGCCACAATGCCATTGAATCGGGAGAAGGAAGCAAGATGAGCGAGCGAGCATGCATCGCTAGCAAAGTTTGAGCGGATCATGGCTCAGATTAGTCTGACCAACGCCCCTCACCGCGTGCCCGGGGTGGGCTGCTTTTATGTTTCTCTCTTTCTCTCTTCTCCTTTCAATTGGAACTTCTTTTGGTCCACGCTTGGACAAGGCCAGCGCTGCGAAGCTCGATCCAGTGTGTGGCATGTGGAAAGTGATGCCCTCCGTCCGTAGATGTGCCGAAGATTGTCAAAGGAATGTTGAGCGGATGGAGGCGGGTCTTAGTAGTATGTGTGGCGCCAGCCAGCAGTACTCCACCGCGCTGCGCGTTCACCAGGACCGGCCAGGCCAGGTACAATCAACATGGGGGCGATCGGGTGGCGGCTGATCATCGTCGGCTCCGCAAGTGTCAAAAACACATGGTAGCTGGAAGCAAGCGGGCTATGGGAGAAAACGCCGGAAGTTGTGCTACTTACCATGTAGCGACTTCTGGATGTAGTGGAGTCGCCGTGACGCAGAGAAACGCGCCCAAGAAAGATCGGGTCGACGGCTTACACCGAGGGCTGATCACGAATATGTATTATCTGGAGAGTTTCGCTTGTCATGACCTTGCGGTACTTCTCTCAGGTTTAATGAGACGGACGACCTTCCCCTTGCGGCACTGTCGGCACCGGGCACGTCGTGTTAGACGTTTACCATGGCCCCCAGCGGCAAGTTTGGGTATATGTAGAGTGACCGTTTCCTGGTCTTGGTTGATAGCTGATTCTACCAACAGTAGCAATAGTTTGCAGGCGCTCAGCTGTTGGGTGGTATTACGCTTGGCTCGGGCGGGGCCATTAACCCAGTTTGACGCTGTCTGACACGATTGCATGGACATTGCCAAACATAGAAAGGGCCCATCCATCTGCGCCGCAGCACGGATCAAGATCCCTGCTCAACGAAGGATCGACACAATCCTGATGAAAGCAGGTGGATATGAGGGCAGAAGAAGGAGACGCACTGCTGCAATAATACTCTTGGGGGCGTCGCACCTTTCACCAGCACTGGATCCTCGATCCAACACTTGACCAGATAACCGTATTGACGAGGCGAGCGTGCGGCACGGAAGATCATGGCGGTCCCGGCTTCGTTGAAGCTCTGGTACAAGAGACCAGAATGGCGAGATATCGAGGACTACACGCGGATGATGAACGACGAGAGTCTGGTACCGAGACATAGACCAAAGAGTCCGCCGCACGCCTTTGCAGCCATTCCAAGCAGATTGTCGCTCGACAGGGTGCTGGAGAACAAGACCTGCAGTCCAATGTCGTTGCACGACTTCTTTTTGTATCTCAAGCACATTGAGCATTCGTCCGAGAACCTCGAGTTCTACTTGTGGTACGTCGACAACCGTGCTGCTTCCAGAAGCAATCAGAAGCAATCCTTGTTTCAAAGAGTTGCACCAAAGAAACGCTTTGCTTCCTTCCCAGAGGGGCCAAACTCTAAGCCACGATCCATGCACTGACCGCCTGCAGGTACAAGAATTACAATGCCAACTTTCCAGACTCTTTGAGAGACCGCCTATCAAAGGATATCAAGCGGCCCGCGAGAACGCATTCAGTCGAGACGGATTTGTCGAGCATCGGGTCCTTGTATCGGAGTGAGTCGCGTGAATTCAATACCTTCTGAGCTGTGGCGGTGCTAAAGGCTTTTCCTCTCCTAGACAAGGAAGCAACAAAATCGAGAATTGATTTGGAGCGGAGGATAGCACATCTTGAGTCGCCCTGTGTCCGAGCTGCCAAAGAGAGGTCGATATGGAGCGCCATGCTTCCGCACTGGCTTCGGCGCGAAAACCATTCGGATTGTGCGGATGGGTTCTGTCGTTTGGAGGCCATCAACGAGAGCCAAGACGTCGAGAGGCAGCCCTCGCCGGATCCCTCGCCGGTCTTTGGCAGACCATCCAGCAAGTCCTCGTCGCAGGAGCACCGTGCCGAGCTCAATAGCGCCATCGCGACCTTCCTGCTCCCGGGCGCGGAGAAGGAGCTCAATCTTTCACATGCATTGCGGCAAAGCGTGTTGAGAAATATTGAACAATCGTGCGATCCGCGACACCTGAAACCAATAGCCGACCACATATACGAAGTGATGAAGAACTGCTCGCACCGCAACTTTGTGAGCGTAGGACTGGCGACTGGAACGTACGAAACGATCTGCTTCGGTAATGTCATCGGCATCTTCAACCTTCTGGTTGGCCTGATGGTGGTCTTGCTCCAGGCTTTCCATCCACACCGTGGGGCGCATACGCGGTGGACGTGTTTCTACGTCTTTCCATTGTGGCAAATGGGTGTGGCATTGCTGTTGATTGGAAGCCAAGGAATGTGTTTTGTGATGTTGTCTTTAGCCAAGCGACAGACGCTGCCGTGGGAGCGGTTCGAAGAAGAAGAGGCGGTCGGCGCCAGTCGGCCAGAACCTCGCGGCTGGTTCAGCAGGTCCAAGAGGTTCATCAGCAGAACAGTCGCTGGGGACAAGCATCACAAGGTCGAGGACAAACACTTGCGGAGGCTGCAGAGGATGATCCTGTTGCAATGTGCAGGCGGCGGCGTCGTTGCGGGTCTCTTGGGAGTTTTGCTCTTCATTTTCTTGCCCATCTGGAAGGAAACATACCACCATCATTAATAAGCCGCGACTGGATAATGATGAGGATTGCGTGTCTGCTGAGGCTCGCCAATGACGAAACAACGAAGAATTTGATGGTTAACGGTTGGGCCAAGCGGATTTGTCCTCGGTTGGGCGGACTGGTGTTGATTGGGGATCTTTTCCTGTTTTTCTTTGTCTCTTCCTTTCATCTGTTTTACATTATACCCTTGCGCAACGTTGTATAGTACAGTCTGAAGATCCGCTACATATACCTTTACCTACTAAGAACACAGTAAAGTCAATTAGTGCAAACATTCAACGTTCCTGGTCGTGTTGTTGTGGTTGTTGTGACTCGTTATGTCCTTGGGCATTGAGGAGCTGCGAATGTATTCCTGGTGCTCACAAAGATGCTTGACAGATTACCGCCTGATATGGGAGAATTCTTGTAGGATTCAGGCAAGGTAACTGGAGAGCTCGTCGAGTGCAGAATGGGGCAGTGAGAAAAAGAGTTGGTGCCGTTCGAGTCAACATGCTTCATATGGTGCTCTTTTAGTGATCGCTGGAAAGGATGCTGAGAGCGGTGACGCATCCATCGCGTCCACGTAATGATTGCGATGCATGGGAATCTATATTCACTGTTGTCGTGGCCGTTTCGTAGGCTAGCCAACGTTGGGATGGAAATGTTGAAGTTTAAAAGGTCCTGATTTTCTGCGCAGGCGGCTTTTGTTCACCAACTGCCCCCAGGCGGTTCTCAATGGCAGAGGGGTCAACCGACCTACTCTAGGGGGTGTGAGTATATCAATCAGTGAGCAGGAAGGCGCCGCTGAGAGCGGAAAAAAAAAAAAGGTTCCACCAGGCCTGCCAACTGCGCTAACTGCTAAGATCTCACCCAAACATTTTGCATTCTCGTCAACCCTACTTTCTTTTTCTCTGGCCTATCAATCAAAGGCGAGATAATAAAGAAGACAGAATGACGATTGGCACACGCTCTCTGCCCACCCTCCCCGAGGGCTGGTCCGCCGACAAGGACTTCAAGGTCGTCGGCAAGGTCACCGCCTCGACGCAGCGCACCATTGAGCCCGTTGGCCCTCACTTCCTCGCCCACGCCCGCCGCGCCCGTCACAAGCGCACCTTTTCCGAGGATGACCGCATTCAGGCCCAGGAGAAGGCCACCAAGGTCGAGGTTGATGAGGACAGCGACATGAGCGAGCCCGAGGACCCCATGATGCTGCAGCGTGAGGCCAAGGACTGGAAGGTATGCATTTGTTTTTCTAAGCATAGGCCGTTGATAGATCTTGAGATTGACATTTGATATTTTGCTCCATTATAGGAGCAAGACCACTACGCCGTGCTCGGTCTGTCCAAGTACCGCTTCAAGGCTACCGAGGACCAGATCAAGCGTGCCCACCGCAAGAAGGTCCTCAAGCACCACCCCGACAAGAAGGCCGCTTCGGGCCGCACCGATGACGACAACTTCTTCAAGTGCATTCAAAAGGCCACTGAGGTCCTGCTCGACCCTATCCGCCGCCGCCAGTTCGACAGTGTCGACGAGGCCGCTGACGTCGAGCCGCCAACCAAAAAGCAGCTGCAGAACCCCAAGGCCGACTACTACAAGCTGTGGGGCAAGGTCTTCAAGGCCGAGGGCCGCTTCTCCAAGAACCACCCCGTGCCTGCCTTTGGCGACGCCAACTCCACCTACGAGGAGGTCGACACATTCTACAACTTTTGGTACAACTTTGACAGCTGGCGCTCCTTTGAGTACCTCGACGAGGACGTGCCCGACGACAACGAGAACCGTGACCAGAAGCGCCACATGGAGCGCAAGAATGCCAACACCCGCAAGAAGAGAAAGGCCGAGGACAATGCTCGTCTGCGCAAGCTCGTAGACGACTGCATGGCTGGCGATGAGCGTATCCGCCGCTTCAAGAAGGAGCAAAACGCCGCCAAGAACAAGAAGAAGAATGAGAGAGAGGCTGCCGAGAAGAAGGCCCTCGAGGATGCCCGCCTGAAGAAGGAGGCCGAGGAGAAGGCTGCCAAGGAGGCCGAGGAAAAGGCCAAGTTGGACCGTGAAGCCAACAAGAAGGCCAAGGAGGCTGCCAAGAACGCTGTCAAGAAGAACAAGCGTGTGCTCAAGGGCAGTGTCAAGGACGCCAACTACTTTGCCTCTGGCGACGCCAGCGCAGCACAAATTGATGCTGTTCTGAACGACGTTGAGCTCGTCCAGGGCAAGATCGATGCCGACGAGATCGCTGCGCTTGCTGGCAAGTTGAACGGCCTGAAGGTCGCTGACGAGATCAAGGCTGTCTGGAAGGACGAGGTTGCTCGTCTGGTTGGCGCTGGCAAGCTCAAGGAGGGTGATGCCAAGACCCTGTCCTCTTGAAAGGTTTAAATAGGATGCTTATGCCTTTTAGATGGTTTTATGAGGTTGGGATTTAGAAAAGACGATACACGATAGACAATATTTTAGCGTGAAATTGTGAATACGGGCTACTATCATACTGTGACCGTCTCAGGGCTCCGCTAATGCCTTTCTTGTTCCATTACATACCTTGTGGTTTTTGGTAGGTCGGTAAACAATTTCTTCCAGTTCTATTGACATTGCTGAGCAGCCACTGGTGGCGAAATCGCGGTGCATTCAAACCACATTTCCAAAGACAAAGAAAACGAGTAGGGGAAAAACACTATGAGAGACAAGTAAACTCCTTGCCCACATGGTCACTTTATTTCAAGGGCAGCACCTGGCAGTATACTACGAGAGTTGAATATTCATATAGAAGTACATGCATTTCTTCTCGCCGATTCCCTATTCTATGCCAACTAAATCACGGTGAAGAAGACCCGTTGATTTGTTGTTTTCTCCCCACCCTTGACGATCTTTTTTTCTCTTGCATCGCTCCAGGTATCGCTCGTTTCTTTCAACATCGTTCTTCTATCGACTACACCCTTTCCCATGTCTTTTGAGAGTCATTGCTGCTCTCATTTGTGTTTACATTATGCTCTCTGTCCTCCTCCAATTGTTCGCCGTGTCGAATCCCCCAAAGCACATCCTTCCTCCCTTTAGATGAGCTTCAGGAGCTTGGCAGCGTGGTGCTCGATAAGAGGCTCAGTGGGGAAACTCATCTCCTCCAGGCCCTGGGCGTAGGGCGTGGGGACCTCGGCACCAGTGACACGCTGGGCGGGGGCATCAAGGTAGTCAAAGGCGTACTCCATGGCGAGGGCGAGGATCTCGGACGAGAGACCAAAGGCCGGGTATCCGCTCTCGACGACCATAAGGCGGTGCGTCTTCTTGACGGACTTGATGATGGCCTCGAGGTCGAGGGGCTTGATGGAGCGCAGGTTGATGACCTCAGCCTCGACGCCGTAGTTCTTCTTGAGGTTCTCGGCGGCGACGAGCGACTGGCCGACACAGCGCGACACAGTAACGATGGTCAGGTCCTTGCCGGCGCGCTCAATCTTGGCCTTGCCAATGGGCAGGACAAAGTCGTCCTTTTGAGCGGTCTCGGACATGGGGAAGGACTGGCCGTACAGCAGCTCGTTCTCGAGCACAACAACCGGGTTGGGGTCGCGGATGGCGGCCTTGAGGAGACCCTTGGCATCCTCAGCGGACCAAGGAGCGACGACCTTGAGACCGGGGATGCTGCCGTACCACGCGCTGTAGTCCTGCGAGTGCTGGGCAGCCACACCGGAGGCGAAGCCGTTGGGGCCGCGGAAGGTGATGTTGCAGGGCTGGATACCACCGGACATGTAGAGGGTCTTGGCGGCCGAGTTGACAATCTGGTCGATGGCTTGCATGGCAAAGTTGAAGGTCATGAACTCGCACTGGACGGGGGAACACGAGCGGGTTACCTTTGGTTAGTGACTCCTTTCCCAGTGTTCCTTATCTAGGACAGGGTTCGCAACGCGAGAGCCCGGAGCTGGTACTCACAACAGGGTGCAGACCACTCAGGGCAGCACCGACGGCCAGACCACAGAAACCCGACTCGGTGATGGGAGTGTCGATGACCCTGCGCTCACCAAAGCGGTCCAAAAGACCCTTGGTGACCTTGTAGGCACCGTTGTACTGGGCAACCTCCTCACCCAGCACAAAGACCTTGTCATTGCGCTCGAGCTCCTCGGCCAGAGCCTCGTTCAAGGCATCACGGACAGTGTACTCCTTGGTACCGGCCGAGGCATATGTTCTCGTCTGCAGGAAGGCGGAGGCCGGGCGGCCGGTCTTTTGTGGTATCGTGGACGACGAGGACAGGAGGGAGGAGTAAGAGGTGCGAGGGGCTGCTGCGCGGGCAGTGGCAGCCAGGCGGGCGGCCGGTCGGAGGAAGCGGGACATTGTTGGTGATGTTGGTGCGAGTGGGCGGCGTGGCCAAGGGACGAAGCTTGGAGAGGCGAAGGGGAAGGTGTGGGGGGGGTGGGATTGGACAGGAGAGAGAAGGGTAAAAATTGGTCGATGGCGCCGGCGGATTCTCAACTGGCAGCAACTGGCGCTGGTGACGAGCAACAGACAGGGGCGGGTTGGAAGAAGAGACGCGGTATCGCCAATTATCAGCGCAGTCTCAACGATATCGCCGGAGGGAATTTTTCGTTGTTGGCTCCTCGCTGACCTGCGCCAAAGCTCCGAGCGAACCTACGTGGAACCCCTGCAATCCCAGCATCCATCGCTGGCCAGTGCGCTAAGTTCTGTTGGGCTCGCTGGCGGGATCCACCGAGCAGCTACGGTTACCGAAAGGCCGGCCGTACGTAGGTGCTCAGTGCTCCAGCTTCCAAGATTGTGCATACTTGTACATACCTAGGTCGTAGTAGCGCTTTACTACTACGTACAGAGGGTTGCAGCCACTAGCTCACTTGAAATATAGGCGTGCGCCCAGCCCCAGCGACATCGCTCACAAGCTTCCGGCCCCTCTCCTTTCCTGATTCCGCCCCCAAATGTGCCCAAGAGCTCAGTCATTGGCTGGTTCGCGCGCAAGCGTGTATTCGCACGTTTGTACACAGTTTATTATTCATACGCAAATGACTACTCGAGAAACGAAGTGTCTGGCCATCTGGCTCCCATCTATATGATAAGGGAGCCCCAGATAGCCCTTATTAGTACATGTATATGCATCGTACGTAAAAGCGTCCACTTGCTCCAGTCTTTATTTTCCCGACCCTCCTTTTGTTGTTGATATTAAGCATTGCACGTTAGAATCTTACACAGCTCTAGTTTGCTGGCTTGCGTCCGACCATCAGGTACATGGGCGTAAAGAGGTTCAATCTCGCACCAGCGACCAGACCATCGGCACCCTCGCTAAGCGCGTTGGCTGTCTTTTGTGTGCCTGCAGGTGCAATGCGCAGCTTCTCCATCAATCCTGCAAAGCCGTGGGTGAAGAATTGGCCAATCTTGGTCATGCGGAAAATGGTAAAGGCATCGCCCATTGACTGCAGGTACTTGACCTCGCCAGACAAAGGCCAGTACCAAGGCATCGGGTCAGGCCGCTGTGCCAGGTCCTCGTGCTTGATAAGCTCGAAGCCTGCAGCCTTCATGGCGTCCAGACCCTCCTGGATGGGCACCATGTTGGAGATACCGTTGCCCAGCTCGATGGCCAAGCGAATCTTGCGGTGCTCGGGGTTGTTGTTGTCGTAGTCATCTGTCATGAGCCACTCGTACACACCAAAGGTTCCGCCGGGCTTCAGCACGCGGAAAATCTCGCTGTAGACACCCTCTAGCTTGGGAGCGTGGACAGTCGCCTCGATGGCGTACACGGCATCGAACGTGTTGTCCGGGAAGGACATTTGCTAGAAAGAAAACCGTCAGACTAAGCGCAAAGGCCAGAAGAGATGGGAGCAGATGTTCCTACCATGAAGTCACCCTTGACGTAGGTCAATTGGTTTGACAGCTTTTCCTTGGCGGCATAGTGCGTCGCACGCTCAATCTGGTAGTCGTTGTTGTTGAGACCAACAATGTTGGCACCAGTGAACTTGGCAAT
This sequence comes from Coniella vitis, assembly GCA_011317545.1. NCBI lineage: Eukaryota > Fungi > Ascomycota > Sordariomycetes > Diaporthales > Schizoparmaceae > Coniella > Coniella vitis. The sequence continues at coordinate 2,348,765 of WUJK01000004.1, read as the reverse complement.
CTCGCGAGCAGGTCCACCAACACCGCAACCAACATCCAGAACGGTCATGCCCTCTTGAATGTTGATTTGGTGTGCAAGGTAGTGTTCGTGGCGGGCAATTGCCTGGTAGAAGGGCTCGCCGACGGAGAAGCGGCAGAAGTGGAATGACTGGCCCCATCCGTACTCGTAAATGTCGGTAGCAAGGTTGTAGTAACTGCGGAGAGCGAACAAAGTCAATAAGAGATCCAATTGAGACGATGGAGGGATTTGAGGAAGGGAAAACTCACTGTCTCGTCAGAGTAGCGTACTCGTCAGTGCGCGCCTGTAGCCGAGATGTTGTCAGTCAAAATCCACGTGTGAACTGGTCCGCAACATTCAAGGCCCGCGACAGTAGAGCGCGAGACTCACCTTGCGATCCGCATCGGTCTCGTTGTCTGCCTTCTTTCCATCGAAGTGCTTGAAGTACTCGTCGAGGGCAGCCTTCTTGGCCTCGGGGTCCTTGAACAGAATGGTTGCGATGCCGTTGGCCTGAGCGGCAGTCTTGCCGTGCATCGCCTTGTTGAAGGCGGCATCGCGCTCCTTGTTCTCCTGCTCCAGCTGAATCTTGTTGCTCATTTTGGCGTGTTGAACGGCAGAACCGAAAAAATTGGGTGGCAGAAAGGGTCAATTGGGTAGAAGGCAAGGCAAAATGGCTCAGAGATAGACAGGACAGGACAGCGCCGGGGACGAGAAGGGAGCGGAATATGGCCACTATGTACAATCAATCTCATTCTTTTTAGTTGATTCTCTGAGCTGGCCGACAGGGGGCAATCACAGCGCAACGGGTCGGTTGTGCAGCCCACGGATGCGGTAGACCGCTAATGCAACCTAGCCCCTTTCCCCTGTCCACAGGCGCTACTGCGATTGGCTGGAGGCCCTTGATAACCAACTCTCAGCAAGGGTCCTCCTGTACAGCACCCACTGACAATTGCGCATCCTAGGAGCCAATCTCCACCGGCATTCTTGCTCGTTTAAGCATTTGGACAACGACATTGAGCCAGACACGTTGGCGAACCTCGTGGTATGGATCTGTGCGCTTGGACGATTCTCATCGGGTAGAGAGTTGAAGATACAGATGTCATGGATTGCGATGATGTGCAGTGCGGCGTGAGGCTCGGTTGCTGGCCCGTGATACTAGAGATTTCCTGATCGATCTTTGCGATACACACGGCCCCTGAATTTGCCGACTCGGTGCCGACCCTACGCAAGTATGACTTCCCGGAGCGTTACTACTCATCACGACTTTGATCCTTCACAGGCATGGTAACTGGAAGTACTTCCGCTCCAGTAGTAATATAGAGCTAGGTACGGAGTGTCTCACTATCTGCGCTCCAGAATCTTCATGTCTAGTCCTGGTGGAATGGTCATAGTAGGTTGACGACACTTGTGTATCGTGTATCAAAGTATCCTCAGGTGCCAAGGGACCTGGGAGGATTGGAATGCTGAGGTAAGCCATTGCGGAATCCGATAAGATAAGCTCCCTTTCCTGCCGCCACTCCAAACCATACATAGTAACATTCTGCCCGCCGAACTGCAACTGCTGGCGCCACTCCCATCCAGTCACAAACACATTGCGTTGATCCCAGTATTTCTCATCGTCGACCTTCCATTTCCACAGCAGAGCGTGCGAATCACTAAGGGCGAGGCCAGACGACGTAGCGAAGAGCATATCACAAAACGGAACGAACCTTCCATCTTTACCAACGTCATCCAGCCATCATCAACATGCCGCCGCAAATAAAACAAGACCTTAACCGCTCCGGCTGGGAATCGACCGATTTTCCCTCCGTCTGCGAATCCTGCCTCCCCGAAAACCCATATGTCAAAATGCTCAAAGAAGACTACGGCGCTGAGTGCAAGCTATGCTCGCGCCCCTTCACCATCTTCAGCTGGTCAGCCGATCGGGCCCATGGCCGCAAGAAGCGTACGAGCATCTGTCTTACCTGTGCGCGCCTCAAGAATTGCTGCCAGTGCTGCATGCTCGACTTGTCGTTTGGACTCCCCATTGTGGTGCGCGATGCTGCGCTCAAGATGGTCGCGCCCGGTCCCCAGAGCGAAATCAATCGAGAGTTCTTTGCCCAGAACAATGAAAAAGCCATCGAAGAAGGACGGGGCGGTGTTGAGGAGTATGAAAAGACAGACGAGAAAGCAAGAGAACTGTTGAGGAAGCTCGCACAGAGCAAGCCCTATTTCAGAAAAGGAAGGGTCGTGGATGAGAAGGGCAATCCCACCGGCGAGAGCTCGAGAAGTGCGACCGGAGGCAACATGGCTGTTGGCGCAGGCTTGGGCGGCGCGGGACCCATCAGAACTAGAGATTCCAGAGCAGCTGGCGCAGTAGGTGCAAGACCTGGCGGCGGAGGAGGACGTCCAGGTGGCCCGAGAAAGGGCGCATTTCCTTCTGCTGCACAGCTACCTCCGGGGCCCAAGGACTGGCAACCACCATCGGACAAGAACATTATGTCGCTCTTCGTCACAGGTATTGAAGACGATCTGCCCGAACACAAGATTCGGGACTTTTTCAAAGCATTCGGCAAGATAAAGTCTCTGGTCTGCTCCCATATGTCGCACTGCGCCTTCATCAACTACGAGACAAGAGAAGCTGCCGAGAGAGCCTCGGAAGAATGTAAGGGAAGGGCAGTCATTGCTGGATGCCCGCTACGTGTGCGATGGAGCCAGCCCAAGGCGGTCGGAACAATGAATCGCGAAGAGCGATCAGAGATGCTGCGCGACGGTCGCTCGGCATTCTCGCAAGGAAGAAGGCAGCAAGGTGGACAGAGAGCTATTGAGGGTGGGGGTGCTGCTGCTCAGCAGGACGGGCCTGCCAGTCTACCAGTAGCTGCTCCTCCAGGTGCTGAAGATGTTAATTATGCTAGTCTGTCGGGTAACTGAGAAACTTGGTCTGTGGCGGCATTTTCCATTCATGGCGTTACGGAGTTACTGGAGCCAGACAGCAGGTGGATACCATGCAAACTGAAATAGGCGGAGCATTCTACTGTAATTCAACCTGCTTCTCGTCGAGTTCTGTGTGTTTAGCAGAGGGGTATCATATTTGGGCAATTCTATCCAAAGCTTTTCGTAATCTTACAAACTACCTAGGTAGTAGCCAGCGTCGTGCAATATCTTATTCCTACTCCGCGTGCGACCTTCCAGGTAGTGCTGCCACTTGTGTCCGTCTATCGTAGACTCAGAGTCATCTGCGAACAGCTGCTTGGCATAGAGGCTCGATTGATTGCTTTACTGGCATGACATGAAAGTGTCATCTCATAAAAGCAGCGATCCTAGCCATGTAGGTTTTTCAATTCTCTGGTTTTCCTCAGCTCGAGCAACACCCGCTTCCACTCTCGGTCGCAGCTTTTTTCATGCCCGCCAAAGTGATCGAGTCGTTGTCGCCGCGCTCCGTGTGTTCGTGTATCCTCAACTCTTTGTCAAAAGAACATGATTAGCAAGCAAATTAGATGAAACGCCTACATCCCCATTGCAAAGTGAAGTAAAAGAAAGGAAGAGTATAAAAGCAACACTCACTGTAAAGATCACCATTGCCTTCTCTTCTGCCCTGCACAATGTTTGCCTTTAAAATATCCGCAACAGCTTGCGCCTCCTCAATTGCAGCGCCCGCGGCTGGGTCCGAAGGCTGCAAGTCTGCCTTTGCGCGGAAGCCGGCGCGGGCTTGTTGGCGGGCGGCGGAGAGAACACGCTCGTCGCCTTGGAAGGCGATGCGGGTGGCGCGCAAGACGTTACGGTAGGCAGCGAGAGCCGCCATTGTATTATCGTGTAGTGTGAAGGTTGTGAGAGTTACGGGGGCGTGAAGCCGACAGTGGAGAAACGTACTCGGGAGACCGGCCGGAGGAGGAGGTTGTGCTATTGAGAGAGGTGTAGGATTTGCTCGCTCTGTTTGTCGGTGGCGTGTCGGCGGCGGCGGCAAGTGCTATCCAAGACCTTCTAGAAGGTTGGGGCTCGCTTCCCGGTTCTCGGAAGCGGTTCCGATTGAGAAGTTGTGCTGACTAAAGGGCGCTGCTCGTAACATAGTAATGGGCGCTTCACGACCTGGACTTTGAAATAGCCAACAACCTCCGTGTGCAGCATATTGAACTTAAATCAACGTTTTTCTTTCCGGAACAGCGCACAACCAGGCTTGCCCTACGTCGCCAGCCCTGCTCTGCGTGATCCTTCTCTGCCATCACTGTTACATCGAAGCTTAATCGAAGGCCAAGGGCAATGTCGAGGAACTGCAATGAAAATGCCAGCTCGCATCACTACCTTTCAAAACCGAGCGCTCATCATCCATTGTGCTTGGCTCGTGCGATTCCTTTCATGACAGGTGCCAAAACTAGCTGCTAGTATCTAGAAGCACAAATAAGAAAGAAGAGAGAAAAAAGCCGAGTCTTAAAGCGTCAAGAGGCCACTCAACGGCACTCAAAGCACACATGAATTGGCCAAATAGTAAGCGAAAACTGTTTTACATCCCAACGTCAATACAACAAACTACAAGCGACTCTGAACGTGGTCTCTGCAATGCAAAGAGAGCATGTTTCCCGTGTTTTCAGACCTGATCATCGACCCAAATCGATGTTGGCATTGCCCCTTTTGTTATCATGCATTTTTTCCTTATGGACTGCATACCAATTGATCCTTGGCGCCTGTACATTCTATAGCGATACAAGATCCTTGAGCACTCTTGCGCGAATCGGTCACTCCGGAACTTTGTCATTTGCTACATCTTGGACCATGGCCACGACAGGGAGTTATTACGCTGATTTGAGGCTCCGTACTTATGATCCAATTCTGGGGCAGCGGTGACAATGCTCCATTTCCTTCAGAGCAAGGCAGGTTCTTTGTTGCGGCACCGTGATTTCTATGACATTGAATGTGGTCGTGACTATACTTAAGGTCACACACTTGCTTGACTTGTCGTCTAGTTACAGCGCACTCGCAAATCATCAAGGCCAGTAACGTTCAGCAGGGACCAGGGACGCGTGCTCTATGTGGGGTATTGAAGAGCCGTTATAATCTCGAAACCGAACCCTTGACTGGATAAATTTATTAGGGACACCAACATGGCGGTTGGGTCTGAGCCCACTAGTGCCTCACAGGCGTATGAAGAGCCTGAAAGAGATCTACTTATGGGCAGATATATGTCTTGCCTGCCTTCCATCTTTGCAGTCAGTCACACCACGATGAGGCACATATGAGCTCCATCCTTTCGCTGGCTTCTTTGGCCATCGCTCACAGTGTTGAGATTTTTTACCAAATCGGCGGAAAGTAAGCAGCTTTCTTTTTGTTTATTTCTTTTCAAAAAAAAAAAAATCAAAAAAATCTTTTTTTACTCATCTTTCTCCTTTCCTTACACTCATCAGAGGCCCACATAGCTCCCCATATATCCCTTCTCTTCACTTACCCAGGCTATATCCGCTACTCACCTGCTACCCCCCTCAAGACAATCAAGTAGCAATAGCCCAACTACAATTCGGCTCATTCTGTCATGGAGCCCATAATGACCTGCAACGGCGGCACCTCTGCACGCTCAGCGCCTCCGTTGCTGCCGGCGAGAACATCAACGCCTTTTGGGCCCAAGGCGACGCACAAGCCATGGCCTCTGACGTTGTGGATACATGATTGTGGCGGTAACTTTACGGCTTATGGTAGCAAGTCGAAGAAGTGGTTCAAGATTTCTCAGATGGGTTAGACGGCTCCCGCCGCTTACAGAAACGAGTCGGGGCGCAGCTCTTGTTGCCAAGGTGAGCTTTTGTATATTTGACAACTCCACAAGGTATCTCTTGATGGCCACCGATTCTCCTGTCCGTCCCACCCCCTCTTCTCGACTTCCGGGATTACTCAAAGTTTCAGTTCATGAAATTTCTTGTTGTACTGTGTACTCTGGCTTTTTTCCTTGAAGAAGCCACGTTGAAGAATTTCTGTTACTAAGTTAACGAATGTTTGTGGTTGTTCGGTGCTATAGATGAATGATACGTACTTGGATTTCGTTTTTCTTTTTCTTTTTATATATGTAAATATAAAAGAAGAGATATAGTCAACTATCCAACCATCCTCCGTGGGATTGCTCTTCTCGTTATTATACCCATCTTTTCGTTTCATGGTCGAACCGGTAGTGGTTCTATTTGATACAGCTTACCTCATCATACCATCTGAGCGATTGCATGTGGGCTATGCAGAGAAGCCGTGCTATGCTGAGGCGAGCCGAGCCTTGTGTATTTTTACACACTCAGATGGCTTATGCCACGACTTTATACTCGGTAGCCTTGTTATGAATTGGTGGAGAATGGACCAGCTGAGTTCATTGGACCTATACTAGCATGTACAGTGCAGCACCTCTCTGTATTAGTCTGGACCAGAGAAGGAGGAGCGCAAAGGCATCCGAAGCATGTAAGATGATTGGCCGGGCTATTTGTAAGTACGTGCATGCGAGAGTTGCTCTGTTCCCCACTTTGGCTTCAACTTTCCACTTGCGGGGCGTCCGGCTTGCAAGACGGGCCACAAAGGTGAGAGCAACGCGATTATGATGGTCTGGAAGAGATAGAGGTAAACTACAAAGTCGTTGGGCAACTGCACTCTGCTGCTATAAGTCGTGCGTGACTCAGATGGCCAAGTATTTGATAGTCCCCTTGACTCTGTGGTGGTTTGCTGTTTGTTTCAACAAGCAGGCATGGCGCATGATGGCATTGTCTCGGGACGAGCGCCTCTAGGAACAAATGTCTCATGGTAGGGAATGTCCATACATATGTACATGATGGCGGCGGTACCGGAGGCAGGGCGAAGGAGCTGAACGATGTATTGATAGGGATGAAGAAAAATGGGACGCCCATTCACCTCCCCCCCCAAAGTCGATCTGTACAAATCACCCACCAAGTAAGTCTGGGTATTTTCAGCAGCGGCACTTTCAGCTTCCCAATGGGTTCTAGGCGCGGGCTTTTACAAGGCTCCAGAGCCTCAGGGCGCTGTAGGCTTGGGCCATTTGGGGTCAGGGTTCACTAGCCCCGGGCTAGCCAAGGCGCGGCCCGCTGTATCTGCGATGGCCTGCGACAAAGGGGGAAAATATGTCAGTATTTGTAAACAGTGCAGTATCTAAGCATAATATAAGTAAAACTTGCCATGCAAAACCACATTGAACTTCAAACGGTTTCACGAATTGACTGACTGATTGACTGACTGACTGAGTGAGGACAAGACTAGGGGGTAATAAGTGTAATCCAATTTCGGCGGGATTGCGATTGAAAGCTGGGGAGATTGGCCTGCATCGGGCTTGACATTGGCCTGGCTCCACTGTGCAGGGTTGTGGCGCATGGAATGAACAGCGGCTAATTTACTGCGTGCTGGCGAGGTCAGGTCCCCTGTTTCCACTCCTGCCACTCGGCCACGGGGCTACTGAGCCACTGAGCCAAGCCAGCCAACCAGCCGACCAACTGACTGGGCCGCGTGGTAGCGTTGCCAGTCGTTGCCTAGCATTACATAGTCGTATTGCCCAGCCGGGCCTGTATCTCTGCCACCTGCCCAGCCTGTCCAGTATATTGCCAGTACGCTGTAGCACTCACTGCACTGCACTGCAGCATTCCTCGGTTCTTTCTTGTCGGCTCCGTTCATCACGCTGTCGCCTGGTCGTTCATTTCCTCATTTCCAACAAACGCAACCCTTTCTCCCAGACACTCACTCACTGACTTGTCACCGCTTGCGCCCGACAGCAACAGCAGCTATCGCATCAAATCGTATCCTATCGCATCATCCTGTTGCCTTCTTGTTGCTCTCTCTTCCTCTGGGCTCTATTGACGGTCCACAGTTGCACATCACTGCGCTGACCTCATCAGTCCGATCCGGTCCAGCCCAGTCCTCGCCCTCCCGATTCAAGGCGGGCTAAGACAGTAGCCGCACCCTTGGAACGCCTGCCTTCCGTTCGTTCTCTTCCTTCTTTTCGACGTGCAACCAGCCGTTACCAGTCCGACCTCATCTGGCGCCTCGTGCCGCTCCCACTGCTACATAGCACAGGCCGTCAATCCGTTTGACAAGCTCGATTACTTTATTATTGTCGGCACCCCTTCACACTTCGTACGACACTTCGACACACCACTGGCATCGCAGCATTGCGGCATCGCCCTCTGGCGCTTCCCTCTCTCCCCGTCGACCTTTGCTCTCTCGGGAGGCTGGCTTTTCACTTTCGGCTCCAGTCCTTTCCTAGCGGCGTTCTGCCCGCTACGCCCCTTTGTGTCTACTTACCTCTACGAGTTCCTCTTGCCCGACCCGGATTCGAACCCTTTTGCGTGTCTATTCCGCGCCCGAGAGACTGAGACACTGTCATCTTATACGCGAGTAAAACCCGAGTCCACGCTGCAGTTCCATTCGACCATCCGCACTGTCGTTGTAGCTTCGCATTGCCTGATTCGATCAACGAGCTTGTCCTGGTCGTAACACTACGTTTATCAATTGTTGCCCGATTCTACAATTTGCAACTATTCAGGTGTACTCGAAGTGCTTACCGAACACGGCCCTCGCCCTTCGATCCAAACCTTCCTTCCTCTTGTCTCCGCCGCCTTGTGCAAAAGATCATGCCTTGTGGACTTGGTGGAAGCAAAACCGTCCAGCGCAAGCTCGTCTTGCTGTGAGTACTGCTACCTGTGGAAGATCCGAAAGGGGCAAGGACGTCAAGAAAGAGCGCGAGAAAGAAGCAATTGGTTAACGGTGGGAATTCTCGCTTTGTAGGGGCGACGGTGCCTGCGGCAAGACTTCCTTGTTAAATGTCTTTACTAGAGGGTAAGTATTCCCTTGCTTGATGTGTAAATCGAGTGACAGCCCGAGTTGCCCAACCCTCCCCGACAAGCGATCAAATGCGGCTGACAATTTCTGCACAGCTATTTCCCAACAGTCTACGAGCCCACAGTTTTCGAGAATTACGTCCATGGTGCGTGGCGGCTAGTTCGAACAATACGTTGATACATTGGACGCTTGAGTTGACATAGTGGGCACAGATATCTTTGTCGACAATGTCCACATAGAACTGTCTCTGTGGGACACGGCAGGACAAGAAGAATTCGACAGGTTGCGCAGCTTATCATACGGTTCGTCATGGCTCCGGCGCCGGACCACCCCCACCGCGTCCGAAGTTTTTGCCACTAATATGCATATGGCCCTCTCCAGATGACACGGATTTGATCATGCTCTGCTACAGTGTCGACAGCAAAGACAGTCTGGAAAACGTCGAAAGCAAATGGGTAGGCGAGATTGCTGACAACTGCCCGGGAGTCAAGCTCGTGTTGGTGGCGCTCAAGTGTGATTTACGCGAGGGCGCCGAGGACGAGGAGGAAGCTCCTGCCAGCAGCGATGCTGCCGATGGACGCAAGGAGAAGAAGCCCATGATTGGGTACGACCAAGGTCTGGAGGTCGCTCGAAGAATCAATGCGCTGCGGTACCTCGAATGCTCGGCCATGCGCAATCGCGGTGTCAACGAGGCCTTTACGGAAGCCGCTCGCGTGGCGTTAAGCGTGAGAAAGGACAAGGAAGAAAACAGCTGTGTGGTGATGTAAAGTGACGGAGCGCTGGCTACCACAACATCACTGCTGTTTGTTCTCCTTTGCTTTCTTCTTACTTGTTGATTCTTCTTGGCTTGGCCTCGTGGAGGTAACGGGGCAAAGGTCGTACCAGCCAGCCGGAGCGAGCCACATCGGATGACGTCTTTACAGTACTTATCATCGACTCTTTCGGCGCTTCAATATGTCGATGGCTCTCTCCAATGGAAACTACGCGACCGACTGCATCGCACCACGATCCCAGCCAGCAACCCCCTTTTACCATGTCCTACCCGTACGAATTCTTATAATGAACCTCTCCCGATCTGGACTATTTGCCACCACTGGGACGCTTTAGGATAACAATTGACAGCTGATGGCTGACTCACGATGAATGATGAGTCATCAGATCTATTGTTTTTTTTTTTTTGACAGCTCGAGTGGGGCAAGCGCAGATGAGGGACAATACAGGGCGACGAGCTGAGATTTGAGAGCCTTGCTGGTGTTGGGCAAAACCGAGCCCCCCCCCCCTTTTCTTTTTTTTTATGATGGTCGTCGGTGGCGGATACTGCACTCTCAGTATCCTTTGTGTTGCTCAGACTTCCTTCTTTCTTCATTTTCGTCTTTTCAAAACATTTCTTGGTCTTTTTTTGTATACGGACAGGCAAAGCTGGGCGGGCGAACGGGCCTGGCGGACACGGGATGGGGGCAATTTTCTGTTTTCCTTTTAGCCATTTTCAAAAGCGCGCGATGGGTGCAAGTCAGGGAATAGAGGACCCTTTTTGAAGAGCCTTGCGAGAAGATGTACATGTACGCGAAGTGTCTATAATCCTGCGTCATGGTTGGTGTTCATCAGTGCTTTGTTGTCTGGTCAGCCCGCCAGTCGAACCCGTGAGCGGTGCCTGACTAAAGGCTGCCGCCGGTTCGCTGGCTGAGGCTAGGCCAGGACGGGCGGCAACGCGGCTATCGGGATGGCGTCAGCGGGCTAAGAGAAATCTGTATGGGGCCTATTGACCAAGTCCATCACTAATATGGCCCTCTTGACAATTGGGCGAATATCGTCGCCATTGCCTATGTCTTGTCTCTGTGCTGTTGCACCCGAGAAAAAGTCGGACAAATCATGGGATTCACATAGTCCCTTGCTTGTAACTCGGTGGGCTCCGTACTCGGTCTGACCTATTCTTTTTTGTCTTCGATATTCTTCTATTGTCTTGACTTGGATCAGTTTCATTCTTCTCGTTCACTCGTGATACCCTCACTTTGCGCTCCAAAGTATCCTCAGAGTTCACCCAAGATTCTAGATGATCTTGACGATGCCAGTCGCACCGCTTATTACAGTCTGGATATAACACTTGGTCCCATATAAACCACCTCTCTTCCTCTTCCTCACACCACAAATCTTTCTGTGGCGTCTGTCTTTTTCTCCCTCTTGTTTTCGCCCACGACGCCATACACAAACCCCATCCCAGAAATCGACCCCAGGGCAGAGGGATATCTACGCAACACATCATGGCTGCCTCACCATCCTACCACACGTCGCTCCTCACCGCGACAGACAGCCGCGGCCATGTCCACCTCATCGTCGGCAGCAACTCGCTGGCAGGCAAGCGGTGCGAGCAGTCTCTTGCTACCGGCGCAAAGCCTATTCTCGTGGCGCCAGACCCAGATGCACAGCAGCAGCCCGCCATTGCGGGCCCTCTTCACTACGGCTTGGCAAAGGCCGTTGAATCGGGACAGGTCACTTGGCTTCGCCAGCCGTTTACACAGGATTTGCTCTTTTCGCTGGGCCGGGAGGAGGTCGGGGGTGTGGTGGATGCTGTGTTTATCACGAGTACGAGCCATGCGGGGCTGTTCAGGATGCCAATGTCTTCTTCTTCTTCTTCTTCAGCAGCAGCAGGAACAAAACCCACCGGACAAACGAACGACGACAACACCCAGAACGCAACAATAACAACGACAACGACGACGACGACAGTCTCCTCAGCACAGGACGTCTCGGCGCTCTGCAAGCGCAACCGCATTCCCATCAATGTGGTTGACAGTGCGCATCTCAGCAGCTTCACCATTCTCTCCACCCACACCGACGGACCTCTGCAAATTGGCGTCACAACCAACGGACGCGGATGTCATTTGGCAAGTCGCATTCGGCGCGAGGTAGCAGCGTCGTTGCCTGTGGGTCTAGGCGCGGGTTGTGCAAGGCTAGGCGAGGTACGGCGGCGCGTGCAGGAGGAGGACCAATTGTTGCACGAAGCTCTGGCTGCTAGCGGTAGTGGTGGTAGCGTTGGAGGAGACGAAGAAGGCCTCGATCAGTCGGCAAATTTCAACCAGCTCATCACCGAGGAGGACCTGGACGCGGCGAAAAGCAGACGCATGCGCTGGCTCAGCCAGGTGTGCGAGTACTGGCCTCTGAAGCGCCTTGCTGGTCTCAGCGACGAGGATGTGGATATCGTTCTCCAGTCGTACCCTGGCACGGCAAGCGCCTCGGTCGTTGCGAGTATTGGGCGTGGCGATGATGCTGACGCTGACGCTTCCGTTTCGATCAACAACACCAAGACACCGCCTGGTCACAAGCAAAGAGGACGAATCATCCTCGCGGGTTCCGGACCAGGCCACCCGGACCTCCTCACCCGCGCGACCTACAAAGCCATCCAATGCGCCGACCTCATCCTCGCCGACAAGCTCGTCCCCTCGGGCGTGCTCGACCTCATCCCGCGCCGGACCCCCGTCTCCATTGCGCGCAAGTTCCCCGGAAACGCAGACCAGGCGCAAGAAGAACTCCTCCAACAAGCGCTCGCGGGGGTCGAACAGGGCAAGACCGTGCTGCGGCTGAAGCAAGGCGACCCGTTCATCTATGGACGAGGAGGGGAGGAAGTGGAATACTTCCGCGCACGAGGCTATGCAGCAAAGGACCAAGTCATTGTCCTGCCGGGCATCACGAGCGCCTTGAGCGCGCCGCTGTTCGCGGGGGTGCCGCCTACGCAGCGCGATGTGGCGGATCAGGTCTTGATCTGCACGGGGACGGGCAAGAAGGGGAAAGCGCCTGCGCCGCCCGAGTATGTGGCCAGTCGGACGTGCGTGTTTTTGATGGGGTTGCATCGGATCGGAGGATTGGTGGCGGAGTTGACGACGTATTTGCCGAGTGAGTTGGGTCAAGTCGACGAATCATCATCATCACTATCACCATCACAGGATGAAGAGAAGCAGAATGAAGCACATCAACAGCAGAGACAATCGACCCGGCGGCCCCTTTGGCCCCTCACAACGCCCTGCGCCGTCATCGAACGCGCCTCGTGTCCCGACCAGCGCGTCATACGCACCACGCTGCAGTACGTCGCCGAGGCAATCGAGCAAGAAGGAAGCCGCCCGCCGGGGTTGCTGGTTGTGGGTCGAGCGTGCGAGGCGCTTTACAAGCCGGAGGAGGAGGAGGAGGCAAAGCAGGGCGGCGCGGGCGCAAGCGCTCGTGCATGGACTGTTGAAGAAGGGTTCCGTGGGCTGGAGGTGGAGGATGCGGGTGTGAGTGCTGCGTTGGATGGGTTGGCTGCTTTGGGCTGAGGACAAGAAGGGGTGGGGGGCGTATTTCTTTCTTCTGTTGCATGCTTTGGATGAGGTGGTTGCATTGGGATGGCGCTGGGGGAAAGGAGTTGTTTTTCTACTACAAAATAGAGGGTGTTTTCCTGGCTTGTGAAAAGTCAAAGGAAGAGGCGTTGACGGATATGTAGATGTGTGGTCTAGATTCACCAATCTGAAGCTGAAATCTTTATAATTCCTCGGTTTCTCCCTTCTCGCAACATTGTCTCGTCATGGAAATACCAACGAATGGACTCTGTAGTACATATACAGTCTATTGTTCGTTCTCTAGCCCAAGGCTGTCCAGGTGTTTGCTCAGCCTTCGCGAGCAGGCTCTGGAGGAGAATGCTACGAACCGTATAGACAGACAGACAGACAGACAGACAGATTCCCCCCCTTCTCTTCTTGCAGACGTTCCTTGCTTGCTTCATGCCGCAATCGTGCCCCTCTCAAATCGCTTGTGGTCCTGGGCTGTTGCGAATGTCCGCCAAATCATGCTCTTCAGTATCGAGAGACAACCATTCGCCACCCCTTCCGCACCGTCTCAAAGATGTCCACGAGTATACAGTATCGCAAACACGGTTCTCTACTAGACGCGTCCATCCAAATTCTTCTCACGGATCCTCAGCGGCCCCCTGCTACGCGATTCCTCTCCACAAACGCACGGAACCAAGCCTCATGCCGTCCAATGATCATGCTGATCTGCTCAATCTTGGACATCGAATCGCGGATCTGCTCCTCCGCCTTGACGATCTCCAGCATATTCTTGACCGCCGCAGGTACCGTCTTCTTGACGCCTGGTGGGCGAAACGGCGTTGTGGTGGCGCTCGACGAGGAGGAGGAAGAGTCTGCCGACGGGACGCGCAGATGATTGTTGCCATTGCCATTGCCGTTGCCATTGCCACTGGTGCTGCTGGACGACGCACGTCTGCTGCTGCTGCTGCTGCTGCTGTTGCCGCCGTGGCTCGCCATACGACTCACGCAGCTGGGCACCTCGGAGGAGCTTTCCTCCCTGTCCTCCTTGCCTCGGTCATCGTTGCTGTTGCTGCTGTTGTTGTTGCTGCTGCTGCCGTTGTTGTTGCTTTTATTCTTTTCTTCTCCCGGCGCCGATGGGGCGGAAGCCTGGATGCGGCGCTTGAGGAAGAAATCTTTGAGTTCCTCGCCAGAAAGGGTTTTCTTTTGTTGGTGTGAATCGTCGTTGTTGTTGCTGCTGCTGTTGCCATGACCACCGACACCACCAGGAAGAAGAGAAGAAGCGGCGAGGCTCGAAGAAAGCGAAGAGAAAGACGCGGGCAGAGCGAGGCCGAGGCCCGGTCCAGGCAGCGGGACGGGCCAGTTGATCTGGTCGAGGACCTCTTGCGTGACGATGCCCGTTGGCTCGGGGTCTTGCGGCGCCAGAGGGCCGGATGATCGGCGGGCGGTCGCTGTGGTGGTGGTGGTGGCATGGGCGGCGCGGATGCCGCCGTGGAAGCCGCAGAAGGCGGTATTGCCCTGGGGCCCCCGGGCAAAGACGGGGAAGGGCACGGGGGGGTGCGGTGTGGTGGTGGACGGTGTGGGCGGTGGAGCATAGTTGTTGAGGTACTCCATCATGGCGGAGAAGGCCTGAGATGGGCTCATGGGGCCGGCGTAGGCGTGGGGGAAAGAAGGAGCAGCAGCAGCAGCAGCAGCAGGAGGAGGAGGAGGCGGCGGCGGTTGTGAGGGCTTGTGGTTGCCATTTCCCATGCCATTGCCGTTGCTAGAAAAAGCAAAGGGACTCTGGGTCTTGGGAGGAATGGGTGTGGGAGGTCGAGGCGGGGGCGCTGCTGGTCCTTTTCCCTTGCCATGACCACCACCACCACCTCCTTCATCTCTGCTCGAAGCGGGTGGCTTTGACGGAGCAGTGCTGTAAGACGGGCCAGGGCGGCGAGGAGGTCCCTGGGCCCGTCCAAGTCCGGCTATCGATATGCCAGGAGGCTGAGGCCAGTGGTGCGATTGACCACATTGGCACTCAAAACCGCCATCATCATCATCACAACCACCACCGCCATCCTCGCCCTCTATTTCCACGTGCACGCCAAAACCCCCCATATGCACAGCCTGTAGATACTCGCGCAGGAACTGGTCATCGACGTGACGCGCCTCGTGCAAATCAAGGCACTCCTCGCGCACGGTTTCCAGCTCCCGCGCCAGCCTGTCCCGGTCGTCATGGGCCCGCGCGAGTTCGTGGCGCATGCGAAAGAGCTCGTTGCGCGCTTCAATCGCATTCTTCTTGGCAGCGGCGAGGATCTCGTGGAGGGCCTCGCTGTCGTTCTTGGCCGTCTCGTGCCGGGCGGCCTGGCCGCTGCTGCTGCTGCCGCCCGGAGTGGCCGTCGTGTTGACGAGGCTGCGGACAAACGTGCCGAGCTGGGCTTGCAACGCCTCTGTTTTCTTGTGCATCGCGGCCAGCTGCTCGTCCTTGGCCTGCAGTTCCGCGTCCTTTTGCTTGAGCTGCTTGTCGTTCATCTGCTTGGCCTGGCGCAGAATCGTGTGCTGGATCTCGAGAAAGCGTAGTTCCCGGAGGAAGTTCTGCAAGGCATGCGTGAGCCTCTCCGTCTTGGACATGGACTCTGGGGCCGGGACCTGCAGTGATGATGAGTGCAAGCTCGAGGACGTGGGGAGTGAGGGGAGACTGGGTCTGCGGTGGTGTTGTCGACGGAAAGAAGAAACAGAAGAAGAAGGAGAAGACGACGCCATCGCCGCCTGGCAAGACAGCACGCTGAGAACTCCTCGCTCCGCACCACCGCCATTGTGATTGTTGTTGTGGTTGTTGTTGTGATTGTTCTTTTGGGTATTGTGGTCTCCAGTAATGTTGGTGTTGTTGTTGTTGCTGCTGCTGCTGCTGCTGCTGCTGGGGAGCATAGCGCGGTTGGTAGCTGCTACCATCAGAGCTAGGCTCTCTGTAGGGAGTTGTTCTTGTTCACCGTCTGACGACAGCAAGATTGGGAGGCTGGCTCTTCGTGCGCGCGGGCGTACGGTTGTTGAGGATTGTGTGCTGCCGCTGCCGCTGCCGCTGCCCAAGCCGATGCTCGAGGCACCATGGTGGCCGGTCAACAGAGCCAGAGGACGAGGGGGCGGCGCGTGATGGGTCTGCGCTGTGGGAGGCTCGACCTGTTTCGAAGCAGACGACATTGTCGCTGTTGCCCGCGCTGCTCTCAGTCCAGGCGTTTCTTTTGTTGAAGAAGGGTTATGATGGGAGACAGAGAGAGAGAGAGAGAGAGAGTCGGGGATGCGAGTCAAGAGCGAAGCTTGAATACGGTGGCGCGATCTGGTGTACGCTCCTGGCGAGAGTGTGGCGCGTGTGATGGGTCTCGAGTTGAAGGGGCAGGAAACTCGAACCAGGGCAAGATATAGCTTGAATATGTGAAATAAAACGAAGCGAGGAGGAATGAGCAATCGTACGCGATGCTCGGTACGCGTTGTTTGAGGGAAGAGAGAGGGTCGAGGAAAAGGAGGAAGGGAGAGATAGAAAGCGCGCGAGAGAGAAAGAGAAGAAGCGGTTGTGCAAGAAGGGAAAGGGAAGAGGAAACCCCACTCGCAAAGGTACGATGGGGGAGGGAAGAGAAGTGAGACGGGCGGATACCGACTGTGCTTGAGTCAAATAGGAAATCATCCGCTGTCCTCGTTGCTGGCTGGATGGGAAAAGGTGAGAGAATGGAAAGTCTGTTAAGCCTGCTGCCTGAGTGAACATTGCGTTGCTGAGATGGACAGGCTGCCTTGAAGGAAAGATAACAACATGATGGCAGTCGAAGCATCATACAAGATAGACTGGAATCTGCTGAATGTTACAGAGCCCATGGCTGTGTGAAGGCATTTGTGTCTTCTTCCTGAGCACTTCTCGACGCATGCACTAGGAGTGTCTAAAAGGATAGGGCTTCATATCCCCGGCACGAGATCATTCTGGTATCAATTCACTTTGCGCCCTGCAAGGGCTCGCCTCTCTTAGGGAGGAGTAAACAAATACAAAATGATTTTCCACAAATAGACATCCTTTCATATAGCTGATTATCAAATAAGAACATGAAGCACTAGCCCAAGACCAAGAGGGCATATACTACAATCTGCCTGCTGGACAGCGACAACCACCACCACCACAACATATTATCGTATATTTCCAAGCCATGTGTGTAGTGAGTGTACCATACTGCAATCTGTGTATGAAAACACCTTATTGCACACGTAGCATAACCTCACACCGTCACCATACAAGCTCCAGCTTAACTATTGCAGAACACTCGTTCCTTATAGTCTAAAGGGTCGGTCTCCAGAGATGAAGGGAATAAGCATCAGTCAACAGTTGAATATATCCAATGTGGGAGGAATTGCCAGTCTGATGGACACAGAAAGGACCGGCAGCCCTCGAGATATATATAACATACACACAAGACGTCTTGATGATGACTAATGCAAACGAACATGGCGTCCTGAAACCTCCATCTCCCGCATCAACTGATACTGGATATGCTAGACAGAAAAAAGTGATTGCTTATTGGGCTGACTTGGCCCAATAACGATAGTTTAAGAGAAAAGGAGAGTGAAAGAGACAAAAAGAGAGTGCGTCAGCGTCAGGAAAGAGCACAAACACTTTCCCCAACCTCCGTTCCCACCACGGTCGCCCTTCGACTCTTCTCCAGATCAGCGACATCATACAAATGATAAACGAGCAATACACGCATCGAGCAAAGGACACAAAATCAGGCAAGGAATCTTTTCGATCTTAGTCTCCTGTCTGACTCGGGTACGTTGACCCCTTGAAATGATGTACAATAATCTTCGCAAGCCATAATATGACCTCCCCCCCCCCACTCTCTCTCATTCTCGTATTCCATGGCTTGTTTTTCATTGCCTCTTGTTACTTTGTGCTTTGTAAAAAAGGAGAAACGAAGAAGAAAAACCAAAATCTGAAAAAAATATGTGTAAAAGTAAGGGTTTTGTTTCTCTTGTTGCGGAAATGAAGCACGAATAAGCCGCCCAGACCCAGTCCGAACGCTGCCCCTCCAAAGTGAACCCTTCCAACATTTCCTTGACAATAACGACGGTTGTGGTAAGCAGCATGTAGTAGACTACTGACCTGCTAACCTATCCTTCATACATACATATACGTCCTCTCCCGTCCCAAGCTTTGTTTTCCTCGAAATTTCTGAACCTCTTGACGACGACGGTCAAGACGAAAGAGAAGACGAAGTTGTAGCGCTATCCCGCCTAGGGAGCCAATCCCATGGGACTGTGAAGGGGGCTCACGCTATCCATGGGCGCCGCATGAAGTGCAGGCTTTTGAACCGAAGCGGGTTGCAGACCTTTTCGCTGCCTGTCCATCACTTCCAAAACCCATTCTGCCACTTCTGTGTCACCCCCGCCTTCGACCGAGATGTTGAGCTGTCTGGCAGCAGCATCCGCGAGGACATTGTCCGTTGCCTCTGACTCGGCCTCGGCCTCTTCGGTGATTGTCTCAGGCTTCCCAAAGCCCTTGACCCATGGGTGTTGCAGCAACATGGGGTATGTATGCCGCTTCTTGGGATTCTTATTTAGACACGACTTGACAAAGTCGCGGGCCATTGGGGAATAACCCTCGGCCGGCAGGTCTGGCGGATCGCCTTCGACAATTGCCTAATAGGGTATCTGCATTAGATGATGCATCCCAAGCAAGAAGAGAAGAAAAAAAGAAGAAACGAAAAAAAAAGGGTCACATGTAACAAAGTCACTCACATTGAGCTGACCAAATATGGTCGAAGATACCTCGGGCGGATAAGGATATTTCCCCATTGCGCACTCAATGATCGTCAAGCCCAAACTCCAGATGTCACTCTGCACGCTGTACGTGCCATCTGCGCCGCCTGCCATACCACCGCCAGAAATACGCTCGGGAGCCATGTAACTTTGGCAGCCAATGCTCGTTTTGGCTATACTGGCTACCAAATTGCCACTGACGCCAAAATCGCAAATCTTGACCTGGCCTCGGGTGTTGACTAGAATATTTGTGGGCTTGACATCTCGGTGAATAATATTGTGTTCATCCTTCAACGACTTCAGTCCCATCACAGTCGAGTACGTAATCTTCTTCAAAACTCCTTCTGGTATGCCACCATCGTAGAGCTTGTCGATGGAGCCGCCGTCCATGTACTCGATGCACATGTACACAGCGCCCTCCTGGAAAAAGGCCCCATAAAAGTCAATTATATATGGCGAAGAGCATTCGTGCAAAATAACCAGCTCCTTGAGGATCGTTGTAAATTTGGCCTCGTCCAGCTCCAGTCTGATTTCTTTCATTGCCATCACACGTCCGGACGTTCCGTCGGCTCGAGGACCTTGAGGAGAGAGCGGCGAGCTCTCCGCAGAATCTCCGTGGTCTGACAAGCCAGACTCCTGCCTGGCAGGTGCCTTGAAGCCACTCAGGCCCTGACCAAACCTGGGTACCTTGGGTCGAGCGTGTCTGGCCTTGTATACTGTACCATAATTTCCTTTGCCAAGTTCCTCCAAGATGTCAATTTCGTCCAGCGAGATGGAAAACGTGGCTCCTCCGGCAAAGTTGACACCGGTCTTGGTAATTGTAGCTGCGCCCTCAAATGTGATCCATCCTTTTTCTGAGTCAATGTAGTTCTTGTACTGGTCCATCTTGGAGCCTAGTGTTGATCCGTTGGAAGACGTATTCCCTGCATCGGTGCCTCCGTTTATGTCTGACAGCTTCGGGGTTGCAGCGGGATTTGGACCTCCGGGAAGACCACCGAGATTCATCTTCCTTCGTGCTGATAGCCCAAGCTTCGTGCTAGGTACTATAGGGGCGGAGCGGGGGAAGTTTTGCGGCGGCGGGCGGTTCATTCCGCCCATACCACCCGGTAACCTCAAATTTCCGGGCAATCCTCCAGGGAAACCCCCAGTGACGGGTGATGGGCTGCCGCCTGATATGTTCGTTGAACTATTTGGAGTAACCATGCCAGGACGAGGCAGACCAGCTCGTTCGGCTTGTAGAGCGCGAGCTTTGGCCATCAAGTCCATGGGCAGACTGCTGGCCGCAGGAGGCCGGCGTGCTGTATTGAGGATGCCTGACACACTGGAGCTGGGGCTCATGCTAGCGTTCTGGGGGGCCGACACTGTGCGTAACGAGGGCACACGACGAGGGGGGTCTTTTGCGGACGAAGAGGACGACTTCGGGTCGAAGGCGCTGCCGCTGGGAGGATCGAGTGGCGTGCTAGCCTCAGACGAGTCATCGGCTTCGGATGTAGGCGAGGCAGGGTTGCTCTCGAATTGCTCATCCGGCGTAGCCGGCATCGAGTCTGCAAAGCCTGACATTGTGCTGGTGACTTGGGAGGTGTTGTCGAGGAGTGGTGGTTCTAGGTAAAGCAAATCGGCTGGTTGGCAATCTAAAAGGCGTGCGGCATGAGACTGGCAGATGGCTTGAGCCGTGTTATCGACGTCAAGTAACTGTTGGGATGGGATGTTCCGGGGTATGAAATGTTGTGTTCAGAATCACAGGTGAGGATGCGTGGTCGACGATGATACTGTCGGGATGGCAAGGCAAGCTGAAAAAAGCGAGGCTGTTATTTCTGATGAGTCGTGCACACAGCATACAAAGAAGCGTGACAAGAGGCACGATTCTTCCTAGCGTTTGCGGTATCGTTAGCCCGGTCCACAGGCGCCAAGCACCAATCTTAAAAGAGAGCGAAAAGGAAGAGCGCGCGAGACGCTCTTAGAGGGCGCTCGAGGCTGGACAGTGGAGGGGCGGCATGGCAGGCAAGTGGCAGACCAAGGACTCACTGCTACTGCTGCTGCTGCTGCTGCTGCTGCGTTGTGGTGATGCTTGGAATGAGAGGCTCGTTAGGAATCGCTACAGTGACGCAAACGGCATCTTTCAGTCTCTGGCAAGTTAGAGGCGTGGTTGACGAGAGCACGAGGTAGGGTGATGTTGCTGGGAAAAGAGGTTGTAGGAAAGGGTTCAAGATCTGGTGGATGGGATTGCAGACAGCAAGCTGCTCTCTTGCGTCAGAAGCTGTGGTGGTGCCTTGGTTAGCGACCTGACTTTGTCCAGCAGGGATCGAGGAGGCATTTGGAGACTCGGGGGCGGGGGGCTGTTGCTGCATAATGCGATAGCCCGCTATAAGAGTCCCGATAATGCAATTTGAGGCGTATTCCACCGGCGCACTAGCACGGGGGCGGCATAGCCTGCCCCTCCATTGCCCCTGGTCCAAAAGGTCTTGCAGCGACTCTCCAAGGCTTGCTGGAGGCCCACTCCTGGGGGGTTGCACATCCCCCACCGCCCCCAGCAAGCCCCAGTCACCACTACTGGCTAGTGCTGTACATAGTGGACTGGTGGCCCTGCGCTCTGACTGGGGATTACGTAGGGCAACTGTAACAGTGACATCTGGTTTTGCAGAAGGGGAAACTTATCATTGCTCTATCGGTATATCCCAAGGACGCTTTCCAACAAGTCCACGTCCTCTGGCATGCCGGCCTGTGCGTCCACGCTGTGCTAGAAAGCTTAGGTGCTGCAAAGTAACGTCATGAGACTGCAGGTAGTGCCCCCTGGACATGGGATTCAGCGGATTGGCGGCGGCATGGACGACACAGATGCAGATGTTGAATTCCGACAAAGTGCTAGCAGCAAAGATCTTCCAGCCCACCCCACGACGATGACGTTGCCTGCGACATGCCAAAAGTCATGGCCCCAATGGAAGGGAGGGCTGTGGCTTGCCAGATGGGGCCCACTCCTAGCATGCGCAACGGCACCACGGGCAAATGGCATCGCTGTTGCTTGTGTGATGGAGGGTGCGGGGTGGGTGTGTCCCCATGGGAAATGGGCCCTTCTCTGTACTATCCTGTCAGACTGTACAGTATCGCTCGCAGCGCCGATCTTTGCGTCTGGCACTCAATTGTGTGCTGCTAGCATGACTGCTTCGCAGATCTTCTGTTTATGTTGCCTCTCTGGGTCATCTGAAACGTACGATGAGCGGTCTAGTACAGCACGCGAGGTGAAACTGAGGGTTTTTTTCTTCTCTTTCTTCTTTGCTGGATCAGTGGGCAGTGATTATCATATCCCTCTTTCCAGGCAAAGATCGTTGCCATACAAGAACCTCGGTGTTGCTTCGACCAAACAGGTTCTCAAGACCACCCCTCTGTCCGCCAAAGCAACGCAAATATCCTCAACGGCAGCTGCCAGGACTCACCGGCCATTCAGGTCTACAGGGTGGCAGTCACCATGTTCAAGGGCTTGTACCAGAATCACAGTCCCCCATTGGACCTGTCGCATATCGCATGTCCCGGCTTGGACCCTGTTTGTTACATATGACGACGGCGAGCCGCTCAAGAATTGACGGTGAGATGACAGCTCGTTAATCTCGTTGTGCTGCGGGTCCAAATCTTGCTGCTGCAGGGCGGCGTCTACTCTCTAAGCCTGTTCAGCCAACCTCCTGCAGTCTCTGCTGTACATGGTACACTTGAGTGGACAGTGAGAAAAGAAAATCCGGTTTGACGACCCACGGCATTTTCGTTAGTGCCTCGGAAAACTCATCTGGCGACAGCATCGAGGCAGAATTTTGAGCCCTGCTGGGACCCTCATCGCCCGGAGCTCTTCTACTTGGGCAAGAATAACCAAGTGGACAGGGGATGGCCCGGCAGAGGACCCGGAAAAACACCCCAAGAATGCAGGCGTTCCTTCAAGCGAGATAAAATATCAAAAGTTGCAGTGACGTCATTTGCGGCATTGACTGTTCCTCGGACCGGGTACGCCGAGTCTCTGTTTACGGGCAGAAGAGCAGAAAGAAAGGCGGCACGCAACGTTTGGGGTGATGAAAATTCAATGCACAGCGTGTGAGGTTAGTCTTCCCTTTTTTTTTCTTCTTCTTCTTTTTTTTTTTTTTTTTTTTTTTTTTTTTTTTTTTTTTTTTGGAAGGATTAAGAACGTCTCAGTCTGGATTCGATCCAGACAGATAGAGTTAGGTCTTGGCTCGAAAGTCTCTGCCGAGGTCGCGTCTATCAGTGGGACGGAGCCAGAAACTTTTGTGATGGATCAACGCCTCCCTTCATAATGTTACGCAGAATTATAGGCTGTTCACATGTCCCAAAATGTGCATGCATCTACGCGGTATTCTTGCAGCTGTTGGTCAAGTGCCAAATACTCTGTTCTGTCTGTGTACTATGCCAGCAACTTATGCCAGAAGCCAGCCACACAACTGGGAATGACTGCAGTATCTTGCTGGAACAGCATGTTTGCTTTTGCCTTTCTCCGAGGTGTTTTTTTCTTATTCCTTCTTTCAAGCACATTTGTTTGGTTTCAGGCTTGCTTGGCATCGTTGTACCGATTTGATCAACTGACCCGTTTGTGGTCGCCGCTTTTGACGGGATGCCCTGAGCTCTGTCCTGGCCTCTCATGGCTGTGATTGTACGGCAAGTTGTATGTGAGCAAGCAGATTTCGAAACGCAGTTCCTCGCCGATCCTGAGCAGCAAAATCGGACAAGCAGAATGAACATGGAAGACCGCGATTGTATGACGACCAGGTGCCGCCTTGATCTACTTGCCATGGAAGTGACAGCTTGCAAGCGTAGACAGGAGAGTCCTTGACTGAACCTGCTGGTCACGCAAATGCTTGGGCAGAGACACTCGTCGATAAATGGCTTACAACGGCCTTGTCCGCTTGCAAGGTGTACATGGTAACGATGCTTTTTGGTAAGGCCAGCCCGCTTCTGATTCGATGGTGGGCTTGTGCCACTACGAGTGGAAGGAGGGCGGCACGTCAAGTTTCATCCAGTGGCAATGAGAAATCGCTCTGCTTAGCTGGCTGATGTTGTTGCTACCTAAGTACATAGTAGCTTCTTCGTGTTGGCTGTTTTGTCCCCTATGCAGTAGTACATGGTATACTAGGTTAAGGTGTACTCTAGCAGCGCACTCTGAGGGGCCGTTAGGCAGGCCTGTCGATATCACGTGGGCGTATGTAAGGCAGCTCTGGTCAAGATAAGGTTCAGTGACCATCCTAAACACTGCCACAGGGGCCCGGGCGCAGCAACAAGAGACGCTAATATACGGCAAAACTGGCATAGTACGGGTTGGCCTGTACAATTGACTGATCGCCGTTCGTCCAAACAGGTGTGCAGGGCGGTAGTACGTAATCTTGTTGGTCCACCATCTGCCACATTTAAGCTGTGGATGTCGTGATGTGCAGGTTTCCGTGTGAAATCGCCGATGCACGGGATCCGTCTCTGTACTATGGTATAGTCTATGGCTGTCGCAGATGCGTCTTGATTCCTGAACGGGGCTTGATGCCGATTCCGGGCTGGTGTTCACCATTGCCACAGACTATGCCCATAGGTACTGCCCAGACTGCCCAGAACTTACGTAAGGACCCAATCACCGCATGGGGAAGGCTGCGTTTGCTTGGCAGCCCCCCGGTGGTGCGCCAGCAAAAGGTTCGTCATACTTGCCAAGGCGCTCCGATTACCCACTCACCACTTTGCACGCTCTTATCAGCCTGCCGTCCCTCCCGACACTTGACATCGACCCTTGATTTGTTCCATTGTTCAAAAGAGGGAGCCCAATAGTCGCTTATCTTCCTTCATCCTGTGAATGAATCTCCAGATCTTGTTGACTTCTTTTCCTTTCCCGTGGTGCAAATGCCACGTCGGACAAGTGCCCACCTAGAAAACTTAACTTGCCGCACCCCGAGCCACAGCGACGCCTCCAGAACCCCTACAGTCTACAGCCCACAGCCACCAAAGGCCTACAGCCACAGCCCTGTAGCGCAAAGCACTGCTCCGTAACAGGTCCACCAAACAACCTCTAGCCGCTGCCACGCAGTGTGAGCCAAGCCCACAAGCCACCCACTGCAGGCTCTCACACCCTCCGCTATTTCGTGACCCTGGCCACCGGGACGTTTTCTCCTACAAAAAGAATACTGATACTCCGGGCAGCGGCCTCAGCCCTTTCCTGTAACCCAACCTTTCGTCCTGTCTCGAAAACTTTCCGCTTTCTCCGCGGCAAAGAGCCCTCTGCAACGTAGACGAGAGCTTCACGATAAATTTACGCATCGCAACGAACAATTGATTTCCCCCAATTGCCGCCGGTTCCCTCTTCGTTTTCACGCCCGATCCTAGCATGGTTGCGTCCTTCCGCCTTGCCAGCGTGCAGGCGCCCTCGATGACCATGCAGACGTCCAGCGCGCCGTATATGGTCTTTGAGAAGCCACCGGAAGCGCATCCGTCGATCGGCCACTTAGTACTGCTCGTCTTTGAGGCAGTCATGCAGGTTGTCTGTGTCAGTCTGCCAGGATATATCATTGCAAGATTGGGCCATTTCGACGCAGACAAGCAAAAGTTTCTCGCAAACCTCAATGTCATGCTCTTCACACCATGTCTCAGTATGGGCTGCACCACCACCGCCACCATGATTCTTATGGCTCGCCCGGTTTCCCGCTAACTTTCTATTCGCCAGTCTTCACCAAGCTTGCCTCCCAGCTCAGCGCCGACAAGTTGCTCGAGCTCGCCGTCATACCCATCATCTTCGTTATCCAGACCCTAGTGTCGTACTTTGTGTCACTCATTGTGACTCGCCTGTTCGGCTTCAACAAGAGGGCATCTAACTTTGTTACTGCCATGGGTGTATGTTCTCGCCCGCAAATCCACCTCGTGTTGTGTAACTGTCTCGTTACTAACCGACATTATGTGTAGGTTTTTGGAAATTCCAACTCGCTTCCCATTTCTCTCGTCATTTCGCTATCCCAGACACTGCAAGGCCTCCACTGGGACAAGATAGCTGGCGATAACGATGACGAAGTTGCCGCCCGCGGCATTCTGTATCTCATGATCTTTCAGCAACTTGGCCAGTTAGTCAGGTGGAGCTGGGGATACCATGTTCTCCTCGCACCCAAGGAAAAGTACGACGAGTACGACAATGAGAGAATCGAAGAAGGCCGTTACGGCGGAGATGCCATGGGCAGTGAGGAGACAGCCAACCTGCTGGAATACGAAGAGGAGGATGATGGGGATAGCGAAGTACACAGGAGCAGTGACTCGGACATCTATGAGCCAGCGGGCCGCACTCCTGTCGCCAACTTGTCTCGATCATCTCTGGCCGACCTCAACGACACCCGTGAAAACGGCCATGGCGCACGCAAGCCCAGCAACGGGACGCACCACCATAGAAAGGGTTCGCGCCGCCCGAGTAGCTCCGGCACGATCGCCGAGGCAGCCGATGGTACTCGGGACGATGCCATGTTGTCGTTCCCACACATTCGGAGCAGTGACGACCCCGAGATCCCGGAAGGAATTCAGGGTCTACCCCAACGAATCCAGCGTTGGATGAAGCAGAAAAAGGCTGCCGCCGGCGCAGCTATTGTTCGCAAGCGTCAGGCCGTATACGCCCGCCTTCCTGTCCCTTTGCAACATATGGCCGACTTCCTGCAGCGCGTTGCCAACAAGGTCAACGTTTTCCTATGGGAGTTCATGAACCCTCCTCTATGGGCTATGCTCATTGCTGTGATTGTCGCATCCATTCCAGATCTCCAGCGTCTCTTCTTTGAAGAGGGCTCGTTCATCAAGAACAGTGTTACCAGTGCCGTCAGTTCCAGCGCCGGCGTTGCCGTGCCTCTGATCCTGGTTGTCCTCGGCGCCAACCTTGCGCGAAACACTGAAAGCCATGAGAGCGCGGGCAAGGACTCGGAAGAAGCCAAGATTGGTACCAAGCTCCTGGTCGCGAGTTTGATTTGCCGCATGCTCTTGCCGACGATAGTCATGGCGCCCATCTTGGCTGTCTTTGCCAAATATGTCCCAGTCAGCATCCTCGACGACCCCATTTTTGTCGTGGTCTGCTTCTTGTTGGTGGGGGCGCCAAGCGCGCTGCAACTGGCTCAAATCTGTCAAATCAATTCGGTCTACGAGAATGTCATGTCCAAGATTCTGTTTCAGAGTTATGTCATTTGGTAAGTTTACTATGCTTTCACTATTATCAAGGATATTCTGATGCTAACGTGTGGTTAGGATTCTCCCTTCGACTCTTGTGCTCGTTATGCTTGCATTGGAGGTGGTAGAGTGGGCGCAGTAGTATCAAAAACCCACCCTCGATTGTTTGGCACAATGCCCACTCTCACAAACATGTCCACGAGCGTTTTTTTGTTTTGATTGGTAGTGTTTTATGGCGTATGACAGTCTTCCGACTGGTGTGTATTGCATGATCGTACTGGCGTCTGCGTACGATTGGTTGATTGATTTCCCCGATTTCTAATTATGGCGTTCATGAAAACTGTGTCATAGGCGGAGGTTTGGACTTGGGCGATACTGAAATTTTGGCATGGGTGGCGTTTTGCATCTTGTTCACTTCGACGCAATAGCCTGGTGGCTAGGCGTGTGCCGTGGTCGCAACAGAATGAATCGGCTGCCACGCCTCTGTGGCTGGTGCCCTGTACATAGACCACTCTAGGATGATCGTCGACTTCACTTGACGGAAGCGCAAGTTCATCAGTGTGTAAAAGAGCAAATTGCAAAATAGGCAAAGTATGAGGCAAAATTCCACATCCCGCATGGTGATAATACTATAACAATCGTACCAGATCCTTTTTTTCTTTTCTGGTAACTGCTTGGACGACGCTTTTGTATATAATAGATTCCTTTATTCGCAACACAAAGTCGTATGTTCATCCATTCTTGACCTGCCGTTTTCCAGGAACTTGGTCCCTGTATTCTCATCTCTTCTCTTTAGTCCGTTCAATTCAACTCCTGCCATTCACCGTCTCAGTCTGCCCACCTTCGGGGGCAACAAGCACCCAATCTTTGACATTGCCCTTCCAATCGCTGATTCGTACATCTCTTACATCCACAACGATGACTCTCACCTCCTCTCCCGCCACGAAACATTCTCTTCCGCCATCCTCGGCTCCTGCGCCTGAAGCAATCTGTCCAAAGGGTGTGAAGCCTGCACCATCGCCTTCAAACGTGTTGTTCTCCAGATGCACCCCGCGATAGAACCGCTCCTCGTCTGTACCCTGGTCGACGAGGCGGGCGCTGCCATTTATGGTGGCTGAGATGCTCGACATGGCGGATGTGTTGAGGTTGAGGAGTAACGAGGCGAGCGGGGACCGGGTAGGCGAGATGGAGGCGCCACGGGTGTTGGCGGTGTTGGACATGCGGCGGGCCGAGGTGGGTGGGCGGTGCGAGACCCAGTCGTGGACGAGGAGCGAGACGTGTGGGTTGGATTGGAGGTTGGATGTCTTTTTGGAGGCTGGGTTTGTGGTCATTATAATCACGGGAGTCGGGGAGAAGGTTGAGGAGGGAAGGTAGGTGTAGTTCATGAGGGAGACGGTCGGGATATTGTTTGTGCAGGTGGCAAGGTGCAGCTAGAACGAGAGCAGGATTGTTGTTAGCTAGGTGGTATAGAGAAACCGTCGTGGAGACTGCATGAGGAGCACCAGGGCGAGGACCTACAAAGCGGGCGTTCTCAAGACACTGTACCACGTCCGGGGGGAGCGAGGTCGTCACCTGGCGATTGGTTTCGCCATTGGAGGCTGCTGCGTTGAGCGGGATCTGGGACATGATGAGCGCGGTGTTGCGGTTCGAGGAGGATATCAGCTTGGATTCGCTCAGGTCTGACGGGTATGGTAGGATTGGTTGAGCTTCTGAAGGTCAGCTTTGGAGAGAAGCAAAAAAAAAAAGAGGTGAAATGACTTCCAAAGGTTGTTCTCGAACTCCGTCTCAGCCGATGCAGCCTGGCAGTGCCTGGCAGCTTAGCTAAGGCGGGGCTGTGACTGAGCATCCCTGCTGTAGCTCACTACCTGGTCCTTGCACTTGCCCAATTGACATCGCACCTAGCGACAGGCGTGGGTCTTCAGAGCGGCCCGCAATGACGTCGCTAGTTTCTGGTGTCCCCCAGATCTGGTCAAGCCGGCAGGGTTCCCCAGATTGTTAGACCAGTGACCCAAGCCCGAGACTGGGTGGAGGCAGTGTGGTTTTGGTACCCCGCACTCTCATCTGGTCACATACGCAGATAGAAAGAGCATTTTTGTAGGGCTGAAACGGCAGCGATGCGTATGTGAGTGCAGAAAGAGTTGGAGGCTTTCGGGGTGCGAATAACGGGGCAGTGCGACCGGGGTTAGTGCCGAGTGAGGGCCGTGTCGTTTCCCCAACCGCGGGGCGGATAACAGCGGCTGATGAAAGGCACGACAACGAGACCACGCTGCTTCCACTTTCTGCCTCTTATTCCGCCGTGGGTGCTATGTAGTTCGTTCTCGCTTCTCAGTATTCTTTGCTCGGTTTTGTAGCCAGCGTTGTTTCTCTCGAAGCCAGCGAACATTAACAGCAATCCTCCAACACTCGGCACATGCAATCAAACCCACCATGAGATCCTTCAAGCAAGCCTCCCGTCGCATTCCGCTGAGGCCCTCTCCAGGCTCGCGCCTCCTGCTCTCCACAGCCAGTCCCAGCGCCGCGACTTCACCACCAGTCACACCAATCAGCTCCGTCATAATAGCGAACCGTGGCGAGATTGCCCTTCGCATCGCCCGCACTGCTTCGCTCCTGGGTATCCGCACCAGCACACTCTACACCGACGTTGATCGCCTCGCCCAGCACACTCTCAGCTCGCCCTGGTCGCTGGCTCTCCCCTCTTACCTTGACGGCGACCGTATCCTCGAGCTCGCAAAGCAGCATGGCATCCAGGCGCTCCACCCAGGCTACGGCTTCTTGTCCGAAAACGCCACTTTTGCCCGCAAGTGCGAAGAAGCAGGCATCGTCTTTGTTGGGCCGCCTGCGAGCGCCATGGCAGACATGGGTGACAAGGCAAGGAGCAAAGAGATCATGAACGCGGCCGGAGTGCCTTGCGTCCCAGGCTACCACGGCTCAGAACAGTCACTCGAGGCACTGCACAAGTACGCAGGTGAAATCGGGTTCCCTGTGTTGCTCAAGAGCGTCAAGGGCGGCGGTGGAAAAGGCATGCGAATCGTCAAGTCGAGTGATGAGTTTGCAGCTCAGCTGACGAGTGCGCGTGCCGAGGCACGGGCCAGCTTTGGTGAGGGCGGCGAGGTCATGCTCGTGGAGAAGTACATTGTACGCCCGCGCCATGTCGAGGTGCAAGTCTTTGCCGACAAGCATGGCGGCTGCGTCGCACTTGGCGAGCGAGACTGCTCGGTGCAGCGAAGACACCAAAAGATTCTTGAAGAGAGCCCTGCGCCCTTGCTGGACGAGGCGACGAGGCAGGATCTCTGGGAAAAGGCTCGCACCGCTGCGCTGGCTGTGGGCTATGTAGGTGCTGGTACGGTGGAGTTTATCCTTGACCGCGACAGTGGCCAGTTTTACTTTATGGAGATGAACACACGGTTGCAGGTTGAGCACCCTGTGAGCGAGATGGTCACGGGAACGGACCTTGTCGAGTGGCAGTTTCGCGTGGCGGCGGGCGAGCGACTGCCGCTTACACAGGCCGAGATCGAGCAGAGAATTGGCGAGAGAGGAGCAGCTATCGAGGCCAGAATCTATGCCGAGAACCCCGAGAAAGGATTCATGCCGGATTCAGGCAAGCTAGTCCACCTCGTGACGCCCAAGACGAATGAAGGTGTCAGAATAGACGCTGGCTTTGTGGAAGGCGACACAGTCTCTCAAGCATACGATGGCATGATTGCCAAACTCATTGTCAGGGGGCCAGACCGTGAGACTGCGATACGGAAGCTCGAACTAGCGCTGAGAGAGTACGAAGTCGTGGGTCTGAGCACCAATATCGAATTTCTGAAGCGACTGTGCAGAAGCCGGCCGTTTATCGAAGGGGATGTGGAGACTGGCTTCATTGAAAAGAACCGAGAGGATTTGTTTAGACCGCACCGAATTGACGGCGAAGCATTCGTGCAGGCTAGTCTTGGGCTTCTTACAGGGCAGCTCCGCAAAGAAAACACGTCACGTCAAGGGCCTCATGGGGAGGTTCTCGGCTTTGGCAACGGAAGCTGGACAACCAGCGAGAGGAAATATGCCTTCAAGGTCATTGACAAGTATAGCGAGCAAGAAGACGAAGTCGTCCAGGCCAGCATCACGCAGCTAGGCCACAACATATTCCGTGCAACCGTCACGCGCAAAGATCAAGAGACACCCCAGGAGTTTGATGGGCTGGTCTGTGAGCCCGATAGGACGGCGTTACCGGCTTACTCGTCGCCAAACAAGACCGTGATCCGGACGTATTTCCCCACTGAAAGGCTTGACACCACGCTGGTGCAGGATCCCACGAATGATCACCGCCTAAGCGTGTTTCAGCGCGGCGCCAAGACAGAGCTTGTATTGCTGCAGCCGTCGTGGTATGAAAAAGCATTGGGGCTCAAAGAAGCAACCGCGAGTGTCGTGGCACCCATGCCATGCAAGATTCTCCGAAATGAGGTTGTCGAGGGCGAGACGGTGGAGAAGGGTGCGCCACTTGTTGTGTAAGTATTGTATTTGGCTTCATTTCAATACATTGGGGGGCCCATTTTCGCTTCTTTTTTTGTCTCTTTCTTCTTTTCCCCTCTCCTGCTGAGCACAGAATGTTTAATTGCTGACGAACCATTTGGTATTCCTTTGTAGTATTGAATCGATGAAGATGGAGACGGTTATACGATCGCCGCAGAGTGGTGTGGTCAAGAAGCTGGCGCACAAGGAGGGTGATATCTGCAAGGCTGGCACGGTGTTGGTACTTTTTGAGGAAGGAGAAGCTGAAGAGTGACGCGGCCTCGCTCCGTGTGTGTATGTGTGTCGGTGTGTTGGTGTTGAGGAGCCTATCCTTCATGACGTGTCGATGCAGGTCGAACGGTTCATATGCGAACAGAGTCAAGGAATGTATGTTATAGTAGAGCTGTGATATAGCCAACAAACAGTGTTCTGTAGACAGAGGTATCAGTTTTTCGTGACCCCCGGACGTGCCAATCAAGTCCGTTTGTCTACTGATTCAAAGAATAAAGAGATTCAAGGACGAGAGCATCATTGTGCTTGCTGGGAGTTATTTGTGCGAGTGTTTGGGTGCTGTGAGCACTCACTATATAGCAGTTATGGCTCAGAGTCTATACACCTAGATATGTCCTGACTGGTCCTACGGGGCTGGATTTGTATGCAACGAGTGACAGTTATCATGGTCAAGTTCAAGTATGCTTTGCTATTGAACATGCCCTGGCAGATTAATGAAGCTCTTGTGTGCCTAGACATGGTTTAGAATAGGAAAGCCTTTGCTTGTTCCCCGGACTATCCAGTCACTTATCTAGACTTTGATGATATCTTATAAGTTATATCCATCACCAAAACGGCATATGCATCAAAAGTCCAGAGCGGACCCTGGATCGCCAAGGCCTTCAGGATCGAACTGTACGCACGAGAGAAATCGTTAATTCAAACCTGGGGTAAGAAAATCTCCACAGATCTTCTGCGGCAGAGATCATTCCATATCATCTGTTGGAGGACATGTCGTTGAAAGATCTCACAGCAGCCGTGAGCCTCCTCTATCGACCTTCCAGGGCAGGAAGGTCGATGACTACTATGTATGGAGGAGCCAACGAACCACATGCCAGCGTCACATCCAAGAGGCTCGACTGGGCATAGTTCCAGGCGGGCTCATCCGCAGGGCATGCGAGGTTGCGCCACTGATATGCAACGGTCACGACATGCGGGTTTTCCCCCCCTTCGCCACAAACACTTTCTTCTTGTCTGTTTCTCTCCTCGCTGATGGATGATGGAGATGAAGCTTTTTTTCATCTTTTTCTTTTTCTTCTTCTTCTCTCACAGGCACATGTCAGCCGCAAAGGAAATCAAAGGGACCTCAACCATGTCGGCACATCGGTGCACATCGGCCACAAAAGCTGCCGATGCGACCGGCTACAGTTCCCAAAGCGTAGCTGTCGTCATTTGGAACTAATAAGTCGAAGTGCAAGCCTACAGGCAAGAGAGAGAGGGGGGGGGGGTTGGGTGTCCATCAGCTGGTTTTCGCTCCTTGATTGCTGACCATACATTTTCCACATCGTCGTGGCCGGCCTTGTCTTTGGTTCGAGGCCCAAAAACGTCACAGGCCGGACGCGTCTGTCGAATAGCCGGGCTGCACGATGTCGACATGTGCGGTGAGACTGGGTTCAAGGAAACAGAACGGAAAAAAAAAAGGTAATACCCATGTACTTTGATCTCCTTGACGCACAGAGAGAGAGATAGGACAGACACAGCCTGGGCACGCGGCTATGTTGCGTGCTTTGGGGGCGAGGGGCCCGCCCACACTTGCAGCATGGATCGATGATGCCATCAACATGGGCAATCTCGCAACGTGGTCTCGTCCATATCAACGCTTTTAAACTCCCCAGAGATGAAGAAGCAGAAGAAGACGACGGGGGCGGTGGCGCCACAGCGACTAAACCGCAACAGAGGGCTGTGTAGGGTTGCAGAAAACATGCTTTTCTTTTTTTTTTCTTTTCTTTTCTTTCCTCTCTCTACTCGTCGCTCAGGAAGGTAAACTGCCCGAGGCTTCGGAAACGAAGAGAGATTTGAGCCGCGTGGCTGCTGGGCCGGAACCATGTTGCATGGTAATGTATGATCCGCGTGGTCGAGCGTCTGATTGGACTGATTACAGGAATTGGTGATGATGCCTTGGCTAGGGAAATATGCAAGTGTTTTGAAGGTATTCTTGGTGCGCACTCGACTCTCATACCACAAGCCTACTGTGTACTTGGTGAGAATATGGGCAGCACGAGCAAGGACAACCATGAATTAGGATATTTCCACTGACAGACAGACTGACCAAAGCATGAGACGGAGAATAGAAACCGTGGACACGCCTCGAGTCGGTCGAAAGGCGGCAACAGCCCAAGCCACACTGTACATGGATACACATCCTTCTGGCGGAAACAAAACGACTTGGCCAAGCTTTTCCAACTTGCAAGTGACAATAGTTTAAGTTGTGGGCCGTTCTTTGGGCGTGTGGCGCAAGACAGGGGCCGTATTCTCTTGCTCCCCGTCCCATCCAATCATGACACGCCGTCGTATCAAAGCATCGACGAGGAGGAGGGGCACTACCACCCATACTTGGCTCTCTCGAGGGGAGAAGGCTCGAGCGAGTGCTCGTTGACACACACAAACACACAGCAACAATGTCGTGGAAGCATCAACAGTCTCATACAGGAGCCAGCAAGTCCGCAACCACTTTTTACTGGGTGCTTTCGTCTCTTGGTCAGTTGGAAGAGGACTGAACCTCTCGTCTCTCTGGTGGGATTCTTCTCTCTCTCTGTCTCTCTCTTCAGCATGATTCCATATCACAATCTTCTGCACCAGAGTAGCAGGGACCGTCACCTCGTCATTGGCCATGTTAACGTAGCCTTGTGATTCTTTTTTGCAGATTATCCTTGCAATAGACACTTGGTACCTTGCCGCTGCTGCCGTTGCTCACAGGCCTGCTGCCCACCCCAGAGGAAAGGAAAAAAAAAAAAAAAAAAAAGAAAAGGCCAGGCCCAGCCTCTCTCCGTCCTGCTCAGGAGCATTTCCCCGGAAGCCCTGCCGCAACGATTACTCGACTGGACTCGTGCCCATCGGCGTGTCGGCGTCATGACGCGATTCCATGGCCCGGAGGGAGCCACGGTACAGTTGCATTGTTTGTTGTTCTCGTCCGTGGCCGTGGCAGAGGAGTATCTTGCTTCTTTTCTCCCCGGCGGACTCTGGCGGCGACTCTGCAACGCTACCAGACATGCTATGCTCTGCTCTGCTCTGCTTTGCCATCCAGCAGCCTGGGATGAGGGGCTCCTGGGTCGGGTGAGTATAAAGTCGGGCTCGTCAGCCCGCTTTCCAGACGAGATGAGGTTGTCGCCAGCATCACCGCCAGAGAGAGATATATCTATCTCGTAGCCAACCCACCAGGCCTCAGAAAAGAGCGATTCCCAACTTCCCCCTCTTCCCATTATACTATCTCTGTTTTCTTGAGCAACGAACGAACGAACGAAAGAGAAAGAAACAATGGCGAGAACCAACTGGCAGAGACTGTCCATGCAGCTGCTGGGCTCGACGCAGCTGTACGTTGGCTTTGGCTTCGGCAGCGCGGCGACGTCGACCTCGGGATGGCCACTGCAGACCTTTGTCACGGAGCCCGACATCCAGCCGCCCGTGTTTGACATCAACAAGACGGGCACGACGGCCGACGGCTACATCTTCCTCGACACCAACACCAACGGCGCGGCGGCCGGCAACCTCGTGGCCACCATCATCGACGAGACCGGGCAGCTCGTGTGGTCGGCGGTCGACACGGGCACCACTAACCCGTCGTACCAGACCTACAACGGCCAGGACGTGCTGGTGCACTGGAGCGGCAAGATCTCGGGCGAGATTGGGCGCGGCTACGGCTCCGTCGTCATCCGCGACACGTCCTACAACGTGCTCTACAACGTGACGCTCACCGAGGGCATCTACGCGGCGGGCACCGACTACGCCTCGTACATTGACGCGCACGAGGCCCTCATCACCAGCGACAACACGCTGCTCGTCACCGTCTACAACACGACGCAGGCCGACCTCACCTCGGTCGGCTGGGGCAGCGCCGGCTGGATCCTCGACAGCATGGTCTTTGAGCTCGACATTGCCTCGGGCGAGGTGCTCTGGTCGTGGTCGGCGGCGGACCACGCGGACCAGATCCCCTTCGCGGCGTCGCACGAGCCCATTGTCGAGATCCCGCACTACGCCTCGACGGCCTGGGACTACTTCCACATCAACGCCATTGCCGAGTACGGCGCGGGCTACCTCATCTCGTCGCGCACCCTGTGGAACGTCTACTACGTCGACAAGAGCACCGGCGACGTCGTCTGGTACTACAACGGCGGCGACGGCGGCAACTTCACGCTGCCCGCCGGCTTCGAGGCCGAGGAGAACACGGGCTCGCAGCTCTTCAAGTACCAGCACGACCCGCGCGTGCTGTCGACGTCGGCGACGGGCCTCGTGCTCACGCTCTTTGACAACAACAACTTCGAGTACGGCGACCTGCTGACGCCCAACAACTCGTACGGGCTCGAGATCGCGCTCAACACCGACACGTGGACCAGCACGCTCAACCAGATCCTCTACGACGAGGCAGACCCCGTGCACACGATTGCCGAGGGCGACCGCCAGACGCTGGCCAGCACGGGCGGCGTCTTCATCGGCTACGGCTTCCAGCCGTACGCCAAGGAGTTTGACGCCAGCGGCGCCGTCGTCTGGTCGGCCAACTGGGGCACCCTGGGCGACGGCGCGTACCGCGCGCGCAAGTACGTGTTTGAGGGCTCGCCGACGACGCTGCCCAAGATTGCGGCCGAGGCCGACGGCGCCGAGTACACCGTCTACGTGAGCTGGAACGGCGCCACCGAGGTGGCCGAGTGGGAGCTGGTCGGGTGCGGCACGAGCGGCACCGCGACGTTCGCCAAGACGGGCTTCGAGACGTCGTGGAGCGGCACGTGCTCGTCGTCCAAGGTGTATGCCAAGGCGCTCAGCTCGAGCGGCGCGACGCTGGGCACATCGGCGTCGGTTGCTGTTTGAAGGGGGGGCGCGGGGCTTGTGGACAAGAAGGACGGACAATGTCCTGGCCAGCTGCGTTTCTTTTCCAGTGTCGCCCGTCTCTTTTGCCTCGGCTCGTGAGAATCATCAATCTCGCTGGCAATATATGGTCTGGAAAGACGCCAGGCGTGGGATGAGATGTTCACACACTGCATCAAGAACCGGAGTAAGATGGCTTGTTTTCTTTGGCTGGAATCCATGGATGGTATCGGGGCTATCGGGGTCATACAAAGGTGGGCTGGGGGAGATGATTGGGAAAGTCGTTCCATTTTCGTTTCTTCTTCTTCTTCTTCTTCTTCTTCTTCTTCTTCTTCTTACGGTTCGCCGGCTTGATGATCGTCTTGGTTTTTCTCCTTCTTCTTCCATCTCAACTATTAGTCGGTCTCTACACAGCATTAATATCAACGGTAATCCACAAATACAACCCATTCCTTTTGACGATCCGGTATCTCATCTGCTGTGATTCGCTATGCTCGCGACAGCAACACTTGCTTGGCGAGTTCTGCTCTGGCAGCTTGAGCAGACGACGACACGACTTGTTCTTTTTTCTTTCCTTCTTTTCTGCTTTGAAAAATCAAAATCAATACCAGCAAAATGAGTGAGTGAGTCAGTACACAAGATAGTAGTGGAATGAATGGCCAGTAAAAGTTGGCCGTCGTGATTGAATCGAGAAACAAATAAAAAAACGTCAAAGCGTGGAACTGACACAGGATGAGTCGAAATGACACGGGCCCCGCTGCTGACGGGCGCGCATAGCCAACACGAGCACCCCCATTCGCAGCGTTTCCTCATCCTGGCGGGACTCAACTGTAGTTGTAGCGTATGAGCCATTGCCCGTCACCCTTGTCCACAGCGGGCGATGTTCTTCAAATGAGCATCTCAGGATGGTGAAACTGACAATATCGCCCCCCTTTTTGGACGAGACAACGCCGAGCTGAACGAGGGGTGGACGACAATTGTCCTCCAGGATATATAAGATGGGCTTGCTTGTGGCAATCAAGCGATGAAGGACAGGCCACCCATCATCTCCAAGTGCGCAGCCAGAGCATGACTGCCGCCATCAACACCACCACCACCATCACGATCACCACCACCACCACAACGGCATCCACAGAGAACACCAACTCAGTCTCCAACACCACCATCACCACAATGGACTCGCCCGCCCATCCATACCGTATACCAGCCGGTGTGCACGCCATCGCCCCCGCCGAGCTGGATCTCCGCTCCGACGCCGAGATAGACGCCATCCTCCTCCACCCGCCGCCCATCTCGAAATCGCCCACGCCCGGCAGCGAAAAGAACATCTGGTTCTTCTGGCACTCGGGCTACGCCACCATGCACCCCTACGCCCAACGCACAGTCCGCACCTACCACCGCCGCTTCGCCCCGCAAGGCTGGACCGTCCGCGTCCTCCACCTCGCCAGCCCCGCCGACCCCGGCCACGTGTCGCACTTCCTCGACACCGCGGACCCGTCGCTCTTCCCCGCGGCCTTCCGCAGCGGCACCATCACCGGCACCTACGCGCGCCAGCACACCTCGGACCTCGTGCGCTTCCCGCTGCTGCTCGCATACGGCGGCGTCTACGCCGACGTCGGCCTGATGCCCGTCGGCGACCTCGACGCGCTCTGGGCCACCACCGTCGGCGCGCTGACGCCCCACCCCGCCACGCACAAGCGCTACGAGGTGCTCAGCTTCCAAGCGGGCGTCGACGACGAGCCCGACCTGACAAACTACTTTCTCGCTGCGCGGCGCGGCAACGCCTTGTTTGCGCGCTGCCATGCGCTGCTGTTGGCGCTCTGGGCCGAGGAGCAGGACGAAGAAGGCGGCGGCAGCGGCCCCCGCACGAGCACCGACGGAATGCACCGCTCGCCTTTGCTGCGCGGCCTGCCGCTGCCGGGCGGCGCGTTCTCGCCCGACGTCCAGGTCGCGCTGTTTGATTACATCGCGCAGGGCCAGGCGGTGCGCATGGTGATGGGCACGGTGGACGAGGCGGATGGCTGGGACGGCCCGCGGTATGTCCGGGAGCATGTCTACGCCATGGACTACATGCCGGGCTCGCAGCTTGTCAACCAACTCACGGCGTGGGACGGCAAGCGAGCGTTTGAGCTCCTGTCGCTGCGACTACCTGTGCGTGGCGACACTGCTGGGCTGGGCCAGGAAGAAGAGGAAGAAGAACAACAAGAAGAAAGAGAAAGCGCCGACCAGAAAGCGGCCAGGCAGATTGTCGAGGGCTGCTTGTCGCAGAGCTTCTCCTTCAAGCTGGCACACGGCTTGATTATCGCGGTGCTGGGCGAGACGCTCGGCTCCTTGTGGAGGGCGCACCCGGGGAGCGACAATGTGCCCGGCACATATGCGCATTGGCTGCGATATGGGATGGTGCATTGGGCGCCGGATGAGCTTCCGCCTCCGGTGGAATTCAAGCAGGTGACGGTGTACAAGAGGGGGCCTTTGCTGGAAGCGTGTTAGCAGACGATTCATACACATGGGGCGATGGCTAGCCAACTTTGTTCCAGGACCAGGAGCGTATACGCGCGATGGATGACCATCAAGCATATTCATTCGAGTATTCTTTTTTTCTCTCCGACCGCCCTGTTCATCCACACGTTTCTTTAGGAGCCATCTGCAGTGCCTACCAATCATACTATTGGATGTCGGTTCTTGGATGATGTCATGTGATGTGCAGCCGTAGAGTCCCGCTCCCATATCTTCCCAAGTGCTCACTGGCCCAGACATTGAGAGTCTTCAACTGCCAACAGAAAGGGCTCGCCTTTTGTCGCACGACGATTACACGAGGAGGAGGACCACGCAGCTGCCCTCTGCGATGCAGGCCGATATCAGCCCACCTCCGCTGAAGCGACGCAAGCACGTCGATGCCATGGCTGTACAGCGCACCGTCGATGCCGTGTGCTCTGCCCGCATCTTCTCCTGGAACATCAACGGCATCCAGGCCCTTCTCCCAGCCTCAACATTGCCCATATCTTCCTTCTTTTTCAGGCCCGCAGAAAGCCAGCAGTCCAGAGGCACCAAGAGCATCCCCGTGCGTGCTGCAGCACCCAGCCCCCTCCGGACGTTTCTGCAGAGGCACGAGTGGCCCGAAGTTGTCTTCCTCCAGGAGCTCAAGATCACACCCCTCGACACCAGCACGCCTGCTGCTCTGCTCGCCGCTGCCAACTCTCCGCCACCCAGCAGCGCTGGCCAGGCCCTCGAGGATCCAGCAAAGCAGTACACGCTCGACGTCAACCTGCCGCGGGACAAGCACAATGCGCGCGGCTTTGGTGGCAAGCTGTACGGCGTGGGCACCCTCCTCCGCAAGGACTTTGCAAGTCGTCATCGGGCCAAGGTGCGACACGCAGACTGGGATCTCGAGGGCCGCGTGACCATTGTCGAGCTTGACTCGCATGGTCGCCGAGAGGAGTTGAGCAGAGGGCCGCCTCGACAACAACAACAACAACAACAACAACAACAACAACAACAACAACAACAACATGACAGACACGCCCACGTCTGCCAGGACCCCAGCGGGCCCAGCCTGTTCGCCCCTCTCGCTTTTGTCAACGTCTACGCTGTCAACGGCACCGATGCTCC
Source organism: Coniella vitis (assembly GCA_011317545.1). Classification (NCBI taxonomy): domain Eukaryota; kingdom Fungi; phylum Ascomycota; class Sordariomycetes; order Diaporthales; family Schizoparmaceae; genus Coniella; species Coniella vitis. The sequence continues at coordinate 2,308,608 of WUJK01000004.1, read as the reverse complement.
GTATCGCTCCCCCGAGACGGGCAAGGTCACGGGCACTCGCCACGATCACAAGCTGCGCTTTCACGAGCGACTCCGCGACGAGTGCCTGGGCCTCGAGAAGAAAGGCTACGAGGTCATTATTGCTGGGGATCTCAACGTCGCACGAGGCCCCTTGGACGGGTTCCCAGGCCTCAGGACGCATCCGCGGCAGCACTGCCTGAACAGGGCCGACTTCAACAGCAAATTCTTCGACTTGGACGATTGCAAAAGGGCCGCTGCATATGTGGAAGACGGGGCAGCTCCACAGGCGGTCGAGCCTGCCTCCCGCTGCTTTTTCGACGGCGTGGACGCGTTCCGAGCTCTGCGGGGAAGCGAGCGCAAGTATACGTACCACCCACGCAGCAGAGGCGCCTGGGGGACGAGCTGTGACAGAGTCGACCTTGTCGTCGTCTCAAGAAGCCTCTTTGAGAGTGGCAGGCTACTTGATGCGGATATCCTCGATACGCCGCAGGAGCGGGGCACCAGTGACCATGTTCCGTTGTGGATAAGAGTCCAAGCATGCTGCTAGGCAGCTGCACGCAAGCTTCAGGGGCGGGTCAGCCCTTTTTGCGGGGTTTTACGGAACCGTCCTTTTATTTTCAGCTCGTGTGGGGTTTGCTAAATGGTCACGAGAATGGATTCTGGCCCATGAAATATACTATGTGTCAGATGCAGTTGCGACCGGATGTGTCATCATATCGCGGCAAGTGCGCAAGGCTGCGAGGTTTCGGCAGCCTTGTCAGCGGGGCACAATGTGTTACATCTGATTGGCCAGTCTCCACAACGACCTTGGTTCCTGCCTTCACAAGGTTGAGAATACCCAAAGTATGCTCGACAGGCACCGGCAGTCGGAGGTCCAATGTCAGATTTCCATCTGCTTTCAAGTTTGGCAGGACCGATGTATGGTTTGTATTGCAGAATGAGCGCCATTAATCGTTCGATCCGCGCGGGCAGAGTCGCTAGCAAAGCTTAATCGCCAGTCTAGACTGCGACAGCTTCGGAAGGAGCTGCTGCTGCCTACCGTCCGCAAGAGAACTCTTGGTCCAAGGAAAGTGCTAATGGCGATGTTTACTCGTGTACATTATGGAGATGTTGTGGGCCAAACAGAGTGTGGAAAACTCCAAACTGTACACTTCTTGAGCATCCACAACGTGCACCCGAGCTGGCTGGCTCGAATACCCCGCCCCTCCATCCTTCTCCACGACCCGGGATGGCCTCACAGCACCGTCCCTCAACACGATGCTAAGGCGTCTGGTCGTGATCAGCATTGGGCTTCGTGGCGGACAGGGCCGTTTTCAGCGAGATGCAGCTCTCTTGGGCACGACGGCATCACATGTCGACGATGATGGCAACAACGGACGAGCACCAGCTCGTGCCTCTCACCAAGAATGAGTTGCAGCGCTCAAGTATAAAGAGGACGTTGACCACCGCTTTGAAGTCCTCTCTCTTGTGTTCACCACCATCGCTTCTCGCACATCCACAGAAAACAACAGGAGCATCAATACAAACACTCAAGCCTCATCAGCCCAAGCAACAAAGTCAATTCCTCCCATCCTCGGCCTTTCCCACCCGTTTCTTCGGTCTCATCACTCTTGCCGCCCCGAAGCATCTCGTCGTCTTTCAAAATCTCAAGGTTCGTCTCGACCTTGCTCCATTGTGGCTGATCACTGTTGCTCACTCCCTCCAGATGCACGCCAACCAATTCGTCACCATCGTCCTTGTTGCCCTTGGCGTGACTGCCCAAGCTGCCGCAGTCACGCCCAACCCCAGCTTCGGCCTTTTCTCACGGTCGTCCGCGGGGATGGGGTGCGTCATGGACGATTGCATGCGGCCCTGCCTCCCGCAAAGCGGGTGCACCAGCGAAAACGACGTGGCCTGTCTCTGTGCCAGCCAAAGCTTTGATGCGTGCGTCCGAACCAAGGTGCACACCATATGCCCGGAGCAGTGCGACCAGGCGGAGAAGATGCGGTGCTCATTGTGCCGCAAGTGCGACCGGGACAGTCGGTGCCCCTAGAGGGGTTGATGGAGCCGGGGACCTCGTCGGTTCGAGGTGTCGTGGGAGTTTGGGAGTCTGGAGGAAGCGTCTTGCGCCCTTTCTGAATTGGATAGAAGGGTACTGTTGTATACAACTTTGGATAGCAAGACAGTGAATTTCTGATTTTTTGAGTCTGTTGCAGCTGCTACTGGTCCCTATTGATGCATAATGAGCCATTCTTGGCACGATGATAACTGGTGACAAGGTGAATGAATAAATGCAGAGGCTTTTCACAATCTGGCAACATCTAGTGTCCTATGGACGTATCAAAAAGATGCGTCAAATGTTCTTCTTGCTCCATGCGGCAACCTAAGATTCGTACGCTCGACGGACAATATATGCAAAGCTCGCAATGCAAGCACAAGGGGAATCGGCAAAAAGTGCAAGGAAGCTTCAACCACTCGAATACGGAGATGCCTACTTGGGCCTTTGGTAGGGTGTCGTTGATTGCCTTGAGACATGGTTCCTTTTGCATCCTGCTTGTGACTGCAGTGTTCGCTTGACGACCGCTGGGTCTAGTGGATTCCACGTAAAAAGGCTCCAAGAAAGATATATATATATGTAGCAAAGTAATCAATAAACACTATCCTATTAGAGACTGCATACCATGCACGTGATAACGAGGTAGTCCGAGTGTAAAAGGTAACCTAAAATGGATCAATAAAACCAAGCCCAGACCTTTTCTTTCCAAGTCCAATCTTCATTAGTGGTTGAGCAATGCTCATATCCAGACATTATCATATTCATACCCCCGCTACACCAGGGCTCAGGGCTGCCTAGAGCTTGAACGTTCCAGCCACAGAGTACGAGCGATTACTTCATCCGCGACACCCATGCCGCTTTTAAGAGTAGTCGTCCTTGACACGCCGCGAGCCAAGGTCGTAGGATCGTGTGCTGCGCACGCTACGGCGTCGACGCCAGCCGCGGCTCGAGACTCCGTCAGAACGGCGAGTGCCTAGGAAAAAGAGGATCGTGGCAATGAAAAGCGCGGCCCACGCGCCCCAGCTGAAGCCAAAAGCGTATTTGCCAATCTGAGCGGATCTGCCGTCGCCGTGAAATGCGTTGCGGGCTTTCACAAAAGTAACACTATTGAAAACTAGTCAGTATCTGCAGTGGCGTGACGACACGATCATGGAACAGAAACATACGTCATGAGGGATACGGCGATACTGTAGAAGAACAGGGCGCCCAACGAAACCAGACCCGAGACAGCCGAGCCCAGACGGCCACAGCAGGCAAGAAATCCGGTGAAGAAGGCGACAACGGCAAAGAAGAGCGAGATCAGGTAAAAGACCCAGCCGAATCGCCACATGTAGAAGAAGTACTGGGAGGTTGTGTCGCCGCCATGACTTCTGCATTCGTTGTTAGCTCTCTGCAAACACTCATATTGATAGCAACAGGAGAATGAACCGAGCTTACCCTACCAGGCTGCTTGGCGCGCCTGTTGGATTGCTGTCCCATGCGTGCCCAAAGGGCATGGCAGGGGATGCTTTGGTGCAGTCCCGGTTATTCTGACCGCAAATGTAAAAGTATGTCCATTGCGAGAGGTCTTTGGCACCCGATATGCCAGACGTATCGGCTTGGAGAAAATACGTGTCGTCAAGAGGGCTGGTGCGTGTAGTCCCGGAGAGGATGACGAAAAAGAGCATCGTAATCGCTCCACCGAGGAAGATGAGGGCCACAAGGCCCAGCGAAGGGTCTGCGCTGCCTGTTAGCGCTTGATTGTGGCGGTGAGCAAATTTGCAGCAAGGAAAACCCGTGACACATACGTCCAGCCATGGTATGCGGAAGGCGGAAACGTCTCTTCTAGTAGGCCGCAATTGAATTCCGAATCGCTTGGAGCGCTGCCTCTGGTTAGTCCCAAGGACATGAAAGACTGGATGAAAGAGAATGGTCGGGCGGTCGACAGGAATGCAGCAGGGTCATGGCATACCTCCCATACGCCACAAAAAGAAATGTTTCTGGTAGGACCCCGAGCGTTCCGCGCGCAATGTCTTGGGCTCGGCGTTTCAGTCTCGACTCTTTGCGATTCTCGGGCGCCGTGGGTTAATGCGAGGATGTCGTATATATGATTGCGCCGATGTGTTGTGGGAGGATTCCAGGTTGCAGGTCGAGCACCCAAGCGGAAGCAAGATCTGCAGAACAGACGAGATGCAGGCAAGTGTGTTTGTAGGTGTGGTATGCACAGCAGCTGTGGCTGCAGAAACCAAGATCTGAAGCAGTGAGCAAGGGTTGCGGGAGCGATCAATGAGGAGCAAAGAGCTAGAGGTTGCACTATGTAAGTAGCAGGATGTCAGGATGATCTTTTGAGTGTATGATCGCAACTCTACGTTATGGGCCCTTTAGCAGTGATGGAGGGGAGAAAGGCCACTGCGGATGACGACACGCCCGCTGGAAAATCTCAGTTTAGCAGCACCGGCATCAGGCCGCCAAACTGGACTGCGTTAGCGCGGGTGGCCATAGCACCCTGGGCTTGCTGTGGGCTGCTTGGCAACGGGTGACCGCCGCATAATCTAGAGAGTTACTGCAAGGACCCTGAGATGCTGTGACGTCACCGGACAGACCACGCCAGACTAGCGGCCCGGCACTGGGAAAGCTGCAAGAAGCGCTCACCAACAGCAGGCTATTCAGCAGACTACCGAAGGTCCTGTTGATGGATTTTGCGACCCTTGTTGCAATCCGCAGTTGATCAAGAGAAAGGTTGAACTGCCGGTGGGGCGACCGTGATCTAGGCGGCCAAGGTCTGCCCTTTGACTTTGGCTGTGAGTTTACCACGCCACAGCGAGCAGATGCCCTTGTGTTGCACGGCCGGCAGTGCCACAGGGGCCTTTCACGGTGCCAACCTTGGAAAACGTTGAGCTTTTTTGCTGCTGCTGCTGCTGCCCAAAACTGGAAGCTCCTGGTTCCCAATCCCGCTGATTCGGGGTTAGCCCGAGCCCGCCAGGCCCCTGTCACGGAGCCCGGCTGACCGCACTCTGGTCCCCACCGGCTGGCTCCTGGTCCCGAGTCGGCAGGGCCGAAGCTTGGCCCTTGCTTTGCCCCGCAATGCTTCGGCATCACTGGATGCACAAGCGACTCATAGTCTGCCCTGCCTCACGATATCACGTCCGAGAGCTCCCTTGCCTTGAAGTGGGTTGTTGGGCTCGCAGTTCTGCGATATTGAAAGTCTAATGTGAGCCTGGACCAAAGTCAACCAAGGTCCCGTCAACCGTCAACTACTTGACATGGACTGTGTTGTGTCAAAACGGCCTGCCACAAGGAACATAGACTTTGGGGTCAAGAGGTGAGCAAGGACTCTCTACACAGGCAGACACGATTCGGCTGTGGCATGCTTTGCCCTCTTACAAACAGATGACTGGTTCACTAGATTCCGTCGACGAGCAGCGCAGCGACCGCGACCGAAACAAGGACCATGTCAGTTTGAATTGTTTGCGGCCGCGCGCCGTACTATGTACACCAAAAGGAGCGCAGTTTCATGATGCGAAAGAGACTCAGTCACCACGCCAAGGAAATGTCTGGGAACCCCACCAAGCCTCTCATTGTCCCAAAGAATCTGACACGCAAAGGCAAGGGAGTTTGGGGAATGTGACAACCCGCGCATCCCTTTGACCGGCACGTGAACCCGTCACCTGGGTGAAATATGCGCCATACAAAAGCCCCTCACATGCCCACCTGGCAACAGGAGAGCTGAAGCGGACTGGTAGGCAACTTCAGCAGGATCTGTTTGTTCGACGCCCAAAAGAAAATCTTCGTTCTGTTCTGGGGAATTCCGCCGTCCCTACGAGATCCCACACCGCGACTCGACCGGGCCCTGCCTCGCCTCGGGGATCCAATAAGAGAAAAATCAGAACAACACCCAACGAAGAGCAATCATGATCAAGCTGGGAAACACCCGCCAACCCGGGACCTGGATGGTCTGTCTGCTGCTTGCGCTAGCTCTGCTCTGCGCCGTCACCACCCACCGCCGCTTCCTGCCCTTCCCGAAGCCCGACGAGCACACGGCCGCTGTTCCCGGAAAGCACGGCGTCCTCTCGCAATTCCTGCCTGACAAGGCACGCCTATACCTGGGAGACAATTACGCTGCTCTCGGCGGCAGCACCGGCGCCGGCGTCCGTGGCGGTGCGGGCCACCCCTCGGTTTTGAAAGACGCCACAGACGCGGGAGGCTTCTCCCTCTCGCGGATCCGCGCCTCCTTGATGAAGGCCAATGTGCAGATTCTGGAGGGTTAAAGGCGCTGCTACAAGTTCGCGAGTCGTCGGGAATCACATCGAGCTGCAAGATACATATCGTCCCGGCTCTTTGTATTGCCCGAGCCGATCATCTCAAAACCAAGCTACCGACAGCAGGAGCCAGTCAGCCGGTTGGTGCAACAGTATACCTTATGGAGAAGCGCAGGTCTAGATGGCCGAGCAGTCGATACCAGTACTTTTACCAGAACCTCATGCTTGCGCGTCGGAGAAACGAAGAAGTGGATAGGGGGGGCTTCATGGACTTGAAGCCGGTTACATCAGTCTCACGTCGTGATGGGAAGAAGAAACGCTGAAAAGGCAGCAGGAAGCGAGTGGTCGATTCGAGAAATCGGTGCACAGGTAGCACCCAAAGACTACTACTCCCCCATTCTGGGGTCTTCTTACTTCTGATTGGGGCGGCTTCTTCTGGCACACTTGTACAATATTTTCTCTCATTCTACTCTCTCATACTCGTCCACGGCAGACTTCAATACTACTGTCGACAATTCGTTCCTCGCAAGCCTTGCAGAGGCTATAGCGTCTGTGCAGTTTTTTCATTGATCTCGCAACCAAAGGCACCAACCAATCCAAGCCTCTCTTTGGGCAAAAGTTCTCACATCTGACCATTAATTAACCTTTAGGTCTCTAAAAACAATTCAAGAATAAGCTCTTTATTGAAAAGTAGCTTGTAATGAAGACCCAGAACTCATCGAGATCACAGCATCCAACCTTTTCTTTTCCCACCACAACGACGCCATCTCAAGATATTCCAACAGCGACCGCTATCTCGTCTCACATCACCTGACCAAGCACACCCTACCCGAGGTAGCAGCTACCTATTTGCTGCCTGATTAGTGCGCTAGGTACACCGAAAAGGCAAACCGTAAATACTCAACACATGATTCCAAACCCCACATGTTATTTGGACTCCAGTTATCAAACCTCCAATTGATTATCATGCGTCCTAATGGTACGTAGTCACCAGCATAGTATGCTTATCCAAACCGCATCCCTAACCCGGCCCATAACCCCAATACCTACATAGATACGGGCCAAAGGACCCAACGGTGCTGAACACCCCTTATATACCTCCTCTCTCTCATCAGCTCAACTCAGCTCAGCTCAGCTCAGCTCAGCCCAGCCCAGCCCAGCCCAGCACCGGTCACCAAAATACATGCACAAGCATAGCCAGCCTACATGAGCTGGAAAGGTTTGAAATACGCGGCCTCATGAAATGTAACGAAAAGAGGTGAGAACTTTTGTGTGGAAGGACCAGCCCCTGTGTTGTACTTTTTTTTTTTTTTTTTTTTTTTTTTTTTTTTTTTTTTTTGCAAAAAGTGTTGGTTGCCTTGTTCGCTTAGTACGCAGCCTCGCGTCAACGTCGTTCGTATCTCAGATAAGCAAGAACTCGTTCCTTTTGTTCCCCTGCTTCCAACAAGACTGAACTTCCGGGTTTCACGGTTACGGAAATGGTACTTTGGGAATCGGCTCTTTGGGTAGCAAAGTTAATTTTTTTTTTATCTGTTTATCCTAATCATGAAGGGACATGTTAAGGCTGCTATCGGAGAGCAAAGACGACGCTGCCATCGTTTCGGCCAACCGAGATAGATATCAAGTGGCTTGATAACGGAACCGCAAGGCAGCAACGAGGTGTGTGGCGAGGCGAGGCGACGTGTGACTGCCATGGTGATGAAAGAGGTGTACGTATCGTCCCAGACGGGCATACCTTTGGAGGGGCAAACCTTTCATTGACTCGTGTTGAGTAGAACCAACGCGTGAGAGAGACATGATCAGCCAAGCAACCGCAAAAAAATGTGCCGACCAGATGATTGAACGTCATTGATCACCAGACACGTGGACGGGCTTCAAAGTCTGTTGTGCTGTTGCCTGTCTCCATGAATGCGGACGGGTGAGAGGCTCCTTTCTATCAGTGAGTACATACGCGCGATTTGCTTCTGATACGGTTGGTACAAGAAAACAACTACTAGCCTCAGACTGACCAGTTGATACAGTATGAAGTTCTCGGAAGTCTCACCAACGAGTGTGTGAGGGCAGTCATCATAGGGATGTTGTGGAGGTCTCTTGAAGTTATCCAGGCAAGGTTGCGTCGGGTCTCCCAAACAGTCAAGAGTACTGCAGATTGCGCAAGGCAAGCAAAAGATCAAGACACCAAGACACAGTAAGCGGGCTTGTCTCTTCTGTTGTTTGGAAAGGGGTCATTGTGAAGGCAAGATTACAGCCATTATATACAGCCTGCAATCCCGCTTGCGAGGCTGATGTTCTCTCGCGAGTCAGCGTCGGCGTCGGCGTCGTCCGAAGCTTCACAGAGAGTGCTAGCCAGGACTTCTCTAAGCAATGCTTTCCTGGCTCGCCACTCTGCAATCGTCTCTATCTTCTGGCCTTGGACTGATGGGGTGATCTGGAACCCCTCGCAAAGCAAGTACTTGGGCGGTTTCTTGATGGCTTCTTGAAACACAATCCCATCACCCGCGCGTCCGTCGCCCATGTGCCAATACAGCGGCGTCAGATGGTCGTCGTCTACATGGTCGCCGAGCTCTTGGACCGTGGCAAAAGCAACACCGCTGCCCGACCCGAGGTCCTCGTCTCGGTCATGTACGCTTTCGGGCTGGCGACACGCTCCCCATTGGCAGACGCAGTCCCCGGCTGCTTCCTTGCCGTGAGCCACGCCAATATGTTTCCTGAGGGTGTCCATGTTGTTGAGCATTGCGCCACAGCCTTTCCACTCACAAACAAGTTGGATGAACTGGGGCTGTAGCTTGTCGTAGATATCGCGCGCTGAGGGCGACGGCGAGCGAATGCGCTTGTTTGGATTGGCCCCGCGAGCCAGCTCGCGCACCTTGCGAATGCGATAGTCTGGTTTCGACTGCACCCGTTTGGGTCGGCGCTGGAGCTCGGTCACGGTGGCCACCAGAGCCTCGGTGGTACTGATGAGGCTGTCGTGGTGAGAGGGGGCATCGTTGATGGGATACTCATCAGGACCTGGCGAGATATTGTTGTATTGTATTGGAGAAGGCTTTCCCGTTGGGTTTGCGACGATCGGCCGCGTGGCTACAGCTGTAGCTGTATCCTTCCGAGGCTGTTTCCTGCTCGCTTTGGTGGCCCCCGCGCGTATTCTCTTTGGCCGCCTCCATTCACCGCCCTGGTTTGGTGGTTGAGTCGTCGACACAGATTCGCTCTGTTGAACATGACGGGGAGTAGTGATGCTTTTCCCGCGGGGCTGGGGCGACGGTCTCAGTGTGGGAAGGCTGAGTGGAGGATGCGTCTGGACTGTGGTGATGGTGCCGTTGGTGACAGGGGACGGCCCGTTGGTGACTTGAGTATTCTGCCGTCCCTGCTCGGCCGCCTTCGCGCGCTTGTTGCTATTGCTGCGTGTTGGATCCGGGGCGGGTATCCGCAGGGCGGACGAGCCCATGTTGATCGTGTCTGGCAAACCACGGCGAGCCGGCCACGCGGGTATACATGGCGGCGGAATATGGGTCGCCTTTCTTGCAATGTATGGGTCTTCGGGGCGTGCTTGCTGTGGCGGCTGTGGCGGCTGTGGCTGCAGCAGGGCCATTTGCGGACCGTAGATCTCGTTGAGGCGTGTGGCCTTCCTCTGCCCGCTGCACTGCGATAGGGGCCGCGGGGGAGGGGAAAGGGCGGCGCCTACGTGGCTGCAAAGGCATGTGACTGCCACTCACCCTTTTCCCTTTTCTCAGCCTCACGTGGTCGGCGCGCTGCGAGACGCTGTGGCTTGCGCGGTGCCAGGGTTCCGTTTGGTTCGGGGGTGGGGGGGAAGAGAGCTGAGGCTGGGCTTGAGGGCGTTGGTTGGGCTTGATCGGGAAGGAATAACGCAAGGTACGAAGGTTCATGTGAGAAACTGGAAGGTCAAACTGCACTTACCCTAGACCGACCGGGTTCCCCATTTGTACATGGCAACTGCACACCTGCACACCTGCACGGACCATCCCTGAGTACCATGCACTGTTCGTGGATGCCTCTGGTACCCCTGGTCGTGGCAGCAAGCGTGCATATGTACCTAGGTACCTCTATTCCCAATTTGTTCTTATGTAAATGATGTTTGCGAGCAGCTTCCCAGTGATATTATTGGAATTTATTCGATATGACACCCTTTCGTCCGCGATGAGGCACCCAATCAAGCTGCCGCCATGTCTACGCGAATAGGCGCGTGCCGCCCCAAGGCAACTACGCCCAGGCGCCCTACGATGATCTGCACCGACAATACTCGGCCCGCACCATAGGCTGCAGGCTGCAAGTCATCAATCAAGTCGGGTCGGATGCCCAAGTCGCAACCATCTCGCATAGAGCGTCGTCGTTGGTTGACCGAAAATTCCCAATCCCTCAGGGCCGCTGTTTGCCTTGTATCTGATTCCTCATCTGACTGACGCCCACTCCTCCGCAGTCTCATCTCAGCTGGCTCCAGAAATCCCGGCCATCCATCCTCTTTCTTTGTTGGTGTTTTCCGCCCCAAAGTACCGGTGACTTTTGTGGACAAGGGAGGTACAACGCGATGAGCTCGATTCCAAGAGGATGCAAAAAAAAAAAACTGATACTCGGCCACTCGAGAAGGGGCACAGATTTCAGATGCCTCCCCGGGGCTGTGTACAGCAACGAGGGTTGTCCGTCTTGTTTCAGAATCGCCCTATACGCCTTTCCTTGTCAGGTTGCTTTGAAGCCGCGGTAGTCACTGGAGTCTGAATTTCGTATAGGGAATGCAGTGATCCCGTGTTCAGGAGTTCGTTCTATGGCTTCGCGGACAGCCGATATCGAGTCGTGAGGTTGCAACTGCAGGTGGATGCTTACAATTACCAGCATAGAGTTCAACTATGAGGGGAGACGCGACTTTGAATATTGAGTTTAGATTTGATGGAACCTCCACGATGATTATATATATATCAGAGGCATAGAGCACAGTCCCGCGGGTGTCGACTGTGAAAGGATGCTTCATGATGGAGACATGTATAGAACAATTATACTACAATATCTGGGCAAACAAAGACTGGCGAAATGCAATGAAACTTGAAGATACCCCAAGGACTTAAAAGACACGAACCAGGTCCCTCACCCCGTCAAAGAATGCAGTGCCCCGTTTCCCGAGACGGTGCCACTCTCCTGAACGCTCCACCAAGCCTCCCATGTTGTTCTGGTCTCAGAAAGTCATCCTGCTGGTGGACCCGATATCAACGTTTGGCCATCTGCACGCAGCACAAGAGAAAGGACAATGCGCAGTGTATGGTTCAAACGGAGGATATCACAGCCGAATGTCTTTGAAGTCTGATGGTTTCGATTCAACTGCTCGTGTTCTGTAAATTTGTAGCGTCTTTTCTCTCGAAAAGAAGACTTGGACACCCAACGGTCAAGCCTTCGGATGTGAAAACGTTCCAGTGTGATTCCATACTAATGTACTCATGTTCATGATGCGTCAGCATTTCAAACGTCATGAGACTTAAGAGCAGCCTTCTCAAGCCTCTCAATGCAAACGCTGCTTCACGTTTGAACAGTTACAATAGCCGTTCAGGATTCATAAGTAACTCTGCACGGTCCATAGAAAGAGTTTTATCATTATCATTGAAAGATCAGAGTATGACTGAGAGATAACAACATCGAAAGCAAGCTGTTTACGCTAGAATGAATTAAACTCCACGATTCGATACCCGAAGGGACAGCGACCCCGTCCATTCCGCTGCAAACAGACCCAACGTGACTGACGACTATCGTAGAAAGTCGAACTTGTGCCAAACCCATCGAATGACGGCGAAACAGGAGAGCAAGAGAGACGATGATGATGATGATGATGATGATGATGATGATGATGACGATGATGAGTAACATTAGAATCAATGGTCATGCTTGGTCTGCTCTGTGCTTGTCAAGAGCGAAGCGCAGAGCAAACTGCTTTTCATGGGTTTGGTGTTATGAGCATTTTTGGCTAAAGTACTGCTCGCCCTGGGGATTGACGACGGCGAAGCTCGGCTCCGCAAACCAGTCTTGGTACGTGAACCAGAACGTGTTGAGCTGCCCAAACGACGGGCACGCGACCTGCTGGAAGTAGCTGGCGGCGTTGGTGACGCCCGGCACCGCCGCGCCCAGCTGGTCGCCGTTCACCGGCCACCCCGTCTCGGTGACCCAGACGCTGGCATGGCTCCCCGCGGCGGCGACGCTGGCGCGCGCCTGGGCCACAGCCGCCTGGAACAGCTGGCCGGCGTTGCTGATGTGGTTGTTGTCTTCGGGCTGGAAGTAAGGATACACGTCGACGCCGATAAAGTCGCACGCTTTCAGCACGGCCACGTTGGCGGTGTCGAACCACTCGTTGGTCGTGTCTACGTGGCCGACCTCGATGCTGCCCGGATAGTCGGCCAGCGCCTCGAGCATCCCCCGGACGTCGTAGATCTTGCTGGCGAGGCTCGCGGGCCCAATGTCGCCCCGGTACAGGGACTCGCTGCCCACCGACACGCCGAGGATCCAGTCCCAGCCGTGCTTGCGGATCGCAGCCAGGAGCGCGCCCTTTTCGGCGTCAAAGTCGGCGTCGCTGTCGTCCAAGCCCACCAGGATCTGCACGTCGGCGGCGAGAGCCTCGGGCACGGCATGGTCGAGGCTGTCGCATTCTGCCGCGTAGAAGAGGCGCGCGGCGTTGATGCTGTTGGGGAGCTGCTTGACCGCATCAAAGGCAAATTTCCAGTCGCCTGGCGTCTTGCACGTGCTGCCGTCTGCGGTGTAGGACTTGAAGTTGTAGCCGCGATAGTAGGCCGCGGCGGGAGTGGCCGCCAGCCCGAGGAGCAGGCTAGAGGTGAAAGGCGTTATGATCTTCATGGTGTTCTCGGCGTCCGAGGAAAGCCGGTGCTCTCACTCACTCACTCTCACACACACACACTCTCTCTCTCTCACTCTCTCTCTCTCTCTCTCTCACACACACAGAAACAGATTGTGGCCGCGCCGTTAAGACTAGAGACATGAACGTCCAGTATGGACGGGTGTAGGAATGTTGGGAAGGAAAGGGATGTGAGGTGCATAAAGATCGGCCCCCAGGCCATCATATGGTGTTATATCATGGGCCGCCGTAGGTAGACATCCCGGCGCGGAAGCAGCACAGACAGAAGAAAGGAGTGCATTTCGTTCTTTTTTTCTTTCTTTTTCTTTTCCTTTTCTTCTGTTTTGGCTTTCTCAAAAAGTCGCAGTATCAGCTTGTTGATGCCGAGACCCGCTGCATCATGTTGCCCCAATGTCTGCGCATGGGTTTTGCGGCTGAGACATACCAACGCAACACCGTAGCCAAATCCTGCTGGCAGGTGGCCCCCGTCGTGATGTTGATACGAGATATCGGGGTTGTCAGAGTTGCTGGCTGCGGCTCCGTTAAAAGGCCAGCAGCAAACTCGACGTTACACACCGCCCAGTAGCCCGAGAATAGCTCAACGGCTTCAGGTTAGGAAGTGTTTTGGAGCACAGCTTCCGAAAAGAGGAGCCTAGGGCGGGAACCCTTGTCTGGGAAAAGCACCAGCAAACCCGTCTGGAGCCCGATCGCTTCATCTCGGGTGCAGGAGCACGGCTTGTTAGCCCCAGGGTGGGTTGACGACGCCGGACCAAGATCCTAAGCATATATTAGCAACGTACATGGCAATCAACGCGGGCCCTTTGTGGAATAGGCCTCTGCCACGGCGGCTGCTGGAAGTGGGGGTTATCTTGGGATAGAAATCAATATCAAGGGAGAGAGACCTTGGCCAGGATTTCCAAAACAGCCCTGAAGATGCGGTTTGGCTTTGCCCGTGATCTGCCAATTCGACGCCCCTGTAGTCACTCGTCTGCCCATTGCAAAGAAAACCCTGCAAATTACAGGGCATGAACGTGCGTCCTTGTGTTACCGCGACTATCATTTGATCGTGCAGCTTGACTTTTTGCTGGGTGCAGTCGGCCTGCATGTGCATGACTTGGATTCCTTTTGGGTCCCCCCCCTGCTTGAAATGGGGGGATCTAGACAATCTGGCACGGAATCTGCCCCTGTTTGGATTTGGTCCAGTATCGAGCGTCTTGTGGTCGTGCCAGGAAGACTATAAGACCAAGTCAGTCTCACTCTTGGTGCCTTTGGGGGGGGGGGGTGGTCAGTGTTGGAAACGCAATCTTGAGGTGTCCACGGAAGCAATTGGCAACGGAGGTCGAGCAGCACTGTTTGCGATACTTGGCCGAGTCAGCACAGCAATTTGGTGACGCGGCTTGTACGAGTGATCGTCGACTCTCTGGGCACCTGATTGTTGATGTGCATTATTCTCTTTTGGGAACCAGCGTCAATAGTGCTGCGCCATTGTCTGTCAGATCGTGAGTCCGAGCAGGCCGGTCTGCAAATTCAGACGCCACAAGATGCCCCAAGCCCCGGCAGGAAACTGAAACAATCATGTCATTTGTCAGCGCCGCGGCAGAAAACCGGGGATGGTGTCACATTAGCACTTTTTTGAGTCCTGCTTGGTGTAGTTCCAGATGGTTCTGACCCAGTTCTCATTGAGAGATATGCGCTGAGAGTCCTGCCAATGCCGCTATGAATAGAACTTCAACTCATGTTCACATAGGATGCGGACGAAAGGGTAGGGCAGTACAATGCTCAGGGTCGTATCTTTGTGAGGAGATTGACGATGGAAATCGTCGCCTTCGCAGCCGCCCAGATGGTCCAATTTCCTGGGCTTTACTCAAAACGTCTGACCGGACAAGCAACAAAGGGCCTAGTCGATCGATCATTGGTAATAGCTGCGCGAATGGTCGGCCAACTTGTCGGGTAGCTTGAGGCAAGTAGGGCCAAGTAACGACCTAAAACAAATAGCACCGCTCAAAGCTCGCCGCCATAGTGTTTTGCCTGGCGCATGCACCGAGAGTAAGAAGAAGCATACCAGGGAGCGGAGAGACTGGAGCCGTCGTCGAGAAAAGGAAGTTGTGCTGCCCTAATAGTCTGTCAGATCGTCCGAAGAACACATGATGTCTGACGTCAGAATGTCTTTTTGAGAGACGGCCCCTGAGCATTATTGGAAGGATATACTTGGAGTTACCCTATTCCCAACGCTTATTCTGACAACCGTAGGGACATGTGCCTTCTCATGCCGAACTCCAGGACCCATCCATGTGAAAAGTCGAGTCTCTGTCGGACTGTCCTCCTCGCTTGGTAGACAACTTCACTGCTAGACTGAAATATCGCCGCAAACCTGCATAGAAACGGAAGCACCTCAACGGTACTCCTGCAGTTGCCGAAAGTCGCTTGAAGAGCACGTCTGTGACGCGTGGGCGGGCGTCAACCTGCCGAAATGAAGGTCACGGGTCTCAGCATCCGCATATTTTAGTGGCCTTAGCTTGTTTGAGATGGTCTTGGGCGTTGCGCAGACCGCGTGGAGAGACTCATAGCTTGGTTTCGACTTTTCCCCCCTCAACCTCTATCCACCGATACATCGCCAAAACCTACTGTGGTTGTCAAGGACTCGGCCCTGACTCTTACTAACTTATCCTCGTGACCTTGCCTCATCTGACCCTCAGCACAGCGGCATCGTCATCTGGGCTTTTGGACATAAATTGGGGAATGGAAAAAAGGTAGCATGCGGACTTGATCAGTGATTACATAAAAAAGCCATCCTACGCCCTATAAAAGAGGGCAATGGTTAGGATAATAGCAAGCGTGAGAGGTTGGTTGTGCACCGCAGCCAGCGAAACGCGTGCCAGATGAGATAGGTTTATAATGAATAATTTTGCAAGCCCCGGCATATGAAAGTCCGCGTAGCGCAGAGGTTAGCGCGCCGCTCTTATACCTTCACGCTGTGTGTCGAGTATGACTTCGCTATGCGGAGGCCGTGAGTTCGATCCTCACCGTGGACACCAACTTTTGCCATTTTCCTGTGACTTCCACTCCTTTGTCTCTTTTTTTTTTTTTGTGGCACTGAGCGAGCTATTACATAGTAGTTTGCTTTCTGTGCAGCTGCTAAGACTTGTCGATATGTTGCTGAGATATTTCGCTTCAGTCCAATCATACTTTCACATCGGACCAGCTGCGTAGGTGGTTTCTAGGCAGTCCGGGATCTACACTTTGCGCTGTCTGGCCAATAGTCTTACACCATTCTCTTCCCCACCCTGCGAAAGCGGAGGCGACTCCTTTGGTGAGAGAGAAGAAGAAAAAAAAGAAAAGATAAGAAAAAAGAGAAAAAGAACTCGAGGAGATGGGCGCATCTGTTGGCAAGGATTTCCTCATTCGGCTACTAAGAATCACGTAAGGATGAATAAGGGGCGTTCAGAAGCAGGAGATGGATGCCATTACAAGAAACCAAGCCTATGTTTCTAAGCAGAGAGGAGAATCAGTCATCGCGCCTCCACTTGCTGTGAGGTGGAAATGAATAAATCCGTCCTTTTACTAACAACCAGTTTGCATAAAAACCAAAAGTTCTCAACCCGTCTGCCATGTCATTTCCCGAGGGAAGAATGCGTTTCCCGTCTGCATAAACCCACTTCTCCACCAACAGCAAAAGACCATTCGGGTATCGACAATATGAAAGAGGAAAATTGGTTCAATCTGGGTAGTGCGCTGACGCAAGAAAAGCAGTAAGCCGAGAATATTCACAGCATCAGAAAAAGAGAAACTTCAGAAGAGCAAGCCAAAAGACAAATCATCGCGAATGAAAAGCCATCTCCCTCATAGAGTCGTCGAGTCAGTGGCTGTCGGCATCGCTACCACGTCCCACTGGGGCGGTGCGAGGAATCACCTCCATGATCGTCACGGTCATACCAGTCATATTCCCCATAGTCACCCTGTCTTTGGTCGCCGCTGGGGTATCCGCTTCCATAAGAGCTGCTCTCATAAGGCGCATGGTACTGCTGTGTTGTTGTCGTCGCTGCATATGATGATGTGTTCGCATACGTCGGCGGGGCGTATCCTGCACTCTGAGAGTAGCCCGTCGACGCATAGGTGCCGTGGGTCGGCGGCGGGCTGGAAGCAAAATACGCCTGCGAAGGCGGCGGTGGCTGGGTGTAGTTGGAGCCTGGAGTGGTGCGCGCTCTCGATCTCTCACGCCTGTGGCTTCCGCGCGGACCGGACGCCGAAGGTGGATAGTGATTGCTTGTCCTTCCGCGGCCATCCGAGCCGGAGGCCATGCTCACATCAAAAGTCCCAGGAGAGCCCGAGTACATCGGCTGGCCATAGCCGAGGGTGCCGTTACTGGAAGAGCGCATGTCTGGCATCCCCCCAGCAGGCTGGAATGCGCCACCCGGTAAAGGTGCCTGGCTTGACAGTCTGGGAGAGGATGAAAAGGCTGATGGTTGGTAGGTGCGACTGATGGGTCCTTGGTGCGAGTTTCGATCACTCGACGGGTTCGCGCGTCGCGGAGAATCATCACCGTCCGGGCCATCGCTTGAACAAAAGAAAAAAGGGGGGTTTCTTCAAGTCAGCTGGTATGATTTCAACACCAAAAACGGTTTACCCGTATGTCTGCCAGGCGGCCATCGGGCGAGGGATCAATGCTAACCGAGGGACGGATCCCACCTCCATAATCATCGAGTCCGTCAGTGACGCGCTTCCCGAGCCTTGCGGTGTCTCGTAGACGCCGGAGCCTCCGTAGATGGCGGGGTTGGCGCCGCGTGTTCTGTGGGAGTAGTGCTGGTCGTCCAGGTGGCTGCCCACTTCGCTCAGAGAGATGCTCTCGCGGCGCTGGGCGATCCCGGGGGCCTGGGACGCATAGGAGCTCTGGGACCCGCTCGACGAGTACTGCTGGCTCAGGTCGCCTGGGCTGCTGCTCCGTGCCTGGAATCCCTGGCTCGTGCTCGTGCTCGTGCTAGTGCTCGTGGGGGCGTGCTGGTATCGATCATCCATTCTTGTCGTCGAAGAAGAAGAATAGGCGTGGTAGGAAGCAGGCATAGCAGTGGCGCCACTGGCGCCACTCGCAGAAGGGAGGCCTCCGCCGGATGGTTGGTACTGCGCCCTCTCTGCGCGGCTAGAAGAGCCCTGGTGCGAGGAAGAGGTGGTCGCTGGAACGGAGGAGGCTTGGTCTCCCTGGGAAGAGCCGTTGCGGCTTGATCTGTCGCGCTGTCTGTGGGGATCCCTGGACGAAGAGCCATGGCCCGAGGAGGAAGTGGTATGGTGGCGCGATGATCCTTGAGGCTCACGGTCACGGTCACGCGAGGAGTGACTCCCAGAATGGCCCGCGGATTTGCTTTGGGAACTTCGGCCCGAGGTCATCTTGTCCCTTGGCTAGGGTGGAAATCTGCCGAAGTGGCCGTGGGCTGAAAAGTGTCGTTTCCTGATGGATTGCTTCGAGCCCCGCTTGTAAGAAGGCCAAGAAATCTGACCAACAAGTTTGACCAAGACGGGAGCTCTGGTTTTTCTTTTCTTTTCTTTTCCTTCTTCCTTTTTCCTGTAGATGAAATCTGTCGCCCTGGGCGGCGGTCAGCCCGGCCTGGTTTATATGCTGGCCATGATAATCGTCCAGATGCGGGGGTGCGGTCGCAACTCGGGATGAGGGGACCGCTCGAACCCCCCAAAAAGCCGACGCAGGATGCTTGTGATTGAGGCTCTGCATGCAGTGTAATCCAAGCTTCCAGCGCTTGGGGTTCGATGCCCTCTTGGCTCGAGCCATGTGCGGCCTATCACGACTCCCGTCGTCGCTGGGTGCATGAGGGTTGCGCCGCCGATGTTGGACCGACCGGCCCTTGCTGCGAACACACTTCGGACCTTGCCACGCGGTTTCCGCTCGGTGACTCGCTTGAATACGATGTTGTATCTGGTGTGTGTGTGTGTGTGCTCGTCGCATGATGTACGCATGCCATGCCCTCTTGTTGTCTGCCAAAAGAGAAAAGAATGCGTTGCGTGCAGGATGATCCAACATGCGCCTGTATCAGGCTGTCAGGTTGTACAAATGGCATACAAGCAAGCACCCTCTAAGAATATTCTTTGGCAAGGTGTCACAAGCGCGTGCGCAGTATGCATTCATTCATTCATTCCCTGTTCTCTGATCGTTGGCGAGCGATTCGGCTCTCAACCAAGATATCACAAGATTTCTGCACCGCGGTATATTTATTGTATTGGTCGCTGGGTTTTTGTCTTTCAAAAAAAAAAAAAAAAGGAAAAAGAAAGGCTCGAGTCCTCACAGTTACTTTAGCCATGGCAATCGATCGCCATCTGGAAAAGTCCAGCAGGAAAAGCGAGTATCTTCTTGACTGAGTGGTGAGCGTTACGCAGAGCAAACACTCGGACAAGAGAGCCGCTATAGCACAACATCCATAAGCGGCAGCCAAGAACATTCTGCGCATGTATGTATGTATGCTGGGGTTGCTGGGAGGCACCTAATGCAGTGATGCAACCCAACCCAGCCCTCAGCTGGATGGTTAGGAGAAGCAGTGGACGCTGTCATCTTTTAGAACCTTGGAGCGTGGAAAGAGAGGGCACGGCCGTGAAACAGCACTCCTGATTCAGTTCATGAGTATTGGATCATGGCTAACAAGCAAGTCGACAATCGAGAGATATCTTAACGAGAAGACTGTGAGGATCGCCACGATGCAATGCTTGCACAGGTGGAGTGCTAGCAGAATCAACAGATCTTTGGTGTCCCTCTGTGTGCCTATCTTTCCCACTGCTTCTCGCCCATCGGACTGCTTCATGTCGGATGTTCTGGTCTTTCAAGACACGTTCTCGCACAGCCACTCCAAGCCAGACGACACAATATAACACAGAAACCCAAACAGAAACCACCTTGCAAGCAATACAAGGCTCCGCTCGAGGGGTAGTTGTGTGCGTGTGTGTGTGTGTGTGTGCAATGCCAGGCCAAACAGAGCAAGGGTGCCTGAGCAGAGCCTCCTCCGACCACGTGGCACGCCATATCATGGGTGAAGCCGGGAGCAGCACCAAAAGGGTATCATGGCTTCCTTTCCGCCGTGTCGTCCCGGGGGGGGGGGGGATTATGAACAATCACCTGCGACTTCGGAGACGGAAGCCCATCGCTCTTTGCGCTGACTGGGCCCCGTCTTGCCGTGCTGACGACAACTCTCTGTTGGCGGCGGCGCAGTTACATGGCACACGCGCTTTGTGGGATATATACATGGTAGAATTGCAAGGGCCGCAGTCACGTCCAGGGCTTTGGATCGAAAAGGCACTGGTGCATACGATGTCATATGAGCACCATCTACGCATTCCAATCTCTGCAGTTCATCTTGTGTCATTGGCTGCTGATGAGGTTGTAGCAGCGCTGATAACGACTGCAAAAGATGACCGCTTTCCTTTGACTTTTGGGTCCCAACGTTGCAAGACTCTTGTGAGGTAACTTGAAGCTGTTGAAGCGTGCAGCAGCAATACTGCTCTGTTTTTATCACACATCCAAGTCCACACGAGTGTCTTACGGTCTTGATGGCTCTTGTTGAAGCCCACAGTCGCTCATTGGGTGAAGTCGGGCCTTTTACGGCACTGTGAGCCAGATCTGGCTTGCTCGAGTGCACCGGTTCCGTTCAACATGCTGGGTCTAAGAGGTACTCGTGCCGAATACACGCCCATGCTCACGATGCAGAAACGCTCAAGCCCTCTTATCATATCTCCACCAATGATATCCGTTGAAGAGACCAGGAGAGCCTGCCTCTACGCTTGTTGTGAGTCGGTGTTGCACCAACCCCGCGGATCAGCCATGGTGACACTGCAGGATCATCACATGGATGTGTGCACCAAGATCTGCCAATATCCTCCCCGTGCTGATTGAAATCTTCAAGAACAAAAAGTAGCGAGCCAGCCAAGTATGTCGGGGCAAACGGAATCAAGTAGCCTGTTGTAGAGTGTTAATCCTCGCCCAGAAGTAATTGCGGCAACTACCCCCATTTTCCTTTCTTCACTCATGGTGCGCAGTCGACCAGACAGGGCAGTTCAAAAGAAAAAGAAGAAGAAAAAGATTACCCCATTTCAAAGAGCCTACAATTTTCATGCTACGCCAACGTGCAGGGTCATCGTCATCCTCCATCATGTAGCCCTGGCGCCTACGGTCAGCGGTGGGGTGGCTTTGGGCTGACGCTCTGCAGCGTTGGGCTTGGGCTGGCAAGCGTTGGGCAGCAAAGCTTGAAGAAAGAGGATTTGATCTGGTGATACCGTAGGCAGGCTGTAAGATATGGACTGGAACCTCGGCGTGTCTGGGATTTTGGATGGAGCTGAAAGCAATAGCCACGGTTCACCAAACAGCATGGAGGAAATACACAATAGCCAGTGTCCTGGGACTTGTCCTACGGATAAAAGACTCTGATGCTGGAGTGAATTGGGAGGAAAATGACCAGAACTTCGATGATAACTCCCACCACTGCTACACAAGGAATAGCGAGTAACAAGGACATTCTGTATTACTATTCGCGATGATGGTTCCCTTTTTTCAGATTTCATGATCTCTACAGATATCAGGTGTCTTCATTCTCTTCCTTTTCATCCTGAAATCTGGTAGTCTTCTGATGAAGACAAAGCAGCATCGGGTCGCTTGGAGGGGGGGAAAGAGTAATCTCCGTATTGTCCTCCAGCTCAATTACTTTCTCTTTCCCTTTCCGTCTTTCAGCTTGCATATACCTGTGCCTTTCCGGTTCCGTTCCATTCGTCCTCGGTCTTGTCAAACTCTCCCGACAAGGCAAGAAACATCCTTCCTGCTCTTGTTTCCCTCTGGGTTCTGTCAAAATCAAGTTCTGCGGTATACGGACAGGTCCAGGAACTCATTGTCGATATCGGTGGGAATGTTCGCTGGAATCGACACCAACGACTCGTGGGTGCCCATTCCGCGAACAGCCGCCGCTCGCTCAGCCGTGTGCTGCTGTATGCCCTGGCTTGCATAGAAAGCTTGATCCTGGGCCCGGGAGGGACTCGAAGGAGGTACGGAAGAAGGGCTTGGCGATCGAGGACGATGACCCCTAAACGAAAAACACACACACTTCAGCACGGAAGGGGGGGACACTCGGGGTAATCCTCTTTTTTGCACACAAGCTTCCTTGTCACCGCCGTGAGGAAATTTGGGGGCCTTACATGTAGGAGCCAGCGTGCGCCATCTGCGATCGAGAACCTCCAGGCCCGGCCCAGCCGCCACTGGGCACAGCAGATGGATCTCCATGCTGCCTCTCGTCCAGGCCGCGAGAGAACGCGGCTGCCGTGGAGCCACGGGGGTCCCACGGTTGCTGGCGGCCACCGGGCTGGTGATGGGCCGCCGCGTGTCCCTGAGAGGGAACCGGGGTGCCACTGCCACCAGGTTGAGCACGAAACGGAGGGACGTGGGCAGCTTGCGGATTTCTATTCGTTTTGCCATTTTTTGGTTTTTTCGTCCCTGTCAGTAGGCTGGTCGACATACGTTCAAACAAGGCACACCAGCACAGGAGTGAGGCTGATGCCCTCCATGCAGCCAGCAAAACCACTCGCTGACCACCACCACCATCACCACTGGAAGGTTCCGTACCTGCTATTTGACGCCCCCCTCGAGGGGGCGGTCGAAGAGGATTCAACCCTCTGGTGACGTGATTTCTGTTTCATCTTGTGTATAAAGCTGGCTTTGGTCGAGTGAATGGTGAGCTAAAACTCAACCAGATAAATAGCCAAGTAGATCCTGTCCGTGGAGACCACAAGCGTTGGAGGGAAACAAATGATCTGCTGGCTAGCACATTGTGGACTGGAAGCTAGCTATGCAAACTTCACGCATGATATCTCCAGAGAAGAGAGAGATCCCTACTGCTAACTATTTATGTTGCGAGCGGGAGCACACTTTGCCCAGTCAGTCCACCCTCTTTTCCGGCCTTCGTCCTCGAACGCAGCAAAAGCAACGGCGCCAGAGGTTTCGAAGACTTGGAAGATACAGATGCTGCCGTGCAAGAACATGCGAGCGACCAGGTACAGCCGCGTGGTCTCTACTCTGACCGATTTGTGCATGGGTTGCCTCATGATCCAGCGCGTTCCATGGCAATCTCTGCGTAGCCAGCAGCAGCCCTGGAGGCCTGGGCCGGGAGAGAAAAAAAAAAAAGAAAAGAAAGAAAAGACAAAAGCGAGGCGACCTCAGCCGAGGCCTTGGCCCAACCATGCTCCAATGATCACAACAGCTATCCTTTGGTAAGACAGTCTTGATGGTAAGAGTGAATCCGACTACGATCGGCCACAGAGTCGACGGAACTCTTGGGAAAAGCAGCCACCCTGGACACATTGGCAGCAGCGGCGTCGGCAAAAAGACATCTCGGTCACTGAACGGGAATCACCCAAGGGCTGCTGCTCTGGCGCAGGGCGGCTACGGTCTGGGAGGCCCCTACAGATTGTGTCAAGTGCCTCCCTGCCGCTGGTGTCACGGAAACGCGTTTGTATTCGGTGGCTGGCAGGTTGAAGGTCCAGCAAAGCACACAAGCTGCAATAGTAGGCGAGCAGATGGCTCACTGATCATACAGAGTTGCGCAGATAATCTTCGCTGCCTTGGATTGTTCACTCGTCTCTCTTGGCGACTGCCCCCCTCGTAGCTTAACGCAGCACTGGCAGCCAGCTAGCTGATGGTCCCCAGAAGGCCAGAGCAAGAAACGCAAGCCAGTGAAGCATCGTAGGAGCCCATTCCGGGCCTTTCGGCCTGCTGAGAGACCACAACAGCTACCGGGGCAGTTCCGGGCCGTGACACATCCGGAGAGGGCGATGCAACCCCATATCGTCCAAGTACCCTCGTACCTTGGCCATCCGTGAGCAGCAGCAGAGAGCACTTTGAGGCGGGAAGCGAGCTCTGCGATTTGAGAAATCACCGGTGTCGCCATTGGGGGAAAAGGCCTCGTGGCATCGTCAAAGACTGCCCGCCCTGCAAGTCTGGCAACTCGACCTGATCGCAGGGTCCTTTGGCCGCAACGAGGTTCTAGAAGACTCATTCAGCAGGCTTCAGCTTCAGCTTCAGCTTCGATGACTCGGCGGGCTCTTTGTGCCTTTTGGTGACGCGCCGGGCCGCATGTGCACAGGGCTAGACTACGAATCAACTGCCCAAGATTAAGATTAACATGCATTGCATGTGCAGTCCACGGCATGCGGTGGCATTACACATGTTTGAGGTGAAGGCTCTTCGGTCTGGCCGCCTCTCCAAGCCCTCGATCCAATCTAGGCTCTGGAATGGCGGCAAAGGTGCGAGAGTTGCAAGCTGATCCGGCATGCACCTCAAAGGTATGGTGCTGTTCAACCATCATCTGACAGTTACAACGGTCATGAAATAAATGAGGCCTCCTGGGACAGGTGCCAAAAGAAACAGCAGGGCGATAGCCGGGCTGTGAGATACGCCAATCTCTGATGGAGTAGCGGAACGAAGGCAAGCCTCTCGGCTCTTTTCTCTGCTTCTGCACCACTGCTTCGCAAGTGTCAATGGCAGATGTAACTGACCTGAGTGTCTGCAAGACTCTCGCTCCAGTCAGGATCCGAGCAAGTTTGACCCCTTCTCGGGCTGAGGCAGGGAGGGTCTGGGCAGCACAAATCCCAAAAGTGCAAAGAGACCGTAAGCCCTGACCAAGGGTGGGAAAGGGTGCGATTTGGCTTTCGAGTCGTCGGTCAATCGATTCGCAGAAACGGGCCTTCCAGAGTAGATCCTCAAGTCGAAGCAAAGCGATTTTACAACACACCGGAGTGCAAAAGTTCATGAGGGTTTGATACTTGTGCTTGGGTGACACCAGTCAACGGATTTCCTAGAGCCAGAATATGTACCCTTGGGCCATAAAGACAGGTTAAGTCGCAATATCCATCTCACTTGTCTGCATTTGCACGGAGTGATCCACGAGCAATCGTCAATCCTGACTGATCGCTTCTTGCCCAGGATATGATGAATCACAATTCCCCTTTCCCGATACTCCCCAGCATGCGACCTTTGAAAGGCTCACATGGTAGCTTCCGGTAACAGCCGTCATCCACACGTTGCATGAGCTGAAAGGCCTGTTGAATCTTGGATTGCGAAGCTGGCTTGTTGCAACTCGACGTCAGCCGATACGACCCTCCCAGACAGCCCACCAGCAGGTCAACAGTGCCATCAACTGCTAGGGACGATGCTACTACAAAAACCACGAGATACATTCATGCCTTCCGAGAAAAGGCTTGCCGCGCTTGACCGCGCATTTTCGAGGCATGTTCTCAACCATACTAAGCATGAACACGGTGATAACAACTGCACCCTGCATCAAAGCGGCCGTTGACTGGGCCACACCACCTTCTCTTTGCGCAAAATCACGAGGTACAATCGAATGGAAAAAGCAGCACAACCTTGCAGCGAGTATATACATAGTAGTGTGGCATCGGGTAAGGTAGCCGGCGCTACTATGTAACAATCAACAAGCAGGAGATGGCCCGGACCGCAATCATCCTCGATGCCGCCGTTGTTGCGCATATCGTAGCAGGACAGACTACATATTCGGTTCATTTCGTTTAGTATACTCTACTCTCCCTCCCTTGGACAGCCTGAGAGATTGTGGTTTTGCCCAATCTCATCACCCCTCGTTTACTCCCACGCCTCCATCGCTCGGAGAGAGGCGCGCGCCCATTAGAGAGGGAACTCGATTCCAACTCAACGCCCTGCCCTGGGGCCAATCTACCAATACCGTGTGCATTAGCTTATGCTGATAATGTATCATGGGCTATGAGCTTACTTTTTCTGTCCCGTGCTGCAATGTATAATGTGTACTTGGCATGTGACATAGCGTTACTGGGCTGCTGCCCTAGTCATTGTGAAGCCTCGAGGACTCAAGTCACTTTCCCATTGGACTAGCATTGTCCTTGGTATGGGCACCGCAATCAAACTCGGTACTTGAGAAGTGCGCGCACCTTTTATAGTCGTGCTCGAGTCAGATTTCTCTCAGGCACCAGTTTTCATTCCCCTTTGCACTGTCACGGGATCTGACGCGCGATGTGAGCGAACATTAAAAAACGACCCAACGAAGGCCGATGTACCCGATCCATTGAAAGAATACTTGGCTTCGATATAGCATCATAGATGCTGGATGCTGTCAGTCTGGCGAGTCTACCGTTTGTTGCATTGGTGATAAGCACGCGCGCGACGTTCTTCCAGCACGTTGGGACGCTTGGTAAGTGTTAAATGCCAGGCCAAAAAGTTTTGAAAGGGAGGAAGACTGCTTGATCTTTGCTAAGCAATTCACACGCAGTATCACGACTTTATAAACGGCCTTCAAGGCTTAAAAGTCTACCGTCCGCTCGAAAAAGCTTTAAAAGTAGAAGCGCGGCCCCGTACCCGGTCAAGTCGACAAGTATCTCCATGCTTGATCGTCTCTTTTGCATTTGATTTGCTGGCCTCGGCATACCGCAGTTCAGGGCGCCTTTCTCGCATGCAAAAATCTTTTGCGGTTCTCGGGAGTTTCTTTCTGGGCATGGGAGATACTCGACGTCGCTCCGAGTGCTTTGTCGCAACGCAGGAGTCTGTCGACCCGAGCGCCCGCCGCCAGGTGCCATCTGGGACATACTGATATTGGATGGATGTCTTGGTGCCATACTCGGTTTTCTCGTCATGCGATAATCGCGCGCCATCCCTCCTCCTCCCTGCCCCCAAGATGCGGTTCAAGAGAGATGGTCTGGCAGGAGAGGCTTTTGGTGGGTCATGATGATGAACAACGGAGCCCGGTTAACATTCGCGATTTTGCGCCTGCCGCTCTGCGACGTGGTGGTTTAGCATGGCCAAACGAGACGCATAGCTTTTGCTGAAGCATCGAAAGTGGACGGCCTGGCGTGGTTGCCGGTCTTTGAGGGGCGCTCACGAAGACTTTGTTTTGAAGATAGGTTCACCGGGTTACTTCGATGTTACGGTCTCCGCGGTTTTGGTATTCAAATTCAGGTCTGCATATGTGCGCTCAAGACACCAAACCCAGGTGTTGAAACTTAGAGATGTTCTAAGAAAGAACGGTGGCTACGCGCAAACACTATGGCACTCACTAACACGTTTCATAAAGATGGTTTCACCGTATTACTCGATGTTAAGTTCCCTGAGGTTTATGTTTCCATTCAGGTTTATATATATATATATATATATATATATATATTTATACGCTCACGATATCACACCCAGGTGATGAAACTCGAGATCTTTTAATCAACAATATGGTGGTTATATGCAACACTCTGGCGCTCAAATGGGCTGGTTACGAATTCTGCTCAGGTCAAGGGACTCTCCTCTTCGCACCTGTTGGGAATCGGCGCTTTGACCATGGTCCAAGGATCGCAGGGCGTGCGCAATGGGCTCAACTGCGTTGTCATCCTTCGCAGGGCTCCTGATCTCGGCCCCCCTGGTCTCATCCATCAGGGTGTGTGGTGATGCGGCGGTGAAGGACTCTGTGCACAAATGCAGAGACGGCTGGTTTGTTTGCGCGAGCGGATTCTGGTGCTAGTTTGATGGCCCTGAAGTCCTGCTACTTTGTAGTTTCCAAGTGATCCTTTTCCACTCCTGCCCTCACCGAGGTTGCAGAGGATGGATTACAAGGCGTCCAACTTCTCACGATAGCATGTCAGCCCGCGGCTGCCCTGGAGGATCACTCAGAGCTTTTGCTTGGCCCCGTTCCCTCCTCTTCGTTTCATGGGTCTTCTTCCTTTGCCTTACGACGATGGCTGGCGCCCCTGTTCCTTGGGTTCTGGTTCTGCTCAGAGGCCGAGCCACGAGAGTCTACGTGGCCAACCGCATATGGGGTTGTGCTATTTTCACCACCTCACAAATCATGAACCTTGGGTCCACAACGACTCGCAAAACCGCATCAACTTTCAAAGCACGGTCCCCCTTTCGCCCTGGCGGAAAAGCATATTGACCTTCCCCGGCTGTGGAATCCCGCCGAGCCGTTTCTCCATGCTTCACCGGGCCTGCAGCGATTGCCTTGTTTCTTGCCTGACGCATATGCATGTGCGTTCGGGTCTGCATTTGGCTTGCAACTCGTCGTCTTTTTTTCTTCTTCTTCTTCTTTCTCTTGTTCAATCAAATCCAATGTCAGCCTATTTGTTGCCCTGCATATCCCGCTCATGAGTTCACCGAGATGTCTGCATTGCATTCTACCGGTCTGCCACCCAGCCCCCAGCCCTATTCTGCAAAGAGACAGTAGGTAGGTAGGCTTGTTGGGTTGTGGTGATGTAATTGTGACTTTTGTGCCACCCACACAGTCTCCAATGACACCAATCAACAACCACACAAAAAAAACAAGAGAAAATCACTCCACCACACAGCCTTCGGGGGTTTGTTGTTGTTGTTGTTGTTGTTGTGCGCCATCATAATATTTGGGCTTTGCCACCTCCACACAAAAGTCGACAACCACTGAAAAAGAAGCGGAGGAAAGAGAGGAGGGTTGCAAGCAGCGTTTTGGGGGGGAAAAGGGTTACATGACCCGGAGTTATCGGCCCCCCTCTCGCTTGACGCCTCGTTATTGGGACTCATCTGATGTCTTTATACATGGATAGTACGCCGCTGCAATTGGCTATTGCGGTCACCAAACCAAAGTTCCATTTGCTGACCTCCATCTTATTCATAGTTGCAGAATGAGAGAATTAGTGCACAATCTTGAGAAAATGTTGTTGCTGCGGGGGGAGGGCCAGAAAATAAAACTTGATATTCTCTTTTCGACCTCGATTTTGTGCATATTGATCAAGAGAGCCCTGGCGCGGCGCAAAGTCAATCAATATATAGAACCGTGCATGATCAGGTGGCCCCGGCGTCTGGGATGCCTTGTGCTCTCACAAAAACCAATACAAGGCGTGCTTTATCTAGATAAGTCAGGCTTGCGGTACAACTTCGGCCAGATATAACTATTGCTATGCATAGCTTATCCGGGGAATCGGGACGTTAGCTGAAGCGATAAGCGACGCCACAAGTTGGGAGAATGGTGTCTAGTACTTACATCAGACCAGCTTTGCGCACGGCTTTTGGTTGGTGAACCCTTCACCTTCACCGAGAATTTGTTTGACGGCTGCGGGAGGGTGGAGGGAGATACTTATTTATGCCCTGTGATTTCGATGTTGATTACGTGTGTGTAAACACACTTTGACGGCGATTGCGTGGGGGGCTCACTTGCGTTTCTAGATTGTTTGCCTTGTCTTACTTAGGCTAAGCACTACCACCCACCCTTCTTCCTCCTTATTTGGCTTTTCTACATTAAGCGCTTTTACTAGTGGGCTAGAATCTACACATTATCAAGTGTGAACGTACCCTTGGGGAGGAGGTGGTTTGTTGGTAGCAGAGCATCTTCACGCTGCCTTGGCTCTGATGCCACTCGAGAGAGGCTTGTGAATGAAAAAAGTGTTGTCTTGTTAGCATAGAGAGTCACATTCGTGTATAGATACTTACTCGCTTGAACCGCAGAGACTGCTTTCCTCAATCCCAATGGGGAATGATGCTTGTCACGTAAACGTGGAAATATCTGGGTTATACGGAACACCGTAGCCAAGGCAATTTTACTCGGCGCCAACGTAGTCGTGCAATTGGGGGCGTGTGGGGAGCTGAGTAAACCACTTGTCGTATCCAAAAACTACACATGTCATAAGAAGAAGAAAAAAAAGGACCAATATCACGAGTTGTGAGAAATGGCTAAAACCGGTGCGTGACTTCGGCTTGGATGGATGGTGGGTGCACTTGAGTAATCCTCCTGACCATAAGACGCCAGCCTGTTTTTTTCTTGCAACTGTCATGAGTTGACGTGTAGAGCATAGCCCTATTCATACAGCTAGGCAAACATCATATGTATCCAACTTCGCCTTGGTTGGTCGGTCAGTTGGGTGGACTCGTCTTGATCCTGTTCTTGTCACATGGATGGAGTCAGCCTTTATAACAATCGTGATCGGTTGTACGGGTCGACGGTAACCTGCCAGAAACAGTTGCCAGAGAAACATTCAGAAACAATGAGTTACAACAAAACCATTAATCATTAAGATAGCCTAGCAGGTAGTTGCTATGCAAGCCATCAGGATAATCCATACAGTTTCTGATCGTGTGAGAATGACTCAAAAAGAAAAATAAAGAGAGAGAAAAAGAAAAGAGAAAAAGCCAGAGGGAGGTGCAAAGATCAAAATCGAGACCTGTCACCACCCAGTCATCTATCGATTCATATCAATATTATGCTGAATCCTGGTTGGATTGTTCAAGAAAACCATTCACGTGTGCCCTTGGCCTCGAGCCGAACGCGATATGTGTCTTGAGTGTAGTAGTCTTTGTGACAACATCATGCCCGTAACAGAGATTTTCAAACATTGCGGTAAATCCTATCTCTGGGCCAAAGCCAGGCCGCTTGAAAAGTGGCAAGCTCCACGACCATATATCTGAGCGTATTCGTCGATTCACCACCGACATAAATGCCATTACAGAGAATAAGAACTCTGGCACGGTGGACGGGACAAACCGGATAGCTTTCCAGATAAACCAAATGAGAATGCTTCCTGCAATGGATCTGTCACAGTTGGCTTCTGGTTCTTTCAGAGCCATGGTTGAAGGTGCTGCTGTCTGTGGACGGCGGACTTTGCTTAAGGAGAGTTTATTTATATGTGATCAGTTTCTACTGTCATTGAGCCGACTTCCGTGAGGCAGGACTGGTTGTCAGAGTCTGATTCGCTGCTGGTGCTGTCCGTTGGTGTCATCACCGCGGTTGAGACGTCCGAGTCGGTCAAGTCCGCGTCTTGCACTTCCTCGGGAACCTCGGCAAAGTCTGGACTCTGCTCGAACCGTTTTTGGTTCGCGTCATACACTATCCATCTCTTGAAGGATGCCAATTTGTGCCCAAGCCACAGAACACGCTCACGCCTGTGGGCTGTCATGCTTGGCAGTTCAAAAGTCTTCTCATCCTCCTCGACTGCATCCTCACTATGCCAATCAGGCGGAAACAGGCCCTCCACCCATAGATGCCCCCTCAAGAACCAGTCTTCTGGGAGCGGTCGTGCGCATGGCTTGGGAAAGCTGTCCGCCTCCACACGCTCAAAGTTTTCCATGGCTGACGTGAAACTGTTGAGGGCATCGCAAAGTTGAGCCCAGCCCAAGGTTCGCTCCAAAGACGCCATTGCAGGCTTATCTGCTAGAAAACAAAGAAAGACGAGCCGGACGTGCAGATAAGGCAGGATATTGACATCACCCCGACGTTGTAAGACCGCAGTATCACAATCTATAACAAACTTCGATGCGAGCTTGAAGACTGTGGACGGGGTGGACTTGCCGGTCTCACCAGCTGTGTTGGTCATCTGCACATCATTTTCAGCCTTCGGGCTGATCGACGCCATGATTACGTTTAGTTCGCTATGGATGCTAGCCTCAGTCTTGCCGTATTCTAGCGAAGCGTTGTTATTTGCAATAGCAATATAGCTCCCAGGCTCCATCCAGCCTCGTCCAGCGTGCGCAATATGCTGGCTAATGGTGGAATGGAAAACCTCAGCGGCATTCTGAAAGTCGATTTGCATCTCAGCCATAGTCTTTGGCAGAGGCTTTTCTTCGGTGTTGGTGTTGCTTAGGATAAAGAGATTTGCGTGTGCCTTGATAAAGTGGAAGTCGATCATCTGGATCTGTCGGTTCTGCGTGCCATTCAGGACGGGTTCGAAGAGCGTAAGAATGCTGTCGCGGGCAGACTTGAAGGGAATGGCAACGCAGAGACTCTTTGTGTAGTAGACCAGTTGCTGGAGCGCGTTTGGGCGGGCGAGGATTGCCAAGTGGTGGTATAGACGGCCAGTTGTAGTCGCTTTGTTGCTTGCCTTTGTGTACCAGTCTCTGCTGACGCCTGTCCAGATTTCGCGGTCACGAACGTCTTCGTCTTCGATTGCCATGCGATATCTTGCAAGGTCGCCGAGGCATTCGACCCAGGTGTCTTTGAAGGCAGGAACCGTTTCGTACAGAAGCGCCATCATTGAGTACGCCAGGTAGATGAAGGTGAGCATATGCTCCAGCGATGCGGGCAAACGGTGGCGAAGAAGCTCGAGGAAGGAGTGTATGGCATGGCGCCACATTCTCGCAGGCATTGCGTACTTTTGTGCTAACTTTTGGAGAGCAGGAGACGCAGAGGGATGCTGGGACGCCAGGAAGAAGTCATGGTGCTCGTGCAGCAGTGTTCGGTGCAGGGCTACGAGAGCTTGCAGCTGGTCATTAGTCAACCGCGAAGCACTGTTGTTCTGCACGCTGTGAGCGCTGTCGACTTCAATACATTTGGACTCGACCATCACAAGGCCTGCATAGATGCCCTTGACCTCGGCAACGAGCTGCTCTTGGGAGATGGAGCGCGTCTCTGGCTGCGCAATCATCAAGGACACAGAAGGGTCTTCCGGGTCGTCGGCTGCCGGCGCCACGGGAGCCGGCTTGGGGGCATTGTGTCGTCGTCCTGAGCCCCTCGCATTGCGTGTCTGGGAGGCATAGGCAGCTGTGGCAGGGGCCGCTGAGCGTGGCAAGGCCGGGTCGCCCTCGTGCCATAACTTGCCCTTGGACTTGGTAGGCGGGCGAGCAAAATCCGTTGCGTTGCCACCTCCCGTGGCCCGATTGGCAAGGGCTGCTTCGTCTGTGGCGTTGATACTGTTGGAAGGAGACTTCAAGCGCTTCGACTGCCGTTCGTTGCCATCGCCGAGGTGTTCAGCACTGCGGCTTACGGCGAGGGAGCGTTCCTGCGGCACGACACGCAGAGCTCCAGCATTGGCATTGGCACCGGCATTGACATTGGCATTGGCGTTGGCGTTGGCCGCCGCTTGTTCGGTTGGCTGGGCAGGGTGTTCGCTAGAATCAAAAATTGTCAACTCCAAGACTTGGCCACCGCGAGGAACAGGACGGAGACAGGAGTGTGACGCACCCGCGAGCTTGGGCCTGAGCCTCTTCTTGGGCCTTCCGTCTGAGCGCTTTGTTGAAATTGGCAATAATATGAGACATGATGGGGAGCTTCGTTCTCCCGGAGTCAAGGGGGATGAAGGTGAAGCAGAAAGTCGATGTCAACGCGAGGTAAATTCATAGACAGACAGCCACAGCCACGTATGTGTGGGTTGTGTGCAGCATACTGGAAGTCCTTCAACCTGTGAAGCACTCGCCGATAAGATGTGCGAACAACAAAAATTTCTATCATGAGACTGAATGCCCTATATATAGGCCATTGCACACATACCTACGATAATGTCTGGTGTAGCACTATGTACACGGTACATGCTTATGTACACAGTACATGCTTATGTACAGAAGTACATACTATAGTAATCCGGTGTGGTAGCACTTACTGGATCCACAATTTGGTTGCCTGAAATGAGGCTCTGCAGATGGTTCGCCAAGTGGGTTGTCCTTGAGCTGGGACGGTCCAGCCATCCCCCAAGAACGATTCACGCCCTAATTCCTCTTCAACTTCACATTCAAGCTGAACAGCAGAGCTCCACCAAAACAAGCAGACGGGGCGGCATCTGTGAATGATTATTCCCGGGAGTATATATATATATATATATATATTTAATAAACCATGTATATATTGCTCTATAGATACTATATAGTTGCCGTTTATAGCACGCACATGCCAGGAGGCCACGAGGACAGCGGCGTGAAGCACCAAGTTCCTAGGCAGGTAGCCGCTGCCGCCAGAACACTCGTTAACTACTGTGCATGTAGAAGGATATAGATTCACACCATGGTGTGTGTTTCGACACCAAGTCCCTCTGTGTTGGCTGCTGCTAAATGCCAGGGGTTTTCTCTTATATGGGCATCTTGATGGTTCTACGCTTGGGCAGAATATCTAACACGAGTACAGGATTCCCCTATCGCGAAGGGAGGACTTGCTGGCCATAGAACACGGCCAGTGCGTTCAGTCGCGTGTGTGAAGCGCATATTGTGATTACTATGTATGTAGTATATCATGTAGAAGTACCGTGGCACCGTCTTGATTACGTTGCAAAGTCAGCCAATTACCTTGCAGTTGGTGGGCCTGCAGATTGGTAAGCCTCTGAACCCCTGGGCAAGTCGCGATGTGTACATGCTCCTGCCCTAAATAACATAACATCCAAACCAAGGAGTCCAAAATCTCTTCACGACGGACGCACCTCTTCTCGAAGAGAACTCTGCCCATTTAGCACTCGGGGAACGTTACCTGTGGCAAGCTCATGGAAGCCGCGGAGCTGCTCTGCGTATTACTGGCCACTGTCTCGCCATTTGCCACGCCATTGCCTCCGTTTCTTTCTTGTTCTCTTCGTCGCATTGGCCCGTCTTTTCAACCTGTCTGGGCCGCGCAACGGCCACTTTGCCTCTGGCGGCGACACACAAAGCTCAGAAGTTCCTTGGGGCGACGCTTTTCTCTTCTAACGCGTCAGCTGGATCAACGCACCTACGCTCTGCGTTGCGGACAGGTACTATCGGCTGCCTGGGCTGCGTTGGAGCGTCTATTGAAGGCGCAATCATGACTAATTGGCACAATGGCAAGGCTGTTGACCGAGCAGAGCAAATTGTCGACTGTGTGTGGTGCCATGTGTGAGGCATTCCCCGGTCGGGCCGACCGTTCGGGCGGGCTGGCGGGCGCGGGTGGTGGTGCAGAGGGCGAGGCGAGCAGCACAAGCACACAGCCGCAGAAATGGACGCCATAGCAACATCATCTTCCGCTTTCTACGCGTCCACATACATGTACTGGATGCCTTCTTCCTACCTAGGTATGTAAAGCGGCGAGAATGGGCTATCCATGGTTCGTAGTTACGCGTCCCCGTCGCAAGGGCCTCTGGCTACTACAAGTACATAGTGTATTTCTACAGTTTATGCCTCAGCGTTGCTGTCGATAGTAGCTTCAGGAGTGGAGGGATGTCGCAAGGCAACCAGTGAGCCAGGATAGCAAAACTCTGCGAGTCTAGGATTGGAAAGGTGACACTCGACGGTCCGTCTTCATGGCTGAGTTTCTGACGCTCACTCCTTCGCAACTAGGACTCGATAATGGACGACTATCGTCAGCCATGTCCGAAGGCTCAGAGTGCTTCAGACAAGCTGCCTCACAGCTAGCTCATTGACAGCTTGGGAACGCGTGCTCCGGCGGTCGTCACTATCTACGGGCTCTTGGAATTGGCATGGAAAGTCTGTGCTATGTATGCCGATCTGGGCTAGCTCACCCGGTGGCAGGGAATGCCCTTGATAGCTATATGCTTGGTGTGGAGACCAATAGTATTAGGCAAACGGGCCGACAGGTGAAGATCCTGTCGCTTGCTTGCGGACATCTCCAAAACTTGCCATCAGGGCCGCCGCTGGGAAAGGCTCAGCGGCTGGCATGGATTAAGCGACCCCTTGGCCAAGGGAGGCTCTTCATGGAGATGGGCCACGAGCTTCTTGGCCGTGCCAACAAGGTTTACATGTGCTCGATTCTTTCAATATTACTATGATACTACTAATTGTATACTATGTATAATAGCACGCAGGGGAAGAAGCATAGCCAACCTGTCATGCAAGCTTCACCGCTCGGCTCACACCTCAGGTTCCCAGCCTTCGAATAAGCAAACACGTCGTTCAAACAGTCTTCTAGATTGTAGGACGGTGTGCTGACCATCTCTAGCCCATATAACACATCAGTCCTGCCAGCTAGATGAGGAGCTCGTCGTTGACGCCCGTAACGCAGCCATTGTGGTGGCTGGTTTGCTCCGAAGCGGGCCATACGGCGCTTGCTCCCGCTGCTCCCGCTGCTTCCGCTGCTGCCGTACCGAATCAAACTGGTGATCTGTACCCTGCATCCTTTATTGGGCGGTAATGGCGGGCTCCTCTCGCTGTCGAGCTGTTCTTTTTTGTGTGTTGGATTGGCGATCGTCGACCAAAAAGCAAAGCCATCGACGTGGACAGCACACAAGGGCAGGCAATTGGGACGAAAGATATGTCAGGAGGCGCCAATACCGTGCCCGTATCAACGCCTTTCGGCCACGGGGGCTTTGAGCGTTGTCCTATGTTGCTATGGCAAGATACGTGAGTTCTTGGAGGCGATACCAAACAAGAAAAGCAAGGCAAAAATCACCAATCATGTGCTTCTAGCCAAGAAGAAAGATTGCCGTTGCATAGCTGTCTAATGCATGTTTTGTCTTCCACTCGATTCCATGACATTGATACCAAGCTCCTACACTGATCAAGACTGGGAACAAGGGATTTTCCTGTTCGAGATCCTGCCTTCTTGCTTTCTGTGGTGGCCGTGTTTCCAGCTTGACTCTTTTGTACCACACTAGGTACATATCTGGATGTGAATGCATGTTTGAGGCCCCCTTGGTGCTTGAAGAACAAACTATCTACCATCTACTATCACAGTCATTTGTCGGTGTGAGCAACTAGGCGGCCACTCATCCTAGACTTTGAATGCATCCATCAAACTCACGTGCATGCCTAGGCAGCGAATCTCGGAAAAAGAATAAATCACAGCCTCTGGATGTGGTTTGCAAGGCATCAGATAACCAGACACTTCTCCTAACACGGCTTGGCAGGTGGCTGTCGCCCGCCGATAGCCTGGTACCAAATGTCAAGGGAGTGTGCCCAGCCGCTTTTCTTTTCTTTTCTTTTTCTTTTTTTTTTTCCTGGTACACCAGCCTCTCAAACCCATTTGTGAGTAGTGAGAAAGGCATTCGTTTGCCAATCATGCCATGCGTCTTGTGGCTATACATAGCATGGAATCTGAGCAGCCAAATGCAAGAGGCCCTGACCATTTCACATGGATGCTTACTGATCGTATCGTTTCTTTCGTTCTTGGCATTTGATTCGAGAGAAGTAATGAGGCCTTTTCCGCGATCCATGTGAAGAAACTGGGGTCCTTGTTATCACTCGTTGCTTTTTGGCAAATGGTGCTCACACTTCGTATTTGACGCAACCCTTTCTCTTTCTTTCTCCTTTTCCCTTGGAGGCTGTGACCTTGTGTGGATGGAAAGATGCCAATTCCGCCAAGGCAGACATTATCGGCTGAAACATCAACCTGCCAAGTGCTCTTTATCTGCACATTGGTGGTGAGGAGTAGGCAGGCTTTCACCCTGCCTACCCAACTAGATCCTATCAGACTGGAGCACCTCTGCGTGAATTCCTTCACAAGTGCTTTAGCCAAGTTGCTACCCCAGTAAGCTAGCTACCTAAGTCGTCTACAAATGTAACAGTCACGGGTCAGCCGGAACAGAATGAGTCAATTGAGTATGCCAGTATGTAAGTTCTCAGTTCTGTGGAGGCAAGGAGGTGTATGGGTGCGGGTGCCTGTGCAGAGTTTCCTGTGGTGATAGGCTTAGCACACCAGCGCGCACAACACTTCTAGCAGGACATATGCAGTAATTTTGGTGATGTACAATACTTGACTCCTAGGGGTGAATATAATTTGAGCCTTGCAGGGCTTCTATGGTGTTGTTCTGCAGTTGTGACCGGCTGGTCCCCTTCGGGATTCGAACTTCTCCCCCACCTCAAATCCCCTTTCACTGGATCCAGCCCTCGGGCTTTGGGTAGCAATCCTCACCGAAAAGCTCAAGAGGATTGCTGCATTACATTCGTGCTGCTTGGGGTGTACTTGGATGTCCTTTGGTATGAAACCCTACCTGAAGCTCTTCCAAAGCAACTCCTGTTTGACCCTCTTTCTGCCTTGCATCCTTATATAAGGCAAACGAAATTGACCAATGATATGTGCATGCGAACCAACAAATAATTCTAGACGAGTCTGAATATTCAGCTGGTGTACGCCCTGTTTGCTTGCCCAGGGTTTGGTAGGATAGGCATTCATGGGCTTTTCTGGCTTTACCATTGAAGAAATGCCAACGTTGGCGCTGTGTTACACAAACGAAAACACGTGCGTTTGACTGCAAAGATGAGCGCAAGCCGGGCTTGGATGCGTGTTATTCCTCTTGCTTTGCGCTAACACACCCTAGCAGCCCTGTTTTGTGTAGCCCTTCCGAGCCTCATTGGATTTTGAAGCACGCTCGGCTTGTCAGATCAAGCTGACGTCTTGCGCTATCCTCTTCTCGTCTTTGATCAGGGCAGCCTATAAGACTTGCCGTATCGTTGATTATTCGATATGTTTGAAACACGGGTTTCTCCATTACATTACCAGCAGTACTCATCCACTAACGTGATGATGATTCTTCTCTCCTTGAGCTCATTCGTCTTTTTCTTTTCTTTTAAGAGGCGGCGGGGAAGTAACTTCTCTTTTCTTTTACGGTGAATCGTACCCAATACTCACAAGGCTATCTCAGGAATCCTCGGATGGTCTCCTTTATGCGGAGTGCGTACCATTGCTGCAAAAGCCCGATACCACAATCAAAATGACTCCGAAAGGCTGGACGGGAGGCTGCCTTGTTTGTAACCCAACTTTCGGGTTGTACAGGGTCAGGCAAGGAATCCCCAGAGATCAGCATAAATGGCGGTTGATGTTTTGTTTGGAGCATCAAGAATGTACAGTAAGATTGGAAAGCAGCCCTGGGCAACGTTTAGGTGCCCGATTACGAGTCCACGACACTGACATTTGCCCATGATGAATAGTCACGCTGGGCAGCTCTTGTTATTTGTGGTATATTATCACTACCGCAAAATCTCTGTGCTATGACTGACTGGAACAGTGCTTGTACAACATGCTTCCCACCCTCCATCCATCCTCACCGGTGAATGCCATTTCCGGCACAGCGTCACATTAGATGCCTGACTCTCTACCTTCCAGCCTCTTCGACACCTCACCCGACAAGGCGACGAAAAAACATATAGTAGCGAGCCTCTAAAAAGGCTGCAGGGCGACAACCCGAATTCTTTGTTGCCTGGTTACTGCAAACGAAAGCCATGTTTTCGCCTTGACCGGTCACCCTGTAGTAATGGGCGGGTACTGTACCCCATGGGCAATCCAAAGTGAGTGTGACGATGCCCGTTAGACCGGTTTGGCCAAACTTCCCAATGAAAAGTCGTCCCTGATGCAGGCTGCCGCGTCCCGATCCCCACACCCCTTCGAGGCGGTAGCACACGCGTTGTATATCAGAAAAGGGCCCCAGGATCCGGAAAACGGGTACCGCCATATCTCTTGATGCATACATATGCAGGCAGCCGCGAGCTCCAGGGGTCCAAGTTCAACGTCAAGCGATGAAATTGCATGCTTGGGGTTGCTTTGGTATCTCTTTGATACGGGCAAAGGTGTGCGGCAGATTTCTCGCGGGCATGGATCCAAACGCAGAGGCTGTGAGTCAAGATGAGATGGAAGGCTACTGAACATATGCATTACTGGTGGTTACTGATCGTGTGAGGGAAAAGAAGTCCATCCGCCCCTTTTTTTCAGTTCTTTTATTATTATGTTTTCTCTACACGACTACACTCTAACAATATGACAGAGAAATAATTTCGCATCTGACATATTGGGCCATAGCAGCCATATATATTCATAGCCAATATTGGACGTTATGCAAAAATGCATTTGGCTGGTGCTCGGCCCGAGCCGCACAAACTTATAGGATTGCTCTGTGGCCTGCTATAGACGATGATTTCGGAGCTACTGTACATGGTAAATTCTTTATGAAAGCAGTATTTCTAAAGAAAAATAGCCCTCGAGGTTGATAGGCTGCTTACCCGCGGCTCATCAGCTACAAGCGTCAGCAATCGTTCCCCAGCCAATCGCCTTGGCTTGTAAGCTTTACCGCGATCTTTTTGCACTTTCGACGCGACCTACTGCGTAGACATCGCAAGGTCTCTTCATAGTTTTCACATCAATGTGTTATCCTTATGAAACATTCCGTCTTTGCGCCTAGACTACCCATGTTAGAGCAGCTAGCTAGAGTCAAAGGGCCGCAGCGAGGTTGGGGATTGTAGAGTTGGATTACATAAGCGAATGTGCCCTGTCATTGGTTGAGCCTGGCGTCCTCCTGCAAAGGCTTGTTGTGTTAAAAGCCGGCGTGGCCGCTAGAGGCCTCGGGAACTGTGGCCACACTTTGTTCACCTTTACCACTTCCCCATCCACTCACTGTCCGCTGGCACCCTCCGCAATGGAATCGCCCCAGCCAGGCATCAGCGTGCTGGCTGCGGTCGACGACGAATCATCAGCAGAAATCTTCTTCTACATGGTGGCAACAGTCCCCCAGCGACATCAAGCACATTCGTCTCCCTCTTCGCCACCACAACGACGTCTGCTTTACACTGGACAACTGGTCTTGCCTTTTTAACAGGGTTGAAGCATGGCGTTAGCGTCTGGGTAGTCCTCGCTTTGTCGACAATGGACGGGCTGTAAGCCATGCGCCTAAGGACTAGAGGTGGAGTGAGTGGTCACACAGTGAAACTCGAAGACGGCTTTTGTTGAAGCATGTGACCACCATCTATGAGCCGATGACGCATCTCAAATTCTGGGTGCGCTCCCTTTACCATATGAAGGCGTGTCTGCCTAGGAGCGGTCGGGTTCCAAGTCCTCGATACTTCAGAGGACTCTTCTGACGTGAACGCTATCTTTTGGTGTTTGAGTCAATCGGGGACCTCAGCATCTGTGGCCCTCCACAACCACTTGACCTGCTCTCAGCTGTGCTGACCAGTCGTAGTTTCAGGCTCCTGTTGTAGCCTACTTGTCGCCTCGCCTTTCCTTGCCCCAAAGACGGTAAGAAATCTCAGACCAACGAGAGATGAATGTCGGGCTCGGCGTCTACTTCAGCCACTCACAGGGCGAGCCTGGCTTGCTGCTCATCGTGGCTTGGATGGAGGCCATTGTTTGGGGCGGCAAAAAGCGGCTTGGGCTCCGCCCTCTCTGCTACCACGTTGTTCCATACTTCGGTCAGAGATCTGGTTGCCTTTCCACTTGGCACCGAAAGAAAAGTCTTGGGACTCGGAAACGCAGCCCTATCGATGCTGTACGCAACAGAGGCTCGACGTGGCGACGTCACGCGACTCTTTTCAGCTCACCATGGCCCCCAATGAGAATGCCAAACGTCAGGGCGGGCCTTGATCGGAACGCTAACCGAGCAGTCCGGACATTCTGAAGGCTGGCAGTCATTCACCACACGGCGTGAGCACATCGGATCAGGCGCCTTGCATCGAAACATCGTTTTCGTGTTCAGAAGAGACCAGCAAGAAGCATTTCAAGAAAGAAAAAGGCCAGCTATCTGCAGTGAAACAACAGTGCTTGTTGGTTTTTGCTGCAAGATATCTGCATGAGATCAGCTCTATGAGGGGATTTTTGGGCTCGACCATTCATCATGCCGCTTTTGCAAAGAGAAGGCAACCTTGAGGCGTGGAAGCATGAGGCCTGCAATGGCTTTCTGTAATCAAGGCTTTCTTCTTCACGAGAGGCTGCATGCGTTATGCTATGTTGGGCGTCGTGCTACTACGGACGACAATCAAGCTTGGTCATACGCAGTCGACCACAAATCGTCCAGACAGAACCCAAGGTGTCTCGGCGTACATGGTACAGGAAGATTCCATACTTGCGTAGCACTGGGGGATGCAAGGCGTTCCGCAAAGTCTGCCTGGGCGAAGCAATTAGTCTGTGGGGGGGCTTGACTGCGGCCACAGCGTTCCAATCTCGAGTTCGCAGGTGCGCATTCTATTTGCCTTGCCGTATAGCCCGGGATGTAGCACTGACTTTGCTTTTATCGTCTCACCCGTCATAGTCAATGCCTGGAATGGTAATACGAGCACATGCTTTCTCCTCATTGCATGCATCCAAACGATGGTCGCGGATCGGGCTGTCGAAGTAAGGACATGGACGGCACACACTCAAGTCAACAACAAGGCCTTGCTTTGGGAAGAAACAGCAGTTGCCCAATGGGTCACCCGCTCCTACATTCCACCCGCCAAGTGCGCACAGCTTTTGATGGAGAGTAAATAAGGCATCAAAAACCGCAACCAAAAAGCCGATGCCCAACCTTTCTTTCTGACAACCCCCCTCTGAATGCCACAGCAACACACGAATGAACTCTGCCGCCCGGAGACAATTAGCAATACAATATGACGGGTGCGGACGACGCCCCTCTGCCCAACCCGCAGCCCGCGCGTTGTGCCGCTGTGTGTCTACTAGTTACTTTTTCTTCCTCTTCGTGCCATCCTGACACTTGCGTCGGAAAGCCGGGGGGGGGGGGGAACTTGATGCAGTTCACGGCGTCAACGACCAAAAAGAAAAAGGAAAGAAAAAGACAAACCAAAAGCAATCCACCCATTTTATTACCCAATACAGGGTGTGATCCAGATGCCTTGCGGTGCCTCACCGTAATACCCTTTGTGCTCTGTTTTCTTTGCCTGGAAGCATGGTGTATCAAAGAGTATACCGATACCGGGACTTGATACGTTTCTCATTGGATGATAAAGAGACCATTCCGGTTGCAACGCTGAATGTGTGTGTGTGTGTGTGTGCTTGAGACAACTCATCAGCCATCATTTTCATGGGAATAATTGCTTTTTTTGCGCGTCGAAAAACGGAGTTCAGACTATCGGCTTGCTTCTGCGCCCCCTGGTATGAAGTAGTATATTGGATGGACTATTGGGGCATTTCGCACGGTACTAATGTATAATACGTAATAGCAGGTTTTGAACGACAATGATGAGTGAGTGTGTGTATTTCACTCCTACAATGGAAAAGTAGTTGGACACACAACAAAAACATCTGCCTCGGATGCATCCGATAATTCTGCCCGGTTTAAGGGGGGGGGGAATATTCAGACTTTGGCTCGTACAAATGTTTAACAAGAAGAAAATAAATCTCCTTCTCTGCTTAGAATTCTCATCATTCCAAGTTTTTTCTTTCTATGTATATGTGTGCATTAATTATACAAGACCTTGTCGGCTCGACGCATGCGGGATCCGTTCAACAGGGTAACTTCTGCATCTGTTCTCCCACCAACTCGGTCAAAGATTCTTCGCAAATGCTGTGGCTCCGCCGAGTACTGTGGTGAAACCCTTCTTGGTGGTAGAAATAATAACCTGGTGGATCCAGAAGTCCTCAGTGACTGACTGACTGACTGACTGACTGACTGACTGACTGACTGACTGACTGACTGACTGACTGTGTGTGTGTGAGTAGTAAGCACCCTGTTTTTTCGCCTGATTCTGCGGAGGCATGTGGGGGAATTCTTATTTCTTTTTTTTCTTCTTTCTGTCTGGAATTGAACGGGGGGGCCATATAAGTCTACGAGGCGAGTCGATTGGGTGATCAGCACAGGGCGTGCGATGGGGGATGCGAGAATCATCACGGTGGACACAATGGTCGGGTCAGACAATCTTCCCAGCCTGGCTGCCTTGTTTCTCTTCTTCTGGATGCACAAGACGTACGTACCAGCTCTGCTGGAATTCTGGCACTCCCTTTCAAGCTACGGGTTGAGAGAGAAAGAGAGTCTGAGACATTTCACCGACTGCCTACCTAGTACTGTACACAGTACTCTGCCTAAGCATATGGAGTGTACTATGTAGTAGCAGGGCAAGAAGGCGGGGAAGACGAGATCCACGCTGTAAGACCCATGGGCTGAGTCTGATCCTGTTTCTGTCTTTCCCTGTTGTTATTGTAATCTTCTATCCACCGAGTTACTACTACCCGGATGCATTTGCCCTGACAGCCCGTGGATGCTAACGGAAGAATGCCGACCTGATGCCTCCAGGTATGTGTGTACTAGTAGCAGTGGACAGTACGCGGTTCAACGAGGGAGCCGCCTCGAGTCTTTGTTCTAGCTCGGCGAAGAATCTCGGTCACGCTCAGCGTGATAGTACATCCGCAACGATTAGTCAGCATTTCTCGTCGGCACCCATACTATGTACTATGTAGAGCAGAGGAGTGCTGACGTAATTTCCGGGGCAATCTTCAACCTCGGCACGGCCTTTTGGTGGAGCGTGGGAGCTGGAACCGGAGCCGCGAAGCAACCGAGAGTCTCTGGGCGGCGCCCGTTCCCATACCGTCCGTATCTTTGCGACGCGCATCCGCCATCTCTGCCCGCAGTCCACCACACTGCTTCGGGACTTTTGGAACGGCCAGCCTTGGACAATCATGGCCGTGTGCACCGTCCAGCGCCAGCTCTTTGTGAGCTTGGCGCGCAGGCCGACGCCGTCTCTATCGGTGCACCACCACCATCACCCTCGACTTCGCCTCTTCGACCCCTCGACAAGACCATTACGAGCCGCAACCATCCTCCAGCGCGCCCGAGCCTTCTCTACCACATCCCACCGATCTGAGGAGCATCCACCCACAAATCAGCCGCCTCATGCTCAATCTCCTCCTCCTCCACCTCCTCCTCCACCAGCAACACAACAACATGTTTCATCCCCATCTCGTCCTCCTCCTGACAGTCGCCGCCGCCGCCGCCGCCGCTGGGTCTCAGCCTTGGCCTTTATACTCTTCGGTGTGGTGATTGGCAGTGCGGCGCGCGCCGCAATCCACCCACCAC
Organism: Coniella vitis; assembly: GCA_011317545.1. NCBI lineage: Eukaryota > Fungi > Ascomycota > Sordariomycetes > Diaporthales > Schizoparmaceae > Coniella > Coniella vitis. The sequence continues at coordinate 2,264,108 of WUJK01000004.1, read as the reverse complement.
CGCCTCTCCTTCCTGGCAGCGCTGCTGATGAAGCGCTCAAGGCAGACATCCACGCCCGCGCCTTGAAGCTCCCTCTTGTGCAGAAGCTGATGGCCGACCCTGAATGTGCGTTATGGCTCTGTAGAAAGGGGTTTGAATTTTGTTTTTTCACATCATAGTTTTCGTACATGAAAACACACAAAAGAGAAAAGAAAAAAGAGAAAAGAAAAGCCAGCAACTTGATAAAAAAAGAACCAAAACTGACGTTTGCTGCGAGCACAATATATAAAATAGGGTCCCACCATGCAGCTTACACGCCAATCCCTCCAGCGGGCATAACGCGACGCATCACCAACGGACCCCTCGGTTCCGCCTCGAGCATCGGCGCCTACCAACACATTTTCCAGCACCGCTCGACCCTCCCCTCGCCCTCGCCATCGCCACCATTCTCCCCCTCTTCCTCGTCCTCCACCGCGCTGCCGTCCGTCGCAGACCCGCGCACTCCCACCGCAGAGGCCGTCTCGCCCCCCGCCATCCCGCCTTCTTCCGCATCCACCCCGACCGAGCCCGTCCTCAACGTCATCTACTTTGGCACCGCCACGTCCGGCTGGCCCGGCGTCGTCCACGGCGGCCTCCTCGCGACCATCCTCGACGAGCACGCCGCCCGCGGCGCCCTCGCGGACCCGTCGCTGCGCAACGCCCGCACGGGCATCCTGACCGCCAGCCTCGCGCTGCGCTACAAGAAACCCACCCTCATGGGCAACTTTTACCTCGTCCGCGCCGCGCCCGTGCCCGAGGCACAGCTGCCCGCGGCGGACCGCGGCAAGCGCGAGCGCAAGATCTGGGTCGATGTGGCGCTCGAGACGCTGGGTGGCCAAGAGTTGGTTGCGGGGCGGGCGTTGTTTGTCATTCCCAGGACGCAGCAGTTGAAGGAGATTGCCGAGAAGTTTTGAAAAAGGGGGTTGGGCTGCTGTTGCCTCTTTCTCTACCTTGCAGTTTGTAAGTAAAGAAAGAAAGTAAAGTGGGAGAAAAAAAAGAAAGAAAAAAAGAAACAAACTACATGTCAGAAGAGCTGTTTTCGGATTTGGTCGAAAGAGGGTCAGGTGACAAGGGCGCAAGAATGACGCAAAAAGAGTAAGGAGAAGGAAACCATACAGGCCAACCAGTCACGGGCCCGTCCGACTGGGCGTTGTAGGTCGGCTGGATATATAAATACCCTTTCCAGAGGATTTTACGCACCTCGCACAGTCTTTTCGTACCGGTGCGGCTAGTTTTGCATCTGATTTCAGTAACGTCCCAGACTTCTTCTCAACGGAATGAAAAAGGACTGGTTGATCACACATAATAAAGGGCATCGACATCCATTGTCAGTCACAAAACCAAGTAAACATATCAATCGAACCTGACAATCAACTCGTTCAGAACGCCTCTCGCTAGCACATCGCACAAATCCCCACGCTGAAAAGTCCGGTTCATCTAACCGTCGCGCCAGCTTAAAAGTCTTGCTGATTTGAGAAAACGAAACCTTCAACGGAAGTTATAGCTTTTTGAACTCTTGCTCCCCCATTGTGCGTTTCTCCTCCAAGCGAGTGAAGGGCAAAGCTGCGGATCAATTCCTGGGCCCCATGAGTTCCCTCTTTTCTATCCAAGATCGTGTATCATCACGATGTTTGGGATATTGAGTGACCCGAGACAGGAAAAAATAGTGGACAACCAACGACAAGGCGAAGACAGGAAAGGACCAGTCCAGGACTGCCAAACAACACCATTGTTGCCAATTCGTGATAATTGCAGTGCGTTCATCCTCAAGAAACACCTTTCCTGGGGCTCAGGACGTACAAGAGACTGTAGACTTTCTCGCAGCATTCCTATGACGGTGGTGGCCCAGCAGGGTATGGATAAGCATAATTGTTCATATAGGCACCACGTCCGGCAGCCATGTGGTACGCAGCGTGCCCAGGGTCCACCATTTGCATTGGAGGGCCGTTGTAATATCCTCGTGCGTAACCAGGTTGGTAACCGCCTCGCCCTCTCACATTGGCGAATCCTCGCCGTGATGCAGTGTTGTTGTACGCACCGCGCCCACGATATGAGCCTCTGTGGCCGCTTCCATCCGTGGGTCCGGCAGCGGAGCCGGCTCCGGAATTTGTTGCATTGTGATGACGGCCAGCATCGTTCCCAGCACCTGAAGGTCCTCGTGTGCCTCGAGCACGGTGAAACGGCCTCTTGTTTGTCTTTGGTTTGCCGTCCACCAAGAACTCAATCCTCTTCACTGGGTCGGTGGCCATGATGTTCTCCTCAAGACCAACCTTCTTGAGATCCTCTGGAGATGTTGTAGAGACTTGGAAGACGTTTTCGAGTTTCTCAAGTGGCCTAAGTTCCGGAACCCAAGTCTTGACGTAGGCACCGTCCTTGTCGTAATCAAATGCCTGTTTTACAGGGTTGAATATCCGAGCTTCGCCGCGAGGATCGTTGCCAACTCCTGCAACATACTGCCAGTTTGCCCAGTTTGAAGACACATCGTAGTCCGTCAGGAGCATCTCGTACCACTCAGCCCCGAAGCGCCAATCGATTCCCAAGTGTTTGGCCAGGAAGCTGGCCACGTTTTGCCGAGCTCGATTAGATGTGTATCCAGTGTGCAGCAGTTCCCGCTGTGAGGCGTCGATCAGCCCCATACCAGTAGTGCCTTTGTTGAATCGGTCGAGGACGTCTGCAATTTGTCCAGGTGGAGGACTTTGATCCGGCGATGCGTCATCCTTGGAAGACGTTTTCCACTTCGGCTTCTTGGTGTCGTCTTCGTCTGCTTCCTGTTCCTTATGGTCGCGGAAGCCATGCACGCTGAAAAGCCTATGCCCGAATTTTTTGGTGCACAACCGCATGTAATCTCTCCACAGCAGTTCAAAACGAACAGCACTTGTACCATCATTCTCACCATCGCCATACCCTTTTGCGTGTTCGTAGCGTGTATTTGTACCATCTTCATATTGGACCAGTGCCTGGTGGACCTGCCTAGCAGAGATGCAGCCCTGGGCCAGGAAGGCTGAGAGTTTGGTGCTGAAAGCATGGCCAAGGAGACCATTTCGTGTTTCCTTGTACTTGAATAGCAGCCCTTCGTTTATCAGGTAGCTCAGCCTGTCTTGTGCTGAAGTTTCACCACCAGAGAAAGGATGCGCTGACTCGGCGCCATCTGGAAAGGCTGGCATATTGCTCATAAAGTCACGTAACGGCGCAAGCAGAGCGTTCTCGATCGCATCGTAGTCTGTTGGTATTTCAAAGGGTGCATGCTGCGGTGCCATCTGGTCGCTACTTGGAAAAGGAGGGAGCTTCCCCTGTTGCGGTTGCGGAAGGACGGCGCGTGGACGCGCTCGCAAAGGTTCAACTGACTTTCTATAGGTGGTGAAGATGTCAGGAATCTCGCTAATTGGCGTGGAGACATCACGGCTACGTAGAATCAGTTAGCGTTTTATCGGTTCGTTATAATTTTTGAAAAAGAAATATCAACTCACTCATCCACATAGTATTTCTCGTCGTTCCATAGCTTGAACTCGATGTCATGTTTCTTGCAAGCAGCCGAAACAGCTTTCTGGTCGGCTCGCTCTTCCACCCCCTCTTCAGACGTCATCCATATTGCCCCTACCGCAAGGTCCTTTTGGGTGAAGCCAGCCACCAAGCTGGTGACCACATCATCGAATGTCCCGACGCGGAGTAGCAGACCACTGTCCACTTTCTCGAGACTTTGCTTCAAATCCCAAACCGACTGAGCAAGAAACCTGGCCCGATGAGGGCCGATCCTCCATACTTTGCTGATGGCACTCTTTGCCTCTGGATATGGAGAAGGGCTCCCGTCTTTGATGAAGCCCGAGACCTCAATCTGTCGAGCAGGAAATACATAGACAGGAAGGAGGTGGGTAAATCCGTGACTAGTCTGCGAGGCTAGATGGTGAAAGATGGGATTGTCTGACAAGCGAAGGTCGTGCCGCAATAAATATACCAGGATGTTGGATTTGGCCATTATATCCGGTGGAGAGTCTCTTTTTCCAGTTCTAGATTTCTCCTTGTTGACTCGAAATCAATGTCAAACAGAAATGAGGGATCCTTGAAACCTCTGTGTTAGTATGGCTTCAGCCTGTGTTGAGAATGCTAACGGCAAAATTCAGTATCCAAGAAAGGGAGTAGTGATACTGGCTCTGTTTCCAGAAGGAGATGGCGCGAACGAAAGAGGACAGACGTAGAACTGAAGGGAATGGAATACACAACAGGGCAGCCAGCGTGCGTGTGTGGGGTGGGGGAGGGGGCTTAGACGTCTGAATGTGCGGATCAAGAGCGTGAAAAGAGAGGGCACAGTACAGCCTTGATAGAGTATGTCATAGACTCGGAATGTTCTTGCACAGACCAAACCAAATGTGACAACTGACGCTAATATTTTTTTTTTTTTTTCTCTCTCTCTCTTAATGCTTGAACCCTTGGTTAGCAAGGAGTGCGAAGATTTTCGGCAAACATGTACCTGAGCTCAAGAGGGGCACAAGATAGGCTCCATATCAGCCGGCGCACCAAGGGCAGCAGTAACCATTGCGAGGCAAAGGGCAGAACGGGACACGGTCCAAGGAGGAAACCAGATCATTGTCGAGTAAAGAGCGACAAGAAAAGAAGCGATTTCCTCCTCTTGGGACAAGTGAGGACATTTTGCTCTCGCGGCACAGATGGCATTTGCAACTTATGGCGTCTGCTACGCTATGACACAAGTGAACCAGCGCACATAACACAGGGTATCAAGGCTCCAGGCGGATTTTCACGTGTGGGATAACAGGTATGCAATGCCCCTCAGACACTTGGGCCCCAACTGTGGGCACGGGTCGCCAGCAAGCGCGAGAAGAGGGGTCCAACTTCTGGATGATGCCGACAGACGGCATGTGGGATGGACCCTGAACAGGGGCAATATGGAAGGGTCCTTGGCCGGGAACGTACCGGTGAGACTGGTGGACAAGGCTCGAGGGAGCACCTGTGGCGGCCGGTGATCTGGCGTATAGAAGTATCGTGGTAGCAGCCCCCATGCAGCAAGCGACTCCAAAGCAAGACAGCCTTGTCGCCCAGCCGCGCCCCAGAGATCTCGAGCGTCAAGAAACAAGGCCGACAGCAGACGCAGAGCAGAGCCAGTGAGCCAATTAGCCAGCCAGCCAGCCAGCCATCCATCCAGCAAGCCAGCAAGCAAGCAAGCAAGCAAGTATCAGGCGAGTCTCGGGCTAATCAAAGCATATACCATGCAGAAGTACTATCTGGGCAAAGTGCGGCATCACTCATCAGCATGTGGAGAGCAGGAATAGCAGGCAGACTGGGGATCCAACGTACCAAGAACAGCAACAATACCTTGACCGGATCGAACAATAACGGCTAGCAAGGATGGTGACAAGGCATACATGGGGTCATCTAGGGCCGGAGCCATCTGGACTCGGCTGGGCTGGCGTGGGACGGGGTGCGCCGAGTTTAAGTACGACGACGGCGCATGCTCTCGAGGCCGCAGCTGCCACAAGGCGCAAGGCTGTGACATGGTGATAACTGTCGTCGCGAGAGACGCTGACGCAGATGGCCGCAGCGGTGTTTTGGGGCGCCATGCATGCTGTACCAGTAAGTAAGTAGTAGCAGTGTCGAGCTGCACGGCTGAGGAGGCCGGGCTGGGGGCAGCAGGGTGTCTCAATCTCTCTCCAGGTCAGGCGCCTGGGGCCGTGGGCCGTTGGCCGTGGGTCGTGGATCGTGGGTCGTGGTTCGTGGTTCGTTGTGATCGTATCGTCGCCAGTGGCGACAGCGATGTCAAAGAGACAAAGACGAGCCGGCGATCGAAGCGGTAGCGCGAGTACTATGTATCTCTTTCCTTGTCTGCCGGTACGAGGTTGCGGGAGGGCCCACCTGGGCCATCTGGTGGTTCCTGGAGCACCCCTGCCCGTGTGTGACCGCCCAGAATACTGCCGCTGCAATGATGCCGTACTGTGTAAGTACCGTAGTATACATAGTGCTGCGCATGTCCCTGAGGTTACTAATACTGCTACTTCTGCGTGCCTCAGGTACCGACCTGGGGTGTCTGCCATACATTTTAGCTGGCATCGCCCTCTCAGGGTACTTGCACATCTGATGCCGGCAGCGACGCCTCCATGTGTCGATCGAGGGAGTGAATGCCTTCTCTTTTGCACGCACAGATTCGACGCTTGGGTAGCTTTTTGGATGCCCTGAACTTTAATTTCCCAGCGACTGCTCGTTGCATCGATGTCTTCTGGGCATTGTGTCAATTACGAGTATACTGTGTCCCGTAGGCTGGCTCGGGCACGCGCACGCGCACACGCTTCGGCATGCTGTGACGCACGCTACAGAATCGACTTCCTGCTGCCCCGCGCCCTTGGATGAGAATCCGGAAAATTGCATCCCTGTGCACCGCCTTTTCCATGTTACCTCCCACTTTTTTTTTTTCCCTCTTTTCTTTTTTTGGTGGGGGGATTTGCATTGGCAAAAGGTCTCAGACTTTACTCAGCTCAAACGGTTAGGTCGCTGATGGGCTAGACTACTCGAGGTCTCGCCCATGCGCGTGTACACCAAGCTGATCATCTTTCTTTACCAGGCGTACCGTAGATTTTCTCGCTGCGGCCCAGAGTCGTAGACATTGTGTGCAATATACCCATGAATTAATTTTTTATTTGACCACATACAAGAAAAAAAAGCAATGCTCAACGGTCTGCCTCGCATTGACTTGCTTCTCCCCTTCCCCAGATACCGCACCCAGACCTCGGCGGAGCCCAGATCGGCCCTCAACTCTTGGCCCCAACCCACAGTCCCTCACCGGGCCTCCCCAAAATGCCACTGTCGGTAGAAAGTGTCGGTAGATAGCAAGCGATCAACGTTGCTTTTCAAGGGCACAGCCATGTAACATAGTTACTAGTACTGCTTTTCAGTGACCCTTGAGTGTGCAAAACTACAGAATCTCAGCTGGTAATGGAGAGTCCTTGTGCGAAAAAGAAAGGGAAAAAAAAAAAGAGGCTTTTCTACTTAGATCGTATACTATGTTAAGGAACGGGCTGTCTGCTGATCCCATTCATCTCATAGATGCGGCAATTGTCTTGTTCAACAGTATGAACGATTTGTCGTGATCGCCGCTACAGTGGTTGAGTAGGAACCGAGCCTTGGGTGCAACGGGATAAAAACTTGCTTGGCTGTTTCGCTCACGTCATGGCAAGTTGGTGATACTCCTTCTGCTCAAGTAGAGCTTTGCGTTCCATCAGGCTTGTCTTCCTTTTCAAGTGTTGATTGTCATTTTATCCGTCTTGAGGCTAATGATCACGAAGTGTGGAAAAGAAAAAAAACGCGCGACAAGGATCGAATACATAGCAAGCCATGTTAACCACCGAGCTCCACTAGTCAGTAAATTCCTTGGCTGGTCGAGGTGCCTTGGCTTCAGGTGACCTCCCTAGTTTCTTCTACTATGTACACACAAGTGTGGCTGTCACTGGTACCGTAAAGTTTACTATCAAATCATGCCAAAACGCTGTTCCTAGGTGGGTAAAGGGGAAACACTGGTATGTCGAATCGTAGTTGCCATGCACAATCCGATCATCTTCAAGAGGATCATGCCTTTGCGATTGTTCGCTTAGACGAGAGGACCGCGTAGGCAGGTGTACCAGACAAGTAAGAACCGCAGGAAATGAAGAGCTTGCAAGCCCGTTAACAAGATTGCAAGCTTCTGTAGTAATCTACACTGTCAAAACACGTCAAACTGGATCCATCGGTCACTGTTAACTAACTAGTCATACCGTCTAGAGCACAGACTCAACTGCTACAACAACTACTACTACCTCGGCTTTCTTGTGGCTACATTCTAGCTCTCGAGGAAAGGGTGGGAGAAGGGGGGGGGCTCCTCTCTCCCTAGTGTTGCTAAAACCACATCCACGATGCGATAGTAAAGAGACTCCTTCATGCTTCACCGCCAGGATACACACCACAAACCACAAAACCAACATAACTCGCCAAGCTTTCCAGCTGGGCTCACACCGATCTATCCCTCGCGTTTACTCTGCTGCTGTGCCATGTATCATGTACGTCCAACACTTACAGTAAACTTGCAGTACAGGCTCGCTCCGGCTCTGTAGACCGACCTGGCAGCTATCCCGAGCGGACCATAGGAGCACAAGCCAGGTGACTCCTCTGCTCTTTTCCACTTTCGGAATCTCTCCGCCGTTACATAGTACACTTGTACAGTAGCATGAGAAAGCCTGCGGGCGTCCAATTTTGAGGTGCGTCGATCCACTGTTCTTCTTTCTCTCTTTGTTTCTTTTTTCATGTTGCAAGACAGGCGCAGCCTCGATAGTAATAAAATGAACCTATACTCAGGTTTATGCTCCAGTTAACCTTGTGGTAGATGTGGTTTTCCCTGGCGCCCATCACGAGGGCAAGAAGAAGAAAAAGGAAAAGGACAAGAAAACAACTGTGAGTGTACACATATTCTCCAAGTTTGAATGCTACTACACAGTACAGGTGTATTCTCCCAAAGAGTGCTTCCAATTTCTTCCCCCCCCTCTCTCCCGAGAGCGTTTGATATATAGCCAACATGGAAGGAAGTCTTGCGTCCAACCCATGGGTGCCCTGAGCGTCCATCCCTCTCAATGCTGACCATTCGCAAGTAAATATCAGTAAATACACAACTATACACAACTAACTGAGATGAGAATCCAGGTCTGGATTGTGGTCAAACACCTGAACCACTTCTGCTACTCACGGCATGCATAGCACGTCTGCCCGTCAAGTGCCAAAAGCAAAAGGCAAATAAAATAATCCGGAAATGGGGGACACACCGCAATTACACAAACATATCCATATACCATGTGCGTTGTGCGTGTACCCTAAACATGTAAGTATCACATAGTACATAGTATATGGAGACAAGTTTTTTTTTTTTTCAAAAAAAAAAAGAAAAGAAAAGAAAAGGAATGCCACATATATGTATAAAAGCAAAAACAACTTTTCAGCTCAATATAGCATACCAAATCATGTTCACCCTTTGTCTGTCCTTGACCGTATCAGCGCCCCCCAAAGCCCTGCTTTTGCCCTTCATCTTGCGCTGCTGCACATACATATGTATGTATAAGCCACCTTGGCAGTGACAGTGACTTCCGAGCAGACCACTGGCAGGGCCAGGAGAAAAGGCTCCGCACCGCGCGTCCCTGTACATACTAGACAAGCAGCCCAAACAGTGACCTAGCCTGTGGACACATGAGCCCTCTCACCCTCGTAAAGACCGAGAAAAGAAACAGAGGAATATATGTCACGCAGTATATGTCTGGGGTTTGCTATATAGTACATGGAAGACATGAAGCTCCAAGCCTTCGGCTAAATCATCGATAAGAGGGTAAGAAGAAGGAACAGGTAGACAAAAGAGAGTGTTTTTGCATGGCCTAGACTCATCGGTTGACATCAGTCAGCCAAAGTTGGTCAGAGACAACCTTTAGTTAGCGCTTTGGCCTTTCTTGGTTGTCTCATATAAAAAAAAAAGACGAATACTATAAGTCGTTGGCACGTATTGATGCCCAACCCCCGGGCTTCAAGGTCCAGCTTGACATGCCATTGACCGCGAGGAATCGAGGATTTAGACCTGTATCTAAAAGGGATGGGATATTTAGCGAATACAAAATTCATGAACTCGCATTTGAGATTGTGAGACAGTTTCACTGCGATACAATCCTTCTTGGGAATGGGAATTGCAATGAACCCTTGCAGTGGCAGATGAGCAATGTCTATCAGTTAAATCATAGCTCAGATACTCCACAGCAAGAGTCTCTTTATCAAGTCTCGCATCCCCAGTGAAACTCTTCCTACCAGGGTTAGGTTGGCGGGGAAAAAAAGAAAAGACAAAGAGGAATACGTAAACCGTCAACGCATCTCGATAGCCACCAACTGGCCTAGACCCCCACGGCCCTCATTTCAAGTCCATCTGTAAATTGTAGATCATGAAGAGGACAAATTCCTGCTTGCGTAGTCTGGCTTTGTAGTCCGCCTGAGACAGTAGACTTGCAGCGTGTTGCTCTCACTCAAACTTTCTTTTTCTCAATTTACCACCAGGAAGATTCGCAATGAAGTGCCCTTGTTTCTGCGATAGGTCCGCGGAAATCCCTGGATTCCTGGTTCGGAGGAGACGTGATATGCTCAGCAGGTCGATGGACTGCCGGACTGCATGCAATTAAGCGCGCATTTCGATCGCTAGTCAGCGACTCCATGAATTGCGGTCCTCTGCTATTCGCTATTTCAGGCTGCTTGTGTGATGTTGCGTTGTGGTCAACAAGCTGCGTGGTCTGGATCCCAGCATCTTGAAGCAAGGCCTTTCGGGTTCTTGCCTTGGCATGCTTTGCCTTCTTCTCGTCTAGGATGCCTTGCATGATATTGTTGAGGCCTGAAAATGTATCGGCAAAGATGGACTCCGGTCCTCCATCATCGGCCATGGAGAACCTGGGTGGGATTTGTCCATTGTCGTCTTTGGTGTGTTTACTAGGCGGCTGGCCTTCAAACACAACGGTCTCTGTAGTCTTCTCAAACTGTTCTCGGTGGGCCACCGGCACTCTGCTTGTCAGAGCTGACGTCGTCCGTGGCTTGTTGATCTCAATGACCTGTCCAAGGGAGGCAACATGGCTAAAAACTCGGCTCAAATGCAGCGTGTAACGCCTCACTGGAACAACTATACGTTAGACATGCGGCAAGAAACCGTCGTGTGAATACGCGAGGAGGGGCTTACTTCCGGGGTGCATCAGCACAATCTCTGCTTGACGAGCACGGGTCAAAGCAACATTAAGACGGTTGGGGTCGTCAGTGAAATCCGTCGCCACTGAGCGAACCATATCCAAGAAAACAAAGTCAGCTTCTCCGCCTTGGACAGTATCAATGGTACGTGCTTCGCACCGGCCTTCGACATTCAAGCGTGTCTGCCACTGTCGCGGCAAGGCCTTGATGGCTTTTTTGTATCGATGGTATGATTCTTTGTACGGACTGATGATGAGTATGGTCGCTCTTTCACTCTTGCCCACTTGCTGGAATCTGGGATCTGGCAAGAGTTCTTGAACCCTGTCCATCACCCACTCAATGTGTGAAGGGTTGAACCAGCTTGTTCCGACTCTGGTTTCCGCATTCTTGGCATCATACACGATTAGGCGCGGTTCACGGCATGATTGACCAATTGGAAGAAATCGTTCGAGATAAGTCTGAAGATACCGGACGTTGGGCGGGGTTGCCTCGTTCTCCTTGTAGCCACTAACCATCTTGCCATTGTAGAACATGGTCGAAGCCAGCTGCTGCAGACCACCGTAGGCGCGGTGGTTGATCAGGAGGGAGTGTGATATTGCTCCCGCATGATCAGCACGTTCCATCATTGAGACAAGCATTTGAGGTGCCCATGGGTTGGAGCGAACATCATCAGATGCCACGAATGGGCGAGTTTGTCGATGATCCTGGAGCATCGAGGTCAGTTCCACACAGCATCAAGACATTGTATGAGCGTGTTTCGTTGGCACTTACTCCGCTGAATATCCATGCAATAGGATCGAATTGTGCAATGGCTACCAAGGTGGAAGCCTCCCTGGCGTGCGGGGACTCGTCAAAGATGACAATGTCGGGATTGTAAAGCCCGTCGAAACCAGTAGAAGCAGGCACTGGAGTCGTGGCAATGAAGTCTACGCTGTCCAAGACATCGAGGTACAAGTGGTTGATGGCGCTCTTCAGAGAGTCCGTGTCATCCACCTGTCTCTTGCCTTTAAGCTGCAAATTCATCTGCTGATGCAGTTTTGAGTACTTTGTGGTTCTCCCTGCTTGATAAGTGTCCCAGGCAAGTTCGTCAAGTGTAGGTGCAAGACAGCCTTCATTCGACGCGGTGCGACGGTACCTATTCATCCGGCAGATGAACAGGAACTTCTTTGAGAAGTCAGGTATGCCATTTTTGGAATTGTAGTGCCAACCGTACAGCCTGACTGCATGCTTCTTCAAGCCCAGGCGCCTGTATAGCTTCACAATCTTGTTGCACGTGTCGTCGAGTGGCTTGTTGATGTCAAGCAGGTAAAGGATCTTGGCTGAGTGGTTGGTGCGAACGTTGGGTTCGTAGTAGACAACGTCTTTGCACTGAATCGCGGCTGTGACAACCAGGTTCCAGTGTGTTTTGCCAGCCCCGGGACCACCTGGTATAATGCCGATGCCACACGGGAGGCTACTCAAAACAGCCTTGTACGCGGCACGCTGGTGGTCATTAAAGCCCTTGAGCAAACTGACGATCGCTTCAGGCATCTTTCCAGGATTGTTCAGCGGGTCCCGCAGATGCGGGAAGTGGTTAAACATATTGACCTGGAAAGGTATCCCTTTGAAGTTGAGCACGTAATTGAATGCCGCCTTCTGTTTGGCGCTCAGGGCTCCCTCAGAATTCTTGTACAACTTGTCCAAGGCGGCCGTCTCGGCATCCTTGGTAGCAGACGACATGCGCAGCTGCAGCGAGACTCTGATGGACCTTTTGTCGGCCAGACCGTATTTTCCAACCAGGCGACTCTTGGCGGTATGTCCGATTTCATCTGGATCACCCTCTAACGGATTGATGATATCCTTCGGGACTTCACTTGGGACTTTGACCTTGAAGGAAGGCAGGTGATGGGCTTCGCCCTCGGGTATGCCAAACAAAGCGGCAGGATTCTCGATACGCTCCGCTTCCCATTGCTTCCTCCACTTCTTTTCGCTGCCTGACTTGGTCCAAAACTGGATCTCACAAGACTCTCCTTCTCGGGGAAAAAGAAATTCGGCCCCTTGCTCACCGGGGCGGACGATCAGAATCCAGTAGGTGTGGCTCTTCGTCTCGTAATCCTTGGCGAGCACCCAGGCCCTGTGTTTGCTCTGCTTTTGATTGAAGGCCAAGACCTCTTTGCTCTCATTCTCGAACTCGCGCAGGACTCCAGCATGATGACGCCGGTAGTACTCCTCGGCTGTGTTAAAGACGTAGAGTGGTTTGGAAGAGGTCATCGTGGCTGAACTCGGCATCACCGTAGACGGCTTGGTTGATGTCGCTCGATCTTCTGAGAGATCTTTAATCAGTGACCAGGACATATAAAAAGGCATGGGGGATTACTCAGCGCGACCTTACAATTTGTTGTTTCAAGATGTGCGCGTCGTTCAGTACGGCGTGCTGCGGCTGGATGTAGCGGACGTTGGATGTTTTTGCTGCTGCCGATCATTTATGACTACATCGGAGGAAAGGGACTGCTGATCCTGTGATTGTTGCCAAAACGATAGCTTGAGGTAACCAGGCCTCAATGGCGAACGTTCTCGAGCGGTGCTGGCTCAATTCGGAGTTTCGAGACGGTGTGGTCAAAAGATTTGCTGAGGCAGCACGATGGGTGAGCTAGGAGTTGGGAAGGAAGGAGCTGCTGTTGCCTTGCTGCTGTAACACTCTGTGTTAATCAGCTCCCACTTCAAGCAAGCAGTGGAAAAGCAACGACAATTTGAGAAGCTCCAACAAAGCTTGTTAATCACAAACACGCTATTACACGAAAAGGCAACAAGGAGTCTTCTGCTCCCAAAGTGGTCGGTCACAGCGCCCAGCTCAATCTAAAGCAGAGCAAAGTACATGCTGACCTGTCCTGGTCTAAGCAGATGAAGGACAATCCTGCAACAACAGCTTGCATTATCGGCTGCTGTGGATAAACGCATTCGCAGAGATGCTCGGCTGGATGGCTCGCATATAAGTTGTTTGCCATCTGCTATTCCGGCATAGACTAAAAGGACTTCAGACCCCTTCTGTTCAAGTTGATTTGACACCAAGTCCCTCGGGTTCCACGGTGTCATTGTTTGCAAATCTGGTTGTTGATTTTCTTGATCAGCGATCATATCAACTTGCTATCTGTGAATACCGATTAATGTGTTAATGCTGGGAGCATTCAGATATTACAACCAATCAATGCCCAGCTCGGCTGCCATGAGGTCTGATGGACCACTCTCCGTAAGGGTTTTCAATAATATCACTCTTCTTAAGGGTACAATCAAAATTGTCTTATGAACGAAAGAACCCAGATAAACAATAATTCCAGTGAAAATGACTATGCCATTAAAAAGCATAGTCTAAGAGCAGTCACCACTACTTGGTTCCAGTTTAATAGCCTTAATTATCACAGCCACCTACTCATGTGTATTTTGTTATCAGGCATGTAAAATGGAGTAATGCCATGAAGATACTTATGCTTATGCAGGCCTCGTTTCCTCGTGCAGATGCTCTCAACCCGTTTTGCTGCAGATCCTTTCGCCAGCTCGCTGTACACCGCCCCGAGAAGACAGGAGCCCTTGCTTGCCACTTTTCCAAACCATACATATCCTCAAATTCAACAAGCCGATGGCGAAATCCTACTGCAGCATTTCGCCAAGCGGGTCCATGTGCGTGCGAGAGTGGGAGGAGGGAATACCACGACGAGCCGCGAGCATCCGTGGCTGCCACGGGGCAAGCTACTTAAAAGGCTTGTACCGGATTCACGCAGAAAACAGGCTGTGTTTGTGCACCGCCTTAACACACCAACAACAGTTCCTCTTTTCTCTCTTTTTACATAATGAGGATATTCGATACGCTCCTGCTTTCTCTGCCCTTGGCAGCTGCCCAGGCAGCCTGGAATAAGACGTGCGTTATTCCCGCCAGTGGGAATGGCACCGACGACGCCCCGGCTATCCGGCAAGCCTTCCACGAGTGCGGCGTGAATGGCCGTGTGGTCTTTCAAGAAAACACCACGTACGATATACAGACGGTATTGCAGCTGCACAATCTGAGCAATGTCCAGGTGGACCTGCGAGGCACCCTTCTGGTATGCCCATCTGGTTCCTCCATCCAAACAGCGAGGTCGAGATCTCAAAGATGATGGTCACAGACAGCGCATGAATCCTGTGCTCTCATTTCTGACAGTCGGCCCAAATTTAGTATTCTACCGATGTTCGCTACTGGATACAGCATGGCTCGCATTACTACTTCCAGAATATCTCGATTGCCATGGAGTTCTCTGGTCAGGATATCACCATTGACGGCCATGACACTGGAGTGATCAACGGGCAAGGCCAGGTATGGTATGACTTGGCTCTCGGAGTTGGTGGGCTCTTTGGCCGGCCTATTCCGTTCTGCTTGCGCAATGTCACCAATGCCGTGGCCAAGAATTTCAAAATTTTGCAGTCTGGAAAATGGTAAGATTTCATTTCTTCTTCTATAAAGTGAGGCTCAAGTTTGTGTTGTTTGTGTGATCGAATCATACAATTTACACAAGGACGAGCGGTCTTCTACACCATCTTATTCCATTCGGTACAAAGCCCGAAATTTGACAGACAGTATACAGGAATTTTGTGATGGTAGAATCAAAGAACATTCTGGTCGACAACATCTATCTTTCCAGCACATCAGATGATTATCAGGTGAGTGAAGCGCTAGGTGGGCTTGGGAAATGATCATGTCCATGGAACTGCCATGATCTGGTGCTGATCAAGCTGTACCGCCCCAAGGCAAATCCTGGTAATCTGGGCAACACTGATGGATGGGATACGATCAACAGTGACAATATCACCATACAAGTAAGGCCCGACCACCACTCGATTGTTACCAAAGAACGGGTGATTTCCACGCTGACGGGATGAATGTAGAACAGCTACGCCAATACAGGAGATGACTGTATCAGTTTCAAGCCTGGTAGGTCAACCCTGACGAGCACTCGCCTCCATTGCTGATGCAAAGATTGCTGAGATTCCATGGCCTGCTGCATGGTTCACAGGTTCGACAAATATGTATGTCAAGAACTTGACATGCGTCAACACGGCCGGCATTGCGATTGGAAGCCTGGGGCAGTACGAAGGCGTGTTCGATTTAGTGGAGAACATCACGGCCGAAGATGTCACGGTACGCGGTCTCGATTTGCCGTAGCAATGTTGGTTGAGGCTAACACAGATGGCATGCGCAGCTTATCGGAAGCCGTACGGGGGCCTACGTGAAGACGTATATGGGCAAATCGACATATTACCCACCACAGGGCGGCGGCAATGGCACAGGCTCAGTGAAGAACGTCTGTAAGTTCCTGGGTCTTGACGTGGAGTCAGGATACATACTTTCGAAGCCTGGCTGCGGGAGGCCACACGATCCTCGGCTGACCACCCACGCTGAATAGTGTTCAAAAATTTCCACATTGAGAATATCACCGCTGCGCCTGTGCTCATCCAACAGTGCAGCGCATGGGCGGGTTGGGACGTGCCGTCGTGTTCAGAGTACCCGGCCACCGGCTTCACGTTGGACAATATCACGTGGACCAACTTCACAGGGTGGATGAATGAATCGGTTGGGACGAAGACGGTATCGCTGGCCTGTTCGCCATACTCGGTATGTTCCAATTTCCAGGTGAATGACATCGCCGTGTCGCCAGCCAGCGGGACAGCCACGGCGGTGTGCACCAACGTGGAGGGCTTCAACGCCACCTGCGGTGTGGCGAATTCGACGCAACTGGAGGCGGGGATAAGTATCGATGGGCTGTTGACATGAGGTCTTGTGCATGAGCCGAGGCTCTGCAGCTGGCAAAGCGTCAAAAGGGAGTTGATTGCCTTTGGATCTTTGAAGAGAGAGAGTAGAGCGCGCGCTCAAGGGGCGAGCCTAGAGAAATTTTCGCCAGTCAAGGTACGAGATGGGCCCATTTGCAACAAAATCATCCAACTCATAATTTACTTTGAACATACTATGTATATGAGCACATGCTCTCGTCTTCGACAGGCTGGATGGAACGCTGGACGGCCACTGGTGTGCGGTGGTTGTTGCGCTCCGCCCCCTTGGGTCTTATCACTCGCTCGCTATGAACCGCTACCCCAGACTCGCTAGAACTTTCCCCCGCGCCTACATGGTAGTAAACGCTGCGAGTCCCACATAATAACTTACAAGACCACCACGTGCTGCAGGATATGCATAGTATTGTGGACGCCGAGTGCTTTGTGCTGCTAACCGATTCCCTTTGCGGGCCCTGAGCAGCACAACTACCTCCGAACAGCGTATTTCGCGGGCAGACTCGAAGAACGTGCGAGAAACAGAACGAATCGTCCGAGAATTGAAGACGCAAGAAACAGAGTCTATCCACAGGAGTTGATAACTGCAGTGGGGAAACAGTTTACGGGATAAGCTGCTTTGTCACGAAGCCAGCACAGGCAACTGTCTCTCTCCATGATGGAACTCTTCCGGTCCAATGCCTCTCCGAGTTCGCAGCTGTTGGTAGACACGAAGACTGGGGAACAGAAACAAAAGAAAGAAGAAAAAAACGAGACGCACAAGACTCAGGACAGGCAGGCAGGCTCTGGGCCGATGATGGGTGCAACCGTGGGCACGTGCCTCGCTAGCGGTTGAGAGCCCCCAACCTGGCTGTGGAGAGGGTGGGGCACTGTTCTGATAACTGGGGCTTTTGGTTAAAGCTTGAGAATGGCCCTGCCAACAGCGGCAACACCTAGAAAGCCCGAGGAACAGCGCCGCTCTGAACGCCTAGAAAGCCAGAAAGCTTAGCATCGAACCGCCAAGACGTCAAGAGGGCCGATTTCGAGCATCGAGGTTCTCGCCAACATTGAACTTGGCAGCTATTCTTGGTCTCCCATGGTGAAGCGCCAGCACAACATCAATCCCAATCACCCATCCCATGGGCTATGCACTGCTTTGCTCTAGAACATCGTTTGCCGCGTCGACGCCGACGCAACATGTCGGTGATACTCCAAATGCAGATGGACTGGACAGGGGCCTTGCTGCAAGGGCATGCATAGTAGGGGGATCCATTCGGCTGGCTGTCTGGAGCAGGCCTATCAAGATGAGGCCGTGAAGCACGCGCACACTTGCTGCACCGGGATAAGTCTGGGGAGGCAGAGTATAACGATATGCCGCCGTTGGTACAGCGAGGCGAATGCGCCTTATCAGGCCGAGACGGCGACCGATTGCCCGAACCTTTTCCTCAAGGTCTGTCTCTGGCCCTTTGAACAAGCGACGCTTGCTCTGTTCATCGACCGTTGAGAGGACACACCTCTTCGCATGTGCACTTACAGAAGTCAAGCTTCCAAGGCCCCCCCCCCCCCCAAAAGAAGCACTGCCTAGACGACAGGCTCGACTCCGTCATGGGTGCCGAGCAGATCTCAAAGGAGGCGACCGTCCAGAATGATGGTGTCGACAAGGACACCTCGATTGTCAAGCTCGAAAGCGACAAATCTCAGTATGATGAGGTGGCAGTCGCGCCCATTCGAAGCAAAAGACAGACCATATCGGACCTTTTCACAATTGTAGGTTGCTCTGGGGTTTATGCACAGTCGAACGAAGACGGACGGCTAATGATTGAACCTCATCCAGTTCTGTGCCGGCGCCGCTCTCATCTCCGATGGATACCAAAACAATCTCATGACAATGACCAATGTGCTCTTCAAGAAGGAGTACCCAGACCAGTACACATCTCCCGTCAGCACAAAGGTCTCAAGCGCACTGCTCGTCGGCGAAGTCATCGGACAGGTGGTTATCGGTCTCACCTGCGACTACTTGGGCCGCAAAACAGCCATTGTTGTGACGACACTGTTGATTGTCATTGGTGGCATCCTCGCAACCGCCGCTCACGGCGCCACAATCGGAGGCATGTTTTGGATGATTACCATTGCCCGCGGCGTCGTAGGCTTTGGCACAGGCGGCGAATACCCAGCATCAAGTGTGTCGGCTTCCGAGGCAGCCAACGAGCACGAAGCGACCAGCAAGCGGCGCGGCACCATCTTCATCCTCGTCACGAACCTGCCACTGTCTTTTGGGGGCCCTTTTGCCGTCATTGTCTTCTTGATTGTGCTCTCTGCAGCGGGGCAGAACCACCTGTCGACTGTGTGGCGAGTCTGCTTCGGCATTGGATGCATCTTCCCTCTCTCTGTCTTCTACTTCCGCCTCAAGATGCTCAACTCGAAGCTCTACCGCCGCGGCGCCATCAAGAAAGCCGTCCCCTACGGCCTCGTCTTCCGCTACTACTGGAAGACCCTCCTGGGAACCTGTGGCGCCTGGTTCCTGTACGACTTCATCACCTTCCCCAACGGCGTCTTCTCCGGCACAATCATCTCCTCGGTCGTGACGGGCGGCGACACAATCGTCCGCACCGCCGAGTGGCAGCTCCTCCTCGGCATCATTGCGCTGCCCGGTGTCTTCGCCGGTGCCTTCCTGTGCGACCGCCTCGGCCGCAAGAACATCATGATGGTGGGCTTCTCGGGCTACATTGTCTTTGGCCTCATCATCGGCCTCGCGTATGAGCGCATCACGCACATCCTCCCGCTCTTTGTCGTCTTCTACGGCCTGATGCAAAGCATGGGCAACTTTGGCCCCGGCAACATGCTGGGTCTGCTCGCCAGCGAGAGCTACGCGACGAGCGTGCGCGGGACGTGCTACGGCATCAGCGCGGCCATGGGCAAGGCGGGCGCAGCCATTGGCACCGAGGCCTTCACCCCCATCGAGGAGCACCTGGGCAAGAAATGGACGTTTATCATTGCGGCCATTTGCGGGCTGGCGGGGATCCTCGTGACGTGGGCGTTTGTGCCGACTATCACGGGCGAGGACCTGGGCAGACGGGATGAGAAGTTTCGTGCGTATCTTGTGGAGCATGGGTGGGATGGAGTGATGGGGGAGGGCGATTTGCAGGGCCTTGCTGAGGATGTGCAGGAGGTTAGCACATCGACGCCTTAAGGGGAGGATCTGTTGATGGGACACAGTAGTAAGAAGCATTTAATGCTGACGGAGATATCGTAGAATATAGCGTACTGTAGCGGGGCTAGATACAGTGCCGTGTTAATATATGGCTCCGTTCTTGACAAAGGCATGAACACCAGATAATCCCCGTCGACTCATGACCTGTTTTTTTTCCTACAGAGTCAACACACCATAAGGTCACGGTTCCAATGGCACCGGGCTATCTCGCGTGGAAAAGGTAACAAGCTGAAAAAGATTAAAAAATATTTCTAGACTACAAATGTCCAATATACACTTATCACCCACATGCAAATCCCAACAACCCGAGACCCGCCCTGTAAGGCTTAGATGAAGATCCGGTGCCTGATCGACAATACCAAAACCCCCTAGCACTTGATGGTTTGCTATACATTCTGACATCGTCGCATAAGCGCGGCTGTGGAGATCTACTCTAGCATATCTGTAAAGACTTTTTGCGCCATCTCTTAACCCGTGCTAAACCTGTCTGATGAGTTATATCTAGAATCCCAAACTCAGACGAAGCTTACACAAACTACCTAGATACCTTCCAAATCTGCTTCAAGAGAGAAGAACAAAACCACACCATATTACACCTACAGCTCTTTCTACTTCCTCATCTTTGATATTGCTAGTGCTCTAAGTACAGAGTAGTACTTACATATAGTAAACGCTAAGCCACTCCCGATACATACCCAGTATAAGCCGCTGCTTGACACGACATCACAGTGCCATACACACCTGACTTGCACAACCCACAACCCATAAAAAGATAATTTCAGTTTACTTGGTATGAGAAGAAAACGGCCCCTTAGTCCAATTGCAAGGCAGCAGATTACGAATCCCCATGTTGCTGTTAAATTGTCTGCAATCTTTTAAATTTACATTGTCCCCCCTCTTTTGGGGGGCCTTGGGTTTTGGATATTGATTGTCGTGGGGTAACGCATGGCGTGCGAGGGCATTGTGCTGCCTCCTTTGCTTTTTATGTGCTGTGTATCTTTTGACTGTGGTGCAGCTTGTCGAACGTAGGCCTCTCTCTTATGATATCTTCTACATAATATGTAGAAGAGGATCACGAACCGGAAAAAACGATAATTGAATGACTCGAAATCTTATTCATCCGGGCTATGGCACGAACTACACAAGACATATTTTCAAGATCACATGTCAAAGGGTGGGCGTCATATTGATCGTCCAAAACCATCGCTTCGTTGATTGCAACTTTCCCATCTATATCTATACTACATTGACATCATGTCCCCGGCTCGGGTATCTCAAGAAAACCTTTTTTTCCGTTATTTGCTTTTTCTTTTTGTATGTTTGATTCACTTTCATTTCCATCTTGTCGGTTCATTTTCTTCCGGCGTATCCATATTACGCAACCGAAGTACCGGCCTCGACAGACTCTTCTGGCCAGACATTGTAACCAAAAGTGTCCTTCATGTTGACGAAACGCGTGTGGCGTCCCTTTGCTACACTGTTGACAGTCTCGAAATCTTCGTCTGACAGTTCGGGAACCTGGAAGTTGCTCTCGATTCGGCTGGGTGTGGAGCTCTTGGGCAGGACCGCGTATCCTCTGCGCAGGCCCCAAGCCAAGAGGACCTGAGCAAGGGTGTGGCCGCTGCGGTCGGCAACCTCGTTGAGCGTCTTGTTGGTGCGAACCTTCTCGCCAGTGTTGGGGACTTGGTCCTGCGAGCCAAGCGGCGAGTAGGCCTCGGGCACAATGCCGTTGTCCTGGCAGAACTTGACGAGCGCCTCGTTGGGGAGGAACGGGTGGATCTCGATCTGGTTGACGGTAGGCTTCACCTTGGCAAAGGCAAGCAGCTTCTTGAGGCCGTCAATGGTCCAGTTGGAGACACCAATGGCGCGAGCCTTGCCAGAGTAGTTCAACTCCTCCATTGCGCGCCAGGTGGGCTCTGGGTTCTCGGTGAGCTCCTTGTTGATGATGTACTTGCCATCGGCGCCCAGCTTTGGCTGGTAGTCCTCGGTCCTCTCGGCAGCAATGGGCCAGTGAATGAGGAACAAGTCAATGTAGTCGAGACGTAGTTTGCGCAGCGACTCCTGGAAGGAATACTTGACTTCGTCAGGCTGGTGCAGATGGTTCCAGACCTTTGTGCAAATGAAGAGGTCCTCGCGCTTGAGCTTTCCTGGGTTCTCCTTGATAAAGTCGTGGATAGCATCGCCAACTTCTTCTTCGTTCTCGTAGAAGGCGGCGCAATCCAGGTGTCGGTAGCCGACCTCGAGAGCCTTCTTGACGGCAACATAGCTCTCACCCTTGGCACCCTCGCTGGCAAAGGTACCAAAGCCCAGGCCGGGCATCTTGACGCCGTTGTTGAGTGTGAAGGTGTGTTGCGACATCTTGTTTGTTTGTTTGTTTGGAATGTGTTGTGAAGTACCTAAAGCTGTTTGTGTGCTCCTGTCAGTCCAAGGTGTACTGCAAAGCGGTCAGACTGCTCACGTCCATGAACAACAACAATTCGCAAAGGAAGCAGACGCACGTTATGAGTTCGAGCGGGTGTTGAAAGTCTGGTTCTTGTGAAAATCGCCGGGCGAAACAACTTAGTTGCGAGTTAAGAACTTGAAGCTCAAGTAAGGTCGGTCAAGCCAGGTTGGTAGGTATGCGAGAGGCGGAGCAATAGGAAGCGGTTAAGCCGTGCAAGTTTTCTGTCGGCCAGTGTCCGTGGTATGATGAAGGCTTCTTCAGGAGTAAGCGGAGCTGTACACCAAGCATTACTATGTACAGCGAGCGATCAACGGTTGATAAGGTGAACGAGAATGGGTTTGATTGCATCATCTCAGCCTCGCATAGAAGCTCCCACCCAGTGCCATGCGCCGGCATTGATGCGCTAGGGAGCCACCCTTTAGCACTGACGCCGGTGCTTCCGTACAGTGCAAAGTCCTATCGGGCACATGGCGTCGAAGCACTCGCTACAAGCGGCAGACTGTTTTTCAAAGTACTATAGTAGCTCGCTTGGCTGCTGGGCTTGGCCAGCAGAGAAACCTTGATGCCAAGTTTCAAGAGAGAATGGCGGCGTGACTACGTGCCCGCGAAATGCTTCCATGTGGGACCTGCCTTGGGAAAATGGTGGTTTCACTTGAAATCAAATCAACATGCAGCATGTGAAAGGGTCCATGGAGGGGCACAGGGGGCTGCTACAGGGGGGACTTGCTACGCCAGCGCTCGAGGTTGCGTGGAGGACCAGGGCAGCAACAGGTACTGTGCACTGTGCATGGCAGACGATCCGGCAGTGGCCATCGGGAGAATGGTGAGAAAACCCCTGAATTTCTTCATTAAAACCGGGCGAGCAAGCCAAGGTTTCCATACTGTGCGCTCTAATGGTGGGAGCTCTGCCGTGCAACAATGCCATCTCAAATGCAGCTGCTTGGATCTGCCGGACAGAGATTTTGTCCACGGCCCGATTTTGTGACATCACCGGCCCGCTACGCCCCACTGGCGTGCAGCTTGGGCGGCGGCGTCTTTGATGGCCTGCACGACTGGGCAAAAAGAGCGCGGTGCTTCTCGGTAGGGGAAACGCCGTGTAGATCCTCGATGGCTTCCGCCAGTTTGCGCCGTTCCTTTGTGCCAGCAGTGTGAGGCGAGCAGAATTTTTTTTGGAGGGGGGGGGGTTTGATTTAAAAAAGAAAAGACGCGAAAAACCTCCGAACCAAGGAAATAAAGTGCAGCACTACCTAGGTACTATGTACTATGTAAGCAGCAAGGCCGAATCATATGTGCCTGAACCGGGTAGGTGCTGCGCAAAAGGGAAAGTCGGCCAAGAGCAGCCAATCAGAGCCGCCGAGTTGTGCCAAGTGGTCTGCAGTACCTGCTTTTTCCCAGCTTCCGTCATGCCTCCTATCCTATTTGCACTGTCCGGCTCCGGCACGGAGTACTTCCTTGAGCGCCTGGAAAGTCGTGGCTTCAAGTAGATGAGCACTGTGCGGCAGCGGCAGGCCAGGCAGCATACGATCCCACCGCCAACCCGCGACTGCGGCTCTGCGGCCATGCTGTGCACTTTGCACGCATCCCCCACTTCTCGTCATGCGAACCTCACTGTGCAAGGCCCTGTCTTCTCGCAGCCGCACCTCTGCGAAGTCTACCGTAGAAGGTTCGAGGCTAGTGATCACATCACTTGTCTGGTCTCGCTCGACTGCTACGGCTTGCTGCACACCGCACCAGAGCACGACGGAGTGTCTACTATGTACCGCACGCGAGACGACCTTGCACCGTCGACTGCAGCTTTCGGCCAAACTATTCCTGCTCGCTGGCAGCAACTGCAACTCAAGTCCCACAATATCTCACCTATCGACACGTCTGGTATCGGCTCGTCTCTCTGCTCGCGGGATTTTATCGCAAAAATTGTGGCGCAATGACGTTGTTGCGAGTCAGGGACTCCATTGCGTTGCTCTGCACAGTATGCGAGACGCCCCAAGATCCGGCTCCCGTTCTGATACTTTGTGCTAATCTGCTAATCTGTTCTGGCGGACAGCAAGGTGAAGCGACAAGGAGGGCGAGTCTGTCAGGCTCCATCCGCTGGGCTGACGCCTGCCATGTACCGACAACATGTGGACTCCAGTCATTGCGCAGGGCCCGTTGTACCTTAGAAGAAGTACCCAGGTAGCCTGTACGATGTACGCTCGAGTCGTCCTCCACACACGCAGTCAAGGTATACCATAGTACATGGGCCAGCAGCAACAGTTCGCCAGCACCAGCGTCGCGCAGCCCGCTCTCACGACAAGGATGCTGCACCCAACCTCGTCTCAAGCATCCGCGGAAAGAGCTACATAGTACTGGAAGTCCCTTCTGGTACACTACGTATTCCCGCAGTCCTCCGAAGGGGACCTGGAAAAAGGGGAAGGCTGTCTTCTCTGCAAACAGGTTGCCTGGCATATATAAGCTTTGAGCGAGCCCTCAATCCATCGCGGAGGTGTAGCTTTGCCGTTACTGTTCGATATTCTTCCTCTTTTCAACATAGCAACCTGGTGTTCTAGCAGCATTGCTCAATTCATCACCATCCTCGTCCTCGTCCCCTTGATACCCATTATCCTATCCATTACAATACACTCCCACCGTCAACATGGTTACTTTTGAGGAAAACGACATTGCTGCGGCCGGTACCGCCCAGAATGGCACAAAGTCGACTGAGGCAGGCATTCCTGTGCCTGGCGAGCACGGCGAGGGCGCTATCGAAGTCCCAGCTACCAGGTCGTCTGTTTCGGAGGCTGCCAAATATATGCACAACCTGAGTGTCTCGCCGTCCATGAAGGATCGGCGAGGCTCCCGCAACTCTTTCGGAGCTTCTCTGCCCATTCCCAGACGTGCCTCGAGGCAGTCCCGCCTATCTTCTGTGCACTACCCCGACGCTCGCGGAGATGGCACTGGCCGGCCGGCCCGGCCTGGCATGCCTGCCATCCAGCCCACGCGTGCTCTTTTGGCTTCCCAGGTCCAGACAATCGAGACCGAGAAGGTGAAGAAGGCCAAGAACATGGCTTTTGCCTTCGACATTGACGGTGTTCTCGTCCACGGTGACCGCCTGATCCCCGAAGGACGCAAGGCTCTCGAGATTCTCAATGGCGAGAATGAGCTTGGTATCAAGATTCCTCACATCTTGTAAGTTTTTTTCACCCTACAATTACACCAACTGCTGAAGTACGTGGTTGCTGACTTTGCTTCCTTCCCTAGCCTCACCAACGGCTCTGGTAAGCCTGAGCAGGCACGTTGCGAGCAGCTCTCCAAGATTCTGGGCCAGCCTGTGAACGTAGACCAGTTCATCCAGTCTCACACCCCCATGTCTGCCCTGTCTGAGTACTACAAGACCGTCCTGGTCGTGGGCGGAGAGGGCTACAAGTGTCGTGAGGTAGCCGAACAATATGGCTTCAAGGACATTGTGGTGCCTAACGACATCATCGCTTGGGACCCCACCATCGCCCCTTACCGTGTCTTCACCGACGCCGAGCGCGCTACTTCCCGGCCTCGTGACTTCTCCAAGATCAACATCGAGGCTATTCTGGTCTTCAGTGACAGCCGTGACTACGCCACGGACATGCAGATCATTGTTGACCTGTTGCGCTCGGAGAACGGCCGTTTCCACACCATGGCCAAGGATCCCGTCTCGCAGCGCATCCCCATTTACTTCAGTCAGGGTGACTTGCTTTGCCCCACTGAGCACCCCTTCCCGCGTATGTCTCAGGGTGCTTTCCGCATCGGTCTCGAAGCCATGTACCGCGCCCTGACCGGTGTCGACCTGGAGCGTGTTGTGTACGGTAAGCCTGAGATGGCTACCTACAAATATGCCGACGAAGTCATGTCTAGCTGGATGGGTGAGCTTCACGGCGAGGAGCGTCTGCCCGAGAACATCTACATGGTTGGTGACAACCCAGCTTCTGACATTATCGGAGGCAACATGTATGGCTGGAACACCTGTTTGGTGCGGACTGGTGTCTTCCAAGGTGGCGACAACGACGAGAACAACCCAGCCAACTTCGGTGTCTTCCCCAATGTGCTCGAGGCTGTCAAGACTGCCCTGCGCAAGGAGCTGGGTGAGGACTTCAAGATGCACTTTGACGAGAGTATGAACCCTCTTCACGCTGAGGGCAACCATGCCATTGAGGTTTAAACTTGTGTTTTGCATTTTTGGATATTGGACAAAAAGTCTGTTTTGGCGTTGGTTGGATCCAAGGTATATTCCCAGTATAGTTAGCTGCTCAAGCCAAGAGGCATGCTTTACAAATCACAGCGCGTTTACTTTCTTTTCTCCTGTATGTATTGCTCAACCTGGCATTTACTTCTCATCGAGTTCTCCTTATCAAAAACCGCAGTGACTTGAAACCTCTAAAAACCATGGCGTGCCGTCCCCGTGCCGAGCGTAGTACATGACTTATATACCGGATGGGAAGTCCCTTGCAGATTGTACAGTGCGCACTTCTATTTCCTTCCCTAACAGTGCCATCAAAAAATAGCTCCTTGCGCCCCGCTTGCCACCCATCCCCACTGCGGATCGTAGTATCCGCGACGCCAGAAAATTGCGGGTGGCCTGATGCTGATGACGTCCGCATTGTTCTGGCAGTATCGTTGGGCCATTGAGCTATTGCTATACTATGTACATAGCATTCCAGTAATCCGTTCATTTGCTATGTACACACTTTTTTTCACGAAAAAATGCTGCTGCCTCGTAGTTGCAATCTGTCCTCTCGTGTTAGCTGTCGACTCGCAGCTGCAATGCTCCGCTCCGGGCCGTGTGCTGCACTGTGCTGGGTGCATGATGTGGCAGTCCCAAACAAACAAAAACCGTGCTTGAGTTGGCGATTGCCACTGCATTTCCGTTCACCGAGTGGTTGAAGAGTGATCTGATCACTTTGGAGTTGTGATTGTCAGTGGACGCAAACATACTTACTCGACCGGCTTCCAGGGCGCACCAGGGCTGATCAACCCTTTCCCCCCCCCCCCCGGGCGAGAGTCTGTTTGAGCTTCGTGATGGCAGAGGAGAACTGATTGAGTCTACTGTGCTGTCTAATGACAGGGCTGACATGTCAAAATTGACACGGTATATACTGACTCGCTGCCCAGACACCAGCAACAGTGAGCGAGAGCACAACATATTGAGCTGGGGCCAGAGGCAGAGGCGCTACTACGAAGTACGAGTAGTACTATGTATGTAGACCTTTTGTTTTTCTAGCTGCATCTACGGTATCCATTTTTTGGCTTACTTGGACTGGAGGTAGTGGGATGAGTCTTTCCGACCACAACCCTAGATATGCAAGATAAAGGGTATGGCCATACAAATGCAACAGTGTTGCGACGATCAAATGTCGGAACAGGCGGCATTTGCTTTTTTGGGAACGATGCATACTGCTTGTGTACAGTACTATGTAAGTGCAGTGAGATTTTGGATGCTTTTGGGGCAAAGAAGCGGCAGGGCACGGCATCGCATGGGTTGGAGGCGGTGATGTGAAAAAGTGGGAGTGGCAGGAAACTGATGGATCGTCGCTTATTATTCTCCGTTATAGTGCAGATTACGACACGTGTAGGCATAGTAAGTGGTTGGAGGAGGGGGCAGAGGGCATTCAAAGAGGTCTACATGGTACATGTTGGCCATTTCAATATGAAGCACTTCTTTGCAATGACAAGAGATGTCCTCCGTCTCGGCGAGCATCCGAGAATACGACTCTGAGCCCAGATAAGCGGAGTGATTGAGTTTGGTGCAGGACACGGGCTCATCAGTGGCCCTGGAGGGGTACTTACTACGTATCGACGAGGTGGAGCACCAAGACCTTACGAACCCTGATTTATCACTGTGAGGAATGAGAGGATTTGAGGTATTATATACAAAGTACTCCGTACCAATGTAGCGATATGGAAGCCGTGAGAAAGTAAGTGTCTTTTAAGTCAGCTTGAGGGCTGGCGGTGCATGCTCGCTAATGTTTTCGCGTATATAAAGTATTCTGTAGACTGATGAAGGTTATGATGCACGTATAGTAAGTACATTACATATTATGTAAGTATGCAAGGACCCTTCATTCGTCATTGAGGTCGAAATCGCTGACTCAATCATGAAGTCAATTTTGCGGATAATATGACGTTTCATGCATCAGAAGTTCAGGTCTGATTTCCTGTTTCCCAATCTGATGATACCCACTCACGTAGGTAAATAAAGTACATGCAAGCTTTTATTTTGCAGTCTTTGATAGCACTGGGAGTACTACGTAGAGGCATTTCGCATCACAGCTCCCGACAGCCACGACACGTAGCAAAACGTATCGCAAGAACGTATGTATCCCTTGGTGGACGAGCAGGAGTGCCGGAAAACAATGAAAATGTAGTGAATAATGTAACGAGTAGATGTGTAGTTACGGTCCACTGAAGCGTGCTATGTGCGTTATCCTCTGGTTTGCATGACATCTTGGGCTTGGGCGGCAGGTCTGATTGACTCTTCCGTGATTTTGACTTCACCTTTGATTGGAAAAGCCAAGTAGGGCTTGTTATACTCAAGGAACAATCATGGCACCCAACTCAATGGGAATAAGCAATAGCAGATCATAGTTCTCTTAAGACAAACTGTCACTATGAATCGTGCTTTCGGAAATGATGCGTGTAAGTCAATGATGCCCAGTGGTTCATTGTCTTGTTGCCGCTGATATTGTCATGTCACATCCCGCGATATCTGTGCCACTGGGTGTTCCAAGGCAAAGTCGTTTCTTGGAGAAACAATTCTCCATAATGAAGGTCGCTGACGGTTACACGATACGACTGTCAAGGCATGATAGGCAACGTGTAGCATGTTGAATGAATTCTCAGAAACAGCTAGACAAGTTTCTCAGGTCTCAAGAGAGGATAATAGTAACCTTCAAAATGAGTCAAGAGATCCAGGGACTCGGATAGAAGGCGCCAGGCTTGCCTGAAGCCAATGCTGTGTGAGTCGAGGTCAATAACATCCATCAATAAAGTGAATACTTGCAGTGAACCATCGTCGTACTGAGGGGTTCAGCCGCTGTGTTGACCGGCCGGGTCCGGCGAAACGGAGCCAAGTCATCGATGCGAGTCAAATTGCGAGGGATATAGAAAGGATTGCTATGAAGATGCACGAGTCCTGTGACGGCACTTTGAATCTAAGCAATGCCTTAAGAGCTCATGGTTAACTTCATTACCAACCACCAAAAAAATCATTACTTCTGAGCTGGTAAGCGGCATGCACGAGCAACGCACAGCGCAATTCTGCCAGTAGTGATTGGCATTTCGATGCCTCGTGGTGCTCTTGAGTCCAGACGAGCGGAAGGGCAACCACATTTAATACTCAGTCTAGCCCGTCTTATCCAACTCATGTAAGCCATCAGTGGAGAAAGAGAATTTGAGACTGGTGATACGAGATGTATGCTTGATTGATGTTTCAAATATCTAAAATGTTACTATTGACAACAGCACTGCGTCCTCCATGTCACGAGGTGCTCATGCTTTTGCCATAATGATATAGGTGTCAGACAAAACTTCGGCACGTTCCGGACAGGAGACGAGTAGATTGTGGAAAGACTCACGGTGAAAAGTTGACAAGGGTTTTAAACGAATTGGTTCGCACCTATAAACAATCGTTGGCCTATGGCAGCGGTCAAACAAAATAGCGTTGCTACCTCTCCCTTTGGCTATTCAGAGAACTCGAGTAACGTTGAAGGTTCCAACCTGAGCTTCATCGAGACGTTTTGGGGGTCCGTTTGGATCTGAAGCGCTCTATGGCATCGAGAAACCAGCTGAATATTCCGCAATCTGATTCTGCAATTGCTTCGTGACCGAAGCTTACTTCTTTGAATCTTAAGCCCTCAAACGTCCGGTTACGCTCAATTTGATCACAATTGTCCTCTGGAAGAGAAGGAGGCTACCATATCGGAGATTGAGGAAGTTGTACCGGTGAGCGAATTCTCTACTTTTCCTAACGCAGCTCAGCCAATTGGCACTCAACGGCTCTTCATGGAAACGTGGCATTTCTAGAAGACCTTAATAAAGTTTTTGATCGTATTGCAATGGCCTAACTGAGGTACATCAGCGAGCACATTATGTTGGAGCAGCTGTCATCTTATGGAAATACTATAGAGCTCTAGCGCTCTTGGTTGTATAGTTTGTCTGTAGCTGTCAGGCGCAGCAGTCGCTCCGCCTGTTCCTTGGCGTCTTCCTCTTGGATTCGTATATTCTATTTACAAAAGTAGATTTGATGTCCTGCTTCCTGAGTTCCGGGTCTTTGAGCTTGACAAGCTCACTCGACACTTTGGGAGACTTGTGACTTCGGTTACGGCTGCACACACCAAGCTTCGAAAGTTCCGAGCATTTTCCCTCGGGGATTTGCTGTTTCAAAACTTTACAGCACTATCCATTCAAGTTTGTATTATCTAGATGGTCGACTGGAATCAGCGTGATTAACGGAGTTGGATTACATTTCATTGGTTACACTTGAGTGAATTCTGCTGTAACCATCATCATTCGCGAACATTGACGCACATGACCCTACTAGAAGGGAGCCAGTTGCAAAATGTAAAGTAACTTGTCACTTCGGGGCCATAAATGTGAAAATGCATTTGGCATCACACTCAGACACTTCGACAGTGAGACTGTAGAAATTTCTTGTCGAGTCTTGCAATCACTCTGAACATACAGTGCCACTAGTCAGACGCCGGAAAGCATGGCATCACAAACAGAAACATCAAATTACTCAAGATAATCGGTCAACATGTGTGTAGCTCATCGCTATGTACCGGAGGTCGACCAAAAAGCCAGGCTGAGTCACTCCTTCTGACACTCCCTTCTAGTATGTTTGCTATCCACACGTATGTGTGTTATTGTAGTCCCCTTACCCGTGCCAAAACTCCCCGACTCCCTCACTGAGTGATTGTCCACGAGCGGCTCGATCGACGGCCTTGTTGAACCGTAATGTTGTGTTTTCTGCTGGAGGCTGGTGTGTATCACGATCAAAGTGTGATAAGAACTCCACACTCTATGTCATGTTCCATACGAAGGCAACCAAATGTCACGACAATAAGCAATGGCTTGCACAATCTTGTCTGTCATAAAGATCTCCGCACTGGGCTTAAATATGATGTTCTCACTGGCCGGCTGAGCCGATTGTCTGGAACTGTGACTAGACGGGCCCGAATCCTTGCTGCATGGATGGCCGCGGGTTCTTGTCCGCATCTACCATTAATCCAAAGGATGTACCTGGTGTATCGGCATCACTACCAATACCAACCTGCGGGAAAACTGGACCACGAACCACCTGAGATAAAGCAAGCAGCCAAAGTGATTCGGAATCGCGCATATACTGAGGCTCTCAAGAGAGTTCGACACGCCCAAAACTTGATAGCATCGTCTTGAAGTCAGCACGCGGCATATTTGCTGCCAGCTCAGGTCTTCGGAAAGGCCAATAACTCAAAATCATCCAAGATTTCTTTCTTTGGAAAGCATACAGATCTCTGTATCACTGGTTGAGAGACCCAGGCAACAACATGGTCATTACTTGGACGCTTCTCCTTGTCATTGGCGCTTTGGCTTATGGAGCGATACTTGCTTCCGGGTGCGCCAGCCTGGTGGCTTACAACATCTGGAATAGAAAGAGGTGCCTGGAATGTACACAGACCCTAACTCCTCTTCAAGGTCATAGCCAGGCACGATATGCTAGGAAATAAGCCTCTAGCTTGCAAAAGGGGGAGAGGAGGTGCGTCTAGAGATGACAGGACTGCCGCCCGTCCTTGGGCTCTTGCGGAGAGACGCGAAGGGTCGGCCAGGAATCTGGAGGGAATGCTGGAAAGTTCCATGGGATGTATGATCCATCAAGGGCGATGATTATACTCGATTAGCGACCTTGAACGCCGACAGCAGTATGAGCAACTCCGGCCGTGACGTCGTTCACGTAGTAGAGTGCCCGTTCTTTTAGTCGCAAAGTAGTGCATATACGAGGGCTTCTCTGAGGTCTTCTTGCAGCCTCCAGCATTTCATATTGGCAGATAAAAGGCGGAGATAAGTGTACAACAACTCGTGAGAAGATATAGACTCGCAGGCAGCAATTCCATGTGTCAAGGACAAAGATCTCGAGGCCATTCGCCGAGGGTTGACTTGCAGCGATGTTATGAAGTAAACAATGGGAGGTACGTACCGGCCTAGGCCACTCAGGCCACTCCAGATGTCTCGGGACCCGGGATCTTATAGTGGGTCCCCCACACAGACCAACATCAGCATGCAGCGCTCTGCAGCACTGCTATTAGGGGGCTTGCTCACAGGTTTTTTTTGCAGCTTACCGGCTATGCTCTCATACCACTGGTTGCCCAGCGTCGCACCAACCGAAAACGCGACTGTCACTCTCAGCTTTGCAACAACACAACCTCATTTCCGCACTCATAAAAATACGATCCATCGATCGGATACTCCTCCTCTGTCCAGCCCGGCAACCCAATTCGCAATGCCTCCCAGATCCACGCGCGCTCGCGCATCCACAAAGGCCGCGCCCGCCGCCAACGGTGCTGCCGCCGCAACCAAGAAGCGCAAGGCCGCCGAGACCGAGAACAAGCCGGCGCCCTCGAAGCGCGCCAAGGGAGCGACTTTCGATACCCAGAAGCTCGACGAGGCCATCGAGGACATTGAAGAGCCCAAGCCCTCCAAGAAGGCGGCCAAGCCAAGCAAGCCGGCTGCCAAGCAGGTTGATGCTGCCGCGTCCTTCTCGAGCGAGCCCACATCTGGCCTGGCCAGCTTCCAGAGCGCGCCTCCCGACACCTCGGCCCTGCCTGTCGTCAACAAGGCGCCTACCGATGTTCTCACCGTCTATGTCTTTGGCACTGGCGACATGGCGGGCGAACTCGGTCTCGGACCCAACAAGAAGGCCGCCAAGCGCGCGACCATCATTCCCAAACTCGACCCAAAGCAGCCGGACAGCTACCGCGTGGTACAGCTCGACTGCGGTGGTATGCATACCATCGCGCTGACAGAGGACAGCAAGATTGTCACATGGGGAGGCAACGACCTTGGCGCCTTGGGACGCGACACGACTTGGGACGGTGGCCTGCGCGATGTGGATGCCGATGGCGCCGGCTCAGGCTCAGATGACTCGGACGACGAAGCCCTCAACCCGGTCGAGTCGACACCAACCGAAATCCCCCAGGACTCTTTCCCAGCGGGAACCAAGTTCACCTGCGTCGCCGCCGGTGATAGCTGCAGTTTTGCCGTCACGGATACCGGCCTTGTGTATGGCTGGGGAACATTCACAGTAAGCTCTTGATTTCGCGCGTCCGCGATCGTTTGCGCCGAGGACACAATACTAATGGGCAATCTACCAATAGGACAGCGAGGCGAACCAATGCTTTCTCTACTACAAGGAGGAGGTCATCAAGAAGCAGGACAAGCCCATGTTGATACCCGGACTTCACAATATCAAGTCGGTGGTCTGTGGTGCGAACCATGCCATTGCACTTGACAACTCGGGCCGCTTGTGGACCTGGGGAGTCAACGAGAAGACGCAGGTCGGTCGCCGAATGCATGCTGCGGCCGATTTCAAGGACAATTTCTATCCTGGCATTGCAGACATGAGCCGATATGGTATCAAGAGCGTGGCTGCGGGCCCTTACCATTCGCTGGCAGTAGACAACAAAGACAGAGTCTTCGCCTGGGGTATGAACAACTTCGGCCAAGCAGGATATGCTAGCAACGCAGGTGCTGACAGCGCCGAACTCCCCTATCCTATGCAAATCAAGACTTTGTCCAAGCAGGGTATTGAGCAATTAGCTGCTGGCGCACACTACTCGGGCGCTGTCACCAAGGATGGGCGCTTCCTCGTCTGGGGCAGAATTGATGGCGGGCACCTCGGCCTCAAGCTGTCCGAGGAGCAAATCGAGAACCCCAAGGTAGTCCGCAAGGACGAGTACAACAAGCCGCGTATTCTGCTGGAGCCTACCGCTGTGCCCAATGTTGGCGAAGCTGCATACATCGCCTGCTCCACAGGCCACTCTCTTTTTGTGAACAAGGAGGGCAAGGCCTTTGCATCGGGTTACGGTTCCCA
This sequence comes from Coniella vitis, assembly GCA_011317545.1. NCBI lineage: Eukaryota > Fungi > Ascomycota > Sordariomycetes > Diaporthales > Schizoparmaceae > Coniella > Coniella vitis. The sequence goes on along the minus strand of WUJK01000004.1, from coordinate 2,229,866 downwards.
GCTGCAGCTTGGAAATGGCAAAGACGACGATGTCGAGATTGCCGAGGAGCTCAAAGCCAAGTCTCTAGAGGGCGTCAAGCTCTCATGGTGCGGCACCGGTGGGCAGTTCAGCATGGTGGCTGCCCCCACCGTGCAGCAGGTTAACGGACACAAATAATTTGCATAGCGACTGATTTCATGTTTGGTGTTGTTCCGTTGGGTTCTTTTCCATATATACGCAACATAGACTGGGGCGTTACACGGGCTTTCATATCGGCACAAAAGTTTCCTTCTGTTTGTTCTTAGTCTGAGCCAGTATTGTGACTTTCTTCCATCACGGCATTCTCCCACGTTCTCTTCTGCTATCCCCCTTTGCGTCTTGCATGAAGCGTATTCAACATCAGTCCAGCTCACTTGCACTCTTGCACTGCTGCAAAGCACTAACGCCAGTAGGTCAAGGAGCAGAATGCAACAATGATAACCCACGTGTACCAGCTTCGCACCAGCTCCAGCATGCTGGCCAGCGATGGCTTGGCCACAAGAGGCTGGACTAGTTCTGGCATCTGTCCGAGAAGGGAAATTCGCCAGTCCCGGAAACGGCTGGCAGACTCATCACCTGGGTAGTTTTCCTGATATCCAATTGCGCGTTTGAGAATAGTCTGGTGCGGGCCATGTATAGGTTAACAGCTAGCGCTGCGCGTTTGGGGACCATTTATACACGGGCTGTTGTCCACATGTGAGTCCGATAGAGCTGCGTCTGGGTGTTATTTTAAAGGTGCGATGTGCACTGGATAATGGACACTTCTTTTGCACTTTGAATCTCTCGTCTCAACACATCACCACAGTCACTCAGAACTCTGCGCTGGAAATCGTTATCTGCACATCAAGTTAATGAGGCTTGTAGACATCGAACTGCAGTACTCTTTGACGCTTCAGACTTCGCAAACAGTCTCACTTGAGCACCGCAAATACCCCATCTCTTCAGCTTTTTATTATGCTAAGTTTTGCATCATGAAGGTGCTCAATATCCTTGCCTTTTGCGGCACGGCTGTTGCTTCTCTATCAGTTGACTTTTCAGCAAGAGGTAAGTCTTCTTCTTTTGGGGCGGCAGGTCCAAGAGAGCGCCTATTTATGTCTCGGTCTGTTGCTCTATTGACAGTCAGTATCTTCTTCCACACAGCGTCTCTCCTGCAGGCAGCAAAAACCAAAGCCCAAGATGTGATGCAATACTACCACGGCCGAGACTACGGACAAACACCGGGACTCGTAGACGCGCCATACCTTTGGTGGCAAGCCGGCGCGCTCTGGGGCACCATGATCGACTACTGGAAGCTGACTGGAGACGCGAGCTTCAATGGAATTGTGCAAGAGGCGCTGCTGTTCCAGACTGGGCCGGATGGGGATTTTAGGCCCCCGAATGTGACGGCTTTCATGGGCCATGATGATCAGGTAAGGCAAATGGAGCTTGCTTAGGACCCGATCTGTGCTATGCTATCCTTTCGCGGCCAAACGCAAGCTGACACATAACGTCCTGTGCGGCTTGGTGTAGTCGTTCTGGGGCATGTCGGCCATGCTCGCTGCAGAAAGCGGCTTCCAGGACCCGAACCCGGCTGATCCTCAGTGGCTTGCCCTTGCCCAGGCCGTACACAATGTGCAGAAGGAGTCCAAGGCGAAGGAAAACTTGTGCGGTGGAGGTCTTCGATGGCAGGTTTTTTCCTGTAAGTCCTTGGCCTATGAGATGGCCTCAACCAACACCCATCAGTCCACACCAAAAGGGAAAAAAGGTCCACCCTTTCTTTGACAGGGGACGAAGACTGACAGAGTGGTGTGAAAACAGGGAGCACCGGATACAATTACAAGAACACGATTACGAATGGAGCCTACTTCAACCTAGCAGCACGTCTGGCGCGCTACACCGGCGACAGCGCCTACGCTGTCGAAGCGGAAGCCACGTTTGCGTGGCTGAGGAATGTCGGGTTGGTGGATGAGAAGTACAATGTCTTTGATGGCGCGCATACCGAGTACGACTGCAAGGATATCAACCGCGCGCAGTTCTCGTACAATGCTGCGATTCTCCTGCAAGGAAGCGCCTTCATGTGGGATGTGGTGAGTAGCCCCCGGTCCGACCAAGGATAGATATAGCCAACCCAGCTGCTTGTTGGAAGTTGGAAAAATTAAGTGTTTGAAGAAGGTACACTAGCCGAGCTAACCATTTTCCTGCTATTTCTTCTTTGTTTCTTTTCTAGACACGGCAACAGCGTTGGGCAGATCATGTCGACGGAATCCTCGATAGCCTCCTCTCTGTCTTCTTCCGCAACGGCGTCGCCTTCGAGCCCATGTGTGAATCTGCTCCCACCAACTCTTCCGTTTCCGCGGACGCTTGCACGACCGATATGCGCTTCTACAAGGGCTTCGTCTTTCGCTGGATGGCAGACACAGCTCGGCTCTGCCCTTGGACCAGAGACCGCATCAGGGCCGCGACCCAGACCTCGGCGGCGGCTGCGGTCCGCACATGCCAGGGCGGACCATCGCGGCGTGCCTGCGGAATGCGCTGGACAAGCGGCGTGGTGGACAGCGACGCTGGGCTGGGTCAAGAGATGAATGCGCTGTCGGTGCTGATGACGCTCGTCGGCGAGTCGGGGGATGGGGCAAGTCTGCTGGCGCCGCCTCTTGCGCACAATACGGGAGGGACGAGTGTGGATGGTGCGGATGCTGGGACGGGCAGTGTTGGGGCTCAGAGGTTCAAGAGGATATTGAGATCTATCGGGAGGAGGCTTTGATGGCAGCGGGCCCTTGGTGGTCACGAGATTGCTTGTCTTTGATATCACAGTGGTTTAAGTGGGTGTGACTTTAGATGGGGAAAACGAGTGGTAGGGTTCACTCATCTGTGAGAGCAAGGAGGATGAGCCTTGATTTTAGAGGGGAGAAAGCTGGTGCCAGCGGGTGAATCTGGATATAACAAGGCCATAAAAGCAGATATCTGTTGCGAATCCACAGGCTTGGGAAGGTAGCGACGAATTCCTATGTCTGTAGGTGAAAATCTGATCGAACAAAATCAAAGTCCACACTCGAGAATTCCAAATGTCACATGACATTCGTCCGTGTAAACTTTCTAGAATATTTCCTGGGCGCCAATAATTATTGATGCTGCCGGTCAGCCACCATTACGATGTCTTCTTCTTCAGCGCTTGTGAGCCATGATGCATACACGCAGTGATAATTTTGCCAAAGAGATGTTGTCCCTTTTGCGCAGTTCCTGCGCTCTGAAAGACTAGAAAGCGATAATTGTTATACAATCCAATTTCCCACGGTTCAGAAGACTTTTGGTTCCTCACACATTTATGATATAAGGACAGTGGCTTTTGTGCTGACTTTAAACTACTAGATTTTTTATGGTATGTATAGTTGGAGGTGGGCTGGCTGACGACTGGCAAAAACTCGGGCCGAGCCGCGTTCTGACCCCGTTGGGCATATGCAACGAGGACAAATGATGATGGCATGATATTGGCCTGGCACACCACTGAGCTGGGGAAATACTATTTGCACACTTCACAACCCCGCGTCAAGGATCCACTCCCAGAATTCACGGCAGGGGGATTGCCGAATGTTATGATAGCGCGTGTTCAGTCCTCTCCATCTGGCTGTTCACGGCATCTGCATGTCTGCTAGTTGATTGGACCCGAGGGCTGTCGATGCAACCAAGCTTTTGAGATTCAGCATTCCGTTGTCGTCTCCAAGTGGCCTCGCAACGAATCCGAGCACGTTGCACGATGGAGCTGGACGCTAACCAACGAGTCGTCCTTGGGGCGTTGCACCGCAAGTTCATCACTGGCTGTCACATCCTTCACTATCACACCGTGCTCGATGCTTACGGGCACCTGTCCATTCGACATCCGTTCAATCCGCAAGTCTTCATCATGTCAAAGTACTTTGCGCCCGGCACCATCTCCTCGCCCGACGATCTGATCGAGTACCACGTCGGCAACGCTGAGCCGCTGGATCCCCACTCCACCAAGGGCTACTCGGAGAGACACATCCATTCCGAGGTGTACAGACGGCATCCAGCCATCCAAGCTGTGATACACAGCCATGCCGAGAGCGTCATTCCGTACGGCATCACGGGAGTGCCCCTCAAGCCATGCTACCACATGTCCGGCTTCCTGGGCTTGGGAAGCAAAGGCTGTCCCGAGATCTACGACGCAGCTCAGTTCTTCAAGGAGGACGACATACAGGACATGCTTGTGCGGAATGCGCATCTGGGCGCGGCTCTGGCTGCTTGTTTCGACGGCGGGAACGTGGTGACGCTGATGCGAGGACACGGTTTGACGGTGGTGGGGGACGGCATTGAGGAAGTTGTTGCCCGCGCCATCTACACAATGAAGAACGCAAGCATCCAGACTGCTGCTCTGACGATGCAGGCGGCCTTTGCTGCTGCCAGTGGCCCGCAAGGGCAGACTGGACTGCGATACCTGAACGAGCAGGAATCCGAGGCGGCCACACAGATGTCCAAGGACTCGGCACAGCGGCCGTGGAAACTGTGGGTGAGGGAGGTAGAAGCTTGCGGTCTGTATCTCAACGCGGCTTGAGCTGGTAGAGCCGTGGTCTGGGCAAGGCTCGCATCAAGATGGGGCTCTTGTCTGTCTGAGGGCATCTCAAGAGCTCCGAGTGACGCTGTTGCCGCGTCGTCGTCGGAACTAGCCGTGGCCATAGCGCACTGGAAGTGGAGCCGATAGCGGCTTAGTGGTAACCCGAACCCTTGATGTCTCCAGCCCTGGGCAAGCCAGGATATTGCTTATGTACTTTTGGTCATCGCTTCTTGTTTCCTTGCATCATGGCGATCCCGAGCAAGACCATCTCCATTCAGCAACCACCTCCGTACGTGCATCCAGGCTCAAGATACTAGCGGCACAGCATCTCCAACCAGCAAATCAGGACAACATACACGCTCGACCCTTGCTAAAAGCATATGCGCGCGTGCAGAGAGAATGAGACTTCGACCCTTCTCCCCCGCTGCTTTATCAGGCGGAACTTTCCTATCTGCTGTCGATGCTATACTATGTACGCTGGCAAGATGGCCGAGATAAGTGCGTGAGGGGCTCGACATGGAGCAGAAGAGATACGACTCTATCGTAGTCGTCATCGTGCTTTGATGAGCCAGAATAGGCGGGGTGCGCACAGGTGTGGGTGTGATGCTGTATGTCAAGCATACTTACTACACGTGTGAACACTAACCATATAGCTCAGCATTGATATCCTGGCTTTTGTTGCTGGTGTTGCATGTTTGCAAAGTATTTGAGAAGAATTGGCATCTTATTTGCAAGCAGAACAGCCATTCGATCGTGCTTATTTTGGGAGGTCAACCCAGTCCAGCGCTGATTGATGACGGTGACCAACACACAAGCAAGATAAATTCGACACACCTGAAGGAAAAAGAGGAAAAAAAGGAAACCCAATCTACTCAAGTCGTTCTACCTGTCGTCATGGCCCCGGTCGATATTGGCGTCTTCATTCCTATTGGAAACAATGGCTGGCTCATCTCGACAACCTCTCCCCAGTACAAGCCGAGCTTTGAACTCAACAAGCAAATCGTCCAAAAGGCTGAAGGATACAATCTCGACTTTGCCTTGTCCATGATCAAGCTTCGCGGGTTTGGCGGCCCCAGCGAGTTCTGGGACCACAACCTCGAATCCTTCACCCTCATGTCCGCACTGGCAGCTGTGACGAGCAAGATCAAACTGATCGCCTCGTCTGCGATTCTCACCCTGAACCCGGCCCTGGTGGCCCGCATGGCTTCCACCATCGACTCGGTGGCCCCCGGCCGCTTTGGAATCAACATCGTCACGGGCTGGCAGAGCGCCGAGTACACGCAGATGGGCCTGTGGCCCGGCGACGCCTACTTTGGCTACCGCTACGACTATGCGAGCGAGTACGTACAGGTCCTGAAGGAACTCTGGACTGCTGGTGTGTCCAACTTCAAGGGGCAGTACTTCACCATGGACGACTGCAAGCTGTCCCCTCGGCCGCACGGCCCGGTCGAGATTGTGGCTGCCGGGCAGTCCGGCCGTGGCGTGGAGTTTGCCTCGACGTATGCAGACTACAACTTCGCCCTTGGGGTGGGCATCAACACTCCTGCGGCCTACAGTTCGGCGAGCGCAAGGCTGGTGGAGGCTGCCGCCCGGACAGGTCGGAATGTCGGCTCCTATGTGCTCTTCATGGTCATCGCAGAGGAAACGGAGGCCGAGGCGCAGGCGAAGTGGAAGCTGTACAATGACGGCGCGGACGCTGAAGCCATTGCGTGGATGAAGGGCCAGGGCAGCAAGGATGTCAAAGCCGATGCTCATGCAACCATCAGCAAGTTGGCAGAAGGGTCGGTCAATATGAGCATGGGCACATTGATCGGTTCATACGAACAGGTGGCTGCCATGCTGGACGAAGCAGCATCTGTCGATGGCACCAAGGGCCTCATGTTGACCTTTGATGACTTTCTCGAGGGTCTGGACAAGTTTGGTCAAAAGATTCAGCCTTTGATGAAGTCAAGACAAGGCAGAGTCTAGGAACAAGTCAGTCTCAGAGCAGACGATTCCATTGTTTCACGGCTTTGAGGTCGTAGATCACAGTCAAAGATATTCGTTGCCAGTCGTTGATGTGGCTTGTGTGGAGCAGTGTACATGGGTATGTCTAATATTGACCGTTGACTGCCCATCGCCTTTCCAATATCTTCAATTTCACCTAAACTTTGTCATTCATGTTGTTGCTGCTATCGAGTCCCCGCCCCGGTTATGTCGGCAGCATTGCTTCGTCAGAATGGATCACGGCTGAAAGGCTGACTACATAGTAGTGTCCGACAGAGAACACTCAGCCGATAAAACAGGCAAAGTCAGCCCGGTGCCCGTAATCACAGAAATAAGCAGCATGCAAGACGTCGTACCATAAGCGGGCCCTCATTTCCAATCGACGCGCGTTGCGGCCACGCTGAGAATTTTTTTATCACAGCTTGATGTAGCCATCGAGTGATTCCTGAATCCGCTACAAGAGTGCAGAGTGCTCGTCTCTCCATCATTTAGGACTTGTCAACTGAGCTGAGAAGTGAGCGTGGCATTTGATACTTTCTTATCCTAACAAGCCTTTGGAGGAATCATGGCATTACAACATCCGCTCTCGCCGCCAGTCCCAGCAGCACAACCGCAGGTGCTTCATTCCATCCTCACTCCCCCAAACCGCGGCCAAGTCGCCATAACAGTCACCCTCCAAGCCGATAACGACCCAGCCAAATACGGCTTCGACCTCCTCTTCCCAACCATCGCCCTAACAGAATTCACCGGCTTCCCCGTCTGCGAGGCGCGCGTCCAGACGGAGAAAGCAAAGTCAGGCTACGCGTCCCTGTACGGCTGGACGCAGCTCGTCAAGGACAGCACCACCGGCGGCAAGTGGGAATTCGACGCCGTGCCCATGGCCAAAGAGCTCAACTGGCCGTTCTGCTGGTTCGGCCCCGAGCCGACGCTGTTTGACGGGCCCGCGCGGGTCAACAAGTCGGGCCTTGACTGGACGGCAAGGAGCTTCTTCACCTATGTGCCTGATACGTTGCTGTCTAAGGAGATTGTGCCCGTGTACGGCTTTGAGTGGGGCTTCGTCATCGAGGACGGAGTGATTGGGCTCAAAGAACTGGTGGAGCTCCCGTTGGCGGAATGGAATGGGCATGTCGAGTACTACGCGCAGACGTTTCCGAACTGGTCTTTTGCGGCTGTGCCTTCTTCTTCTTCTTGAAGCCGAGAGGGGAAGATTGTCGCAAGAAAGTCTCTTGGCATTGGCGCTTGGCAAAGGCGTGTTCGCAGGGTAGAAGCATTTTAGATGGAAAAAGGTCAAAAAAGTTAATAATGCAGGAGTGAGTTCTCGGCTTTTGGTGATGCCATGCGGAATGATCCAGTTCTTGAACAGCAGCCATTGCAGGATTGTGGTCTGTTTCAGACACTTGTATCAAGCTGAGCCCAAAGAGTGAATTCCTGGTGACCAATAACCACGAGACAAGAGCACCCGAGCAGTCTGTTTGGATCGTGAACGTGAATGGAGTTTGCGTGCAACTTGTGAAATATACTGGTTGGCTTCAACGACGCCAACTATCCCTTGCCACCCCCCCCCCCTCTTCTCCTGGCACCCTTTGAAAAGAAAAGATAGTTCCTGGAGGTGTTTCCATTAGACTTCAGTAATTTGTACGTGAGAACGGCAGACATGGGTGTTATCCTTTGCCAACATCTGTAAAGTTGAAACTAAGGTTTCTGTACAGAACTCTAGAATCCTCGTAGAGCCTAATAATAGCAGCAGCAGCAGCACACAACAACAACAACAACGCCACATGCACTGCCATCCGAATCTAGCGAAGCCTGACTGTCTTTAGGTCCACATTAGGGTGCACAAGTAAAGGTCTAATGTCAAACATTGAACCCTGAAGTAGGCTTATGATAATCTCATCATAGCACCACAGGCCGTAGGGATTCGACAGATATCCGTCAACAGGTCATGAGCGATCGTGATACGAGCCAGCTGATCGTAGACGGAAACCCGATACCAAGGCTCCAAGTGAGCTGGCGTATGTTGGAAAAGGAAAGGAAGAGAAAGAAAAAGAAAAAGAATGAAATGAAAAGCCGTCTCCAGAGGCTCAATCGAATCTGAGCATTTTCATCTCGAAAGGAAAAGTATCAGCAAGTTGGGAAACGACAGAGCTCAGTTGAAGCACGGCATACGATTCTTGTTTTGTGCTGCTGATTGGCCTCGAAATGGTATGGTCTCCCCAAAGTCATTTAGATCAGCAGAGTTTTCTTTCATTTCTGGGAGAACAAGATGCTCTTGGAATATACTCATGGTATAAAACAACGTGGACTGTGGTCATGCAGCCAAAGATACGGGATCTTGGAGAGCCCTTATAAATTATCACTTTTAGATACCCTTGGGGCCGACAAGTCTTTGGGGTTTAACACTTTATCGAACCCGAGTGAAATCCGCGAGCGAGGCGAATCTGCCAGCAAACGCGTTGCTCTTCCTGTATCGAACTCTCGGAAGATTCTCTTCTCTGATTTTATACCACTTCCTGTGAGCGAAGGGGTAATCTGTAGCAATCCACGTACAGAATACCGAACCTCTACGCAAAAGACTGTCATAAACACAGACAAATCCTTGATTCGCGAATGAAATAGTTGACTAGCTGCTTGGATGCTCTCAGCTCACCTCGGTCAAGACCGCATTAACAGGCACACATTCGCGGCTGAGGCTCGGCCGCGCACCCTAATCGAAACGTATAAATTGACGCAATCAGAGGTCATCTTGTAGGTGTGCTTGGGTGACCGCATACCAAGGTCACCACTTTTCAGGATGACCGCACAAGTGCATTGCAACTTGGGCATAGACTACCGCATCCGTACGCCAAGAAATGATACAAGATTCCCCCTCAGTGTCCGTCCCATGTTGAGTCTTTCGCTTGCGCATTAAAACGTAATGGATTGCCTCGTTGCCCAGCCACAGGAAGCGTGATTATAAACTTCTCACCTTGCGACCGGTGAATATTGCAAATCTAGTCCTGGGCCCAGGCGTTGACACACGCACACACACCGCGTGGACAGTGCAGCTGATTCGCCGTTCCCCTCGTTCTCGTTGGAGGATCTCGAAAGCTTGACGGGCCAAGCTTGGCAGACAAGACTTTCCCCTTCTTAGCAGATAACGGCCAGTCACATAGTCTGCTATCTCGGTAACCCCAGATGCGTCTAACATGATACAGACTTGCGATCCTGCATATCAGTACGGGCACATGGCCCGGCCGGTCGAGTTAGGCCTGGAAGTTCTTTGGCTGATAGATGTGACTTTTGACCAAGACCCCTCACGAATACCTCGAAAGCCTATAAGTCCGGTTAGAATTATCAAGTTTGACTTGGTGAGTTTTGCTAGCCTGATTGGGCAAAAGCCTGTTTCCACATCATCTTGAATCTGGAAAGCCATTTGTGATTCTCCAATGCAATAGCCATGTGTACCAAAATTTAATCTCACTCAAGAACTCATTAGCACATTGCAGAATTTCAAGGAGGCAAAATTGCAGGAGGCGAGTTCGCACACATCTTTGTAAGTCAGTTTTCCTTCTGATCCGGTATATTATTATTGCAATTTTCCAAGTATAAGAAGACAAGCCCGCCGCTCCCTTTACGACCATCTATTAATGAGAATAATCAACCCACCGCAACCATCGCACTATCCAATCAATATCTCAATCGTTCCAAAGTCACTCTCTATCGACAAACTCGATATTCCTCTCCCCCTTTTCCCGAACCAAAATGCAGATCAAGGTCTTCTTCGCTTTGCTTGCCGCCTGCACCGCGGTTGCGGCTCTGCCAGCCGAAAAGTCGACACGCGGTAAGTCCTCCCACTTGCGATGTTCAAACACCTTGATCATCCTTTCCCTTCTGTATGGGCGACTTTCAACGGCGAAGTCACTGACATGGATGACGCCCCAACTCTCTGAGAGCCAGATTTGGTCCAGGAAACTGCGATCAAAGATCGCGCTGTCCACTTTGTTCGTCAGGACGACGATGATGATGGAGTAGATGACGATGGTGATGGAGAGGTTGACGAGGACGGAGACGAAGATTACGAGGATGACGACGATTAAAGACTCCAGTTCATGTATGAGCCTTGAACAGTGCACAGCTGCGCAGGACAAGGCTACTCGAGGGAAATTCAGGTATATCTACATAAGTGGATAACAATGATCGATGCTGTATAACCTCGCTCGAAATGGGTTGCTTCTTTGCCTTGAGATCGTATACGCAAATATGTCGTCTCTGGTCATGAAACATAGCAGTCAAGTGACTGATAACTTGCAATGAAAAGATTGCTTCCTTTGAACCCAGACGATCATCACAGACGCTCAAGTAGTCTCTTGGGTACTTCAAAACACATACGTTTGTTCACAACAGGTGGTCCGTCCGTTTTCAGGACGGTATGCTCTTTGAAATGACTTGTCCATTATCAAGTTCATATAAAGCAGCGTTTTGAGGGCTCACGATATAGAATCGGTGGCTCATTTTCTGACATCGATTGATTCATCAACTTGAGTTGTTTGTATTTCCTACAGAGGTTTGGCTCAGAATAATCATCAGACTATGTAGCCCAGGACTATCACCCCAAGTCAAGGTTTGCCCCAGGTTGTATGAGGCAGGTATCGTATCCCGCCATCTACAGTCCTCACACGCGCGCTCTTTCCCGAGTCCTCGAGTCTGGCCTGCCTCAGAAAGTGCCTAAGCCAAGATTGTCAATGCATTCTTACTGTCTGCATATTCAATGCCACAAGAGGTGCCCTACTCACTCGATACTGTATCGTCTGGCAAGCACTATATGCCGGGGTCAGCAGCCTGAGGTGACATTGTCTCACGGAAAAAGTCGGGTGACCATTCCTATCTGCAACAGAATGCTGGACAAGAAGCTGGAAAGTGAAAACTCGAGGATAGACGTTTAAAAACTCCATCCGCAACTGGTGTGTTCCTGCCATGCTCCCCTGGGTCAGAGGATCACGAACCTCACACATTACACACACAGCGCACACGTCTCGCCAAAATTGTGATTGTGACAAGATGCTACTGTTGGCCCTGTCCGGCGCTCTAAATCCTGTTCTAGCCAGTGCATCTCTAATCCTCTTGTCTCGGCTTGGCTGCTCGGCGGGTGATATGGGGGATATATCGTTCAGGACTCACCACCGATCTAAGTGAGTAGAGCTTATCACATCGATACCGTTCCTTCAACATGGCGAAAATAAAGTCATATTTCCGTGCTTGTAGGCAAATACTATATATATATGTATATATTCTTTCTTCAGGATGCCCAAAGACGTCTCCTATGACCACCTTTACAATTCGATTACCAAGACCCTCTGAAGCTGGTCCGATTCACCGAGAGTCTTCATTTCCACCGCCAACGGGGGCGCATGGACAGATAAATACCGTGGATCCCTCCGCGCGCTGGCCAAACAACATGCAATTCTCTGGGGGACCCTAGCCCCGAAATGGACGAGAAGTGGAAAAAGTATATCGAGAAGCGGTTACTTTTTTTACAATTTCCGAGGAGGAGGCTGTTCGCGCCTGGGGCGATAAGTGGCACGAGTACTTTGATCAGAGGCGGGGTGGCTATACGGCTGGGTATGTCCAAATCCATCTTTAGAATTTGTTCTAAAGAGCAATGTCATGTTATTGCCATCGTGAGAACCCTTTGTAGGGTCTATCAACTAAACGTCTTGGGTATACCGCAGACGTGATGTCTTTCATAGCCTTCATTGCGTTGTGAGTCGACACCGCAATTCCATCTCACTTTGTCTCTCACAGACAGGCAAATGCTTCCCCCTGTAGCAAAGAATACATCATCCCTCCTAAATTTAGCATTGGAATCAGATATTAACAACCCACAAAATACAGAACGCATTACGCATCGCCCTCCATCCGGAATACTACACATCCAAAAGCCCACCACAGCAACTGCCTTCCACACACCGAAACACTGCCTCGAGATCCTCCGCCAATCGATCCAATAGTACGGAAGCACGACGCCGATCCCGACCAAGTTCTTCGAGGGTGGGCGGCACAGTTACATTGACTCGGACCAGGTGCACGTGCGCCGCGACTTCAATTGCCTGCGGGAGTATTCGACCTCGCGTGCCAGGGGCCAGGAGGCGTATGTGGAGAGGGATCGGTCGTTGCTGGATGAGCGCAAGCATGCGATTGTGAAGCAGTATTATGCGGAGAAGAAGGCGATGGCAAAGGGGAAACAGCACGAGGGCGGTGAGTGACGAAGTGTAGAAAGGGGATAATTGTTCCGAGGCGGGGGGCCGGTGAGTGTGGCAAATCTGAGTATCGTGATTACCAACCGTGACTTGCCATCGCCTCAATTCGCATTGTCTGGTGAATGGTCACTGACGAAGGTCAAGATGCACAAAGCCTGGAAGATTATATGAATGACGCTCCTTTCTTGGAAATCGCTGTCCGAAGGCCAGTCAGTCATTGGTCAGTTGCGTTGCGTTGCCATTCACAGCAAACCCGCCAGCCTGAAATCCGTGACATGCGGCCAAATTTCAGGACTTGTATTGAGAATTTAAAGTGAACCACGTTTCTTTGATCCCACTAGGCCGAGCACAAAACGGTCTGCATCTGGGGATCGAAGCCCCCAGATCGTAAGTACCTATGCTGATTATTTCCGGAGAGCGGTACTTGACGCCACTGCCTACCTGTTGGCCTCTCAGTTATCGATTCTGAGCGAAGCCTTTGGCAGTGCTTGATTTATTCTCGAGTTTCCTCAAAAAGTATCCTCATGAGGATCGGAGGCAAAACGAACAGGTAACACCACACCGTGAGCAGATGCTCGGAATCGCGAATATTCACTCTATACCAACGCCCTGTGTGTCATTCATATGCCTAAATGGAAAGTTTACCGTCATACTCTTGAATAGGCGGTGTTTGCCGGGGAAATATGCGCTCCTTGCCATAGTACAAAGTATACTATGTATGCCGAGGCATCGGCGAATTCGACAAGCCATGTGCATAGTATAGAGCTGGAATCGACAGACTCTCTGCTGCATACTGCAAGCCGGCCGATAAAACAATGTCGGAGCTTTCTTGAAGCCGGTCACACGCCATCTTCTCATTTGCTGTGGAGGCCAGACGGCAGATGAATCTTTTTGTTTTCTTTCGAGGAATGGCAAAGCCGGTGCACACGTTGATGGATCTTTGGTTGGTATTTTTCACCATGCTCATGGCTAGTGTCGGTTTGGCTGTTGGGACAGCTGCGTCTGGCACAACCTACATAGTACTAGCATTTTCGCCAAACACCCAACAGAGGCTTGAGGTTTGTAAGCCTTGGTTATGGCTGCTCCTGTCATATCCCACGGAGAAAAAACAAGGTAGCTGCGAGGGAATAATATCGGCCTTGTCTTCGGATCGGTAAAAAATGTATGCACACATGCAGCATAGTGCCCCAAGGTTTCTTAGCGAGAGTGGTCCTTCGGGGCAAGCGAGTCAGTTGGCGGGTACTTGGTCAAGCCTCCATTGATGAAACCACAGGAACGTGGATGAGGCCATAATAAGCAGAGGTTGTGAAAGTTGCACGGCCGTAGAAATTATCCGAACAGCGCTGCCCAGTCACAAATTGAAGCGGGTTTCGTGTGTCTGTTGGAAGGTCATCTGAGTATAAGTACTGTATCTGGAATGCAATCTGCTTAGAAGCCTGGAGGCAGACGCAATGGTCAGGATCTTTCGAGGCGCCATGCTCGGTTTGCGGCAGTGGATCACCCAAAGAGGGCTCGGCTCGGAACGCGAGTAACGTACAAAGAATGGGTCAGCGTGCTACAACAAGAGACCGAGGTTAAGCAGAGCAATCGAGTGCTGGTGGCACGACGATCCAAACCATGAGCCCACTGACCAGGCGGCAAGCGAGGAGGTCGGGATATTGTCAGGGCTGGAGGCTGGCTCTAGGGCCCGTTGACGTCTTCAGAATTGAATGAGGCTGAGAATGGGACGAGCAAAGACCAGCAAGAGCAAGCAAGATCTGTGGCCGACCCTAACCCGCGGTGGAGCTGCGGTGTTTGCGGGGCAGTGCCCCTCCCTGCCCGTGGCACATTACGGCGCGATGGCCAGCAGGGATTGTAGACCACTCAAGTGTCGGAAGGGTTCAGGGCACAGGGTTCATGGTTCAGGGTTCCAGGGCGCTCCTTCTGGAAGAAGGAAGAGGGGCCTGAAATGAAATTTTGAGAAGGGCAGCAAGGCGCAGAGGCACACCAGGCAGGCAAAAGATGACACGGTGAGGTGCAGCAACCTCCAATCTCCCTCGAGGAGGACGCTGTGCTCCGTGTGTGAAAGCCGCATAGAGTTGGGGAGAATGAGAAGTGATGGGGATGGCGGCAGATGGATTGGGCAGTTTCATGGGTGCATACCATGTACTGACTACTGTTTACGTACCTTTCACTCCCTAAGTGCCTAGGTATATATACCAAGCAAGTACATAGTACACAAAACCCATGTAAGCATTCATGTCATGTTTGCCAGCAACAGTAAAAACATTAGCTTCCAACTAGAGGAAACTGACAGCTGCCCGTTCCATGCAGCAGTGGAGAAGCAACCAGTGAGAGAACTTGCATGTACATAGTAAGCTTGACTACTACTACTATGTATGTACTGTGTACAGACTATCGAGGTAGGTATATCATAGTACACAGTCGTACTAGTAGTATTTGGGGACCTAGATAGTACATAGTATGGACTGATTGATCTGCGAAAAGAAAGAAAGAAAGAGAATAAAAAGAAGAGGAAAAAAAAAACAATGCCAGAGCTGTCAAGCCTGGAGAAACAAGAATACATGACGAACGGCAGATCAGAACAAAAGACCAGGCCATCCATTGGAGGGATGACAGTGACGATGCCCTTACCCCCTTCCTCCTCTTTCCCTTCCTTTCCTCATGTTCGTTCCTTTTCCCACACGGCCTGGCACTTATCTGCAGGACCACGCTTGTTTGCTGCAGGAATTCTCCGTTCGGAGCGCGTCATCAGCCTGCTTCGCCATTGGCAACGAGTTCGGCCGTGTCCGTCGGCCTGCTGCAGCACGCCTGCGCCGGCTCCAGCGCAATGTCCCTGTCTGACCACGACCGCGAAACACTTACTCCGTTGTTTCGTTTTGTCCGATTAGCATAGAGTCGCGTTGATTGCTGGCGTTGCTCATTTACTAAAAGGAAAGCCAACAAGAACAGCCAGACACGAGACGATAGGCAGGGGCTTCTTGTTTTCCAGCCTTGCCCTGCCAAAAGAGGCGCGCTTCACTTAACCCCGGGCAAGAGGCTGCGAAAATGTTTGAAACATGTGCCGGGAGTGGCACGAGACGAAACTGGATAGCCGTGAAGGCCAGCCTGGAGCACTGGGGCCCGTTGCAAGAAGCCTCTGTTTCGATCCCAGCAACCGCTGACAGCTGACGCTAGCCTGCCAGTCTGCAGCGCAGCCCTGCCACCCCCCCTAGGCCCCTCTTCCTCGGTGCCTTGCTCAGAAGCATCCCCGAGGACTTTAGAGCCCCAGGCCTCAGGCCCCCCTAGGAGGCCCCACTGGCAGACTCGAGCTCCGATTACCACCCGCCTGCTGCACCGCCCGCTGCAGTGCCATTGGCCCAGCGCCTGCAGAACGCCATTGTTTCAAAACGCTTGCTGATAGCGGGCGGCCCTCCAGGGCGCGTTTCAGGTGCTACCCACTCCGCTGCTCAATTCGACAATCCCATCTCTTTTTCCTGGGCCCTCGCTGAATAACCATGCCGCCCAGCTGCTGGTAGAGTGCCATGATCCTCATGAGAGCAGAGACGAGGACCGCGGCCTGCTCGTCTGCTCGTCTCCATCCTCTGGCGCCCCCAAACTAATCTGGCCCGCGTCGGCCGGAACTTCCGTCTCCAGCTTTTTCTCTTTTCTACGGTGGGACTGCCCGACCAACAAGACCATGACACTTTGCGCAGCAAGCGTCCTCTTCTCTCGCGGTCAGTCTTGTGCCCGTGCTGATTCTTTCTCTCTTTCTCCAGCTGGCCTGAATCGCGAGCGTGCCCTGGCGAGCGACTACGGGCCTTTGACATTTCCATCCTCGCCACCACAGCCATCGCCGACACACCGAGTGAAGCGATAGAACAGACAGGCAGGCAGACCGACAGGGTCGGGACCCCTCCCCTTTTCTGCCCTCCCCATCGCAACTGTGGAGGTCCATATCTCACTGGCTTGAGCTTCTTCGATATTCGTTCCTTCGCCAAGAATAACCAGCTTCTCCTCACGCTCACGGGCGCCGCGCTCGCCCGCTTGAAGGACCGTTTCTTTTGCGTCCCAACCTCGTCCCAACTAAGCTTCTTTCCTTTTCCTTCCTGGTGTTTTCTCGCTTCTCGTTTCTGCTTTGTTTCGCTTCACCGCCTCGGCTCGGCGGCTCCAACCCAGCCCAGCCTTTTTTCTTGACGGGCCGCTGCCACCGCCAGCCAGCAGGATCAGACCGCGCTCGGAGCCTGACCTTGCAAAACAAAGACGGGACGCGGCAAGAGTGTAACTCATGGAACAATCGCACGACCCGGCGCGGGACAGCCTCGCTCTCGCCCGGCAACATGTGCGCGCCCTTACTGATGGAGGCTTATCTCGAGAAGCGTTGCTTCGGGCTCTGTTAGAGCAGGAGGAGGGCAGCCATAACCTGACGCCGCTCCCATCTCAGGCACTTCCGACTCAGATGCAGTCCCAGCCCCAGCTCATCAAATCAAGTCCTCTTGCTGGGACTATGTCTCTATCCCAGTCCATCTCTCAGTCCCACTGGTCTATTTCCACCAGCGGTAAGTGTATCTCGTCATCCTCATCCTGCCACATGTGCTGTTGAGGGCTGTTGAGGGCTGTTGTCGAGTGTCCCGTCCTGGGTTTGAGCATTATAAGCTGAGAGTAGGCCTACAGGTCACGAGCATGAAGAAGGCGACCGACCATCCAGCTCGGATCAACTGTCAACTTCCACGGGCCATTCTGGCTCGCGGATTAGCTATTTGTCGACCAACACCACCGCCACTTCACTATCATCACGCTCTAGTACAATCACCCAGTTTCCTGGTCCCGAGCTACAGGGTAGTAGGCCAGCTTCTACAAGTACTCGGGCCTACTGGTGCACGTCGTAAGTCCACCTCGACCTATCGACCTTCTCAATCATCCAGGCACCTTTGCTGCCCTCTGCAAAAGACACCGTCACTGATACCTGCGTCGCTAGGTGTGACACCGAGTTCAAGCGCAAATTCGACTGGAAGAGGCATGAGGACGAATTCCATGAGCGATACAAAAAGTACCCCTGCCCTGACTGCAATCGTGTGTTTTGGGGTGCCAATACTTTTAACCAACATCACAAGACGCGACACAACTGCAAGACGTGCCCGCATGCCGACAAGGTCATCAAGTATACTAGGAAAAAACGAGCTTGGGCTTGTGGGTTCTGTGCCGCGTTCCTCCCTTCCATGGACCGCTACATTGACCACATTGGTCTCCACTACGAGTCGGGGAGGACCAGAGCTCACTGGTTCCATTCGAATGTTATTTACGGACTTTTGCATCAGCCTGGTATAAATCCAGCATGGAGGGACATTATTGACTCAAAGTTTAGCCATATTCCAAAGGATCAACAGCCTCGTTATGGGTGGGATCCAAAGACAACAGGAAGAAAACAGGGATTCCTCGAGAATGAGACGGCTGGCAACCTCCAAGATCTGCTCGAGTTCTTCAACCCAACCAAGGATGATCCGGCCAAGGTTGCCCGTATGGCGTTTGATTTTGCTGAATTGACGCCTGCCCACCAGGCTCCCGGCCGGTCGAGCCTGGAGGTTCCCGATAAATCAGCACCTCCGCCACCGCCGCCCGCACCGAAGCGGGAAAAGTCGTCTGCCTCATCCAAGCGCAAGCCCAGCGGCGGTATACACAAGAACTCGGCGCCTCAAGAGCTACCTCGGCCACCGGTGTTGAAGGAGCGCCCTCTGACGCGCTGGCCTGGCCTACAGCAGCCCGAAATACCAGAATTGCCGAGCATGAAGCCGCTGCCTGGACGCGATTCTGATGTGAATATGAGCGACTACGACGTCACGGCTGTTCCACAGCCATTGTTTGCAGGCACCTTGTCCCCGCCGCCCCACCCGCCGTTCCAGCCTCACACAGCGCCCACAATCTCTATATCTCGTTCTTCTGATCAACCTAGCTTCCTCGCGCCGCCGACACCCCTTCCTTCGACGCCGTCGACTCCCTTCCCAGGCAGCGCTATGCCTCGCGATACCGTGGTTGACTTGCTTTCCGAGTACATGACGCCAGCTCAGCTCCAAGGGCTGGCCGGCTCTGAGTTGCAGCAGCAGCAGCAGCAGCAGCAGCAGCCGCCGCCGCCGCCCCACGTGTCACAAGGAATGGGCGGCCACACACAATTTGGCGCTTATGAAGACTGGAATTCTATTTGCAGCACTATGGTCGAAGACATTTCATCACCAGCCCATGCTGGAGCCCCGCTACCACTTGCGCCGCATGAGCGACAACAACAGGCTGTAAGACGATCTGATTTTTGGGCATCACAGGGTGACGGTCCCGAGGCCATGTATATGGAGGGCCTTCAAAGATGTGATCTCGGGTCGCTGCCGCCGCCTTCCATCCATGAGCAGAGTATTGGACGCCGGTCCGATGTATGGGCATCCTCTAGTACGGTGGATTACGAAGGCATGGGCTACGACGAGGAGATCGCGCCGCCGCCGCCCAGCGCGAACTGGCTGTAAAAGCGCATATAGCCTAAGCGACCACTGCGATTGAAACTCCAGTGGCCAGAGAATCGAGTCCAGCTGGACACTGAATCCACGGGACAGCAGCCCGAGACGGCGGGCTCGGACTGTTTTTACTAATGATAATAGAGCGGATACATTAAGGATACCCCCCTTCTTGAGGAAGATGTCATTGTACCTGGATAAAAAGGTCGTCCACTTCGCCGGGACCATGGGAGCGACGGTTAGCTTGGACGACATGTGTAATATTATAAAGGAACTTCCTTCTAGCTTGTGTATAAATACAACAATATCAACGTTATTTTCCCGCTAAAAAAAGCTTTTGGTTAGCGCGATACGTGGTTCAAATATGACCGGGGCGCAAGAATAATAGTACAGGTACAGAGAGGATCTACGCTCAAGGCGCGACTATTGGCTTGCCCAAGTTGCCCAGCTACTTTTATGCTTATGAATGTCGAAGAAGCATTGGGGGAATTCTAGATCATTTCTGGGCTAGTCTGACGGCATCTAGTCTTGCTAGCTTCCAGTGCTAACGGTCCTTGCTGCAATCGGCAAGGAGGGGCTCGCCTAGCCCACTTTTGATCGCGACTTCTCCTTCCTGTCGGCGGGCCCCTTGACCCCTTCTGCTTCTGCAACTGAGCTGTCAACTAGTGTGCGTTGTCGCGTGGCAAAAGGAAGAAGGTGCCTTTTCACTACTGCCTCATGCACGTTGAGCTGTCTACTATGTACATGCAGGAAAAGATACGCACCTTCCAAGAATCAAGCGAGCATATCTCTCTGGCTTTTGCCTGCGAAAGTTTCTCTTCGCACTCGCTCAAAGTCGACGACCAGCTCGGTGGCGGTCCAGCGAGCGACCTTTGGCTCCAAGATATTTTCAAATGGTGGGCTTTCATTTGCAAGTCAAGCAAGACCCCCGAATTGCGTACTCTCACCCGACACCAGAAAGATGTATCGAATTGTTGCAATGGCTAATCAATTGCCAAAAATGAAGGTCAGCAGCCCCGTATTGACGCCACCAGGTCTTTCCTCCCTTCTTCTAACATGACGCTTGAACAGCAAATCGAGGTAGCCAGCCAGCTCCGCTCTATGTCATCATCATCATCACCATGATGGCTTCCGTGACAGTCCTCTGGGTCTCATTGACCGAATACTATATCACCAAAAAGACACGCTTGCCACCAAAAAGTCAGCGCAAATCGAGAAAGAAGGAAAGTCGAGTGCGCAAGCTCATGTTTTGACCGTGGTCGACTCTGCCAACGCCTCTAGCAAGTCCATACTGTGATGGTCCAAGATGGCAGCGCAGTGGCGCTGCGATATGGCGTCTACGACAACCTTGGGTTGCATCATGGGCCCTGCGAGAGCCCACGCAAAGCCTTGCATTTGGAACATGCGATATTCCTAACAGACAGCGTCAGCCAGCTTGATCTAGTCGGGCTCATTTGGGTGCACTTACGTCCCATACATCTTCCAGCGCAAAGCTTGGTCCTCCAGCTCGAAAGAGCTCCTCGAGGTAGAAACCAAAGAGCTTCCGTTCGTGCTGCCTCCGATCCTCAATCGTCAGGGCTCCCGTCATGAAGTATGCCACGTCGTGAGCAGCCGAGTTGACGTGAATGCATTGCCAGTCGAGAAATCCTGGCTGGCCTTCAGCATCGATAAAGGTGTTGCCCACCTGGGTATCACCGTGA
Source organism: Coniella vitis (assembly GCA_011317545.1). Classification (NCBI taxonomy): domain Eukaryota; kingdom Fungi; phylum Ascomycota; class Sordariomycetes; order Diaporthales; family Schizoparmaceae; genus Coniella; species Coniella vitis. The sequence continues at coordinate 2,208,903 of WUJK01000004.1, read as the reverse complement.
ACCATGCACACCATCTGGTAGCTACCACCCGCCCACAACGTTTGTAGACAGCGAACGACACGTTCTCTATCGCGCCAAAACACATCGGCGACAGGCGGGCGTACTGCAGGATCTTCAAAGCGCGATGCCCAATTTTCCGGGCTCATCATGCCAGCAATCACGTCGCGCAACCCAAAGTCGCGAGGAACCCAAGGCAAATCAGCCTGTTTCGCACCCCAGGTGGCTGCGTGTAGGCGAGCAAGCTGACACAGCGCTGCTCCTACACGCTCCACAGGCCATGTGCGCAACGGATCGCCAAATGTGAAGTGACGGGCTGTAACGTCTTCGAGAATGACGATTCCCTGGCCTTTACCACTGGGTTTGTCGACTCCGCACCAGTAGGCTGGAATAAGTCGCAAGCCAGGAATCCTGGGTGCGATGTGGTGGTAGAACTGGGCCTCAAGACGGTAGACTGCAAAGAGAGCCGGTAGCATTTCAAGAAGTTGGGGGTTGAAGCCTCCTTTGACACAGAGGCAAACAGGCGGGAGCGCTCGCAGAGATGCAAAGGACTTGCTGTACGTCAGCTCCACCAGCACCTTGCTGCCAGATCCGTGTATCACCTCACGCAATCGGATTGAAGAAATTGGAACGCCGAGTACTTTGGACAGCCATGCCGCTGTGATGGCATCGACAACAAGAGGCAGTGGCTCGTCTGATTCGAGAGGTCGGACAGCAGCGGCATGCTGACGAAAAAGGACCGCCCAGAGCTTGTCTACCCAACCCTGAAATGAGCCCTCAACGACAGCCATGGCGGCATCAATGAGCACAATTCGGTGTGATTGGGAGTGTCTCGGAAGGCAATATAGAGCGGGTTATGATCGATTATTTGTGCCTCGCAATTTTTACCCTTCGCGGTTTTCGCTTTGCTCTTCCCTTTCTCTGTCGTCCAGAAGCAGGCTAACTGATCGCGGAAATGATGTTGGGCTGTTGGAATTCTGAATTGTCAAAGAGTAAACTTTTCGAGAATATGGGTTGTGACCAAAGATTAAAGCAAGGATCTTTGTAAAGCTTCTAGTGCTAAAGGGCTGACGATTCTTGGCCAGTGTCCTTTGCTTTCTGCCTGCTTCTTGCCCAAATGTCCGTCCACCGATGCTGCAAGGGCGGCTTCAATGGGGACGCAATGCCACGTGCGACAGCTTTTCAGTGGTCGGACCCCTAGCTAATTACTATGTACGGAGCTCTGGATGGGGTTATTCTCTATTGGGTGTGTACATGTACACTAAGACATGCATGTTGGGAGGCATGCTCAGTGCGTGGTTCGCGGGGACGCATGGCGATTATCGCTTCCTCGTTAGATCCGGGCCCCAGTTGGCTCATGTTTTGGCCCACGAAATAGTGTCTACCTGCACAGGCTAGGGTGGCCGTCACAGGGATGGTGAACGAGGCTACAGCTCCGAAACGATACCTCGTGCTGCAGGACCTTTTGCTCAAGTGGTTGGTGGTTGGGACAAGGGGCCACTACTTAGTACGCAGAGCCTAGTGCAAAAGGACATGAGTATAGTTCGCCGGCTGTTGCGCTGCTCTAGAGCGGACAAGCAGCACACGGCAAAGAGCAAGAAGACGGAGAAGAAAGTTCAGACTGATGACACCGGCCCGTCGTGATTAATGTGGGAGGGCAGCACGCACACCACAGAAGAACGGTTCAAGCAATCTGACAGATTCTCTGGGTGTACTATGTAGAGCTGTTGCTATGACAGGTCAATCCTTCGCCGAGCCAAACCACCAACCACTCGAGACCATTTCAACGAAGGTCCCGGCTAGAAACGGGAGCCTGTGTCCGGAAACTGGCGGGCCGCAGAATCCGCATCTATGACGGGCCGTGCCCTCACAAGTTCAAAGGACGAAGGGGTCGCCTCAGATAGGAAGGTTGCAGCGCCGTTCGTGAGCATTTCCCAAGACGGCAGAAGTGTGGTTGCAGCGAAGGCTTGTTCGCTTGGGCCCGCAATACTCTATTGAGCCTACGTTCCAGGTCTCACCAAAAGGGGTGTGGAGCTGATGCGTGATGGTCACCCTGCCTGATGCAGGGGAACGTCCAACGTGTGTTTTTTTGTCAAGTCATTCGAGAAAAGGAAAAGCAACAAAACGAACGAGGGGGAGCAAGGAAAAACTCCAGACAAGGAAATGAGAGTCACTATGATGTGGCGACCGTGCAAAAAGAGAAGCGGGAAAGGGAGGACGGTTGTCGCCAATGAGAGTGGCGGGAGCAAAACTGCCAGACTCTCCACGCCGAGAGAAAAAGGAACACAGGAAAATGGCGAGGCAAGAAGCGCGATAGACACGAGACCCCCGACAGAACCATCCCGCTAGCACGGAGAGAAAAGCAAGACAGGTTTGGAGTGAGAAGCAGGGAAAAGAAACAAAGGTTGGCCCCAAAAGACGAATCGTGGTCCGGCATTCCGAATCAAACCTGCTGCAGTGTTGATCGACGTACTTTTGATGTGGCCCAGCCAAGGGGTCAAGCGCCTATACAAGTGGGCAGCACAGCGTGGAATATAATGGCGCTAATCTCTCTCGATAAAGTGGCACTCAGACACGCAGAACATTATAGCCAGCTGGGCGGGATGGACTAGCACACAAGACAGCAGAGAATTGAGCGAACTGCTGCTGTGCTCGGCCTGTCGGACTCGACAGCACAAGACGGGCCCGGACTCGAAGAGGCAAAAATATCAAGGACGGCATAGGACAATTCGGGTTGGATATTACCGCTGTCGGCGCTCTTTACAACTCTCTTTCTTTCCAGTCTCTCTGGGGTTTGTTTCTCTCTATCCTTCCGGCATCGAACGTGCTTTTACGTGGTGGTGCAGCCTCTCTATGCGTCGCCAGCTTGACAATACTTGCTTGACCCATCACAACTCAACACAAACCTCACCATGTCCGAAGTGGGCTTGATGCCAGTGCCCGAGGGCGAGACGGCGGATTTCAAGGGCATGTCAGATCTCCAGGTTACCATACTGGCTGTCTACATTACAACTTCTGCGCTTGCCACAATTGGGCTTATACTACGACTATATACCGGAGCAGTTCTGTCACGGAATCTGGGCCTGGATGCGTGTAAGTCAGCACTTGCGAACAAAGAAATATCTGCCTTTGAATATCACCGTCGACCCCACAACAACACTGCATGGCTAGCTGTCAAGGGCGCAAGAAAGTTATCTTGAATCTCCAACTCCATCATGTCTCCCAGCGGAGCCCTAGTGCAGAACTTTGGCTGATTGGTCTCTTCATCTCTTACGCCACAGTCTTCCTCATCGCGGCATGGGCCATCTACCTTGCCTCCTTCATTGGCATGGTTGAAGTCATGCCATGTGGCTTTGGCAAACATCTATGGAGCGTAACAGCAAACGGATTACAATGCTATAAAAATGTCAGTCAGGCGCAGTTTCCCCCAGACCACCGAGAAGAGAAGCCTGGCAGACCTGAATGCTGACGCTTTGCTAGATGTTGCTCTTTCTGGGCGTATCCTATTTCTGGCCGCCAACGCTGGCTAAACTCTCTCTCATTGTTCTCTACCACCGGATCAATCCATCGCGTCCTTACCGGCTGGCGCTTTATGCCATTGCTTTCGCTTGTACCACTTATACCCTCATCTTCACCATTATCCTCTCTGTGCCCTGCAATCCGCTTCATGAAGGCACGACGACTTGTCTTAACAACCTTGCCCTGGCGCAAGCGATCCTCAATATCTCCACAGATGGTGTGCTCATTATTATGCCGATGATCACTCTCTATGGCCTGCAGATGCCACAAAAGCAGAAAGTGACGGTGGGTCTAATTTTGGGACTGGGCTCTGGGTGAGTCTCGATACCTTTTTTCATTGCAAATTTTGTTTCGTTTCATCATGGGTGGCTCGTCAATCTGAGAGCAGTCCTACTCGTTGGCAAACTATATACTTGAGTCAAGCTAACACATGCTTTGCATTGAAAAACAGAGCCGTCGTCGCCTCTTGTGTCCGCATCGCCTATGTCCGCGCAATGCAAGACAACCCTGACGTTCTCTACACCCAAGGCAGTGCCGCCGTCTGGAGCGCTGTTGAGATCAACATTGGCATTCTGTGCAACTGTCTCGCCATGCTTAAGCCATTCGTTCGTCGCCATTTGCCCTGGCTGCGCAGCCTCATTGGCATGCGTAGCGGCGCAAGTGGCAGCGCCGGATGTGGCAATCCGAACCAACACCCTGAACTCTACGTCAAGCGTGCTGGCGCCAGAGCAGCATCAGGTGGCGGTGCAAACTCCGCAGCGAGACAGCACCACCTGCACCACCATCTCCACAAGGAGAGGCTCGGCAGTGGAAGAAAACCCGGCGGGCCGTACGAGCTGTACAGCTACGGCCGGGACCGCAGCGGGTTCGGGGACTTGTGGAAGCATGGGAGCAGCGGTTGTGGCACACAGGAAGCCCATATTGAAGGTGCGTGTCGGAGTGACAGCCGCAGCGACAGTTTGAGTGCTGCGCAGGAAGAAGCCGCAAGGCAGGGCGGGATCTTGGTAGTCACTACGCTTGCGATGGGCAGGTCGAGCCAGGGTGATGGGAGCAGTACGGAGGAGATCCTGGCCAGGGAGCGAAGCGTCGACGATGATACGGCGCTTTCCATCAAGGCCAAGGATGAGAGTGTCTAAATGGACGGTGAATGGGGCCGACGACGATGGTTACACCCAAGGCTACACTACACTAAACTGCATTACGCTACGCTGCGCTACACGAACTACACCCCATCACATGACGCAAAACTACGCCTACGGTACGCCATATCCAGCGCTGTCAGCACAGTACGCAGCACGGCACGGCACGGCACGGCACCCTGCATTGTTTCTTGGAGTATGGTCATTGGGAAATAGATACCAATTGCGTAGCGGAAATGGTTCCGAGAGTAATGGGACTGATGGTTGGGTTGGTTGGGTTGGTAGCGTGAGCACACCCATATCTTTCGGAGTTTTACACGGACAGGTGGGAAAGGAAAAAGACCAAGGGAGGATATCTACACATTACATTGTAATTCCGTTGCTGTGCCGCTTTCAAAGGTTTTTTTTTTTTTTTTTTCTTCTTTCTTTCTGTTTGTTGTGCTTCACCAGTGAGCAAGCTTCTACTATATACAGGATACCAGCTTGATTTGATATCATATCAACTCAAATTACCTAGATTTCTTCTTGTGTTGGAAAACACAAATAAAGAACATTAAGAGATAAACTTCCTAGCTTGGTATAGTATGTCATCTGTGAGCGTTTTTGCTTGGACTCTTCGTACAAATACGAAAATGTGCAGGGCCCAGACACGAGAGCCATGGCCTGGCCGTGGCCCGATGCTTAATGAACGGTTTGATTCATAGTCTTGACGTTACACCTGGTCATACTTATATTATACGATCAAGGATCACATAGCAAAGTACCTGCTCCCCCGAAAGCGAGGCAATCAAGAGCGTGGAGGGGAGAGAGGGCAAGAGAGATACGCGACAAAAGTCCAAAAAATTATGTATCGATGAAATGATACAAACGAGCAAGGAAAAAAAAAAAAAGAAAATAGGAATTTTACTCCTAGACATTTCCCCCCCCCCCCCCTTTTCGTTCCCATCCCGCACGTTTAGTGTGTGTACATGGTATTATGTGTTGCATTTTATTTGGTGTATCATGTCTTGCTTGAAGGGCTAATTAAATCAAAAGGTCCTTGTTTCTCTTGTCATACATTTTTTTTTTTTAACTCTGCCAACCAACCTATGAGAATCAACGGACGGCTTTTCCTTTGCTCGGGGCGACATTTTCAGAAATTCTTTTGTTTCTTTTTTTTCTTTCCCCTATGTCATGGTATGCCTGTGTGTGTGTGTGCGACGAACGGGATGGCGAATGCATGTCATGTCATGTGTAAGTATATGCAAGTGTGCGCTGTGTGCCGTCCCGCGTGTTTTGTGTGTGTAATGAGTCTAATTTATGTGCACGTGCACGTGCGAAACGGGAAATGTGAAGTTGTACAGCAAGTAGTGCAGTAGTATCTTTTTTTTTCCCTCCCTCTCTCTCTCTTTGGTAACACCAGAGAGAGATTTGAATCAGACGGGTGAACTAGACGTGAGATAAGGGGGGGGTTTTCGGGGAAGTCCGGGGAGCAGGGCGAACCTTCTAGGTGTAATGAGTCTTGGGAAAGGAAGGAGAGAAAAGGAAGGGGGAGAGTGCATTACTATGTACACAGAGATGCAGGATCGGATTTGACGATGGTATAAAGCAAGTTAGCAATGTACAGGCCACGTTCTGAAATGGTCCACAGACTCATCGGATGAATATTGCTGCACATCTAACTTGGTATATCGCACTTCATCAGCAATCTAGCGATCTGTTGGACCAAAAAGAATGGTCGGGGTGTCGTCGACCCACTGAACTGCTGCCTATCACTAACCATGCTACCCATCACAAGGTGGTAAGCCTCAAGTAGGCCTGCCACTCTCCAACAGATCAAATGCCTCTCTACTCCATGGCCCCTCGCTCCTAGCAGACTGGAATCCTGGAAAAGTCATCTTCTTCTTAGCCCGCTTGGGTTCTTCTTCCTGGGCAGCAGGAGGAGCGGGCACTTCAAGCGGCGTCGCCGCAAAATCTGCCGTTGAAATTGGGACCAAAAAAACAGGAGGGGGCAAAACCCGTGAGGGGACCTGCCCAGCGGCGTCTGACTTGAGTGCTGCTTTACGGCCACGGCTTGCTGGATTCGCTAACCGAGCAACAGGCTTGATCATTGACATACTATCGGTCTCGGTTGAGACTTCATGGCAAGTTCTCGTATAAGGCAGCTGTGTTTTCAGATTGTTAACTCGCTGGACCGCTGGCATGGGACGACGCAGGCCCACGGAGCCTTGTCGTGGCAGGGGACCATTCAAGCCCAACATTGGTCGAGGATTATCGGATGAGATTGGTTCGTCCGTGAACGCGCCGGTGCCGGGCTTCCTGGAGGCCGTGTCGTTGATTGGTTGGTATGAGAATAGTCCCTGTGGAGAGGCTTGGCGTTGATTCACGAGCGCGTCTTGCACAACAGCGTCCACTCCGGTACATTGCTCAGATGTCACTGCCTTCGTTGCCGTGGGATGTTGTTGGACGGTCGTTGTGGTATTTTCAGACGGATGTTCGACAGTAACGGGGAATGGAGCTTCTTCGGTTCGTTGCACAGAAGCTATGATGGGGCTTTCAAAAGCTGGTCTTCGGACAGCAACCACACTTTCAGCCGCGCTTTCTGGCAATATTTCTTCATCGATGGACAAGTTGCTCAGAATCATCGTATGGTCTGGTAGTGATGGCTCTCGTGAACCATTGATCGGTAGTACACCGTCAACCGCTACTGCGTCCATTGTCATTATTTGCTCCTCCGACGTTGTAGGCAGGTGGCCAGGTCGTGTCGATGGTGTGTGAGCTCCATCTGGCACCGATGTACTGGCTTGCACGTCGGTCTCTGCTGCAGACCCGGATCCAGGCGTTGGAACATGACCCACGTCTTTGCCAGACGCGACAATCACGGGTGTTGCCACATCGAGTTCAGCTGAAGTAGGGGAGACGCCGTGTTCGGCCTGAGGTGCATGATCGCCAGGGCTAACAAATTCCGGTCTGTCAGGCGCATCAATCTCCGCCACAGAATACCTTTCGTCGAGACATGGTGTAACTTGCCGTTGCTCCGCTTCGCCGATAGTCTCTGATGCATTCAAGGCTTGAGTAAGAGGGGTTTCGTCATGATGTTTGGACATTGTCGGCAGTAAACCGCCCAGAAATTGGTTAGCGACCCCATGAGCTGTGGAAAAGCGAGCAACCGGTATCCCGGCCCCCCTAAAACCGAGACTAGCATTCAGCATCGCCAAATTGAGGCCAACGAGCTCCCGGCTCTTGACGCTCTTCTTGATTTTGGTCAGACGCGGTTGAGCCTTACTGCCCGAGGATGCATTTTTCCCACGAGTAGAAGCAATGCCAGCATCCGCACCTTTGTGCTCAGCTGACGTGGAGGCATCGTCTGATTCGACTACACGGTTTCGTTTGGCCCTCCGGGGCGCGGTGTTCCTGCCAGACTTGCGTCTTGGGGAAGCACTATCAACTTGTATCTCTGGATGCGCTGTCGTGCGTTTCGATCTTTGGGGCTTGACGATAGTTTCATCGTCACTAGAATCGTCCCATAATGGCTCTGGTGCGCATTTACGGTGACTCTGACGAGTGTCACGCTTTGTCCTCCTCGGCGATTCCTGTCCGGAGGTAGGTGAGGTTCGTGTATCCTCTACAATCGTCAAGGCCGCTTTACTGGAATCCATCCGTGTTCGAGGGTCATCTCTAGATGCCACGTCTTTCCCACTTTCATCATTGTCGTCGTCGTCGTCGTCGTCGTCATCGTCGATCACAATTTTACGTCGTTTCCTTGGATCTCTGCGGCGTTCTGTTCCGTGGTTTTTCTCAGGGACTTCTTCTGGCGAGGGTGGCCTCTCCAGCAACCTTGGGCTTGAAGCACTTGTATGCTCATGTTCGGGGGTGGCCTTTCTTGGTATGGCCGTGGCGAGCCAAGGCGAATCAGGTGAGGACGAAGGTATATGATATGGGTCGAACGCTGCCGCCTGTAAGAGACCTTGTCGTTCTGACTGCTCAGTGGGTGCCTGGTGTTGCGACTTCAATAGAGGTCCATCAACATCTGCTGCTGTTCCAGGTCCGTCATTACCAAGTCGATGCAGAGAATCTACGTCATGTGTGCTCGGCATTTGACTTCCGAACGGATCACCAGCATCAGGCTCGGGCGAGGCATGGGCTGCAGATGGCTGTGACGAACAGAAGATGTGTTGTGCGTCTTCTCCAAGCTCGGTCGCGGTCGTACGCTGGATAGCATTGACGCATTTCGCCGGAGATTCTGGAATGCTTGGTTGTACCTCGGATGAAAGCCAATCAGGGCAGTCGTGGTCATTGTCGCCAGGGGCGAGATGTGTATCTCCGTTGTCCATTGCAATGACTGGTCTTGTCTCAGCACCCCGCTTATGTGCTTTCTTTGGCGCTTCTGACATGATCAAGAGGCCGCGTTTCTTGCTTGGTTTGAGACGAAGCTCAGTAGTAGGTCTAGCAGCTTTTTCAATCTCAGCGGCTTTCCCAGAACCCAACATATTTCCAGCACTTCTAGTTTCGTAAGCGATATTCGTGGTATTGCGCTTGGATCCAGCAGGGTGGGTGTTGTCCGGATTGCTTGATTTTCCGCTCTCTTTGGTCAAAGCCTTGGATATGGGCTTTGACTGGAGATCCGGACTGTCCTTGGTAACGTCGAGGGACATGTAGCAATCTGGCTCGTTCCTGCTGATATTCTTGGTAGGCTGCTCATACGCCCTTTCTGTGTTGTGCGATCCGTTCGCTCTCCCTGCCTGACGTCCTGGTTCGGCGCGGGAAACAATTGAGTCCAGAACCTCTAGAGCCTCGTCATCTTCCTGAGCAGCTGTGGATCCAAGCACTTGTTGCTTGTGAAGCAGATTGCCCGCCACTCGACTTTTCGGATTGGGATTGTTGCTTGGCATGGCACTTCTACTGCTCAGAAAGCAGCTTTCCGGCTTGTCGGCTGGCTGACAATGTTGGGTCGGGGGCTGTGGTGGGTTTGTCCGTTCTTTTGTGATTTCCCTCGCTTGTCTGGAAGCGTCATCGCCTGGACGTTCCGTAGGTGCGCTTGAATCAGGAGTGCTGGCAACTTGACGTCTAAGTTGCAGAGAGCTCATAGGAGTAGCACTGAGAGTCAAGGCCTGTCCGAAGAGCGCACGAGCGTGACTGGTCTTGCTTGGAGGTAGATCGTCGAATTTTCTCCGCTTCGAGGCTCGGTCGTCGGGCGCTTGAGCATGCGAATGCCGTTGCTCGAAAGGTGATTCCTTGGGCACAAAGGCTCTGCCATGGTGCCCTGATGGTGTGCCAATGACCTGATGCAGCGGCCGGTGCCTCAGTTGGAAGTGATCTGGTGGGATCGGCCTCGTACTTGGCCTCGCTGACACTGTACTCGAACTTGTCGAACGCGCAACAGCCTGGATATGGCGCTGCTCCTTTTCCTTGGCTCTCTTGTCGAGTAGCTCGGTCAGGTCTTGGTTGGTGCGCTGGAGAAGCTCCTGCACCTGAACCATGACGCCGCCGCGAGAGAGCTCGATTTCCTCGCCTTCCGCAAAGTCATGGTCGTGTTGCCAATGTGTATCGCCGACAAAGCTGCCCCGCTCATCGTAGACCATAACCCGCTTGTTGAAGGTATGGAATTTGAGGCGGCCATCTTGCCAGCGCTTCTGCTTGCGCCGCAAGTCGTGGGTGTAGAGGCAGATGAATTCGGCGACTGCGGCGGTTGCGGGCGGTGGGCTGGATCGCGGTTGTGCAGACATGACGGGTCTTTGTTGAGGCACCGCCAGAAAGCGACAAATAATGTTCGACCTCTATCCGACCGGCTGCGCAACCATGCCACCATGGCCGGTGAGAGTGCCTCTGGCACGTTAATGGGGTTGACGCGTCGCAGGGGCCAGAGTTTACCGTGGCTGATTAACGCAACGCGTCGAAGCACTAAGCGCCCGCGCTGTCAGCTGACTGTTCGAATCGAGTGGCGGCATGAAGCACCACTAAATTCCAACGTTGCAGGGGCTGGAAGAGTCTCGAAAATTTGCCTTTATTGGCATGAGCGAAGCACTAACAGCTTCGCAGGCTGCCAATCTGCCAAGTCTTATATTGGCACACGTTCTAGCGGGAGGGTTTCAGCGGCGGAACCCGAACTGCGCCAGGGGTTCTCGCTAATAGTAGTGCTCTGCTGCAGCTACTATGTAGAGCTACTATTACCATATTATCCAGTACATAGTATATAGTGCATCGTGAAGGACTCAAAGAACTCATGTAACTACCACTGTGGATGCCTTTGCAAGTCAATTCTTCGATTTCTCTGTTATGATAGTCTGAAAAATGCAAATCGACGTCCATGCATGGAATCCTTTAGGGCGTTCCTCGCTTAATTTTATTCGTTGTTTAGGTCAGACCATAGTACTTCTCCGTACATAGTACATAGTAGTGCAGAGTACTCGGGTAATCCCAGTCTTTACGGAGTTCAAGATTAGGCAGCGTCATCGCCTCAATTTCCCATATGCCAATGCTGTTTCGATGCTTTCTCCGCACTCGGTTGCCATTTTCCCCCGAGGTACAAAGTACCCTGTCTGCAGCTCAACAGCTACCTCGACACACAACAAGAAGGGACGAAGACGTGTGTCTTGGTTTTTCCCTCTGGTACGCCCAGTTGCCCAATTCTTCACCCTGCTACACTGCTACAGTAGTCGCTCGTTTGCCCAATTTGGCCTGGCCTTCGCTGATGTCACGCGGGCAGCCTCTCATCCCATTACAGTCTCAGTTGCTTCACTTCCACTTTCGCTAATTGCAAGGCCCACCTGGTGCTCGCCCACGGATTTATCGCCCCTATTGAAGCTGCGCTGCAACCCAGCAGTTGCTGTTGCCTGGTCTCTGACATCAACGCCCACGCTTACATACCGAGTTTCCCATCTGTTTGATCCAGCTCTCATCCTCGCCTCGCTACAATCGCACGCCTTCCAAGGTCGCCAACAGTCCCGTCACCATGCAGTCAGTCCAGAGGAAGTTTGGCAAGCTCATGAACAAGGGCCCAGGCGATAATGCCAAGGTCTCAGTACTCTTGAACGACTATGAGGACGCGGACCGTCTGCTTGCAAAGGTAAGTACCAAATCTCCTATGCACGAATTCGTGGTGCGCAGTCCGGAGGCAAAAGCTAACCCTGTCTGAACATACAGCTCGTCGAAAGTACCAAATCATGGCAAGAGTCGTGGGATAGCCTCGTTTCATCCCAACTCGACATTGCTGTTGTCTACGCTTCGCTCTACGATCCGATTGTTGGTGCAACCGACGGTCACGGCCGCCCAGCGCAGCCAACAGGCGAGGAGCAACTCCGCCGAACATTTGCGCTCAAGGAAGCCTACACGGAGCTGAGAACGGAGCTCGTCGAGGGCATCCAGTCAATCGAAAAGAACATTATTAACCCGGCTCTCGACGCCCGCAACTCGATTGCTCCAATACGAAAGACGATAAAGAAGCGCGAGAACAAGAGGTTGGATTTGGAGCAATCCCAAGACAAGGTTCACAAACTCCACAGAAAGATGCCCAGATCGGCCAAGGAAGATGCCCAGTTATCACGACTCGAGGACGATCTGGTCACGTTACAGGAGGTACGTTCCATACTCATTCCGTACCGTCTTTCACCTTGCTGATTTCTTTTCTACCAAGGAGTTCGAAATTGCCGACACGCATTTGCGAGAGACGCTACCTCCACTCATTCAGGCTGCGTTCAGCCTCATTCCTCCTCTACTTGCGACTCATGTCCAAATCCAGAACCATCTGCTTGGTTTGTATTACACAGTCCTTCACGGATACTGCGAAGAAAATGGCTTCCAGTCTCCGCCGCCTCCCATGGACCAGGTCGTCTCGTGCTGGAGTGATGATTTTGGGCCTGCAAAGAAAGAAGTGGAGGCAATACCCTTGATTGCGCGGGGCAGAGGCATTCGGGAGCCTTTGAAGCTTAGCGGAGAAGAGACCGGTCCAGGCGGCCGGAAGCTCTCTGCGCCCGCTCTTGGTTTCGACAGCGTGCGTCGCACATCGTCAAGCCTGATTCCAAGTTCTAACGGACCTCGGCGGGTACCTTCCAATCAATCCTTGTCGCCCAATCCGTCGCCGCAACCCAGCCCAAAGATTGGCCCCAGGCCAGACATGAAGAGTCCTGGTTACACGGGGCATCTCAGGCCCACCGATTTTACCACGGCGAGCGATTTAGGCAAATCGTCTGGCCGAATTTCCCCAGCGCAGGTCCGGCAGGCATCAGCAGATGGATACTTTGCAGGTCGCGTTCCCCCGTCTCCAGCGTCGACTATTGCGTCCAATTATTCCCAGAGCAGCAGCAATGGAGTCGTAGGCAAGAAGAAGCCGCCTCCGCCTCCACCGAAGCGCATACCCAGCGGTAGGCTTGAGGAATTTGTGATAGCTCAGTATGATTTTGCTGGCCAAGGTGCGGGAGATTTGTCCTTCCGCGAGGGCGACCGCATCAAGATCATCAAGAAGACGAATACGGACCAGGACTGGTGGATGGGGGAGTTGGGCGGGGCCAGAGGAAGTTTTCCAGCAAACTATTGCAAGCCGGCTTAGCCCGTGTCAGGCATTTTGATCTAGCCTTCAATATGAATGGTTGGGCCGGAGTTTGTCTCGTCTTTTCCAGGCTTGTCGCACTTGATCCAACGACAAGGGGCGAGAACTGCTACGTTTGAGTTACGCCCTACACTTGTATACATACACATATATGTATTTGAGGATACCCCATGTTTAGCACAAGCACGCACCCAACAAGGCACTTTTGCGGGAAGATTAGATAGCGCCGACTTACCTACTATGTGTACTCTTGATTGTATTTTTACAATAGACGTCACAGATTATTGGATAGCACCATGTGGGCTTTGGCGACGTCTTACGTGTGCAAGTCATTCTTTCGTGAAGTAGCCGGTGGTTGGGACCGAGTAGACGACGGGTTGCGTTGCAACAGCTGCTCACAATAGTGATAGGGGGAGTTTTCATTTTGCCGTACTTCTTATTGACGTTTGAAATGATGGGGCTTGCCTTGTACAGCACGAATATACATAATATACTTGAATGTTTACAAACTTTGCACAATTACACCATACGTATTTCATATCCAAGCCAAGGCCGAGTGGAGGCTTGCCTATCCTTGGGCAGCTCGGTCCACAGTCAAAACGCGCAAGTTCATCACTACGTGTACTGGGTGTCGGGTCTCCAGCACACCTGAAATCGCTACGACTGTGACAGGCCACGTCGGCCTCAGGCTCTACTTGGCGAACGGAACCACCGTACAGATGCTGTGCTTGGTCATGTTTCGGCGAGCTGAAAGGGGCGGACTTGCCACTGGCACCGACCTCAGCGAGTATAAAGAGGAGGCCATGCCCCATCGTGCACCTCTCGAACAATGTGAGGCTCTGCGACGCGCTTGCCCACGTCCAGTCCGCTTCCCGGTCTCACGCACACTCTCTGTCGTCTTGCTAAGCAAAGGGCGGAGTCAGTCGGGCATATTGACAAGAGAGGTTCGGCCGATCATCATCTGTTGCCGTAGCCCCACCCTCTCCGGATGCAGCCAACGCTGAAAGGCAGTGGCCCATTGGCCAATCTGTACTGGATTCATCGCGCAAGGTGTGCAAGTGGGCGAGAGAGCACTAGATGGATGCACTATGAGTCAAAGTGAGCCCTCGTCAATTGGGGTGCTGTTTGAGGATTGGCATTCGACTCAGCCCATCCTCTCGCCGAAAACTAAGCAATGCAACCTTGGATTGGGCCAATGGACGCGCAGCATACAGACCCGCCCAATCTGACAGGTACCTGCATGTGCGTCAGCTTGCGCTAGAGGGGGACTTGACACTGCCCCGAGATAGCCTTGTAGTCGGGTACCATAGTACGATAGGGAAGGTGCCGTCCTAACAGCGACCCCCTTCCCCAGCAAGTCACGCAGCAGCACAGCGAGCCTTACCGCTTTGGGCTCGCCGACAGTGCTTCGATGTTTTGGCCTGCGCCATCTTGGGCCATGTCTGCGTCGCGGCAGGGAATGGGCAGGCAAAGGCTCACAGGTACCCCGGTTTCAAGGCCGCAACAACCAGATATCAAGATGACTCCCTCCCGAAAACGACGGCCATCTCGAGCCTTCCGTTCTCTCCTGTTCATTATCCTCATTCCTGTGTCTCGACAATCGACGTCGAGCGATTCTGTGTGCTGTCGTGTGAAGTGCGAGCCCCGTGCCCAGGCAGTCCTCAGTCCGGAACCAACCAAAGACTCATTTCTGCCCCCCACCAGCTGCCCGCCCGCCCGCCCGTCCTCCTCCTTCCGTCTCGTCCTGCTTAGCACCGCTTATATCCGGTCTTTCGGCCGTACTTCTCGGCCTTTGGCTCTGTGTCCGCCGTGCTCCTTCGGACCCTCACATTGCGGTATTTGCGCCAACCTGGCAGCATCAACCACCAAGAAGAACGCCTCGTTCAGCAAGAAGAAGTTACACTTGCAAATAACTTGAATCAAAATCAACCACATTGGACTTGTTTGCCCCACTGGCCAGGAACCCACTCTGTAGCAATGGCCAGCATGTCTCGAAGCACTTCCGACAGCCCTCCCAAGGGCTTCTCCATCCTCCAGCCTGTCCTCGGCGCTGCTCTCTCGTGGATGCCCGCTGTTGGATCCCCTGAGCTGGAACAACTTATCGACGCTTACTTGCCTGGCCCGGCCTCGGCCCACGAGAAGCGAGCTGCCATCTCCATGGACTTCTTTGAGTATTCGGCTCGCACTGGCGAGAACTTCAAGTACTATCCCGTCGCCGTGCCCGTCTCCTCTCCCACCAACTCTGCTCTCAACCCTTCTCCCACCTTGTCCGACCTCAGCTACTACGGCTCTCCCTCGCAATCCTCTACTCCTCTTTCTGCCTCCACATCTGCTACAACAACAACAACAAGGATGTCTCGCGGGTCCTCCCACAAGTCCACGGCCAAGACGGAGCGAACCGATTTCTCCCACCTTCCTGGCATGAAGATCATGACCGCCGCTGGTGAGGACGTGACCAACTCTGTCTCGCGCGGCTGCAAAACCAAGGAGCAGCGTGAGCACGCCCACCTCATGAGAGTGCTCAAGGCCTGCGACGCCTGCAAGAGGAAGAAGATCCGATGCGACCCCAGCCACAAGAGAAGGACAGCCTCGCAGACAAAGGTTACCAAGGCTGAGACGGCAAAGACGACGAAAAAGGCAAAGAAGGCGTCCCCTGCACCATCCTCACAGGCGTCGACAACTCCAGCTGCTCCAGATATCGGTATCGGTATCGGTATTGGCATTGACATCGACCTTGACATTGATATGATGGCTGAGTTCTCCACCTTGGACCAGTCTTGGGACGACCTCTTGTCCTTCAACAACGACCCCATCAACGCTGCCATGCCAGACGATTTCTACGGCGCCATTCCTCAAGACTTTGACTACTTCTTGGGAACCGAGTCCAACTTCTCTCCTACCAACTCTGCCTCGGCCTTTACTGATTCTCCAAGCCTGCCACTGACGCCAGAGGGCCTGTGTCTCAACTCTCAAACCGGCCTGAACGCCTTGAACGATGCCTCACTGCTGCTACAAGCAAATGACCAAGAGCCTATTCTTCCATACCTGGATGAGGGCTTCCACGGCAGCAACTATGTCGACTTCAACCTCTACTCGCCCCAGTCAAGCTGTATCGACGAGGAACCTCTGAAGCTGAGAGCCAAAGACAAGAAGCCCAAGCCGTCCACCGACAAGGTCTCGTCTGCTGGCCAGACCAGCTCACAATCCTGCACTACCCTGCCATCACATGTACCGGAGTGGCAAGTTCCTGGTGTTGGACAGCCACAACAAAGCGGCTTCGCCGGACTCTTCTTAGACGACGGCTTCTCTGCACAACAGTCATGGCACGCTGACGATGGTGGTCACGGTGGCATTGCGACCAGAACCACCACGGCGACACCGCCTGGCCTACCACTACAACAGCAACCACAACAGCGGCCAGGAGACGCAGTAGTTAGCCGAGAGGCGGCATCGCCCTCTGCCTCGCCTGCACCTGCTTCCGCAGTGAATCCCAGACCAGTAACCGCTACGCGCTTCGCAGGCCTCGCTCACAGCAACCCGATTCTCTTCGGTGGCGAGGCCCACATGAGCCAGCAGGCGGTTAGTCCGACAGTAAGACTTCATCTCCTTCCTCATTCAGCGTCCAAGTTCCCACTAGCTAACAATCTCCTAGGTATCACCAACCGCACTGTCTCAAAACCTGGCTTCATGCACACGGAGTCTGGTAACAAGTACCGGTCCGGCAGTAACGGTACAGTCGTCTGCAATTTCAAGCCTACCAGCGTCCGTAACCGTCACCAACCTCCGTGGCGCCCGCGTACCGCTCGGCGGACTGCTACCAGTTGTACTCCGTGACAGCACCTCCAACCCATCCGCCGAGGCTGTCGAGGCACACGTACAAGATCGCGGCCAAGCCTCAACCGTACCGGTATCGGTACGTCAGCCAGCCGAGCTTGGTGCCGGCAACGTCCCCAACACCGTCGTAAATGCTGGCCTAGCCTCGCCCTCGACGACTCACGGCTCCAGCCAACCCCGCCAGTCGCTGCACGGCGAGACCGCCATTGCCGCCACCAGCAGCTTATCACCCACCACACCCACCACACCGCGTCTTCCCGTGGACGACGCCACCTCTCCGGTACGACAATTGCTGAGCCAGCCAACACCAAGTCTGGCCGCTCAGCTGGCCGTATGCGGACTTGTTTCCCTACTGCTGCTGATTGCTGCCGTCGGGGTCACGCCGCTGTTGCAAAACTTGCAGATAATACCCACATACACCTCTGCCTCTGCAAAGGTGCACCACTACCTGCCTACCGCCTCCTCGTCCTGTTTCGTCATACTCTCCGTGCTCTCGACGCTATCTGCTGGCAAATCATTCACAAAAGCCAGCGTGCTCAATAGCGCCAATAGCGCCAGGAGCTTTCTCGGCCGCTCGCCGAGACAGTCCTGCAGAACCACCGCCATTGCTGCGCCCGGGCTTGCCCGGGTGTCTATGGCTTGCTTCTAAGAGAGACACAGAGAGCCAACCACAAACGTCTAGACGACGATAGGAAGACATGCTCTCCCTCTTCGGTTGAGTATTTGGCAAAATCAGGCAGGCATCACTTTGGTGCTTCTATTCTGGGATTCTTATTTTATCTTGCAATTTTTTGTGACAGTGTGCTAATGTGATACCCCCTCTACGCGCTTCTTCAGTTTGGATTTTTATTTTCCTTTTTGTACCGGAAACAATAACTTCATTTCTTTTCTCTGGCTGGTTTGCATTGAGGCAGGTCCATCGTTGTTACATTCCAAGAGATTGGGGCGCTGTAGTTGTTTGTTGATGGCTGGGTTGGAAGAGCGAGAGTTCTTTGAACATTTGAAAATCTCTTGGTACTGGTGCGATGTGGCCTGCCCCCTTGAGGATGCGACTGCCAGGAGAGAGGAATGAAGGCTTGACCGTTGATGAGACCTAGGTTTTCGTTTCTATAGCACCATACTGGGTGTAGCACTGGGTTGGATTCTACCTGCGCCCTTCCTCTTGTTCCCCGCTCTGGGGGCAGAGGTTGCCCGTTGTAGATTGATGTTTTACGCCAGTGTATACTGTAGGAAGGAGATAGAAGAGAATCCAGGTTCTTGACGGCCAACCGATGCTGCTTCGTGCTGAATGACTCGAGCGTACCCACGTAAATTCCCGCGGCTGGAGATGGAACTGTGGTCTATATCCTGATGTGGCTCGACTGTCTTTACATGTGGTGAGGCCCTTGTTGATGCCGAACGTTGAAGACAAATAGCGTATACAATGTTCCCATACGTCCTGGTGAGGTTTTTTTTTTTTTTTTGGTATTCCTCCCGCACCCTTCTTACTCTTAAAAAGCCTATGCTTTGCTTCAATATCAAAGATTATCGCTACACTGATGATCAGTCTTGGAGCGAAAGAGTATATATAGTACTTACTGTATTTAGTGGGAGTACTATGCAGTCTGTAGTAGCCCGTCGTCTATTGTAGTAGTATCCCAAAGTTATCTGCCCGCTTTATCACATTCACAACCCGCCACGTCAGAGTATCCAAAACGCCGTTCCGAATCCAGCTCCAGAACTCCAGATGTACAAAATTCCCGCTTGTCCATCCCCCCCCCCCCCAATCTCTTGCAAAAAAACGGTCAAAACACCCCAAACAAGTCCTTCATGACCAAGCATAGTAATAGTTCTCTTCCCACACTGTATCAGTCGTGCTGGCCGCGCCCTTCCATCGCAAGGAAGGAATAGCAGTGTCTGTGCGCTCATCAAACACCACGTCGACCTCTTGCTCATGGAAATCATGGAACCGCTTGATGCCCCTCGTAAGGAGCTTGTCCGGGTTCCAGACGAGGACCTTTTTGAGCCCCCATGCAGCGCCCTCGGCAGACGCCGCTTGCAGTAACTCAATCACATCCCAGATCTTTTGGTCCTCTGTCACGGCCTCGCCCGTTTCGGGGTTCACGTCGAGCTGCACAAACCGGAGGATCTTGAGCGTCTTTTCCCGCCAGTAGTGCACCCAGTAGCACCAGCTGCGGCCGCAGTGCGAGACGGCGCCGCGGTTCACGATTTCCTTGTCGCTACCATACAGGCGCTGCGTCACAAATGTCTCGCGCTCGAGCTGCCACGAGATTTGCGCATGGTCCGGCACAAAGGCCACGTGGGTCTTTGCGGTATCGGATGCAAAGCGGGTGGTGAAGCGCGCGCGCAGGGACTCGACGTCCTTGGCGCAGAGCGCGGGGAGGTCGTCCATGGTGAGATAGCGGGCCGTTGCGGTGCCGGGGATTTCAAAATGGTCCTGGTGGAGGTGGATGACGGCTTGGTCCGAGGGGAACACGTCCCAGCCGAGGTTGGCGTAGTAGGCGCGGCCAATGTCGCTGTAGAGGGCGCTGCAGGTGCTCTCTGCGTCAACGTACTCTTGCAGCTTGCGGAGCATAAAGGCGGCCATGCCGAGGCGGCGGTATTTGGGGTTGGTGTAGACGCTGGCGATGGCGAAGCCCGTTTCCTCGACGAACCCGCCGCTGGAGCCCTCCCCGCCGGCGCCTTTGCCTGCAATGAAGACGCTCTTTTTGATGGATTCGCACGAGGCAATGATGTGTGTGCCGTCGTGCTTGTGTGCCAGGATCCAGTACATGCAGCGGTCGTCGCGGGCCAGTGCGTGTGTTGATACCTGGGCTTTGCCTTCCAGGTAGCTGTCAATGTCCAACGGCGAGGCCCAGGCCTCGCCATTCAGGCGCCAGGCAATTTTGCGTGTTGTTTCGTCTGCTCGGGTGAAGATGACATCTTGTGTGGTGATGGGCTGGTTCACGATGAAAGGATCGGCCATTCTATGTATTGACAAGGTGGTCTCCTGAGGCGACGAGAGGTGTGCTGGCGATCAATGAGAAAGGAAAAGAAGGATGGGTAAGCAAATGTTATTTTGGTTGAGTTGTTGAAGGTCCAGGAGGAGATGTGTAGCTTGAGTAGCTGTTTATCAAGTACACTTACTATGTATAGGCTGTTGGCGGCCAAGAAAAGGTGCAGCTTAGCTATGGAACGCCGGCGTGCCGCGCCCTCGGCCGTTTTATATCTTAGCTTCGGAGATATCACTTGTGTGCAAGTACACCACAATGTACACTTGTCGACAACGGGCTCCAGCATAGACGCTGCAAAGCTTATGTGGGTTGTCAGATGTCTTCGCTGAAATTCAAGAATAATTTGGCGACAAGGGACAAGACCTGGGCAAGACATATCCAAGCCGTGCAACGCAAGGACCTCTACGTCTACTCTGTACAGTACGCAGTCAGTGTGCTATGTACTATGAGTGCAGTGCCATGGCAGAGAAAGAGGTACATACTGCATTCACGGGTTGAATGCTCGGCGCCAATTTGCTTCGTCCCCTAAGGTTGCGTAGCAACGTCACAAGACACGACGTGTCTGCAAGCCCCAGAGTCACAGGCTGCCACGGTGTTTCGGTCGCGGGTTGGCGCTCGGTACAAAGCACAACTGCAGGTTCGTTGCGCGGCCTACCGAGCACACGTTCCGGGCCGAAAGTGATAAGAACGAGGGCTGGTTAGTGACGCGATGTTGTAAGACTGGCAAGACTTGCATCTGCAATCATGAGATTCCAATACAAGCAAAGGGTCGAGCCTCATGTTGCGCGAAGCGTGGCGAGATGACGGTATCTTGGGCGGCCCTGCAGCCGTATGATTCTCGTATGGATGGGGCCGCAGCGGCGCAAACCAGATTACATAGTCTGATAGATAGGATAGGAGCCCAAGTATAGAATGACCCGCAAGCAGCAGGAAACAAAACGACATCCACCAGTTCAAGGGCGTGGTCCGTTCAGGTCTCGATCTCGAATTGGGCTCCTGGAAAGAGGCGGCGGCTCAAGCTCCAGTTTCAGCGCGCCAAGACCCAGCGAGTCCATCGTCGAAAGTGGTTCTGCGGCCAACAAATCTCCTGATTGTATATCCAGAACTGTCGACGCCATGAGGGCTGCTGCTGGGACGGCTGATATCCACACAATCAAGGCCCAAGCCCTTCCAGGATTGTACAAGATTGTACACAGTAGGGTCGAGGATGATAGAAGACGGACTCTGCGATGGTTGAAGAGAGTCCACATCATGGTGATGCAGTAAAGCAAGTGGACTCGACCTGCAAGCGAGGAAATGACTTCGCGCCAGACATAGTAATAGGTGATGAGGCCTGTCGAATTCCAGGGCTGCGCAGCCTGTCAAATTGGAAGCTAAAAGCGACGGACGAGCTGAAAGGCGTGCCCGCTGTCCGGCGCACTCGGGGAGTTAACGTAGCCAGATTCTGTCGAGGCAATTCATTGGCCTGCACCTTCTGTTGGCATGGCGATGCTGGGCAAGTATGCTTGGCCCCTAACCCTCATTCTTGGCAGGACGGTCAGGGGGACAAGGCCAGGATGTGGGGGCTTCCCCAGGCAGCTGGAAAATTTCTCTCTCCAGACCAAGGGTTAGGGTCTGGTGAGGGCTGAAATCCCACAAAATGAATACTTTGCGTGCCCTTCTACCGCGGGCTGTCTCCACCTGCCAATCAGTCCGCACATCGCGAACCGACCAACAACCATCCTTCTGTCCTCCCAGCCATACGTGTAAGCCAACAAAAGCACCTCTTTGAAGCACACTGTCTGCTTTCATTCTCTTCACGAGACCGACTTTCTAATTAAGCAACCGTTTGCTCGGATTACAGACCGCCATCAAAATGGGTGACATCAGCATTGTCGCTACCGAGTGGCGCACCGTCCAGGTCGGCCGTATCGTCGTGCTCCAGTCTGGTGCTGAGGCCGGCCGCCTGGCTGCCATCGTCGAGATCGTTGACCACAAGCGCGTACGTTCCCAAATAAACCCACCGAAAATGAAGATGGACGGACCCAAGACGAGAGTTGGGGACGTGGTGATTGTGATGGTGATGGCAGCATGATTAACATGGAAACAAATCTCCAGGCTCTGATCGACGGTCCCTCCTCAGACTCTGCCCTGCAGGTTACCCGCCAACTGGTTTCCTTCTCCAACGTTGTCCTGACCGACTTTGTCGTCGCCAACCTGCCCCGTGGAGCCCGGACGCCTACCGTCAAGAAGTTCTGGGAGAAGGCTGAGATCGACAAGAAGTGGAAGGAGTCCAACTGGGCCAAGAAGCGCGACCAGCAGACCAAGCGCGCCGCTCTGACCGACTTTGACCGCTTCAAGGTCCTCCGCCTCAAGAAGCAGCGCCGCTTCGAGGAGCGCAAGGCTCTGGCCAAGGTCAAGGCCTCTGCATAAATGCCACCAGCCTTACATCACCAGATCAGCGCAACGACAATGACGCATCCCCGAACGACAACCGAGCACCGGAGGTTCTAGGGATAATTAGTCGAGGCAGAGATGGGAGAGGGCAGATTGGGCAGATGGTACAGGGGGGGAGGAGGATGATGATGACGGCAGCAGGAGCAGCGACACCCACGCATTGCCACCGCTGACCCGTTGGGGCACGATGGATGGTGTTCTACTAGAGGGTGGCGGATATTCTGGACGGCACTGGCATGGAAAAAAAGAACATCCAACAATCAACAGCATCTTCGTTCGGGTTCCGCTGGGACTAGGTTTTTCTTTGCTTCGTTTATACGGAACACATCACCTTCAAAAAGGCAAAGGTGGCCGGCGTCAAATGATATGAAATTGAGAAACCCAAAAAAGACAACACAGGGACCGCCCTTCGAGGTTTCGCCCGAGTCACATGTGATACCACTCTTCTCAATTTCAAGCTTGTAATGAAATATCTCTCAAAAAGACAAAAGGAGCGCGCGCCGCACCAACCGACTCAAGTGTATTTGCCCTACAGCCACTCTTACGTAGTCTTGGAAGAGCTCGCAGTACGGACGAAACTCGGGGCTTGTATTACTTGGTATGCCAGCTGGGCCCTTGAACACGTCTGAATATGCCATGACCACCATAATCCGTGCCTGCTGCAAGCTGCTACGTATGATGCGATGCGTAAAGAGGTACGTACGTTAACGTTGAAGAGGGTCGAATTCGCAGGCGAGCAGCCAGGGCGTGCCAAATCGGGTTAGCGCCCGGGCCGGCTTGGCCCAAACCCTAGGAATTTTGCGCCTTGCAAAGAGCTCTCTGCAACCCCGTCAAATCCAACACGCCCATTGCCCCTACTTTCCGCCCATTTTCAAGAACCACGCACCTGTCCCTTTAGGTTCTATCCTGTAAATTGTAAGTTTTCAGTGTCCCCTTGTACGGCTGGCCAATTTGCACGGCGATTCGGCCGGCCAGCCCATGGCAGCAACCCCGCGAAAAGCACCTGTTTCGGCGGGTGCAGGATTGTGGGGTTAAAGGTCAATTTTGTGTGTGGTGTATGTGTGTGTGTGTGTGTGTGCGCGCGGGTGGGTGCGAGCAGCAGCTTTGCTAGCCCAGCGGGAACTTGGCAGGAATTTACAAGCAGACAAGGCTGACCAGCGGCAACCACAACCGTCCTTGCGCCGATTTTACAGATCAGACACAGTTTGCGAAAATGGCCAACCCCAGAGTCGAAGAGCTTCCCGACGAGGAACCCAAGAAGGTCCAGATCGAAGAGCAGGAGGACGATGACAGCTCCGACTCCGAAATCGAGGCGGGTGACTCGAGCCTGCCCGCTGGCTCGACCGCCGTCATTCACTCGCGCAACGAGAAGAAGGCTCGCAAGGCCATGGAGAAGCTGCACCTGACCCGCATCCAGGGCATCACCCGCGTCACCCTCCGCCGCCCAAAGAACGTGAGTCGGCACACATCCATGACGAGGGAAAGAGAAGGGAAGATCGGGGGTTTCAGGCAGCTGTGCACCATGAAGTGACGGCTTGGCCTCTTTTTGCTTTTGGGTCAAAGAGATTGAAGTGTGGTCATTCGAGCAAGGAGGACAGGCGGCTGACGGATTCGACCCAATCGCAGATTCTGTTCGTCATCAACAACCCCGAGGTCTACAAGTCCCCCAACAGCAACACCTACATGTAAGACGCTCCCTTGGCCCCTGCGGCTCCTGGTCTTTCTTTTTTTTCTTTTCTTTCTGGCGTGTACTGATCTTGGATGTCGTCTGCAGTGTCTTTGGTGAGGCCAAGATCGAGGACCTGAACGCCTCTGCCCAGGCTGCCGCTGCCCAGCAGCTCGCTGCCGCTGAGCACGACCACGCTGGCCACGACCACGGCGAGTCCAGCAAGGCTGTTGAGGGTGGCGAGGACGCCAAGAAGGCTGCCGAGGAGGAGGAGGACGATGGCGAGGAGGTTGACGCCGAGGGTATTGAGGACAAGGACATTGAGCTCGTCATGACCCAGGCCAACGTCTCGCGGAAGAAGGCCATCAAGGCGCTCAAGGAGAACGACAATGATATTGTCAACTCCATCATGGCTCTCAGCATCTAGAACCTTCCCCCTCTTCTAAAAAACGCAACCCACAGCAAATGATCTCTTTTGGCAACGCTCGAGCGGCAAGGCTTTTCCTTTGGTACCTCCACTGTTGATTCTGGATGGAACTGGTGGGGACGGGTCGGCTGGCAGGACATGTGTCAAAGTAAATGAGCAGGATTTGTCTCCTTTAGGATTCACTGCGATAAAATGAAAAGCTCACGAGGCTGGGAAAAGCCTTTGCATTCTTCAATTCCGGTTTCTTTGTCTTGATGTATGCAAGTTCTGGACCGAAACGTGACATGGATGGTGCTCTTGCCGGCCAAAGCTATGCACGCAGTCGGCCAACATCAATATGTGCAATACCTAGAATGTAAATGTGTAGAAACAGTCAGAATTGAACAATTGCTCACCGAAAAGCACCATCTTTTCCTCGCGTCTTTGGTAGAATCGACTGTCTGGTGTTGATGAGGTTGCTGGCCCAACAGGTCCGGTCTCCGCCGTCACGTGATTCAGCCGGCTCAAACTGCTTCGGCTCCAAGGCGCGAACATCGTCAGCCCAGCAACGTCAACTCTCCGCTCCTCTCCGAGAACCTCATCCACATCAGCACAAGATGGCCACTGTGAGTACAGACGTGTTTCCTCACTTGACTCCTAGATATCACGATAACACCCACCCCGACTTGCTTTTGCAAACACCCGCCAGCGTCACCACAGCTCCTTTCCCCGTCCCGATCTCCTCCGATGCAAACCGTCTGCCTCCAAAACCCCGCAAGGTCGAACTGCGAACACTTGAGCTAATTCGTCTTGGTTCCCCCCCCCCCGTGTATAGCGCTCCGCAGCCCTGAAGCTCGACTGGGCCAAGGTCCAGACCTCCCTCGGCCTGCGCGGCCAGACTGTCGCCTCCCTGCAGGCCTTCAAGTCGCGCAACGACAACATCCGGCGCAAGGTGCAGCAGCTCTCTGAGCTGCCCACGACCGTCGACTTTGCCGCCTACCGCTCGCAGCTCAAGAACCAGGCCGTCGTCGACGAAATTGAGAAGCGCTTCAAGGCCTTCAAGCCCGCCACCTACGACGTCAGCCGCCAGCTCAAGGCCATTGACGCCTTTGAGGCCGAGGCCATCAAGAACGCCGAGGCTACCAAGGAGAAGGTTGATCTGGAGCTCAAGGACCTCGAGAAGACTCTGCAGAACATTGAGCAGGCTCGCAGCTTCGAGGAGCTCACTGTGGTATGTATTCTGCGCTTAGGACGGCAAGACAATTGCGTAGCGAAGAATTGCAATCAATGGACGCTAATGCATGAACTTAATAGGACGACGTTGCGGCCGCTGAGCCTTCCATCGACGAGAAGACTGCCAAGCTCGTCTCCCGGGGTCGCTGGTCCGTTCCAGGATACAAGGTGCGTTCTATTCGGATTAATTTTTGCCTCAAAAGACGTACGCATACTAATAACTACCACAGGAAAAATTCGGCGATCTCTCCGTGCTGTAAACGCCTTCATGGCAACAACCTCCTTCCATTTGTGTACTCTAGCATTGCAGATACCGTCAGAAGCAGCAGCGAGATAGAGCAGAGGTGGAATTGGGCAGTGGCATAGAAGAAGAACCCATGCGCGCAGAAAATCAAAGTTTCAGTCCCAGCCAATCGATCATGAACCAAGTGCTTTCCAATTACATTCGAAGCCGTGACCTTTTTTTCTTTTTTTTCTCAAAAGGTCTCTTCTAACCTGGATCAACTTCTTTTCATGACTTTATCTGGCTGCTTTCTCCCGCAGAAACAACCCATTTCAACCCCTCCAGAAAAGCCACCTCCGCCTCCAAGGCCCTCTCAAGGTGCGGCGCCTTGAGCCAAAACGTATGCGGCCACCCCCAGACAACATCCGTCTTGACCTGGCACCCAGCATCCCGCAGCACCTTGGCATAGCACGCCCCGTCCGAGTACAGCCCATCATTCGTGCACACCTGAATCCACGTCCGCGGCATGCCCTGGAGTGCACGCCCATCAACCTCGAGCGGCATCCTGTCAAGCCCGTCCCGCGGCCCGTCCATGTCGAGGCGTGGTAACAGCGACGTGCTAAAGGATGGGTGGCGCGCCGAGGTGTGCATCTCGCGCAAGTGCGCAGGGACGTATTCGGCTCCGCGAAAGGCGTCGCTCGTGACGGGACAGCGCAGCAGCACGCCGTGGAAGGGCGGCATCGCAGTACCGTCCCCGGCTGTCTCGTCGTGCTTGCTGCTGCCGCCGCCGCCGCCGCCGCCAAGGGCGAGGAGCGCGTGCTGCGTTACAAACGCCGCGAGCTCGCCGCCGCTCGAACTACCCGCCACAATCACGCGTGCCTGGGTCTGTTGGTGCCGTCCCGCGAGGGAAACATAAGCATCGAAACTGTCGGCCACGCAGACAGACGCCTTGTGCTGTGGTTTCAACCGATACCCCACGCTATACACACGCACACGCCCGGGCAAAAAGGAAGCAGAGTCCTTGACGAGGCGGCGGCACGAGAGGTCCTCGGAGTCTGTCTCGCCGACGAGAAGGCCGCCGCCGTGGTAGTAGATGATGATGGTGTGGGGCTCCTGGCTGTCATTTCCTCCTCCTTCAGCATTTGCTGCATTGAACCTTGGTGAGGACAAGGATGATACTGACGACACGGCGATGGCCGTCGTGGCTGCGACTTGGTCGTCGTCGCCGTCATCATTTCCCTCCTCATCCTCTTCCTCCACATAATCATACTGCAACACCGGAACCGCAAACCCATCCCTCCTCGAAGAAACGGTGATCTCCCTCGTGACAATCCCATGTGCCAAATGGTGATCCCTCGCCCCCGGTGCCAGCATCGCTGCGTTGCGCCGCCGACAGTCCCCTGCGTAAACGGGCTGCCGCGCGATGGGGTCCATGGCCGGTTTGGGTGTCCTCAGGTTGGCTTCGCGCTCGTGGGCTAGCCATGCTGGGTCGAGGGGCGGTGCTTGGGGGAGGACGGGGGGTAGGTCTGTGCCTTTGTGTGCGGTTGTGCTTGCTGATGGAGCGCTGTGTGGTCCTGCTGTGGCGGTGGGTTCTATGGAAGCCATGGCTTGTTTGCTAATGCTGATGATGCTAATGTTGATGATGAATCTGGAAATGGAAGAAAGGTGGCTGTGTCATGTGTTAACTATCTGGCGATGACGGTGAGGTTCTAAATTCTTGTGTATATATGTCTTTGGAGCCAAAAGCAATGGCTTTAGTACTCGATAGGACCATCACCAAACCGAGTAAAGGTAAATCGACGAGCCATAGAAAGGCTTTCACCAACTCGCTTTGATTCTGGAATGTGCAATGCGTTTTCGCATTTACTGTATCCCTTCGGAATCTTGATTTCCACCAATCAGACGTCTGCTCATGACAGCTCTATCGACTGAATTTGTTTTAAAGTCAATCGAAACAGATCAAGCATTGACAACTCTCAATATGATAACTCCGGGATCGTCGTTGTTGCAACTTGCGGCGCTTGCCATCAGCAGGAGGGCGACATTCACAGACCAACATTTGAAACACCTAATTCAGAGCAAGAAAAGCACTAATAGTACTTATGAACCCTGGCAAGTACGTCGAATTCCTAAGCAAAACGACCAAGCAATACTACAATAACATCATAATCTTTAATAAAAACATGTGCAATTAGTTCAGAAGTTGAGAAACGAATATCCTAGGTGCTGAAAGATGCATCATTTTACTCAAGACCACGCTTTGTATCCTTTGCCCTCAATCCCGTCAAGCTCTGTTCTGGCTTGGGATACGGAGGTCTTCCACCCAGAATGTCTACCGTCTCCTTCATATACATCCAGTGCTCGTCAATGGGTCTTCTGTTGGCCCAGTCGGTCTCCTTCTCTTCAACCTCCTTCATGGGCGTAAACACCACGCTAGCGCCCCGGATACCAATGACTGCTGAACTCATTGGGTCAGACATAACACGGTCTGCTGCATCGCGGCCAAAGTTCTCGAGGTGCTGAATGCACTTAATGGCCAGACGAGCAGCACGGCATCTGTCCATGGGTGATGGCACACCACCCTGCTGCACGTGGCCTGGAATGCTGTCCCGGGACTCGAAGCGGTCGTGCGCCTCTTCGCGAATAATATCAGCAATCAGCTTAGCCGTGTAGACCTTAGAGGCCTTCTCGTTGATGAGAATTAAGCGACCAGCACGCGACTGTCCCTTGTCCTTGGCGAAAACATCCTTCAAGTGTCGAACATCTGCCTCGAGCATACCAATGCTCACACCCTCCTCTGGGGTGTAAACGGCGACAGCACCAACACCGAGACCGGCAAGGGTTGCAACATATCCAGATCGTCCACCTTGGGTCTCAATGACAAAGACACGGCGACGAGCCGCAGAGGCCGACTGCTTGATCTTGTCACAATAGTCGATGAGTTCGTTCAAGCAAGTGTCGGAACCAATCGAGTATTCCGTTCCTGGAACGTTGTTGGAGATGGTTGCAGGCAGGATAGCCATAGGAATGCGCAAAGAGGGGAATTCCTCGCGAGCGATACGCAGCTGGGAAACTGCATGGAATGCCTCGAAACCTCCAATCAGGAAGAGGGCATCAAGCTTGTACTTCTTGACAAGACTGGCAATGTGCTCCATGCCAGACTCCTTTGGCAACTCACGGTTTGTGCCAATCTCGGAACCACCCTTGCTAGCCCAGCCATCCACTTCCAACCAGTCAAAGTTACGCACAGCTCCCAGCGGGTTGTCACCGTGGTGACGCGCGAATCCAGCGAATCCGTTGTGGATGGCGACTGCTTCGTGTCCCCGGGAGATGCAATACGCCACACCAGCTCGAATGGCAGCGTTCATTCCACCAGCAGGCGCACCTACGTTGATGAAACCAATCCTCATGCGCTTGTCCTTGGGAAGCTGGTATTCGGTGCTTAGATTTGCGGTCGTGGTCAGCATGTATGAGGCGTATTGGTCGGCAAACTCGGTGTCACGAAGTGCCATGGCCTTGTCAAAGTCCTGCGCTTCAATGGCCTTGGCCACAGCTTTGGTGTCAATGACTGCCTGCATGAGGGGCCTCCGGACAATCTTGTTCTCTGTGATAGCGATGAAGCAAGTTTCTGTCTCGGGAGTAGCTTCAAGAACAGCCTTGACGGCTTCCACACCCTGAAGGGTGGCCAACATTCTGTCGTATGCAACAGCAGTTCCGCCACGTTGAACGTGGCCCAGAGTGGTGATGCGAGTGTCGAGGCGCAGGCCGTTGGGGTCCGCCAGCAAGTCCTTGATCATGGTGGGAGAGATCTTGTTTCCGTACTTGTCATGGGCACCCTCGGCAATGATGACAATTGTCTTTCTCTTTCCCAGACTTCGGTGCTTCTGCACGATAGAGCACATCTCCTCCTTCCAGTTGTCTTCTCTAGGCTTCTCGGGAATGAAGACAAAGTCGGCACCGGTTGCAACACCAGCCATGAGAGCCAGCCAGCCACAATGTCTTCCCATGACCTCGATGACGAAAGCTCGCGAGTGGGACGAGGCAGTGGCTTCAATGTAGTCGACCATTTCGCAAATTCGCGAGAGCGCAGAGTAGCCTCCAATGGTGGCGTCGGTACCGGACATGTCGTTGTCGATGGAGCCGACGGTGCCCACAATGTTGAGGTGCTTGTAGGGGGCGACCTGCTCCTTGGTCAATTCCTTCTTGTCGACGAGCTCCTCCAGGAGCGATGGCCACTCTGAGCGGAACTTGTCAGCACCAGTGAGCGAGCCATCACCACCGCAGATAATCAGGGCGTCGATTCCGTTGAGGACCATGTTCTTGGCACCAGTCAGGCGGCCAGGGCGTTCGTAGAATTCCATACATCTGGCCGTTCCGATGAGTGTGCCTCCCTCAGACAGCCAGCCACGGACATCGTCCCACTCCATCTTGCGAATGTAGTCGCCGCCTCTGACCAGGCCTTCGTATCCTTCATAGACGCAGTAGGCATCGCAGCCCATGTGCAGCGCCATGCGGACGCAAGCTCTGACGACGCCGTTCATGCCGGGGGAGTCACCTCCCGAGGTCATGATGGCGATCTTCTTCTTGACTGGCGCCATGACTGGAGGTGGATGTGGTGATGGCGAGCAAACAAAGAGGGGATTTTGGTAGGGAAGTTATCGTGGCTGGGGAACTACCGAGTCGAAATTGTTAGCGAAACAGAGAAAGAGTTGGCCCAGATATGGGTGGCCAGGGAAATGGCTAGCTAAAAGCTAATGCTAGGAGCAGCAGCTGGTGAAACTCTTGTCTCGGACGATCCAAGTTTTTTTCTTTTTCTTTTTCTTTTTATCCCTCACAGACGGGTGAGCGTTTCCCAAGAAACCAACAATGGATTGTTTGACGGGCCGTGAATTGGACAAGTCCTAATGCAAAGTGCAATGTTCTGGTGAATCCCCTCAAGCTGACCACAGACAAGGCTCCTTGTTTGCTGGGCGCTCTCGATGCATGACCGGCCACTGAGGCTGTAGGAAGTTTTGGTGATGCAAACAGTGCAGATCGCTGGACTCGCACAAGAAATTTAGAAGAGAGGGTTGACTTACTCTAAGAAAAGCACCCAGGCTATCGCAAGTATGGTGAATGCAGCAATCGTAGGTGGCTTCAATTTCAGTTGCACTGAGAGCAAGAGGAAATGGTGAGAGAATAAGAGGGAGAGAGGGCTGTGGAGATGGAGGGGCAGGCTGAAAGAAAGCCTGGTGAGTGTGACGCGCCGCCGCAGACTGGCTTGTAAGTACTATGTAGTACTTACTGTCTGAATCAATGATGGAGGTGGGATGTTGAAAGCTCTTATCTTATCAGAGCTGAGCCCCGCCTAGCCTGGCAACTGGTAGCCTGGCATCTGGTGGAAGCAGAAAATAGCAGTGCCGAGCCTGAAAAATGGCGGTGGAAAGTGACTTCATAGTCATCCACGAGGCTCTGCAGCAGGGGCCGCACAACGTCATCTTAGTGCTCAGAGAGGGCTGCAGCAGCTGCAGCACCACTGCTCGGGCCCAGTCTCGCTGAATTCTCGCACCACGGCACCCGCAACACAACGGACCACAGTGGAGCTGGCACTGAGCGCCCGCCAGTCACGACTCGGACTGGTGGTCTGCTCCAGACTTGGCCTCGCCCAAAAACTTGCTGCATGTCATGCACGGGTGAGCAGATGTTGAGACATGGGAAAAAAGTTACACATGGGAATGGAGAGAAAACACGGAGGAACTCATGGCCTCACTTCTGATGACTGGAACAGCCTCTTTTCTTCTCTCTTCTCAGCCTTGTACATGGTATATGCTTCATCGAATAAGCTGTAGCCTTTGTTTACAGTCTGCATGTAACCTTAGAGAGCATGTTGAAGAAGAGCCTTGGATAATTCAATGATCATTACTATTCAACGAAAAACAAAAAGGGAGGTAAAATAGGTTGGAATTTGAGTCGCGACATACTATGTATTGGTGCCTTGCATGACTTGCGTTGAAGTGGCAGAGTGGTACCTGACTGCTCGCCGCTTATGCGTCTGCAGTGGGGTATATGCACTCAAGACACTGTACTACATAGGTACCTACAAGTACAGGCCGTGTGCTATGCGTAGCCTCGATAACGGCAGTCCCACCTTCCTTCCCTCCAGCAATTGGCTTCGCAAACGCGTCTGCCGCCGCATCGGAGCCGAGAGCTTTGTTTCCGTAGCAAGCACTCTTGCTGACCCTTCGACTTGCGACAACTGCAATTCACACAAACCTCAACGCTTTCGACAAGCAGGTCTCTGCGCAATACAAGTAGGAGAGCTGCGCTCTTGTCATAAAACGTGCCACTTACACAGCTGTTTGAGCCATGCAGTGATTCTGACACCGCTGCACAACTTCGTGTTCATCCAACTCCCACAATCAACATGTCGTCGTCTTCGTTTGCGCTGGGCCCGTTGCCGCTTGGCGACCGTCGGCCACAAAACCTCAGTGACTTTATCCAACGGGTTAATTCCGAGCGGGGCGGCTTTCGAAACATCACCGAGGATAGCTTGCGCGAAGAAGCTGAAGCAGATGCCAGCGGCGTTGTGGAATCCAAAGAAGTCGACATGCTTGACGGCAAAGCGCAAGACGATGACTCTGCCGACCAACCGGGGCCCGAAGAGTTTCAGGCAGCTATCAGCGAAGTCTACCAACAGGCCGAGTATGTTTCTTCTCTGCCAAGATATCCCAGCACTGCACTCGACGCAAGGCTTTGGCTAACTCACCTTGCTATAGGGTGGCGCATCAGAATGCCATGCTTGCCCTCGATTTCCTGTCGCTCCTACTTACCAAGGAAGACTCGCCCCAGGCTGGCGCATCTCTGTCCCCTGCCCTCCGCGAACTTGTTGGCACCGGAGTTCTCGGCGTCGATAAATTAGCCAAGTCCAACATCACCGAAGCTCGCCTGCAGGATCACAAGACCGTTGCGACTGGTTGGAAGCTAGCAAACATTGACAAGACGGTCGACTCGCTGCTCAGCTCGGCGTCCCGACTCCAAAAGGAAATGGCCGTGGAAGCCAAATACTGGGAAGAGATTCTGGCGGTCAGCGACAAGGGCTGGGCAATCACTCACGTTCCCAACGAACTGCAAAATCTGGGTGTGAGATATGGATTCTCCGAAGCTGCACCTGCTTTTCGCAAGACCAGTCTGGCGCCTATGCGGAGAGGCGATGATGGCAGTGTTGACCTGGACTGCGGCTCGATACTTGGCGAGTCTAAGCGACTATTGGTCATGCTAGAAGACAATGGCAAGGTTGTTGGCCGCTCTACGCTTTCCAAGCCTCTCCCTCAGGATGCGCCCTTGGAAGATCGGGTCCTGGAAGCCCGGAACACCATATTCGCACAAGAGCTTTGGCACGAGCTGGATCGGGAAGGCCGCCTCTTCCCCGCGTACGGCGTCTGTATCGATGAGGGCGTCCTCTCCTACGCCTACACCAAACAGTTGAGGATCATCATCAAATTAGAGCCCTTGGAACGCAGTGTCGATGAGGAACCAGTCCAACCGTTACCTCGGGACCAACATGCAGAGGCACTTTGCGCAGTATTGCATCAGATGCTGACTTATGCGCACCGGGTTAATAACTCAAAGCGCTCGCGTGAGAATCCTAGAAATCGAAAGGCGACTGCTCGGCTCCAGCCCTACCAGCTGGTGCGGCCTCTGTTGGCTTACACTCGGCATGAAACAGCTGTAGACGAGGCGACAAGCTTCATCTCGGCCCTTGTAACCATTCTGCAGGCTGCTGGATTCCCCACTGCCATGTTCAAACTGACAGAGCCACCAGTTGCACCTAATTTTGCGACCACAAACAGCTCGCTTCCAGAGGCGCTCATCACCTATTTGCTGCGGCCATTGGAGTGTCAGTTTGAGGTCAACATCACACCAGAAGTCAGAGTTCTGATTCACTGCCGAACTATCATGCGAGGCGCCATCCTCACTACCTTCCAAGTGTTTCCGCTACCTATCGCGCCTGGCGCACCGAGTCCCCTTCAGAAGCTGTACCCGCCCAGTGAACTCGGGAACAACGAGGGGTATAGTCTTGCAGCCCTCAAGTACTATCTACAAGAGGCAATCACTCGAGTTCTTGTTGACCAAGCCGTCGCATTGGTACCACAGGTTGCGCCGACAGCGTCTTTGACGAACGACGAGCTCGAGGCCAACTGGATCAAGCAGTCTACTGGCTCGGCGCTGAGGAATGCGAATGATGAAAGAGAAGAAGTCAATGTAGAGATTGCCATGTCTGGGGCGGAACCTAGCAACCAACACCTCGAGCTGCGTGTTCAAGGCAGCTGGAATTCAGGTGGAGCGGTCCCTGGACGAAGCTCTTGGACCTGGAGTGTTCAAGAGGCGCTTCAGGGAACCAAGACCGAGAAGTTTGAAGAGGTTGTGAAGGGTATATTTAGTCGCGAGGCAAAGTCCCAGAACAGCTAAAGTGTAATTGATATTCTGTCTTGGGGGTCGATTCGGCTCGGTATATCTCCACGAGGAAATCCAAGCATGGTCAGTCAACTGTCTAGCGACAATAATACTATCCCCGACCGAGGAGCAGCACCATTCGTGCATCTACGTATATCCATTTAGTTGGCCATGTCGATGTGATGACCGAGATCCGGAGGCCAACAATTACACGTCTCAATCCATAACTCCGACCCAATCACTACCAAGTTGCAGTACCATGTCCTTGATTGATAATCCTATTTCTTCTCGATTTGCCTCATATTGACGGGTGGAGCACCGGGGACCCATTCATTTCCACCGCCCGTGATGCCGAGGCACATTGCATTCCGCAGTCACAGCGCCCGAGACGGGAAAGAAAAAAAGAATCGAAAAGAAAAGAAAAGGCTTGAAGGCAGCCACAACGTAATACCACGAGCATCACTTTCCACATAACTGCCACAGATACAGACAATCTACTCAACAATCACCAGAGTAAAACAGCAAAAAACTTCATCCGCCAGTGTGCAACCAATCCACTCACTCCATTGTCACCCGAAAATCCCCTTCACAATGGCGTCCAGCAGCTCGTCCTCTTCTCAACCCGTCAAGGTCACCGCTTTTCCCCTCGTCCGTCGCCACCTCGCCATCAGCGCCGTGTGCGCCCTCATCATCCTCGCCTCCTCGCGCCGCAGCTTCATTGCGCCCGGGTCGCCCATCCACGAATACATTCTCACCCCGCTCGCAACCGCCGTGTCGTCCTTGACATCGTCCGCGCCCTCCCCGTCCGCGTCCGCGTCCGCGTCCGCGTCCTCGCTGGCCACCGTGGAACGCATCGCCGCGACGGTGCAAAATCTGGCGTTTGGTATCTTTGTCGGTGTGCATGCGCTCGAGGTGCCGCTGTTCGCCGTGACCAAGCTCCAGAAGCACGGCGTGCCGTTTGCCAGCGCGCTGTGGTGGAAGTGGTCTGTTGCCACGTTTTTCGGGGGCAAGGCGACGTGGGACTTGTTTGCCGCGACGGTGAAGAGGGAGGCGGGCAAGGCGAGGTGAAGTGAGGTGATGGAATTGTAGGGCTTGCTGTGATTTTTATCTGCCGCAAAAGAAAAACTGGAGGGTTGATGTCTCAGGAAGAAAGGGCTAGAGACTAGATTGGACGGAGGAGGAGGAAATGAATGCAACTTTTGGGAGACTGTGTTTGTTCTTGAGAAAAGGGAGGGGGCTGGTTGGGAAGAGGAGTTGACTGGGTGTTATTGTTCGCCATAATTTCCATATGATCACTCTGAGAGCATAACTTAGGCGTACTGGATAGTGTCAATTGATCATTTGAGATGGCTCGAGGTCGCTGCCGTTACATGATGCTTCATAGCCTCACGGGACTCCCGTACATCCCAAGGGCTACGCTTTTCTAATTGCGATGGGTTCAAAAAGCTGAACGTAGTCAAGAGACGGTCGATCAAATTGAACAGGTCTATCGATTGATATCAACGTGTCAATAAGTACAGTGGATAGGTACGCCTTCTTGGTGCTGGCTTTACGGCTTCATCTTTTGTAGAGACACGGGACGATTGGTTTATCCTGGGGGGATATTGTGGGAAAAGAAGTCTGCTCGGATGATCTTTGATGGATATATTTCTCAACAGCTTTGATTGTGGCGATGCTTAGAATAGGAAGACAGACTAGTTCATCTATACCATATACTCAAGTGTTCATAACTTGAACAAAGCTTTAGGTTGAGTCGAAATATAAAGGGACAGGACGCAAATATGTATTTTCAATATATCTACAGATATACATAGTCTATTCACTAGTTTTCAATTTCTTTTGAGAAAGAATTGTGGGTCCAAGTGGGCAGTGCATTTAGCCACAAGACTGAAGATAAGATGTATATCTATATGCTGGTAGATGGTTGGTCCTACTTACAGACATTTGATCTGATAACCTAAGTTACCATTTTTCCATTTCTTCGTGGCTCATAGCCGTCAAAGCAGGATGCTCTGTGCTGGATTTGGCTGTTTTTGCTCACACGTCCTAGAGTGTTGTTTTCACGTTTCTTTCGAGATACAATGAGCCAGTGTCGGCCCATCCGCCCTCTACGTTTACGATTAAACTGTGACTTTACTGAAAGAAACATGAAAGGGTCGGAATTGTGGACTATATCTTATCGAGGCAACGAGAAGGGCAATCACAAAGAAATGACAATATATCCGTTCGTGATATAGACAGCAGTAAATGTATGAATACTGTACTAGTGCTGAGGCTTCAGAAATCTGGTCTACTAATTCAATACTGTTGCTCTATGTGGAACATCTCGACCGAGCCTCGCGGAGTTTTTAGGCTATAGATTTGTATCTTGACATTGCGTTGTGTGCCACACATCAAGGCTTGTTCTACAAATCAAGCTTACTTAAATTTCTGTGACACCACCAGTAATTATTCCTACTCGACGGTCTGTAAATCACGCGTGTATATCTCGGTTTGATGCTTTCACATTTGCCAATTGGCTACTCTGATGATAGCTAAACGATATACCAATTCGCACAAGCATCAGCTTGGCTCACAGTGAGCAGGTTCAACACCATCCCACCGCTTTTTCTTTTTTAAAAAAACCCAGAGAGTCTAGTAGGATACTTCACTGAACGCAACACTTGTCCCTCGTGGAGATATTAGCGGCGGAATAACCTCGATACCGCCAGGTTATTTTGCAACGACACAATAACCATTAGTTCAGGTCTGGAAACCGACGGGCATCCAGACCCTGTACTATACAGAAACAAGGCAAAACCCGCACAAGGTATGCTGTGAGGGGTCATTAACAATGAACATCCGAAGCCTTACTATCGATCACCTGCACTTGGGCCTCATTCCAATTTCTGCTCACTTAGACCACATGTGAAACGATATACGTCAAGTTCCATATGGATGAGGATGCAGAAAGGCGTGGGTTGCCAAGTCTAAGGGGTTTGTGGACTAATCACAGAAAACTTAGGCCTTGTTCGTCCTTGAGAAGACTCGAGACGGAGTTGGTATACCAAAGGGCGGGCAAATCATTCTGCTTCGGTTTGGCAAGAACATGAGCATATGCAAGTTATCCTCAGGGTACGTGCAATGTCAACACAGGGCCAATATAATATTATAATATCGACAGGCTTCATGCCCGTCACATGCACCGTAGCCATGCTGAGAGCTATCAGCCGCCCTTGGTATGTATACAGAAGTCTAAACTAATCAACCCCTCCCTTGTTTTTGGTTCGATGTTCGGTATAGAAAGAACAACTCCATGTTTGGCAACAGGAATCTTTCTCGGGTGACACAAAAGTGTGCTTTGTGTCCTGATGACCGTGGCACACTGAAGATCGGCATTAATCTGCCGCACCAGGTTCTTTATGCACACGTACGCCCATGAGTAGTTATGATGCATGCCAATGTAAGCTCGACAATCCGTCTTGTGATGATCATTTGAAAAGTCTTCGATTTACAGTCGTCCAGTGACAGTTCTTCGCTGGTTAATGGTGTATCTCGCCGATGTCAAACCACATCCGGTGACACGATGCCAGCCTCATTATTCTATACAAAGCAGTAAACACAGCCCCCCACATCCAACATTTTACTTGCCATAAACAGCAATATGCATGCTGTCATCGGAAACATCAAACAAACCCCCGCATCCGCCCATTACCCGCAACACTGATGTCTTGCCCGGGATGAAAACTTGAAACATCGGAAAATCGGAAAATCGTAAAAACACAGACTTGCCACCCCCCCCCCCAAGCCAAGCAGGATGCCGGCTTGTACTATGTACCACGCAACTTCCAAAGGGAGAAGCGCTGGATGTTTCCAAGTAAGAAAGCGCGCGTCTTCCAATCCCCCAGGACTTGCGTGTCAAGACACTTCATGCTTAAGATTTGAGTGCATAGCATGCGCAGACCATTGACGTACAGTTACATACAAGCGGTAAAGTACTTACGTACATGTGGTAGTGACATGAGAGGAAGTAAACCAATAGGAATTCCACGGCTGGTTTGGACAAGAAAAAGATTGACGTCAAACCGCGTTTCAGAATGTACAGCGATCCACAATACATAGTACTATGTACCTTGTTTTGCCGGTCCTTTTGTTGCTTTTCTTTCTCATCCACTCAAATACTGCATAGCATTAAGCTCTTCGCCGCGGTACCGAACATTATGCCCTTTCCTCCTTGCTTGGAAATGTAAGCATGTACATTGGTATCCTCCCCCAGATGTCGGTTAACAAGGCTCTGCAGCATGTACTAATAAGCACTATACTTGCATAGTAAGTACCTGCGTAGTCAATGGTACTTGGCGCTACGATCCGGATGCCGATCAGAGTTTTCAGCCTCGTGGCCGCTTTTTTTTTTTTTTTTTTTTTTTTTTTAAATTTATATATATATGTATATATATATTTTCCTCAATGCATTTCTTTATTACAGTAGATAGAACTGGAACGGCTCTTTTGGTGGTTTTTGTGGTTCTAGCGAGCATACGCGTCGAAGGTCCGAGCCAGGCGAGCAAAGACCCTTTAAAGACGTCATGTTTACAGTGATAAATGGGCGTTGTACAGATACTCTGTAGTGAATGTGTAGTTTTTGCGGGTTCGTTTTTTTTTCTTTTTTTTTTTTTTTGGTCTATGAAACCAAAAACAAGTCTGTTAGCGCTGTGGTATGTTTTCTGTGTGTGGGTGAGTGTGTTGTATATGTGGCATCACTATGATGTTGATCTCATCTGACCAGAACACACACACACACATACAAACATCTAAGATTAATATTATGTAAGAAAACCCCGTCGAGCGGTACGGGGCCGGAGCAAAAAGACCCTCGGTCCATCGGGGCATCGGGGCATCGGGGCATATGGACAGTTTGACAAGTGGAAAATTACTCAAGCGCTATCATAGTGAAATGATATTCATTTGAGGAATGCCAGGAATGTGCACTATAGTTAGTTACTCATCAATCAGCTTTAGAGCCAGCCGCCCCCAGCCTTGTCAAGCCACAACACACGCCCCCGCTAAGCGATTGGCGGCTAGGTTTAGCTTCTTGCCAATTTTAAGTTCCCCAGCCAATCAGAAAGCAGAGAGGCGAGCCAGCCATCCATAGTATACGATCGTCCCTTTTCCAAGAATGTAGATCGATTTTCTTTTAGGCTGAGAGGCATGTCATTCACACACCGTGGAAGAGTACTACATATTCGAGTCTCGAGAATTGACTGCTATTTACTGACTATACCCAAGAATCCATGAAACAAGAGAGGTGTCATGGTACCTAGGCAAAAAGGACCGCTTATCATGTCATGTTTATACCTTGTTTTTCTTTTTCTTTTTTCTTTTCTTTTTTTTCTATTTCTCTCCAAACACTGCTTGCTCTTGCTTATTTTCGCACGCTTGTAGGGATAAGGGCAGGGAGTCATTCTTCCCCTTCTCTTATCCTTTTTTCTTCTTCTTCTCTTTCTCCCCAGGTCGATGCGTTCAAAACCAAACCGGGGTGGGAAGGACCAGGGATCATTCAGCTAAGTGCTCTACATAGTATTATATTCGAACCACCGCGGCGGCACGTACCACGAAAGTTTTGCAGCCAGCTCGAGCAGGTTTCATGTGTTGTATGCGTGCTGCGTCTCCTTGGCCAAAAGTTACAATCCATGATGACGCTCACGAACATGTGTCAAAATTGAAAGAGGAGGAAAAAAAAAAGACAGTATAACAAAAAGAACATGGCATTGTAAAGTTCACGAAAAATATCGGATGAGACGGCCGAGAGAAATTAAGCGTGGCTGGGATGACCAGGAGTACTATACTGATAAAATTGAAAACAAGAGAGCACTCATGGAAAAGCTCTTAGCTTAGCTTCAAAGGAAAAGGGCCATAGTGATCACGAATAATAAGCTGGGATGAAGTCCAGACCTTGTGTGAAGTTATATCGATCGATGATTACGGCCGACGCTATCTTTGTGCGATGAGTTTCCGATCTCTGAAGAAAACACACTTGGCACGTCCGTCTGTCCGTCCGTCCATCCCCACCCTGCCTGCTATGACAGCTCACAATTGACAAACCTGATGGATACATACGTAGTAGGAAAGAAACACCAAAGCCAAGCCAAGCCAAGCCATCTTTCGCGATTTCCCGAGTTCCATACTATAATATAGTAGTAAACAAACACCCCGACAGCCTATCACCCGTCCATGCCCCACAGATTGTGACGGGTGACGGGTGACGGGAAAGGGCGCAAAGCAATCTCTCTACTGCGAATCTGCTCAGGTGCAAAACACGCAGGGGTTGATGTCGCGTGAAAGAATTTCAAGTGACCACAGCCCTGTGACAAGTTTGATCACGTAAAACGCAGCTAGCTATGAATTCAAAAAGGGATGCGCTGAGGGGAAATTTCATCGTTTCTCATTCCTTTTCGTATCAGGCAGCTGTCCAAAGGGAGGAGAGGCTGAAAAAGGAAAAAAAAAAAAACAAAAGAGTCACGAGGTGGGAGAAATGAGAGAAGCTACATACCTAGTACTGATTAGCCTCTGACTCAACCCCCCCAAAAAACACCTTTCGCCAACACACACACCGTTGTTTCTTTCCCTGGCAGCAAGTGAAAGGAAATGGACGTGCACCAGGGGTGGTGAGTGAGATCTGGAATATGTAGGTACGATCTCACTCTCCCGGAGCGATTCCCGTGTCATACATAGTACCACGGTAGTAAGCTTGTTGTTGGCTGTGCAGGCCACACACAGACACACAAAGAGACTTATACATAGTCAAAAACCGATGCGTAATAAAATAACTGGGGAGGGTCCATTTTATTGAGTCCGGGGCCCTTGTCAGTCAGTCGGTCAGTATTGGCGGGTTAAGAAGACGAAAAAAAAGTGGTCCGTAGTCTCCGAACTATTGACACTGGTGTTCTGGAGGATGATGTCAAATTACGAAAGCGAGAGAGGAAGAGAGTGAGAAATAGAGAGAGAGAGAGAGAGATCAAGGAAAGGAAAAAACAAGAGGGAGAAAAAATAATGGAAGAGAGAAGTACAAGGTCAACATCCCAAAGATGGATAGGTGGATATTCCGCACGGTTTCCACCCACACCCAAAAAAAGACACGAGAAGAAGTTTTTCTTTTCCTTCTATTGCCTTCCTCCAAACCCCACCGTCTCGGATTGTTCTTTTCCGTTCATAGTACTCGAGTATGAACTGCTGAGGTTACATGTAATGTGGGTCTTTCTTTTTTGTACCCATGATTTCATATCACAATTCTGCTATAGCGAATAATTTGCTGGTGCACTGCCACTCTTTTGTTTTTCAATATTTGTACTTTTTGGGTAGCTACTGAGGTGGAGTTCTTTTTTGCGCATGTGATGCATGTGATGTGATGACAGATGGCTGATGATGTTGGTGGTGGTGAAGATGATGATACATGATGATACAGCGTTGCTTTCGTCTCTTCCTTGGAAACCAGTCTTGAAAAACTGAATCAAGCCCCCCAAAATTGACCGGGACACCGCCCATGAAGGAAACAACAAAAATAAATAGACAATATGGGCTGGCTAACGCAAGTCTGCTGCTAGCATCCATGTCCGTCCCAATTCCGCCCAATGCCGTAGATGAAAAGTCTGTAGCCAGCCGCTCAAGAACGCCATGCTAGCCCAAATGAATCAAAGCACAAAGGAAAAAGATAAGAAGGTCGTTATACAAAGTCGATAATAAAAAACAATATACTCAGGTAATCAGACATGTGGTAGAAGTCAAAGGTAGAAGGAAGGAAAGAAGTGGGTTATATGAGTTTGTCGTCGAGACGTGTCGCCAGACGGGACAGAAAACACGCAGGCTTTTCAGATATCAAAGGCGTCTTCCTCGTTTTGGTAGACTTCGTTTGACTCTCCACCAAAGAAGATGCCCCGTCTCTTCCAATCGCCCCGTTGGATAAAGTAATTCGGGTCGTTTGGTGACGCGGCCTGTGGTCTTGGGCGGGGGTTGGGGAGGTCGTCCCACAGCTCGTGGCTGCGCTGCACAGCATCGTCGTCGTCCTCATCCTCGGTGTCGTCCTCGAACCACGACTTGCCCGAGTCGACACTGGAAGCAGGCGAGGGCCATCCCTTGTCGTGGACATGGTCGACGGCCACCTCGCGTTGCCTGTTGCGCTCAATGATCTGCAGCGCCTTGGCCCTCTCGAGGGCAAAGTCAAAGTTGCGGTAGTCATCCGGGAGCGACAGGCCCGAATCGGAATGGTGCAGGCGCTGGGTAGGGCGGATGCGCTCGTGGCCGCCAAAGGACTGCCTGGCGCGTGGGATGTGGAGCGGCTGCCTCT
Organism: Coniella vitis; assembly: GCA_011317545.1. Taxonomy (NCBI): domain Eukaryota; kingdom Fungi; phylum Ascomycota; class Sordariomycetes; order Diaporthales; family Schizoparmaceae; genus Coniella; species Coniella vitis. The sequence continues at coordinate 2,166,180 of WUJK01000004.1, read as the reverse complement.
CGTGTAGCCGTGCTGGGGGCTCGGGTCCTTGTGCGATGACGGGGGGGTTGAGTTTGAGTGGGTCCCACTCGATGGGTGGCCAGTGGCCCTTTGTGTCGAGCCGTGCCGACGAGGGCGGTGCCGGCGAGGCTGGCGGCGCGGCGGCGTGCGAGCTGCTGTCGCTGTGGTGCCTGCTGTGGTGGTTGTGGAAGCGGCTGTGCTCCTCCATCTTGATGATGTCGGTTGGGTGGATGATGCGCAGCTTCTTGTGGCTGCGGGTGCGCGATAACAGGCCGTGCCCAGAGTGGCCGCCCATGGTTGCTGCTGGTGGGTGGCTCGTCGTCGACTGGGACTCTGGAGTGGGAGGACTGGCGCGGTAGCAAGGGAGTTGTGGCTACAGCGTGTGTCTGGATGGGGCTGGTGTGTATTTGTAGTGTGTGGCCAACATGAAAATAGGATGATAAAAAATATGTCCCTTGACCGAGTTGGTGAGGTTGGGCAGTAGTCGTCTTGGAAAACTCCAGCCTGCATAGACTGGAAAAGAAAATTCTATCCACAATCAGCAAAAACCGACCCAGCTCGTTGGGTGGGGGGCCGAGACTTGATATATCTTCAAGGTGCCGGCGAATCCGGGCTGCAAGTGGTGTGTGTGGTGCCCTTGCAGAAACATACCGTGATCATACCGCATCGGTCAGTCAGTCAGTCATAGTACGTAGCTTGTACGTCTATCATCATAGTAGTAGCATACCCTGGGGAAGCTAGATAATCAGCAAGGCACACCGAGGAGCGCGAGAATACCTAGTACGAAAGTTGAACAGGTACCGGGCGAGATCCGTGCACGCTGCCAAGGTACCCAAACAGGCCAAACAAAACCTTGCTTGGGTACCAGGGTACATGGTAAAGAGGCTGCGTTGCGTGCCTTATTACATAGCACATAGTAGTTGCTTAGTGCCGCTTGCGGGGGTGGCACGAATGCGCGAGATCATCAGCTGCCATGCCCTGGTTCCTCGACTTGGCGGCGCTGACCCCCCCAAAAAAGTGACACATTTTGCACGCAAGCAGGCAGGCACGCACGCACGCACGCAGACAGCCATGCTAGGATGTACTATGGTACCTCTTTCCAGTCGCGGCGATGGCTCCCTGTCGTGCCTCGAGGTCTTCCCATCCTCTTCTGCTGCCCATCCTAGCACACTGCGAACGTGAGTGGTCGAGCAGGCACAAGGCCCCTGGCCTGATCTTCAGCCTTCAGGTGGGGACATGCGTCACTCTCTCAGCGGATAGCCACGTTCGCCGGCTACTTTGTGCTAGTACATAGTAGTATTGGGCCTTACGAGCGGGACCTGGCTCTCGCTCGGTCGACTTTCCGCCAGCACGGAACCGGCGAGAAAAGCTGGATACATAGTACGGAGGAGAGCAGACTAGGCCGCATCGAGCAATAGAATGATTTATCCGCAATCAGACAACTGTTGGGTTTTGTTTTTCTTTGTTGTTTCCTGGTAGTCGCAGCAAGCCTGCGATCCCTTTTCCCCAACCCATCCGCCGAAATTGCACTGCGCCGGAGCCACATGTCCATGCAAACGGGTGACCGAGCTTCTCAGCCGCCGTCTGGCAGAGCTGTGACGCGATCGTGGAGTAGCAGCTGGAGCACTGACGCTACTATGTGCTATTGCTGTTCTTTATTTGGTCACATGCTAATAAGCCCTGGTCGCCAAGTGGGCTTGGTACTTTGGTAGCCACTTGCACAAGATAAACTCGGGTCCCTCGCATCGCTAAAAATGTGTGAAGTTTCCGCGTCGGATTGGCTTCTCTGCTTTTCTTGGTCGTCGCTGATTTGCTGGCGGGCGATAAGCAGGGGGTGGCAAAGTCTAAAAATTGGGGTTCGCGCGACACGTCCATACTAAGTATAAAATGTACTCTTGTAGTTGGGTAGTAAGCAGTACAGTACTATGTACACTTTCTTGGTCGCTACTTAGGGCCATCTTCGCCGTGCCCTACTATTATGTAGGCCTGCCGTCGGAATCGCGGGGAGCTTAATATCGTCCTTGGGACTAATGCCAAGTCAACGCTGGTCGAATCACAGCTTCTATGTACGAGCTCAACCGCAACCACCAACATGGCTACAGCATAAGATCCCGCTAGCCCGGCCCTCCGGCTGTTCAGTGTTGAGAGTCTGCTCTCGTCTCCTCGGCAAACCGCGAGGGGCCAGCGCTGTCAAGAGTGCAAGCGCAGATTTTTCCTCTGGGGGGAGAGCGTGTGGTGTGCAGATCACTGCGCGCGGAACGCCCAGCTATGCTGGTTGCGATTCCTTTCGAGCAAGCACGCACGAACTGCATTGGCTGGTTGACATGTTTGTTTTGAACGACGTTTTGCCCTGCAGATCACTGATTATGTCAGTGATGGGCGCGTCCTTGTTCTGTCCCGCCCTCTCTACAGGCTGAGCGTGTCCCAGGCTGCCAGGCTAATGCAGCCATGTGCCTATTTTGATAAGAGACGGCAAATTGTGCCACAACGCTTTGTATTAGCATGCCGACCCCGCGTGTTGCCATTACCACTCATTAAAAAGAAGACGACGAGACGGCCAATAAAGCCAGTGCCACCGTGCTGTGGGGATTGTTTTTCGGTGGGTCCCCTAGCCATGTGGCCGCCCGGCCGCGATGCCGTGCAGCCACAAAGTTACGCGCCATAACTGAATTCATCGGGCCTTGCTGTCTGTACATAGTATCAATTGCTGGGCTGTCCTCGACGCAGATACATTGAGGCCCCACGATCGCCGCCGGCCATGACGCCAAAGAAGTAATACTTTGGTCCTTGTTTGGTGGCCTTGGTCTTGCCACGCCCAGGAACAACCACAGCAAAATGTCGTGCTCGGCGGCTAAGAGCATCAATTGTATGCGCACATAGCACCCAACCTGCCAACGCTCATATGGCGTAGCTTTGCTCCTTGGGCACCTGTCATGTTTCGCCAGTATACATAGCATTGTGAGATGGAAAGCAAATGGTGAGATTGTGCAACCGATGAGATCATCTTCGTGAGCACTGCTGTTTCATGTCAATTGGCATGACGGATTGTGCATTGCTTTTGTTGGTAGCACAGTGCTGTCTCCCTGCGACAGCGTGTCCCAAACCTTTCCAAACTAGACAGTGTCAGCTCCTCCCGCCCTCAGCAGGAATACTATGCAACGGCAGCGGCATGATTCTTTTGGGATGTTGCCAGCCTGCGTACGTATGTCTGCGTATGTGGCAAGACGATCACATGGTGATCTGCTTGTCTTGCGGCGCACAATCTTTCCTCGCGCCCTGAAACACCCAGGGCACCAGGGCAACTTTATTTTAGGCTCGTGGGTGTTTTTCATGCTGGATCCTGTCTGACTGTAGGCGGTGCAGTCAACGAGCTCATCGGCGATGCTTGGAAACCACCTGGCCGTCGGTGCGAATAGTGGTGCGGATTTGCCAATCATTACTTTCAGCTCGATAACCCTGTGTGATGGGCCCAGATTGACGAGCTGAGATCAAGGTTTGCTTTGTCCCATGAGTCCAGACAACTTCCCCTCATCGTAACAGACTTTATTGGTCATATGCCCAGGACGTAGCGGCGGGATTGAGTTTGCGGCCATCCTTTCTGACGGCTCGGTGCAAGGCGAACAATCAGACGGCTGACTAACATGGTACGAAGTGCGGGCCGCTAGCCTGAGGGTTTTAAGAGGGGTCGTAGCGCTAAAGCGAGCGTTATTGAGCCCCTGGGTTAGCCGGTACATTGAAGAAAATAGCGCTATAATGCACTGTATCTTGCCACTAAAAACTGCCGCAAGTGCTGTAGCGCCAGCAGATGCGCCTGGCCTTTCGAACCCGGGAATTCCGCAACCCTAATCATGAGAAGCTGCGTGTTCCACCCTATGCCGCGTGAAGGCTGCGTACTGGTGTTATCCCCATCCAAAAACGACTCGTTTGGTTCTACTCAAGCTTGCAGGCCCTGAGAGGCATATAACTCTCGCTGTAACTTTCGCAATGTGCCGCTTGGTGAAACCAGCCGACTGACAACAGAGTAATTTGAGCGATCTTCACTGTCGGGCCGAACAGCATGACAATACTGCTCTCGTTTTGATAGCCGTTGGTAGCCACGACCAGCTACGCCAGTGCAGTCTGACTGGTTGGGTGTGTGCAGATTACAGTGTGCCATCGTTCTCACCCGGCAGTCTCTTGACCCGTTTCTGCTCCCAATCATCCAGATCCTTTGCGGCAAGCCTCTGTAGAATATGACATGGTGAGCCTTGGCAAACAAACACGAGAGACTCAGGGAGCAAAGCAACCACAACAGAAGCATGACTAGGTCAAGAGCGAAACTCACGTAGTACTCGTCCTTGATGTCCACCTTACGGCCAGCCCGGCCAACGCCGAGCTCTTCCTCGCGCGTCATCTGCCGCACCTTCCTGTCGTGCTTCTCGTACCGGACTGCTGTTGCAGGAGTCAGGACGAAGGACCCCGCCACGATGATGGCCATGAATGGCAAACCGAAGAGGAGGAATGGACGCTTGGCTAGGGCTGTGCGGTATCGAGCAGCAAAGGTGTTGGCCTCGGCCGCCGAAATATATTTCTTTTTCTGAAATACTGCCATCTTGACTAGCTCCGGTTCTCAAAACGGCAGAGGAGGGTGGTTGAGGTCTGGTCCAATGTGGTTGATATATATTGCTGAAGATGGCAATTACGGACTTGTCGTTCGTGGTTTGTGGCGTTAGCTGCCTCATCGGCCGGACGTCGGCGCGCTAAGCCCGAATAAGCTAGCCTAAATGGTTAGTTGGATGAGTAAGAGCATTGCACTTCGGCATCGTACAGCATTATTTACAAGCCAGCTATTGGTAGGGCTACATTTCGTTTCCCTTGATGCAGGAAATCAATCGAGCAAGGCGAGGCTGATGAGAGAAAAGGCGAACTCGTGTGACCTAGATCGAGCTGGGGCTTCTGCCTTATGGATATTCCAAGCAGCATCACAGTACCTTGTACCAGCCCCATGCGTGCTTACATAATCATCAATTTGCAAGCAAACTCCCGTGACGTCGTGTCAGGCCTGCCGCCGCAGCCGAGTCGCTCAGCAACCATTTGACTTCTTTCACAACCCAGACGCGTCGCGTCCCATACCGTAACCCACTTTGGGCCCTCTCAGCGCTCAACGAACACACAGTACGGGCTATCTGTCGCAGCCTAGACGATGCCTTCTTCCCGCTCCTTCTGTACGACTCGAGGTTGAGCATGCAAAGATGGCTCCCGTTGCAGCTGCCGCAAATGGCGCCCCTCCTGCGTCCACCTTGGCAGCCGAGCTTGTCGGTAATATCTCGACTTCAGCTAGGTCCAACCGGCCAGACGAGAACAGCGAGCTCAAGCGCCTTTTTGAGAGAATAGAAGCTGTTAAAAATGACCCAGAATCGCTCAAGTCTGCACACGAGCGTGTCGAACACAACCACGTCCTCATATACGTCTATGCGTGCGTGGTTCTCGAAGGCCTCAAGTGGGACGACCCTTTTGCAAACCCGAACCAGCTCAGAGCGGATGCCGAAAAGGCGATAAGTTTCTTGAGGGTCACTATACAGGAGACGCCTACTGTGCTGAACTTCACCACTCCTCCTGGTACATTTCTTCGTCGCGGCTTGGAGCCGTTATGGGTCTGGCTATTACCCAAATTACTTAAGATGCTTGGGCATCCTAAATGTCTGGCGTTGACGTCGGCTCTGCAATCTTTCCTTGTGTTTGTACTTGTAGATGCCGGCAAATCTGCCGGCCTTTGGAACATATGCGAGCCCCTGTATGGATATTTGCAGGCAAACTTTCGATGTAAGCCTATGGCAAACTTCGTTGATTCGTTCGATGGCTGACTGCTGCTATAGCCGTAGTGACTTGCTTGGACTCAGATCTCGCTTCTCAACGGGTGTCCGACTTGGAACTTCCATACTCTGGTCTCCTTGCTATACTCTTACCCCCGCTGTCGGGAGCCGAGGCAAGCATGGGCTGCTCTTATTCGCTCGTGGACGGTAGCCATGCCATTGCACATGCTAGCTACTTACTAAAAATACTCCATCAGGCTGCGTTGCAAATGAGCAAGCTTGGACAACAAATCGTCTATCCAAATGAGCATTTACCGTGGCTGATTGATTCTCTTGTTGCTCTGAACCAAGCACAGAAAAGGTGGCAAGCTCATTGCGTCTACGATCCATCGGTCTTCCTGGAAATGCTTCTCGACATGTCACGTTCTGCCTCTGATCCAGAGGTCGTGTTGTCGCACAAGCTGAACACCGCCATAGTTCTATTTGCAGCAGATTTGGCGGAACACTTGAAAGGAATCGTGTACGACAGAGACGGTACACGCGTTGCTAGCAAAACACTATCATTTGCTCTGGTACATCTGGCCCATGCTTCTATACAGAACAGGTCAGTATCGAAACTTGTTGCAGCACAATTACTCAAGGTGATAGACAGGCTTGGGCCTGGGAATAATTTGGATATTACTGATCTGGAAGTAAGCCGGTGTCTCCATTCTAGCGCCAAATAATACGGCATCGACTGACTGTCTGGTGTCGTCTAGCGTTCAGTCTTACTTATCAAAGAAGCCGTGACCTTGTCGCTCGACCAAGCCTTCAGTGCTAATCTTCTTCCGGAATTGTTTTCCGACAAAAAGTTACGCTTGAGAGTCTCGGCAATCAGGGCCCAAACCCCGCATGCTGATCAGAACAGTCGTGCTGTCAAAAGAAGGCGAACTGAGATTTCTTCGACGTCTGTTTCATGCCTTGTGGAACAGCTCTGCAAGATTCTTGGCGTGTCTGGCCCCAACAGCTTAGACAACCTCGAAGACCAATTTATGTGAGTTGACCGAGACAAGATTTTTCCTGCAACAGGCTAATGACTGTGCGCAAGCAATCATTTCCCTCGGATATCCGAGTTTCAACAACGCTCCGTCATTGAACTTCTGAGTCGGTTGCCTTGTGCTGCGGAAAATGCGTTTGCCCCTGCACAAGCTGGAGCTGCCACCCGTGAGGAACAATGTTTTGTCTGCGCAAAGCAAGGCAAGCATCGAGTCCTTGAGAGCAGCCAGGGCGCCTTGATAAATGCTGCGGCAGTCAGGCTCTTCGTTAAGCTCATTAGTCTACCGAACTTTCGCGAATCACGGCGACCAAGAGTTGTTGCAATGATTGCACTCCGCCGGGTCATTCAGCACTGCACAGATGAAGACACATTGGATCTCGAGCAATCTGCTCTGGGTCAATGGTGCCTCCAAGCTCTGCAAAGTTCTTTACGAGAGCTTCGAATTGCGGCGGGACGAGCCATCACCCTATTTGTCCGGCAAGAAGTGGGCAAAGAGGTGGACCCTCAACTTCTCGATCGCAACACAGCCAATGTCTTGTCCTTTATGAGAACAATATCAGATCGGAATGAGCCAAGCACCAAAGAAACGTGCCTGATGGCATGGGGCCAAATAGGCTCAGTAGTCTCTGACGAGGGTCTCAATTTGGTTCTTGTGAAGATGATCGAGTTTCTCGGTCATCCGAATCCCATTATTTCAGCTGTGGCCTTGAACGAAATGACAAACCTTGCCAGCCAACGCAAGACCTCACCTCGTCGCCTCCTGGAGCCTTTTTGGCGTAACCTCGCGTACGCAACTGTAAAAGACATGCTAAGACGGCCTCAGACAACTCAAATGGTCGCGGACCTGCTCAAGACCAGCATTACAGAGCTCTTGCTCCTCATACAATCCCATGCATTGCCCTGGCTGGTCCTTCACCGGAAAAAGGACATCATCTTGAGACTTTTGGATGCCAGACGAGAGCTGGCGCAGCAACAGAACCAACAAAAGGAGGAGCTGTGGACGATGCTGTACATGGACAACGCCAATCTCAGTGCAATTCTTTCGCGCTTGCTTGTCCAGGATGTTCCAAACATAGAGGAGTACATCAGATCGGTATTGCTTGACGTGTGTCCGGATCATGAGGTACCCAGTCTCAAAGAGCTCCTGTCGATAAATCCTGTTCCGACGACCTTTGAACTCTTGAAGATGGGTGGCGAAGGGGGAGCCATGAGCGCCTCGGTAGGTTTGCCGCGTTTCACCCAATGCGAGATATGTGACTGACGCTTCAGCAGGCACGCTCTGCCTTGACTCTTGTTGCTGAATTGATGACTTCAGGTACGAAAGATTCAAAGCGGAGACAACCTGACCAAGTCATTGGCCCTTTTCTTAAAATCCATGCTTTGGGGTTGTCGACGATAATGATTCAAGTCATCACCAGCCATCTTCCGGTTGCGCCACCCATACAAGAGAGGAGGCGCTGTATTCGTGCCATGTACGAGATGATCAACCTTGGCAAAGACTTTGTACGCGTGGCGCGCCCGCAGGTAAGGCCAACTATAGGGACACTACATCAAGAGGGAAAATGCTAATTGGGGTGTAGTTATCCGCGTGCTTGTTCAGTGCGCTTACTTTCGATGACCTGAGGAGCGATGTCTTCAGATGCTGGGACTCCATGATCACCAATATGAAGGAAGAAGATGTCCAAGAATTGGCCGAGACTACCTTTTTGATTGTCGGACAGTACTGGACTACTTTCGATCGGCCGACAAAGGAAAGGTGCAAGTCAACGTTGCGATTTTTGTGGGACAATTACCCAGATCTATTGGTGCGCCTTGCTGCCAAATTACCTTCGTTGGACCACATAAAGGAGCTGGCTGGGTTCCAGAAGAAGCTTTCCTCTCTCAAGTCCTCATTCGATACCAGACTAGCTGTGCAGGCTTTTATACAGAGACTCAAACATGGGAACTCTGGAGTAGTGCAGCAGGGGCTTATCGAGCTTTCCAAGTTTTTACGGCAGCACCAAGGCCTAATACAAACATCAGCGATCAATGAACGGTCGGATTTGGAAGTCACGGATCTCATGCGAGCTCTGTTAGACTGCGCCGCAAAATACAATGGCCGGGACGCGAATGTGTCCAAGCTTTGCGCAGAATGCATCGGATTCGTGGGATGCTTGGACTCAACAAGACTCGAGAGCGTCCGTAATCAGCTTGAATTCATCATGACCTCCAACTTTGAGGATGCTGGAGAAACCACGGACTTTGTGGGCTTCATGCTGGAGAACGTTCTGGTGCCATCCTTTTTGTCAACAACGGATACGACACTGCAAGGTTTCCTCTCCTATGCCATGCAAGAACTCCTGGACAAGTGCGACTATAAAGCGGCTGTGGCTATGAATGGTGAAGGCTCGCAGTGCAGGCCAGTCTTTGAGAAATGGGAGCGGACCCCATTGGCGATACGCGACGTGTTGACTCCATTTTTGGCATCCAAATACAAGCTCGAGCCGATGCCTCATGTGTCCCCCGAATATCCCATCCTTCGTGCTGGACGATCATACCCCAATTGGCTCAGACAATTCACGCTCGACTTGCTTCACAGAGCACAAAACGGTTTTGCCACACTCATATTCGATCCACTGTGTCGGACCATTCGCGTTAAAGATTTGTCTGTGGCAATCTTCCTCCTCCCTTACCTGGTGGTTCATATTACTCTAGGCAAGAAGTGCACACCGGAGGATAAGGACGCTGTCTGGAATGAATTGCTTATTGTCTTACAGCAGCAGGTATCAGAGGATGCTTCATACCTAGAAAAGGAGGACCAGAAGCTCCTTTGTGAAGTAGGTCTGTCTGAGGAGTGAATTGAGGTTAGATTGCTAACGCAAACGTGCAGGCTGTTTTTCGTGTGATCGATTACTGCATGAGATGGATCCAGGTCAAAAAAGCGTACCAACCTGGCAAGGCTGAGGCTGCGAATCCTGCATCGGCGCAAGAAAATGCAAGGAAAAATGCTGCCAGCATTGCTACAATCGCAAAGAGACTTGATGCGATTCCGGCAGAGCTGATCGCCCGGCGCGCCATTGACTGTAAGCAGTACGCGCGAGCTCTATACCACCTCGAGCCACACATCCTTCGTCAACAGGAAGCTTTAGGGGACAGCGCTGAAAGTGTCCAACAAGCCTTGGACTCGCTTCAGCACGTCTACGCACAGATTGACGAGCCGGATGGACTGGAGGGCGTCTCTGCCAATCTCAAAGTCATCGATATCAGTCAGCAAATCCTCAGCCACAAAAAGGCTGGACGTTGGTCTCGAGCACAGACTTGGTGCGAGGTACTCCTCGCCGACAATCCGGACAATCTGGATGTACAGCTTGACCTGCTGACATGCCTCAAAGAGTCTGGCCAATATCGTAAGTTCTATACTACTTGGACTACTCATGGTGTGTATTACTGCTTATACCGATACTCTTAGATGTGCTACTCAATTACGTCAGTGGAATGGCGACCGATGCCGCCACAGTCAACAAGATTGCACCCTTTGCAGTGGAAGCAGCTTGGGCGACTAGCAGATGGGATACATTGAAGAAGTATCTGGTCTCATACAGTGCTGGCAGCCATCTTGAAGTGTTCGACCTTGGGGTCGGTTCAGCTCTTCTCTCGCTCAAGGAGGGCCATACAGACGAGTTCTTGCGGCAGATTCAGGAGTTGAAGGAGAAAGTCGCTTGCTCCATGTCTTATCCTGCCACCGCCTCGCTCCAAGCGGCCCATGATTCCATGCTCAAATGTCACGTGCTTGCAGACCTCGACATTATAGCTCAAAATCATGCCGCGGCTGCGGGCGACCAACAACAGACAATGACCTCGCTCAGCCGTCGACTGGAGATGCTTGGGGCTTATGTCAGTAATAAGCAATATGTGCTGGGTGTTTGTCGGGCTGCAATGGAGCTAATGCGGTAGGTGCATGCGCAGCTATACTTTCGGTGCCTTTCTTTACTGACTAGATCCTAGGCCAAAGTTTACTGACGGTGATATTTCGTCTCTGTGGCTTGCAAGCGCACGACTCGCTCGCAAAGCCAACTCTCTTCCTCAATGCTTCAACGCGGTGCTACACGCGTCTCAGCTTGGAGATAAATCTGCAACTATTGAGGATGCAAAGCTTCTGTGGAAAGAAGGCCATCACCGCAAGGCTATCCAGATTCTCGAGCATGCTATCCAGACAGACTCGTTCATTGGATATGACCTTGAGGCTGTACCTCCTACGGCGAGCAAGGGCCTGGAGACGCAACGAAATCGCTTGACAGCCCGAGCACATTTGCTGTTGGCCAAATGGCAAGACTCAACCGGACAGACGCACTCGAGCGCTCTTCGCCTGCAATATCAACAGGCAGCCAAGGCACATGGGACTTGGGAGAAGGGTCACTACTACCTGGGTCGCCATTACAAGAAGGTGCTGGAATCTGAAAAGGCGCTGTCTCCCGACGAACAGAGCGACGAGTACTTGACTGGAGAAACGGCAAAGCTGGTCATTGAAAACTACCTCAGGTCGCTTAATTACGGCACGAAGTACTTATACCAGACATTGCCTCGCGTTCTTACACTTTGGATGGATCTGGGTGCCAAAGTTGACAAGGCGCCAGCAGGAAAGGTTTCGATATCTGGAGAGTTGCAGCAGAGGAGAAGGACGGTATTGCGTGAGCTCAATAAGTACTTCTACAAGGTGATGCAACGTATGCCTGCATACATCTTCTACACTGCCATGCCGCAGATTGTCGCCCGCATTACCCATCCAAACCCAGACATATTCAGCTACATTCAGCACATTATCATCAAGATCGTCGAGGCCTACCCGCGTCAAGCGTTGTGGGGTCTCTTTGCGATCATGACAACCTCGCAAAACGGTCCCAAGATGACTCGCGGCATGGCTCTGCTTACCCACCTCCGCGACAGCACTGGCAAAAAGGTTGATGGATCGTCTTTGGATGTCAAGCAGCTTTTCAAGATGGGCGAAAAGCTAGCTGAACAGTTGCTTCTGGCGTGCAACAATGGCAACTTCCAAAGTAACCGGACGACTCATGCCAGCCTCACTGCCGATCTCCATTTCAACACCAAATGCGTGCCGTGCCCCCTTGTGGTGCCTGTTGAAAAGTGCCTGACTGCCTCTCTCCCCACCTTGACCGACAGCATCAAGAAGCACAAGGCCTTTTCCAAGGACGTTATTTCCATCGAAACGTTCCTGGACGACGTGCTGGTCCTCGGATCTCTTGCAAAGCCACGGCGACTAACAGCACGTGGAACGGACGGCAAATATTACAATCTGCTTATCAAGCCGAAGGATGACTTGCGCACCGATCAACGGCTCATGGAATTCAATGCTATGATCAACCGATCGCTGAAGCGAGATGCAGAATGCAGCCGGCGCCAGCTGTACATTCGCACCTACGCCGTGACACCACTCAACGAGGAATGCGGTATTATTGAATGGGTGGACGGGCTCAAGACACTGCGGGACATCCTTCTTGCAATCTACAGAGCTCGCGGCATTGCTCCAAACTACAATCAGATTGCCGAGATGATGAAGGAGGCCATCTCATCGGACAAGAACCTCGCGCTATTCACACAGGATATCCTGGGCATGTTCCCACCGGTGCTCCCCACATGGTTCATATCGCAGTTCCCCAATCCGTCAAGCTGGTTTGCTGCCCGGCTCAAGTACACACGGTCGTGTGCTGTCATGTCCATGGTCGGCACGATCCTGGGTCTCGGCGACCGCCATGGTGAAAACATTCTTCTTGAAGAAGGCAATGGCGGGGTATTCCATGTCGATTTCAACTGCCTCTTTGACAAGGGTCTTACGTTTGCGCAACCAGAGAGGGTTCCCTTCCGGCTGACGCACAATATGGTCGCGGCCATGGGAATTTATGGATACGAGGGGCCCTTCCGACAGTGCAGCGAGCTGACGCTGAGTATTCTGCGGCAGCAGGAGGAGACGCTCATGACCATCTTGGAAGCCTTCATTTACGATCCTACGTTGGACTTGCAGCGCGACAAGAAGCGCAAGCACGATGTTGTCAAGCTGAACCCGACGAGCGTGGTGGAGAGCATCAAGAGGAAGGTCATGGGATTGCTACCCGACGAGAGCATCCCTCTGGGCGTGGAGGGCCAAGTACAGGAACTGATTCGACAGGCAACGGATGCGAAGAACCTGGCGTCCATGTACATTGGATGGTGCTCTTTCTTGTAGGTGGAATAGTGTATGGACGGTAGCAGATGTGTATGTTTCTGGTTCTCTGTAGTGAGAGTGTGTTTGGCAGGCATATATTCTATGAGGCTGCGGTTTTTATGTAAGACCTATACCTAAGTATCCGTTTGCTTTGATGATTGAAGCGCTATTCGAAGGCAGCACACGTTCTGTTCATTCCTTGTTTAGCAGTAGAGGCGCCTAGTTGCGGTTGTGGATCCGGATGTTGCTCAGGTACCTAGGTACTTACGTAAGCCAGGCAGTACTAGAAGTACTGCATTGCTATAAATACATTTCATAGTCGTTCTATTGTACAGACAATTCCATTAACAAAGTTCTTGCATCTTGGGTAGCTCTTGCTTGGTTTGCAAAAAGGTACACACACAACCTTGTACCGTTTGTGGCGCTGCGAGGAGTCCCAGTGGGTGCACAGCGGTGGCTCGGTGCTTGAAGTAGCGTATTGCTGCTGCAGCCCTGGCTTTGCACATTCTGCTTTTCTGCTTACATAGTGCATAGTACCAAAGAAGGTACAATTCACTGACCTCTTTCCCTTGTCTCCCACCGATGCCTGATTTTCTGCCATCTCTGTCTTGACACAGTATCTTTGCGAAGGCCCTCGAGTCCCCATCTAGTCATTTGTCCGTTTGAGACATATCTTTCGGGGCATCTGGGTCGTTGGTTGGATCCCAGCCTCCGCCCTTGGTGGTAGTATCGGTCAAGCTCCAGCCAAACAAGACGTCATCTGGCCTGCAGCAAAAGGTTCCATATCAGCGACGCGCAGGTTTTCTCCAGCCTTTCAATCCCTCGTCCTGCCTGCAAAAATTCCAAGCAACCTTTTTCATCGATACCGACAGTCGAAATTGCACGGCCCATTATGCCTCAATACCGTATTGGTTAGTTTGCAAAGTCTGCTGAGCCAGCAAGGACCCTGTTGGCACACTGACTGGTATCTCGACGCGTGTTTTCCGTGGCGCGAACCTAGCCCCGTGTTGCCCATCATCCCCATCGCACATGAGTTTCTTGATAGTTCTTGAATGATCGATGCTGATCAACCGGCTGTAGAGATTTCGCCCAACAACAGGGCTGTGTGCAAGGACACGGTCTGTAAGCGTGAGGCTGTCAAGCTGAAGAAGGGCGAGCTGCGCTTCGCCACTTGGGTGGAAGTAAAGGACCATGCGTCCTGGTCATACAAGCATTGGTACGTGTATTCTCAAGTCCTCTCTTTTTCTTTATTGAGTGTTTGCATCCCTTGGAAATTAGCCATTCACTCGTGCTTACTACTATCATTCTCTTATAAGGGGCTGCGTTTCTGGTCAACAACTCGAGAATCTGCGTGACTTCATCGTCAAGGACGATGGCAGCTACGACTTTGACATGATTGACGGCTATGACGAGATGGGGTAAGTTGCATTGCACTTGTTCCTTCTCAGGCTCTTCCAGGCGGTGAATCAGGCATTAACGGGCAATGTCGCACTCTAGTGATCACCCCGAGTTGCAGGCAAAGATTCGCACCGCTATGATCGAGGGCAAAATTGCCGACGAGGATTTCAACGGTGACCCCGGCTACAACGTCCTGGGACAGCGAGGTATTCGCGGACGCACCACAAAAGCCAAGGCTGGAGATGAGAAGGTAGTTACTTGTTCCTTGCTATACTGAGCAGATCTTTTGCGGGCTAAGCTGTGCCTTGTTGCTGACACGTTCCAGAGCGACAATGAGGCTGATGGCTCTACTGCCAAGGCTGCTGCTGCTCCCAAGAAGCGCGGACGCGGCAAGAAGGCCGCTGCGGCTGCCGAAAATGAAGAGGCAGAGCAGGAAGACAGCGACTCTCCCCCTGCTAAGAAGGTCAAGACTGCTGCTGGTCGGGGCAAGAAGGTGAAGCCCCAGCCCGAGTCTGACCATGAGGAAGAGGCTAAGCCTGTTGCGCTCAAGAAGAAAGGCCGCGCCAAGAAAGAAGTCAAGGCTGAGCAGGATACCGACGGAGAGGACGCCACGGCCAAAGAAGCTCCGGAGGCCGTTGCCGAGCCAGATGTCCCGAAGAAGAGAGGCCGTGCCAAGAAACAGACCAAGGCTGAGTCAGAGACCGGTGGAGAGGATGTCAAGGCTGAAGAGGCGGACGAGGCTGTTCCTGAGCCTGATGTTCCTAAGAGGAGAGGCCGCGCCAAGCAGCAGGCCAAGACTCAACCAGATGATGACGAAGAGGAATCCAAGCCTCAACCCAAGAAGGCCCAGAGGAAGAATGGATCGCGTGCGACGACTAAGGCTGAGGCCAAACCCAAGGTGGAGGAGGACGAAGACGAGGCACACGTTGACGTCAAGCCTAAAGATGAAGAAGGTGGCGACAAGGCCACTAGTGATGCGGAGGATGCCGTTGAGGAGCCAGAAGTTTCTCAGAGAAAGAGCGGCCGCACGAGGAAGGCTCCTGCCCGACGTGATGCTGCGGTTGAACAGCCTTCAAGCCGCCGCGGCAGAAGGAGGTGAGTTCACGATGCCGTTGTGCAAGATTTCCCTGGCTGACTTTGACCGATCTATAGGGCTTGAGTGCTTGCATGCCGAGTTGTTATGCCCTCAAATAATGGAATTTCGTTGGTCAGTCTGTTCTCGATGTCGCGTGAATAAGGCTGTTCGTTTCTATCTGCTATACGACCGCGCCCTCAGCAGGCTGGAGTTGAAGATGTACAAGGCGATGGAAAGAGATGATGGTCGAATGGAATTGAAGGTTTCTGTGAAGACAAGCCAAACACGTCGGTTCTAGCATTTGAGATGCCAACATTTGCTAGGGTTTATGGCTCAGACTTGCCATGCTCTATTGTAGGATGGGTTGTGTCATTGAGGACTGGATCTTGCTTTTACATGTTTCTGGTCAACTTTTGCTGCCAATCTTGATGGTGTGCGGCACATGGCGCTGGCATATAGCGTGTGTTTTGTTCCAATAGCTGAGCACGAACGGTCCCTTTTCCATACCTTGATACCTGCGCTGTCGAGCCCCTGCTAAGTCACGCAGCGGCTCAGGGTACTTTTGACTCGGTCTTGGCATGATACTATGTACAAATGTGTTGAGGCGGAGTATATATGGACAGGTCGCGGCGCGTGGTCATACACGGACAAGTGCGGACATAATTAGGCCGATCGGCAGTGATCAGTGCAGCAAGAGAGGATGAATTGCATCACTGATGGAGACGGCATGGCCAGCTACTTCTGTCAGATACAGATGCAATGCCGGAGCCGGGCATTTCTGCAGGCCAAGGTCAGAATCGGCGATGGGTTGGGCCGATAAGAAACAAGGTGGCCGGGATATATCTATTTATTATGATATATATATATATATAAAAAGAAGGTACACCTTGAAGTGATTGATCGTCCTGCCTCTCAAGAGATGTCCCAATTCCTCTGCCACACCACCAACACTGGAATTTTTGACAATAGAAAGAAGAACAGGCCCTATCCCAGCCATTTTCCACGATAGAAGCTCAAATTGATCTGCCACCAACCCAATCATGATACGTAAAAGCGTCACAATTCACTCGTCCCTTCTCTTCGATTCTACGAAGAAGGAATTCGTCACGAATGTCTCACTTCGCGTGGATGTGCAGACGGGAGCCATTGTCGATGTCTACGAGAGGGCCTCGGACGACGAGATGCGCGCGGGGGATATCGACTTGCGAGGCAAAGTTGTAATGCCTGGACTCGTTGATGCGCATACACATATTTTCCTTCATCCGTATAGGTACGAAATACCCCATCATGGTCGTGGGAAAAGCCCACGTCTACGGGGTGGTTTCTCATTCTTTCTCTCTCTCTCTCTCTCTCTCTCTCTCTTCTCAAAAGGGACCATTGCATCGCCAAAGCCTTACAGCTAACGCTCGTCTTTTTTTCTTCCTCTTCTACCCACAGCGAGCGCACCTCCACCGAGCAATTCCGCGACGAGTCCATCATCGAACGCACCGTTCGTGCCACCAACCACGTCCGCGACGCGCTCCTCGCCGGCTACACAACCTACCGCGACCTCGGCAGCGAAGCCATGGAAAACTACGACGCCAACCTCCGCGACTGCATCAACCGCGGCATCATCCCAGGGCCGCGCCTCTTTGTCGCCACACACGCGCTGGCCTCGCCCACGGGATACGAGATCCGCTCGGAAAGCCGCAACCAGCACGGGCTTGTGCTCCCGGCGTCCTCGGACGACGAGGATGGGCCGTGGGGGGTGCGGCGGGCGGTGCGGCGGCGGGCGGGCGCCGGCGCGGACGTGATCAAGTTCTATGCGGATTATCGCAAGCGCGTGATGCGGTTCCCGCCGTTGCAGGCACACGCTGGAGGCAGGGACCAGCAGCCGGCCGCGGGGATACGGTTCCCGCCCGACCAGGCAGAGGTCAACCCTGCGGTGCCGCTGTATACGCAGGAGGAGATGGATGCGATTGTGGACGAGGCAAAGGTGGAGGGTCTGCCGGTTGCGGCGCACTCGGGGACGCTGGCGGGGGCGATGATGGCAGTGCGGGCTGGGGTGACGAGTCTGGAGCACGGACAGGTGGTGAGCGAGGACCTGCTGGACGAGATGGTGCAAAGGGGCACCATCTACGTGCCGACGCTGACGGTGTTGGAGCTGGGGCTTCCGCAGCGACAGTTCAAAGAGGCGCTTGCGCGGGTCAAGCGGGCGTACGAGAAGGGAGTGCGGTTTGCGGTGGGCGGGGACACGGGCACGTTTGCGCACGGGGACAATGTGCGGGAGCTGGAGTTGATGATCGATGCTGGGCTGTCCGTGGAGGATGCGCTCGAGGCGGCCACGGTGGGCGGGTGGGAGGCGTGCGGCAGGGAGTTGAGCGGGTTTCGGTTTGGCTTCTTTGAGAAGGGGGCGAGGGCGGATCTGATTGCGCTCGAGACGGATCCGAGGGTGGACAAGGCGGCGTTGAGGAAGGTGAGCTTTGTGATGAAGGATGGAGAAGTCTACAAGCAGGATGGGGTGCCAGTGCCGTGGTCACCGCCGCGGCGCAAGGTAACGGGGAGTGGTGGTGATGGTGGGAGTGGTGGTCGTGTTGGTTGCTGTGGCCTTTGAGGTTTTTTCTTTCCTTTTTTTTTTTTTCTTCTCTCACAGGCATGTGAGTATTACTCGGCAATAGTACCAAGATTCTCGTATTGTACATGATGCTTGACTATCTAAAAGTATTCCCGAGGCGATGGTGGCTGCCATTGGTGCGCCTAGTCGTCAGAAGAACTCACAACTGCCGATCGACGAGCCAAGCCACGACGACACTTTGCATAACAAGCCTCAGCCTCCATCTCCAACTGCAAATCTCCAACTTCTCCAACTTCTCCAACTTCTCCATATTCTCCACATTCTCCGCATCACGACCACACGCACCTCCTCAGCGATTCCCCGGATCACTGTGGGGTCGTGTCGTATCGTACGGCAGAGACGGACGAGATCCAAACGGGCCAATCTTCCAAGCCTCGGGCAGAGATGTCCTCTATCGAGTGCAACCGCCCAGGAAAAACGCAATGCTTCTCCAACTGCAAGGGCTGCGGTGGGACTCGGACTGCAGAGCCAAGACATGGACAACGGGGCCGCCTCGGCTTGTCATTGAAGCGCCTCCCCAAATCCCCTGGCAGAGAGGGAGGGGGTGGTTGGTTTGCACAATGGCACTCATGGAGAGACGATGTGCTTGGATTGGACGGCAAAATTCTTTTCTTCTCCTCGGTGGTTCAGCGGATCAAAAAAGGATGAAGAGGGAAACAAGCAAAACAAAAGATCAAGGCAACGCAAGGAAAGGAAACGTCTGCGGACAAAATATGGTGGACCTTTGTTTAAAAAGGAGGGGATTCCCACGCAGATCCTCTTCCTGTGCTCGTTGAAGGATCCCCTTTCCCTGCCCCTTTCTCCTTCTTTGCCTACACTCCTTCTTGCCACCGCCCATCTACCTACCAGACACTGTCGTGTGAGCCATGGGGCCTCTGTTTCTTCTCGCTGCGGCAGCCCTCGCGGCGCGCGGCGTCGCGGCTGTCACGCTCTCTGTGGCTTCTACGGGCGGAAATGCCACCTCTGGGGTGCAATATGGTCTCATGTTTGAGGACATCAACCACAGTGGTGACGGCGGAATGTAAGGGCTTTTGTCCCATCTCGTGTATCATTATCAGTTCTCTCTCCAGTGGGCTGAAATCAGGCACTAGACCCACTGACTCTTATTCTTCGTGACGTCTAGATACGCCGAGTTGATCCAAAACAGGGCTTTCCAAGGCTCATCCATCTTCCCGTCTGTCATTGATCCCTGGACAGCCGTGGGAGCGGCTACTTTGGCTCTGCAGAACCTCAGCACCCCCCTCTCGTCGGCTCTGCCTACTTCTCTCCAAGTCACTGCCTCTGCGGATGGTGTTGTGGGTGTTTCGAACCCAGGATGGTGGGGAAGTAAGTCTATGCTTCTCTTGTTCGTCTGCTAAAGCAAAGCTATCTTATGTGTCAGAGTCTATAACAAAAGAATCTAACATTCTCCACGCCAACCAACAGTCGACGTCCTCAGCTCGAGCACCTACTCGGGAAGCTTCTACGTCCTCGGCGACTACACTGGCAACTTCACAGCCAGCCTCAGGTCCGACACGAGCAACATCACACTGGCCTCGGCAACAGTTGCAGGGCCCTCGGTCGCAGGCAACTGGACCAAGTTCACCTACGAGCTGCAGCCGTCAGCCGATGCCCCGAGCATCAACAACAGCCTCGTGCTGACTTTTGACGCCAGCGAGGGCGACGCGCTCAACTTCAACCTCATCAGCCTTTTCCCGCCCACCTACAACAACCGGCCCAACGGCAACCGCGTCGACCTCATGGAGGCCCTCGTCGCCCTCAAACCCACGCACTTCCGCATCCCTGGCGGCAACAACCTCGAAGGCCTCTCCAGCCCGTACTTCTGGAATTGGACAGAAACAATCGGCGATTTGAGTCAAAGGGAAGGCTATCCCGGCACGTGGTTCGTCTCTTTGTCCTTGCCCATTGGAGTTGAAGAGCGCGGGTTTAGCTGACGTTGCAGACAAAAGGGATTACGAGAACACAAACGGCCTGGGCTTGATCGAATACATTCAATGGTGTAATGACTTGAATGCAGAGCCCATTTTGGCAGTGTGGGCAGGAGAGTATCTGGACGAAGAGATCATCTCCAAGGCCGACTTGGCACCGTACGTGCAGAGCGCCCTGGACGAGCTCGAGTTCCTCATGGGCGATGCGTCGACGACCTGGGGTGCGGTGCGTATTGCGCTGGGCTACGAGGAGCCCTTTAGCATCAAGTACGTCGAGGTTGGCAACGAGGACAATCTCAATGGCGGCGACTCAAGCTACGTTTCATACCGCTTTGCGGCCTTTTATGGTAAGCGGGATTCCACAAATGCTGCTTCCCCCCCCCCCCTTTCAATAAGTCCTTCTCAAGATCAGTCACTAATGATGTATACGCCTTCCTTTTTGGGGAGGGTCCGATGTTATCAGACGCCATCTCTGCTGTGTATCCCGACATTCTCATCTTTGAATCGCTCTCGGACCTGAGCTGGACCTACGAATCCGCCGGGCAAGACTATCACCAATACACCCTGCCCAACTACTTTGTCGGACAATTCGACTTTTTCGACAACGTGCCCGCTGGCAACCCCATTCAAGTGGGCGAGTTTGCTGTGGGTAAGTGTGCTCGTCGTTTCTTGTCTCACACATATGTTGGATCCTTGTTATGGCTGCTTGATTGTGTTGCTCGTGCCGGGCCAGCAGTACATGCAGGATATATATCAAGGCTGACTTTCTGTAACCTCAGTTCAAAACAATACCGACAATGTCGACGAAGGTGTTAACTGGAATAACGCAAAGAAGTGAGTCTCCTTTTCCCTTTTCTCATGGTTTGCTGGTGGTGGTGGTGGTGGTGGTGTTGTTGTTGTTGTTAGTCTCGCGTTACTAATCATCCACACCAATCAAACAGCCCGTGGCCCTATTGGATTGGCTCCGTCTCCGAAGCCGTCTTTATTCTAGGCCTAGAGAGGAATGCTGACAGAGTACTTGGTTTCAGCTATGCGTCAGTAAAGCTATTTCCTCCTCCCCCCTCTCCCCCCCCTTTTTACCTTGAATAAACTCACTTGACTGACATGATTTTTTTCTTTCCAGTCCACTGTTGCAGAACTTGAACTCCTACGAATGGAGTCCTGACCTGATCTCCTTCACGGCATCTCAGAGCCAAACTGTCAAAAGCACCTCGTATGAGGTGCTCAAGCTGTTTGGAAACGCAGCCTTCACCTCGACGCTCCCCGCAACCACCACGGACGACTTTGGCCCCGCGTACTGGGTCGCGGGCGAGGACAACACGACGAGCACGTACTATGTCAAGGCGGCCGTGTACAATAGCACCGAGGACGTGGGCTTCAACGTTACATTTGACGGCGTGAGCAGCGGGGCGACGGCGAACTTGACGGTGCTGACTGCGCCGGACGGCTACAGCTACAACAGCATTGGGTCGACGACTGTGGTGACGACGACGAGCAGCCTGGCGGCGGACGAGAGCGGCGCATTTAGCTTCAGCTTGCCTAACTTGAGTGTGGCGCTGCTGGCTGCGTCGTCGGCGTGAGGAGGGGGTGTGGTGGTGTTGGTGATGGTTGTTACAAGTGGACAAATAGGTTTTTACATAAGCGGTCGACTGAAGTCTTTGTGAGCGACATGAGTAGTTTCATTGATTGGATATCTGCCCACTGGTCCAAAAGCCCAAGTGAGATTCTATTCTGATGCCTATATTCGACAACACGATGGATGATCCAGACTTGGCCTAACTCAAAAGGCCATCATCCAATATTTCAAGTGGAGGAGAGAGACAAGTCCCGTCGAGGGCCCTGCATCTTGATTATGCAAAGAATCATAATAATGAAAACAGTACTAACCAAAAAAAAATGAAATGGTAAATAACACTGTCCGTTATACGCAGACCAGCCAGACAGTGGCAATGCCATGGACGCCACACAGGAAAGAAGTTAGTCTAAGTGCTTCATGTATCTAAGTACATGTGTACCTGGTACCTGGGCACGCTTGCTGGGTTAGTCCCGGGAAAGACCAGCGGGAATGGCGCTGCGGGGAACCCATGTTTCCCCGCGCCGCACCCACACTTTCTCGGCAGGGTTGCATATTTTTTGCGGAGAAGAGCTCATCTTGCGACTCTTGTTCGTCATCTTTGTGCTCTTACCACCATCGCCAGTTTGCTTTCCTGCACACCAGAACTTGGAAAACAAGCACCGGCAAATGGAGAGCCAGGCGCAGGGGCATGCAAGCCCCTCTCGAATCCATGCGATTTGCAATGTCGCACGAGGAATCCCATCCTTTGACCCGGCACCGAACCGAGTTGCACTGGCCTATCATCCTATCTAGCTTCGTCGATCGATACCACGGCTCCGTCTTCCGCTACCGCCTCCTGCGTCCTGTCTTTGCTGTTTTGCGATCGCTTTTGTACACTACATGGTCTATTTCACTCAAGGCAGTTCGAACGAGGTGCCACAACCATGGCTCGCTCCCCTGATGTGATCCACCAGGAACCCTTGTCGACGTTGCACTCCAAAGCCTCCAACAAACACTCATTTCCCGTCTCTGTTCCTGTTCCTAAGCTTTTGCCTTCTCCAAAATGAAACCCTTACCGGTTCGGCACAATGTCAAGACAAAAGACCGAGGGAGCTTTGTGCTAGGGGCAGAGAGCGGATGGGGTGACGATGGGGGAACTGGCTGAGAGTTTGTCCGTCCTCACATTGCCGCCGCCACCACTTGCCTACTAGTAGGCTATACGTTGCTACGGTCAAGTACCGTGTGTAGATGGGAACGGGCCACGCCTTGGTTGGTAATAATATCCAAGACAAGAAGCGGGGTGCTGGCTGTATTACAGTCATTGGAGCTTCGCTCAATGTACTTTTCGGTTGCCGTGTGGTTTCTGGGAGGGGGAGGGGCAAGAGAAGGGCAAAGACCAAGGTGGAAACATTAAAAGCCACTTTACATGCTTTGGTCTACCACCACTGGTATCACTGGTGTGGTTGTTGCTGTTTCTCCCCCAACACCACCTCGCCTCGTACAGCCCAAAGGGACAGCAATCCAATGAGACTCACCACCAGTCTCCTCGCCCTTCTCGGCGGCAGCGCCACCGCCGTCCACTCCCTCCGCGGCCGGCCCAACAATCTTTTCGGCCCGGACCGCCGCGACCTGCTCCAAGATATCGTCACCTACGACAACTACTCGCTCTCCATCAATGGCGAGCGCGTCTTCATCTACTCGGGCGAATTCCATCCGTACCGCCTGCCCGTGCCCTCGCTCTGGCTCGACGTCTTTCAGAAGATCAAGGCGCTGGGCCTGAACGCTGTCTCGTTTTACCTGCATTGGGGATTGCTCGAGGGCAAGAGCGGAGATTTTAATGCCGAGGGCCCGCTGGCTTTTGAGCCGTTCATCCAAGCTGCCCAGGAGGCTGGCTTGTATTTGATTGCTAGGCCTGGGCCGTATATCAGTGGGTTTCTCTTTTTCTTTGTTATTGTGGGGTACCGGAGTACTATATGGCCAAGGCGAAAGGGGGGATGAATCGTGTCGCGGACAGAATATTCAATACTGACCAAGTCTGCTTGTAGATGCCGAGGCAACGGGTGGTGGCTTTCCAGGCTGGTTGCAGAGAATCGAAGGCAAGCTCAGGACAAATGCAACGGATTATCTGCATGCGACTGATAAGTATGTACTTCCCCTTATTGTCCCACGTTCATCATATCTTGTGATTCAATTCCACTAACCATCATCGTAGCTACATGGCAAATGTTGGAGCTGTATTGGCAAAGTACCAAATCACCAACGGCGGGCCCATCATCTTGGTCCAGGTCGAGAACGAGTACACGGGCGCCGAGTCCGGCGTTGTCTTTCCCAATGGCTACTATATGCAATATATCGAGGACCAACTGCGCGATGCTGGTGTTGTTGTGCCCTTGGTGAATAATGACGCTTCGCCGGATGGTCACAATGCTCCTGGGACTGGTATTGGCCAGGTTGATATCTATGTGCGTTACTCCCACAGCTACTTTGCAGATGTGTATGGCTTGAGTGGTTGGACTGACTAACTTACTCTGAACAGGGACAGTAAGCTCCTCTGCATTTTTGCTTGCTTCATTCACCTTTTCGGCCTCCATTGTACCATGCGTGGCGATACTTTTACACAGACACAGTAGCTCATGCATATCATAGTGATTCTTACCCACTCGGATTCGACTGTGCCAATCCTACCTCTTGGCCATCGGGGTCCATTCCAACATCCTTTCGGAAGCTGCATCTCGAACAAAGTCCTGCTACTCCATACTTGATCAATGAATTCCAAGTAAGCACTTTTTCATCTTTACCTGCAAAAGAGCTCGTACACTGGCCATGTTTAACCACATTGCCTCGAACAGGCTGGCAGTTTTGACCCACCTGGCGGCGTGGGCTTCGAAAAATGTGCCGATCTCCTCAACATGGAGTTTGAGCGCGTCTTTTACAAGAACAACTACGCAGCTGGCGTAACAATCTTCTCTCTATATATGATTTTTGGTGGCACAAATTGGGGCAATATAGGGCACCCGGGGGGATACTCGTCGTATGATTATGGAGCAGCCATCAAGGAGAACCGCGCCGTCGACAGAGAGAAGTACTCGGAATTAAAGTTGCAGGCCAACTTCTTCAAGGTCTCTCCTGGATATTTGACAGCCGTCCCTGCTACGACCTACTCGACAGGCGTTTACAACACGAACAGCAGCGTCGTGACCACGCCTGTGCTTGGCTCGAATGGTTCCTTCTTTGTTGTTAGGCACGCAGACTACACCTCGGAAGCATCGTCCAACTACACACTGAACCTGCCAACAAGTGCTGGGACCATCGGCGTCCCACAGCTTGGCGGCTCCTTGACTCTCAATGGCAGAGACTCCAAGGTTCATGTGACTGACTACCCTGTCGGAAGCTCCAAGCTTCTGTATTCGACGGCCGAGATTTTTACTTGGCAAGCCTTCAACAATAAGACAGTCTTGGTAGTCTACGGAGGGCCTGGTGAGCTTCATGAGCTGGCTGTTGCCGGCTCATCGACTGGCGCAGTTGTTGAAGGAGACGGTGTTACGATTCAATCTCAAAATGGCTCCCTAGTTGCGCAGTGGGAGACTTCCACCACGCGGCGGATTGTGCAGGTTGGCGGGCTGTATATTTACATTCTGGGTAAGCTCGGCTTCATTGTGACCTGAACCAGCACAGCGGAACTCGGCCACTAACTGGTAACAGATCGCAACAGTGCCTACGACTACTGGGTTCCCGAGCTCAGCGGCACAGCTGTCATTGTCAACGGGCCATACCTCGTCCGCAATGCTTCCATCACTGGATCTACGCTCTCTATCAGCGCAGACTTGAACCAGACGACCGCTATCGAAGTCATTGGCGTCCCCTCCAACGTCACAAGCCTTCAAGTCAACACACAGACCCTCAACGTGAGCACCAGCGCCCAAGGCTCCTGGACAGCCAGCTTCACCTACGCGGCGCCCGCCATCGACTTGCCAGATCTGTCCGCCGCAACGTGGTACACGATCGATTCGCTGCCCGAAATTCGGTCTTCTTACGATGACTCGCTCTGGCCCAATGCAAACCACACAAACACCACCAACCCCATCGGCTCCCCGCTCAAAACGCCTGTATCCCTATACGGCGGAGACTATGGCTTCAACACGGGCAGTCTGCTCTTCCGAGGCCACTTCACCGCCACCTCGTCCTCTTCTTCCCTCTCCCTGACTACCCAGGGAGGCGAAGCCTTCGCCGCATCAGTCTGGCTCAATGATACCTTCATCGGCTCCTGGGCTGGCAACTCGGTCGCAGAGTCGTACACGCAGAATCTGACACTGCCCGCCCTCACCCCTGACGCAGCCTACGTCTTGACCGTTCTCATCGACCACATGGGCCTCGACGAAAACGGCGAGGTTGGCTCCGACGAGCAAAAGGACCCCCGCGGCATCCTCGACTACACGTTTGACTCGGGCATAACCTGGAAGATCACGGGCAATCTCGGCGGCGAGGACTATGCGGACCGCGTGCGCGGGCCGCTGAATGAAGGCGGGCTGTATATCGAGCGCCAGGGCTACCATCAGCCTAGCCCTCCTCTGTCGGCCTTTACTTCCGCCGGTGGTAACTCGTCTACCCCGTTCGAGGGCCTCTCCGCCCCCGGTGTTGCCTTTTACGTGACCAACTTCACGCTGGACCTCCCCGCCGACGAATGGGACATCCCTCTGTCTCTCGTCTTTACCAACAGCTCTTCCACCACAGTCGCGGCAACGGCACCCTACCGCTCTCTCATCTACATCAACGGGTACCAGTTCGGTCGGTATACAAGTAACGTCGGCCCGCAGACCGCGTTCCCCGTCCCTGAGGGGGTCTTGAATTACAATGGCGAGAACTCGTTGGGGGTTACGCTGTGGGCGCTCGATACTGCAGGAGCGAGCATTCCTGCCTTGAATTGGACGGTGGGTGCGACACCGGCGTTCAGTGGACGGCAAACGCCTGTTGCGGTTGAACAACCGGTTTGGACGCAGAGGGTGGGTGCGTACTAGTGGAGGGAGGGAAGAAATGGGCCGAGGGAGGTTGTGATGGGTTTGGATTTTGTGGTTATTTCTCTTCTTCTTCTTCTTCTTCTTCTTCTTCTTCTTCTCCCTTCTTCCTTTTGTCTCCCCTTCGACACTTCTTAATTGCGTGGCAAGCTCTCCTTTCCATTGACCAACAGTCCACGCAGCAAAGTCGGTCGGCTGTACTCTGCGTGTGTAATGTTACCAAGCTGCTTATATAAGTACCGTATTATTCATCCAATTATCCTCTGTTCCAAAAAGAAAATTGGCAAGTACGACCTTCAGGCGATCCTGGTCCTTCTTGTATGGCAGCAACCTCTCTGTACTAGGTGGTGTGCAGTCATTCCATTAACTAAGCAATGGCTGCCCGTGCTATTTCAGCCCTTCGGCCTGACCAGCAGTTGACAGTTTCCCTTCCTTTTCCTCTTCATCCACACATTCATTATTCCAAACTTACTATACTGTCTATTTGCTTCGACACCTCATGAAAACGTGCCCTGCCACAGCTCAACTCACGAAGAGTGCCACGCCCGAATTTCCTACACAGCTCGTTACTTACCCAATCGGCGCCCTGTTGACTCCCGCCCACTCTTGCCACCTCGATCCGTCATCTCTTTGCTCCTGTATCAGCAACATATTCCTTTTCAGCACAGCAAATCTTTTCAAGAGACAAGCACAACAGAGGAGGGGGGCTAATGCTAGAGTCTATTGGATCGGCCTGGCCCCATTGCTCGAGGAGCACCATTGGCATGCTGACGTGGGCTCGGCCACAGAGTTCGGCCATGGGTTAAGCGTTCGCTGGAAGGTGAGAGAGCCAGCCGCATACAGCATCATCTAAGGCACTTGGCTTATTCAACATAACAACATAGAGTGGAAGCATCGTCGCGGTTACAGCAAAGTCAACGCAATAATCCAAGCAAACTCACCAGAATTGCAGATCTTAAATGGGCGACTCTCATCGTTATACCAAGCTCGACAAGCAATGGAGACCCAAAGACTCTCTTACAGTGGAGATTTCCATGTCTCGCTGCAGAATCAAGCATTGTCCAGTTGGCTGGACACATATTTCCGAACCAAAAAACCTCAGCTTTAAACCGGTCAATTGCAGCAGGCGCTCCGAGAGTCGACAGCTCGGGGCGGCCCTGGGGGACTAATACGCATTCGCCGTGGATTACTTATCCATGGAGCGGTTCTGTGCCTGGGACGTTGCATCTCTGCCCTTTGGTGGTTTGTGCTCTCACACGAGCATGAATGACACGAACATCCGCGGCAACTTCAACGTGACAGCAGAAGAGCTGGAGGAGGTCGCAGCCAACCACCACGACCGGAATTGGCACAAGAAGAAAACCAATGGTCCGGATCGTGAGGAGTGCCTCAGGCGAGCATCTTCGCGGTCCACGAAGTCTCGTGCATTAATTCTGAGCGCAATACTGGGACTTACTCTGACGAAAAAATAGGCGGTAGCATATCTCACGGCAGCTGGCCCGGTAGACTATAAGAAATTCAAGGAAGCCAAACGTCAGAGGTATATAACATGGAGATTGGAGAACCCGCAAGCATATGAGACGGCCAAAAAGTCCAACCACGAACCCGGGGCCCGAAAACAAGCGAAGCTATTGGAAAAGTCCGGAGGCCTACGAAATAGGCTCAAAGCGCGATGGCAAACGCAAGGCACAATGCAGGCAAAGCAAAAGGAAGATCCTATTGCAGACCAGGGAGCGAAGAAGCCCAAGCACGGACACCAGTCAGAAAACAGAGCACACATTGTGTCAAGGATATAAAGTAACCATGTATACTACACATAAGGAGTACTTCTTTTGTCCTCGTAATGGTGCAGTGGTAATAGCTTTCTACCTTTACACTTTAGGACAGGTACAAAATTCTGTATAGCTAATATTAAAATAACATCTGAACCTATACATCCGTTGGACTCTGTTATTCATTTCAGACTGGGTACCAGCTTCATTTAGGAAAGACTCTTCAGTTGACCAGGCTGGTTTGTTCTAGCTATCTCCCGGCACCGACGTCTGCCCAAATGGACTCGTCCGTGCTTAGACACATTCCGTTTTCCCATGCGCTTGAATCTGTGCAAAGTCCTTCTCTTTGAAAAAAGGATGTTAAAGCGGACACAAGGCACAACCTTAGAAAGTTGCGCCCCATGGTTTTAGTGGTGGCAGGCAGGGACTTGCCCGCCACGGCAAAAGCAACGATCTTCGACGATACATCGCTAGCTAGAATTATCCAAATTAAGCAACTGCTCTTTACCGTAAATACGAACTTTTGTCGATGACCAGTCAACACTCTTGTCTTTATGACGAATTCGTCGAGCAGTCCGCTTCACTCTGTGTCCTGCTGTCTCGCGCGATTCGTCCGCCTCTCTCTCTCTGTGCGCGGATAATCATCGCAAAACATGTCGTCTCTCAGCTCCCGTCACTTTTCTCAAATTTCTATGTAATCCTTCAGAGCTATGAGTGAATGACTGGAATGTCCAAAAGGGAAGAAACGCCTCTTGTACTGGACTTACTCTTTTGCCTAGTAATCCGTGGCATTAATTCAGTGGCCTTCGTTACTCGCATTACTGCAATATACTCATTCACAACCTCCGATAGTGAGTGTGGATCGTACGGATTGATCGAGATTTTGAGATAAAGACTGTTATAAGCCCCAAAGCTAATAAGAGAGAGTCCATCGCCCAACCAAGATCCATCTCCTCAGCGCCTCCTTCCACACTTCCTCTCTCATCGGAGCAGTCTTTCTTCTGCAGCCTGTCGTGGACTTCGCAGCCAAGGAAAACCTATCGCTCAATCGAAGTCCATCTCCTACCGACCCTCTTCCATGTTCTCCATCACATCGGAACCTTTTTCCACATCTTTCTCCTTCTTTGAGGGCACTGACTCATTATAGTCTTTGATGAGTCTGTCCAGATCCTCCGAGTGTCGGTTGATATTGTCACTTTGCAACGCCCGAATCGTTAAGTTTATCGCCTTCACCTGCATTACCCCAAGTTGCAGGGTGTCAACGTCTCCGTCCACGTCGATTGTCTGGATAAGATGATCAATGTTCTTGCGTATAGCAGTCTGCAAAGCCAGCAACGCGCTATCGTAGCGTTCGCTACAGTCTCGTATGATTTGAAGGTGATGCAAAGCCAACTTCGCGACCTTGATGGAATCTTCATGAGAACCACCCTCTAATTTGGGAATGCCATTGCGTCCCAAGCAGGAGGTAGTGTGGTGGGCTTGAATTCCTGTCGCCGTGATGAACGTGGCCACCTCCTCGGCAAACTGCTGTCTTTCTTCAAAAGGTGGCATCTCAAGAGCGTGGCATACACGCAAGAAGAATGTGAGCCCTTGGTCGGGCAGCGTTTCGCCAAGTGCCATACCAGACTCATTCTTGTCACAAAGGACACTGTGAATGTTCATGACGAGCTCGTGGTTCAGAGGGCGGAAATCAGGCTTCTCGGTCTGTATGCTCACTTAGTATGATGCAGACATATTGTGCATTCAGATACGTACCTTGATCTCGGTTTCCAGGGCATGCGATAGTTCCAATGCGAACGGCTCTGTAAATGTCACAAACGCGCGCATTCCCTCGTTGCTGGCTGGCTTGTAGGCGAGGTCAGGCTGCAGCAATCCCGAGATCTCCATGAATTTCTTCAGAACACGCTTGAAGCTCTTGTTTTTGAAATTTCCATGGAGGAGCATGAGCCGGATCACACTGGCGAACGGGCCACGGACGTCCCACTCGTTGACGCCTGCGAGCTTGTTCAAGATGTGCTGACTGGCCCGCTTAGCTTGCGCGCTGGGTGTGAGAGACGCAGCCACGTTGACATTGTGCAGAATGGCGTTGCGACGCTCGGCCTGGTCCAAAGGCTCTTTCGACTCTCCGCCCTTGCTGACGTCCTGGCGGGGCTGGAACTCTGGGTAAAAGAAGACCCAATCGACTTCTCCCTTTTTGAGATGGTAGTGGCCGTCCTTGAAAAGACAGCCGACAAAGATCTCCGTCGGACGCTGCAGCAGCTCCTCCTTCATCTCACAATACGCCCGCAAGACTGGCTGTTCATCGCGCTCTAGAACGCGCTTGGCGCCAGCCTTCTCTTCGGCCGTGTCTCTTGAGATATCCTTCTTGGGCTGTGTGAGGTGAAGCTCGGGATTGTCGGCCAAAATGAGGCCCACCTCGAGGTATGCTTTGGTCAGCTCCTCTCGAACGAGCTCCGAGTCTTGCGGTAGCCTTGAGTCTGGGTTGGGATGAGTGGATGGCCCGTGGGCGTCGGGATTGTAAGACTCTTCAGTCGACTGGCCGCTAGGGGACCACAAGAAGCACTTTTGAAAAGTACGCCTGCCATATGCGGCGACGCGCAGGGTCTGACCGTTGCAGCGGCGTGCGATATCTTCATGTCCATCGTCAATGGTATGGGGCAGTGGCGGGGCTGGGTAAGCACCACGTGGTATGGATTCGGCCATGATGGGTAACTACGTCAGGCAATCAAAGTTAGCGCTTGCGTCGGCGCAAGGAAAGCTGGAGGCTGGGTGAGAAGGGGAGGCCACGCGAAAGACGGTGACAGGTCGTGGGATTGCGAGACGCAGCTTGCCGCCGTATCTGACCTCAACCAAGTGCAAGTGCTCCAAAGTTTTGATGATAACAGCCGGTGGAAGAACCGGGTCTTGCACTTTGCCAGAAGCTGGCACAATGGAAGAGAAGAGTGCGCGGGCAATGATGTCAGGGAACAAATCTCGATTGCAATGTTGGGCGAAAGGCAAAATGGTTGGAGAGGAAGAGAAGGACAGCGTTGGCTGCCTGGGAAGCTGCAGTGATAGAATCAATGAATGCAGGTTTGAATCTGGTGGGTGACCAAGTGCTTGTCGCTTGAGCAGGTTTGCAAGGTAAGCGAAACGCAAAGTAATTGCATCCCAAAGGTTAGAGATAAAGAGAAGGAGACCGTCGGCCACCTAGGTGACTGCGTTGATGCTGAATGCAGTTTTGGATCTGGCGGGTGAATGCCTCCCAGCTGAGCAGGCTTCCAGGTTGAATTGCAATATGCGGACCCTGAGGCTACCAGTTCTTCAGATTTCACCAATTCTACTTGCTTCTCAGAAGAAGGTTTCCCACTCCCTACTTTCAGAATGACTTCTACTACTGCCCTCCCAAAAGCTTAACGTCAACATGTCGATGAGGGAGAGTACCACATCGAAGAGTCAAGGCAAGCCATCGGTACACTGAAAGACACAATGCGCAAAGGCAAATTCAACCCTCGGGTGGGAAGCTGCAAAATCCGACCTTGAACAAGCTGTCTAGAAGCTTGGAATCTGTGCCCACCTCAAGACAAGCGCCCCTCCTACTCTGGCTCAAACAGCCCGATCGTGAAATGCCTTTTAAGGCGTGTTTACAAGAAGATCATCCGGCTCCGAGAAAGCGGCATTTTTCAAGACAGAGACGACCTCTACCGACTGGTCGAGGAACTTGACAAAGAGTGAGCCGACGAAATGAGCGAGACCGCGGGCCATGTTGGTTCAGGTAAATATCATCATAGACGAAGACAGGTCACGTCTGTTGCACAAACTGAATATGATAATGGTGTATCTCAGGCACCCACCAGTCTTCGTCAGACTCAAATCACATAGCACAATACCAGAGGATAAGAAAGGTATTGTTGGATGGCAAAAGAGCGTATAGGTGGAGGGAGACGGAAATATCTCGCAGAGTTGTGGAGATGATTCATGGTTACGTTGATTCTATTCAACAAGCCCAGATTTTGCTATTGCAATTTGAACCAGTCGTTGCCTTTGATACCCGCATCTGCAAGTCCTACACTCGCGTTTCCATGCTCTTGTTCAGTCTTTCATGCTAATATATATTGCTGTTCTGTTTTCTAGCCAGCCTTGCCTCCTCGTCTCACAGCCCTCCGCTGGTGCACCAACGAAGACCTTGTTACGACTTTTACTCCCTCTAAATGCTCGAGTTTGGATAGCTTTCCGGCCCCCGCCAAAGCGTCGACCACAGCAGAGTCACGTTTGTACCCAACTTTGCGAAACCACCCTTCGTTACTCGTCCCGGTCACATGGATTGTGGTTGCGTTATCGGAACGAAGCCAGATGCATTGTGAAAGGACAAGTATGCGCTCCTCCAGGCCGTCGATGAAGAATTGGTACTGGCCGTCGTCTTCACTGGCGACAAAGAGCGCCATCCGTGAAATACTGGACCAAGGGGCGCATAAGGGGGTCAGAAGGGGTCATATAATCTTTAGGAGTCTTTTCTAGAAGAGGCACTCGCCAGGCCGCCAGGTTGGCCAAAAGACCCTGGATGGACGTCTTCAAGGACACCTCTTCGCACTCGCAAAGCACAATAAACAATTCAACCACATTGGACTGTTTTTGCACAGATGGCGTGTCTTGTATGTTGTGTTCAACGTGCTCTTCCATTTTCTTTCGGATATAGAAGTCTCCAGTTCTCCAGTTCCTTAGCGTTAACACTTGCATGGATCCGAGCGCCGCGTGGAAAGTGGCCTCCATCGCCGATTGCGTGTAACCCGAGACAGGTGCTTCTCGGGACGCCTGGCGCTCGGCTTGGTCAGAGTTCCGGGCTTGGCTTGCTGCTTGGTGTGCTGTTGGCATCTTGAGTGGGACGTCATCTTGGGGCTGCGTATTGCTAGTGATGGTGATGGTGGATGAATGATTTCGTTAGCTATCAAGTGACGAGGATATAGCAACAAGACCAAAGAGCGTATCAACAATGGGTTGCGTCGAGAACTAATGTGACAAACCTAGAAGTATTGAGCCGCTAACAGCATACGTGCATGCACAATCACAGACCAATGATGTATACATAGTACCCGAAGGCTTACATAATACAAGACTGCTGACGGAGTTCCGGGAGAGCAAACTCCGGCCCCTTCAAAATGAGGCGAACGAACTCAAAGACAAGGAATATCCTAGCGACACCGCGGCCCGGCGGAAGGTCCCCTGATTCCGCCCCCCCTCCTCCCGAGCCCTAAGTACGCCTGGTACGCAAAGCCACGTAAAGAGCCAAGCTCGTTTTTTTATGACAAGAGTTTATTTTCGGGGTGCGTTTTCTTTGAGTGATGAGATTTATACACGCCAGCCAAAATTGCGAAAAGCTCACTTAGGAAAAAGTGTCACTGGAGAGACAAAAAACAACAAGCATGGCCCGCACTTGGCTCGCACAGACCGCGGGTTGGAGTGAGCCGTAAGACAGATGCTATAGGCTGATTTGCGAGTTATAAGAACTGATGGTTCAAATACCAATATATCAAAGCTCATCAGCAGAGGATGCGGGAGTTGTCATGGGATGACTGGGTAGGAGCCAAAAGGGTGTCCATCAACTTATTAAGCGAGGGGAAAAAGATAAAAATTGGGCGCAATTGCTCCACAATCAGGACACACAAACAAAAGAGTTGGCACCCAGCAACCCCCAGCCAGATGATTTATGCTTGTTTGCGGGAGGCATTTTTCAGGGTCGTTTGGACCGGCTCGTGATGCAATGCCGGTGAATTTTTGTTTGCTTGTTTGCTTACGTGGTGGAGCCTGGCGGTGAGGCTGTGCAAGCAGTCTGTCTTTCCCGACCCTTCGATTGCTTGTCCTCTCAGCCCTGCTTGTCCAACCATGACGATCGTTGCTACAAGTACTGTGTAAATCAGGGTCTGGAGAGCTAATCCAGGTCATGGTGCAGAGCCGTTTTTTCTTCTAGTTTTTTCTTGCCAGACACTGTAGATCCAGAACAGGTCTCTTCCTCCTGGTGTGTAGACCTTGAATTCAAAGGCTCGTTGATCTTGCACAGAGAGAGGCAATTGTCGCGGCTTTGGTCTAGATCCAGAGACATATCGTCATACTGCATACCCAGGGCAAATACTATGTACTATGTAGTAGTCATCCGGCGGGAGGGTTATTATTAGCAGCTATGCTCGGGTCAGGGAAGACAAAAAGGAAAGAAGGCAGCCGCACCCAACCGCACTAATCAAAGCTTCTGGAATACTGCAGAGTCCTTGTTCCCGACCCAAGCCCCAGAACGGAAGGACGGCAAGAAGAAACATGACACTATGATAACAGAGCACGATAAAACAGCGAGAAGGAGGGATATACTTGGTACTTGGCACCTGCAGTTGAATGACAAGAATGTCGAGCCGAGGTGGCAATTGTTCAACCACATACACAGCCGTTTCCTGTTTGCTATCTACATAATCTTGCAACCATCAAAAAATCCTTATGGTGCTCATGATCACTTGGCGGTTCTGATTCTGACCCTGACCAGCCCCCTTGGCGAGACAAGCACAAGCCTACCTAGGTAGTAGTATTGCTGACTGTTCAGCCGGTGATGTGAGAATGTGACTAGACTTTTTGGGTGGGTGACCTCCTCGCCATGTACTGCGTACAGTGGCAGCACAGCAAATACGAACCGCGGCCCCAGCAGCGTTGTGCCTCTAGGCGAAACCAGCCAAGGTCCAGCCCCTGCACGCTCATGCCAAAGCCCACAGGGCAGCGATGGCGAGTGGGCTGCCAGGCTGCTGACCCGACCCGCAGGGGTCTCCTGACATCTCAGTGGGTACGTTCCCAGATAGCTTCGACCAAGTGCTTTGCCGCATTGTCCCGCGACAGTCTCACACCACGGCACGTTGGCATTTTGGAGTTATCATGATTGCGATTTCGACAGAGACAATATACTCGACGGCCCATCTGGAATCAGTCGTGTACTATGTAGGATCTGGAGACGAGCAATAGCCGCTGCGGGCTGAGATGGGGTGCCTTTCCTTCCTCAGGGTAAAAATTACATCTACTATGTGTACATACATAGTAGTACGTACTCGCTGGTGGTCCCTGCTCTTGGCGCCTTTTCGCCTTGATGGGCAGTCCTGCACTCCTCTCTGACCCTTCCCCTGCTCCTTTCTCTGCCCCCCATCTTTTTCCTCTCACCTCCGTTTCCTCTTTCTCCTGCCCACCCAACTCTTAATAACCACTGCTCATTCCGACTGAACCCAACGTCACTCGCTTCTTCCACTTTTGTACATTTGATTTCGCCAATTCACATCCTTTTACGGATCAAATAGCCCGCCATCGCTCTTTTGTGGCTCCGTCTACGACTCGATCATAAGCACGAGCATCCTGACTGCCTGTGCTACCTTTTTTCTTTTTCGTCCTGCGCCCTAGCCTCGAGATCCACCGATTTTTATC
Source organism: Coniella vitis (assembly GCA_011317545.1). Lineage (NCBI taxonomy): Eukaryota > Fungi > Ascomycota > Sordariomycetes > Diaporthales > Schizoparmaceae > Coniella > Coniella vitis. Next base: position 2,130,380 of record WUJK01000004.1, on the reverse strand, counting down.
CTGGGTCTGTCTCTTCACATATGCCGAGACGCGCTGTGTGAGGCTAGAGATTTTGTAACCGAAGAATACATCGAGGTGCATCGGCAGAAATCTGTCTGTTCGCCGTCTGAGCCCCGAGAAAATCGCTCTCTTCGATCGCGCGTCAAATTCTGGTGCCCTCATCCTGCGGATCCATCCGTTTCATCCGCCCTCGACCGCGCCTAATCCGCAACCATGCATACCGCCAGCGTCCTCAAGGCCCTGGTGGCCACCCTCTCTGCTGCTTCGGTCGCTCAAGGCTTCCTTTTTGATGCCTCGCTGCTGGGCCGTCACGGCAAAGAGCTAGTCGCCCGAGCAGGATCAGGCTCGGATGCATCCAACAATGCTGCCGCCGACGCAAGCGCGAGTCAAAGTGCCGCAGATCCAACGACCACAGACAAAACCACAACCAGCACCTCTTCCTCGGCTGAGCCCACGACGACCTCGACCTCATCGACTTCGTCTTCAGTCCAGCCCACCACATCGACCTCGGTGGAGCCCACCACGTCGTCGACTAGTAGTGTTGCGCCAGCATCTACAACCACTAGCGCCACCCCAGAAACAACGGCTACCACACCAACCACAACAAGCACCGACGGGGACTCGACCTCGACAAGCGCTGCCGACAATAAGGCGACAACGACATCCAAGGACAAAACCTCCACCACAGCAACCCCCACACCCGTCACCTCGACAACGATTGTAGTCATCACTGCCAGCGATGGTTCAGTTAGTAGCTCGACTTCTGTCACGACGTCAACTCCAACAGCCAGTCTTACGCAATCCAGCAACAGCAGCAGCGACTCTGGCATGTCGACCTCAACGCGCAACATCATCATCGGCGTCGCGGTGGGTGTCGGTGGTGCCATTGTTCTTGCCGTGGCTGGTGTCTTTGCTTGGCGCATCTGGGGCCGTCGGAGAAACGGCGAGGAAAGTGACGGTTTGATGGGCTTCAACGACAAAGATGCCGGTACCAGTGGAGTTGGTGGCCTCGGCCAGTCGGCCAACGGGCCCGTGGGCAGTGCCTCTCCGTTCCAGTCCACACTTGAAAGCTATCATCAAGCGACGCCCCCCGCCAGGGCAGCCGCATCAACCAACTTCTAAGCTGGCGAACAGCAACTTTCAAGATCCACCAAGTCTACCCCTGTACAAAAAGTTGGCGGCGTTCAGGTCTTGGTTCTGCTTGCGAAACAGCAAAGGCGTTCAACAAGCAAGCACGACAGCCATTTTCCCTTTTTTTTATTCCTCGTTGTGTATATGGCCTCATATTCACAGTTTGTTTTCATTACCCAAAAAGGGGGCACACGGTTATTACCGTTTCGAGCGTTAGACTAGTGCAAAATATGCCCTTTTTAATCAAATACAAAAAACATGAGCCTGCCTCTGTACCATGTCGGGGGAGGATACTATGTAACAGGTTAAATGTGGCAAGCCGTTTTGTTTCTTCTTATTCCTCGAAAGTAGAAGGTTTTGGGCCGCAGAGTGGGTGCACATCGTAAACACATTGTAATACAGATACCCAATTTTATTCTCTCTTTCCCTTGTATTCGTTGTCGTACCCGCCGCCATCGTGCTTGTGCGTATGTAGTAAAGTAGCAATATATGGGCCAGTGTCAAGAGAATGACGGACACTCTTGCATGTGTCAAAATTAAACGATAGCACAGCATAAGTCGAGCTGGAACGGTCCAACTCTGTTGTTAGAAGATAACTGGGCCTTGCTGCTGAGCATGATCCTGTGGGGGGGGGGGGGTTGATGCGGCGGTTTGTATAATGTATTCATGGTATTTTAGCAAAGATAGAAGTGGTGATATTCCATGTGAACTGACTTTTGGACAACTTGTTTGTTGCGAGGTTTTCCTTTTCCTTTCGCTTGGTTACACAACCAAGACAAAAGGCTCCATCCGAGTCCCGTAAGTACATAGTACCCCGTCACTTGCGATCACACCTGCCCACGCGCTGCACTGCACATGCACGAACCCCTTTGTCTCAGGGTGCGTCTCAGGTTTTGGGCTTTTGGGGGGGTTTCCTGGCACCACTTGCAGGTACAAGGAAGGCGCCAAACTTTTGGGGTGTGCCCGTTTGTAGTTTTCTGTTCCAACAACATTTTTCTTGATTGATTGCTAACGATTTGACGACTTGGAATTCAGAACACGGCATTCTGCGGAGGACTCCGATCCGAGCTTGATCAGTGCAACTTGACAGCTGACAGGCAAGCAAGGAAGGAAGGAAGCAACGACTAATCTGAAACCCCCAGGGCACGGGCTTACGGATACTTGGGCTGGAAGGGGAGAGAGAGGGAAACACCACCGCCAGAGAAAAAGTGGACCACGACTTGGACGACGATTGACGACTATTGCACCTAATTGGACTTGGGACAGGAGGAAGTCGCGCACTGGATGCGCACATTGTCGCGCATTTAATTCATTTGCTTCGACTTACATTGTCACCATATCTTTGTTCTTGGGGAAACAAAGAAGAAAAAGGGCCGCACAACGAGACAACAAGGTGGAAAGTCCACTCGTCGTGGGCAGATCATATCCTAACGATCACAAAACCGACATCGCTTGCCCTTTCTCCCCACCACCGGCCTCTCTACTGTATCCAGCAAGAGCAACACACAAACACACATCACCATGAGATTCACCCGATTTACCACGCTGGCCGCAGCCGCCTCATTCACCACCGTCCTGGCTACAGCTGATGCGGATTTGAATATTGTCGACAACCTGGGCCGCCACCTGCACGACGCCAGCAAGTTGCTGTTCTCACGGCAGACGACGAATTTGCAGACGTTCACAGGCGCATTGGGTGGGATCAAGGCTGAAGCTGTGAGTTCTTGATATCCGCTGTGCTCGAATTCTTTTGAGTTTCTATCGTGCGGGCGCAACGAGATGGGCTGTCCAGAAGTATAACACAGCGGAATCTGGAAGGGGAAAAAAAGCTTGCTCAAACCTTCAAGTGGAAAGACAAGACCAGATATACGAATCTGAGCCCTAACTTAAGTCCAGCCTTGTCTCTTTACCGCGTTTTGCCTCTGGGACTCTGGGCTCAACAGTGGGAAAACGGACACGTGCCACGCATCTTCACAACTCAAACTTTTTACTAACAATTTCTCACACAAGATCACCATGACCACGGATCCCACCCGGCCCTTTGAAGTCGGCGGCGACACTTTTCCCGATTTTGCCACTGCCGCTGGCCGGTCGTGCGACAACCAAATGAACAGCTGCGCGGCAAAGGCAAACGACGGCACCCAGACATTCACCGTCTCGGAATGCGACGCCCAGGATAGTAAGACAAATCCTCTCTCTTGAGTTAACCTTCCTCGACATAGGGTTCCTCCTTCTGCAGAGCACTCAAAGTTTTGGTTGGCTAATGCGCATGCTTTCCTGTTTTGTAGCTCAATGCAGAGCCTTAATCACTAGTGAAGAAGGGAGCGCCAGCGCCGCGGCAGCAGCAGTAGCCGTATCATCATCATCATCCTCCTCCTCCTCTTCTTCTTCTTCGTCGTCCTCATCATCATCCTCGTCGTCGTCGTCGTCTTCATCGTCATCGTCATCGTCCACCTCTGCCATTTCCGTTTCGAGCACAAGCGCAGTGGCAACAAGCACATCCGCAGCTGCCCAAACAATAGCCTCGTCCCACGCAGCCGAGACAACCTCTGTATCGACTCCTCCACCGCCTACGACGACGCCCACACCAGTCGTTAGTACAACTACAGCAGCGTCTGTGTCCCTTGTCAGCTCGAATGCGGATTACAACTTTTTCTGCGAGGTTTGATGGGTTCAATAAATGGAAGATTTCATTACCTATCATTATGTGTAATTTATTGTTTTCTTTTCGAGGACGTTTTATCCAGCCTTGTGGGTATATTCTCTGGAGGCTATTTCAAAAGTCTCCGAGTCAATCAAGCGTGTTTTTACACTCACCTCTCAGATTGGGAGGCTGAACCAAAGTTTGAAAAGTTTGTTTGGAACTTGATAAGAACATTGTGATAGGTCTCGTACACGTGAAACTTCAGGGCTGTGATTGGCAATGAAATGTACACCACCAACGTATGACCACCTTGGCCTGTTTCTATACATGCGTTTGTATGATTTATGTATGTCGTCGATTTACAAAAGCATAACTCACAAGCGAATGCTACCATTGCTGGAAAGGAGCGATTCCCATACTCTCTTACCAGTGTATGTATATCGCGACGTCAAGTGCAATCCAAAGACAGATAGATATTATCACTGGCCTTGATCGTTCTGTTGAGCTACTAGTCAGCCCGTCTTGTCTTGGGACAGTCTGATGATGCGGGAGCGGCGTACAAATCGGATTCCGAACCCCAGAGAAGTATATCATCTACTGTTAGACTCGTCACTGAGAGAGGGAAGAGAGGCTTTGTAATAAATACACAATTACTAATCCATCAAGACACAAGTACAACCGGGCAGACGCATGTGTTTGATCAGATAGCATTTATATATATGCGAGGTTCATCTTTTATACAAGTGAGTGAGGACTCTTGCTTGATTCATACTTCTCTTACTGACCATGGAATAGACACAAGTATATATTGCCCAAATTCTTCACAGCCTGCATACCCAAATCACACTTCGTATATACTTCTACATATACCTTAAAGTACACCAAAATAGACATAGTGAGAATAGTCAAATACAATACAAAAGCATCACATTCTTCATAAAATAAAAAAAGACAAAAATACACAAGGTCTTCCCATCAATCTTAGAGACAGGTTCTTAATATGCCTCTTCTTTTTTGCTTCTGGTCGTTGTTGCAAGTTTTCCTTCCTTCATCCTCATGCTCGTACTCGTGATTCGCAAGGCCGGGGGTATCATTCTAATATTATGGGCGCGTGGTGTGCTTATGTGTGCATATGGAATCTCGACTGCGCTATAGGTTTGGGTGTATGGTGTCGCGTACCTCTAATCAAAAGAAGGGGGAAAATAGTATCACAGAATAGAAGAAAAATAAGGACGAGTACCATGCCACAACCACAACCTTTCACTTCCTCCCAGATTGTTGTCAAATTTTCACCTCGCGGTACCGTCATAATAAGACAAAGGAAAAGGATTGATTGTTATGCTGTTGTAGCACATTCGGACGGGTCTGAACGAAGCCAACTACTCGTCGTCAAAGAAGCCAGCGTCGTCAAACTCATCCTGCGCAAGCGCATCGTCATCGTACGACGCCAAGCGCATCATGGGAGGCGTTTGCGGCAAACTCGGCTCGCTTGGTTGGCGGAAGGGGCTTGGCTCACGAGCGGGTGCTTTACTAGCTTGTCGCTGCGACATGGACGGTGGCGGTTTGGGTCTATTTGCAAGATCCTGGGCTGTAAAGCGGCGGCCTGTAGCAGAAAAGGCCGTCTGTTGCTGTGGTGCTTGTGGTTGCTGCTGGCCAGGGCTCGCTGCTTGGTGTAGGTTGGATTGTGGCGGTGTCAGTAAACCTGTGAGGAAGCTGCTCTGTGAAGGGGCACCATCCTTTTGTGGAGTAGAGGTATTGGCATCTGCTCCTGGTAAGGTTTTGGAAGTGGAAAAACCTCCGCCTTTGCGCCAATTACCTAGAGCAGCGGCCAACGGACCAACTGCTTGCACCACCCCGGGAGCTCGCTCGCGCAGGCTTGCGGCAATGTTGGGCAAGTTGATGTTGGAGCCACCATTCATTGCCCTCTCGCGCTCTTGCTGTTCCATTTGCAAGTTGGCCTTGAGGCGGATGGCAGCATCCCGTACGCGCTCCTGGTCGTAGTCACTGCGGCCAAGGGCAGTGATGATATCTTGCAAGTCCGAGTGTCTCACAGCAAGAAGCTCCCGCAACCAAACGATTTCGTCGTCACGCTTGGCAATCTTTGTCTCAGCCTCGGGATCTAGTCTGGACATAGTCTGTTCGAGACTCTCAATCTTTTGCTCGCGCTCTTGCAATTGTTCTTGTAGGACCATGATAGATTCGCGTAGAGCTTGAGGCGAGATCTTCTCGGGCAAATGGGACGTTCCTGCGATTGGCTCTGGCGGAGCGAGCGGTTGCGCGACGGGGGCGGATCGTACACCTGGAACAGGCGTGCTACCTGCGGGAGAAACGAAGCCTGAGGCCTTGGCAGCTTGGGCAGCAGCCCGAGCAGCCTCGCGCGTGATCTCAAGCTTCTCCTCTAGATGGCTGACACGGTCTTGAAGATGCTCACACCTCGATGTGGAGATGCTCAATCGCTCAAGAAGATTAGACTCGGCACGTTGAGCGTCCTCCATCGCGTTGCTCAGTCGACGCTCGAAACGGGCCTGCATGTCCTCCATTTCGTCTCTATGCTTCTCTGTCATGCCTTCGACGTCACCCTTGCTGCTCTGGCGAGCATCTTCAACGAGCATGTCAAATCGTGATCGAACCGTATCAGCATCAAGTTTGGCCTGATCAAGTTGGGCATGGAGTCTGGAAATCTGGTCCTCGAGCTCCTCGCGGACCATGTTGACTTGGTGATTTGCTGCCTCGATCTGGCCTTGCATGGATTCCCGTGTACGCTGGACTTCGCGTGCTCCAGATTCCCGGGCTTCAGCAAACTCGTTCTGGAAGCGCATGGCCGTCTGCTGGAGCTTGTGGTTTTCATTCTTCATGTTGCCAAGAATAGCCTCCAATCTCCTGGCCTCATTGACAGCCTTCATGGCCTGGCGCTCTCCAGCTTCCAGTCTCTCAAGCTCAACCTCTAGGCGCTCTCGTGTTCGAGATTCGGCTTGCAGCTTTGCATCGAGAACCTCTTGTCGAGCGAGCATCTTTTGCTCCTGCTTGGTGCGACGCGCATTCTCCTCCCCAATCTCAAAAGTAACACGTCCCATGTCTTCCTGCAACGATAGGAACTTGGAGCGCCAGCTTTCGCGCATGCGTTCATTCTCATTTAGTTGAATACCAAGAGTATCAACAAGCACGCTCAGCTGCTTCCTCTCTTGCACGGCGTGTTGCAGATCATCGCTGTGTCGCTCAGAAAGTTCAATGGCACGTTCCGCTTCCATCCTCCATCGATTCGCTTCTTGGCGGGAATCTCGAGCCTCGGCTTCGGCAAGCTCGACGCGAGCTTCCAAATCAGCTTTGTCTTTCTGGACGGCCTCAACAGATGTTTCAAGCAGAGCAATGCGCATCTGGTTCCTGCTGTTGTTCGCGTCGAGAATTTTTACTCTCTCGTCTTTTTCTTCAACAATCTCACGTAGACGAACTTCCTCCTCAGAAGAGTTGCGCAACAGACGCTCCATCTCGGCCAGTCGATCTTCGGCTGCCCGTCTGAGGCTTAGTTCGCTTTCTGTGACTGATTCTTGATGGCCCAATCTGTCTTCAAGTTCGCCCACACGCTGATCGTAAGCGCTACGGTTGATGATCTCCACCTCAATCCTCGTCTCCGCCATGTGCAGTTGTCTTTCGAACTCAGCAGCGCGATCTTCAGCAGCTCGCCTCATGCCAACCTCTGCCGACTTCTTGTCTTCCTCAAAGCGCAAGCGTTGCTCCAGTTCGTTGTTGCGGGCAAATAGCTCATTCACTCTGTCAATGAGACTCTGCCGATCGCCCTCCGCATCAGCCAGCGGCGCAGGCTCTGGAGGCGGCAACCTATTTTCAAGTGCCTCTTCGATCGCTTCTTGAAGCCCATGTGCACGGTAGTCAGGATGGAGACTTTCATCAACTCGCTGCTTCAGGTCTTCCACTGTCCTCATGATAGACATGAGGGTTTGAAGGGAAACTTCATCCAACCTCGTGGACGAGGGTAGTGGTTGGAGGGAATTGTTACGCTGCTGCATAGCGATGCCTTCCATGACGGCAGCCCTGATTTGATCCATGCGTCGGTCCTTGCGAGGACTCATGGACCGACGCGGGATTGGTTCTTCGTCTTCATCATCTGCATCACTTTCTTGGAATTTCTCAACAGATACACTGCGACGATCGCGACGGCGCGACTGTGTGCGGTCAGAGAATACTGTCAAAGCCTGCTGAATGCCTTCAAGAGTCTTCTCGAGAGGACCCAAACGAGCCTCCAGAACGCCATCGACCAGGTCATTAACTCGGCCATCAAAGAAGGCGGCCCTGGAATCCAATTTATGCTGTTCCTCGTCGCTGAATGCTCCTTCCCAATCATCACTTGGGGCCGGGCTCTCGCTTGAATCAAGTCGCGATAACTGCACGCTAAAAGGAGGGTCCATGAACGGATCCTCAAGCTCGGTAGAGAGTAATGGCGCTTGAACTCCCATTGGAAGATGATACTGCCTGGGACTGGGGCTGTGCGCCTTGTCGCGGAAATGTGGGTGGATATGCTTGGGAGAATCGGTAGAGGCAAGTGCTCCAGGAATGGGAATGGGTCGTGTTGGACTTGGTTGCCACATAGGGGATTCGACTGTTTTCTTGACACCCATTGCTGGGTCCTCATTGATATGCCGCATGACTTCATCAATCTCTTCAAAGGTTGGCTCGTGTATTTCTTGACCGTCCCCAAATTGAAGAGCTGGTGGGCTAGCAGGTCCAGACACTGTCTCTTGAGTATCTTCAAGGTCCTCTGCCGTGATGGACGATACCATAGTTTCTTGTGGCTCTCGTGCTTCATTGTCGGAAATGGCCGATGGTGACCTGTCGTACTTGGAATTCGTAGGGTCATCTACCGGTGAAAGGCTATCGGCAAACCTGCTTCCACGGAGGCCCTTGTTGGCAGGCGAAGGAGAAGGCACAAATCTGGCTTGATCGGACGCTGCATCGTTGCCCTTGTGGCTGATCACCGGCGAAGCCTCAGCCTCGGTTGATCTCTGAACCATGACACTCGTCGGTGCTTGCTCTTCCACAGGCTGGAGGATGACATGCTCGTCGCGCTCCTGAAGAGTCTCTCCGAAAACTGCTGGAACTGGAGTATTCTCCTTATCACTACTATCGTCTACCACAGATATGGTGGACACAAATGGTGTGTCCGTGGCAGACAAGTCCTCTTCAAGTTGTACCATGAAAGGGTCTTCTCCAAATGGTCGCGCAGCATTGAAGTCTGAAATCTCCTCTGATTTTAGTTCGACTGGCGCCCAATTCATGGTGTTGTGCTCGGCAGGCGACCCTTCAGCTGAGTTGATCTTATCCTGAGCATCTATAGGCTCGTAAAAAATCGAGGTAGGTATTGTTGTTGTCTCTGCATCTGAACGTGCTTTCACCTCATCCACAATTGGAGACGCAGACTGGATATTTACAATATTCTTGGTAGTGGTCGCATGTTGTTCCAACTCTCCAAATTGAACATCATCCTCTTGACCAATGCTCGTGCTTCTGATTCTCTTGGCCCTCAAGTCATTGGTGGGACGCTCGCTCTCGTCTTCCGTCATAGTAGGGTGTCGCAGATGGCTGCTTGATGCTTGACTCGACGGCCGTCTAATCGGAATAGCTTTCGATGCTTTTATGGGCCTAACAATTTCTGACGGTATGTTGAGATCAATATGACCAAAAATTGACATTGGCATGGTGCCGCTGTCACTGCCAGAAAGCAATGGCGATGCGACAGACACTGAACCATTGAAAGACTGCAAAGGCGTAAACGATGGCGCATCTGGATTGAAGGTCGGGGCACCAGCTGCAGTGAAATTAAAGTCACTTGAGCCGGGAGAAAAGACGGGGGCGTTGACGTTGATCTTTGACGCCGCTGGGGGGCTGACCTGCTTTGAGTGAGCCGACTCGGGATGTGAAGATGAAAAGGCGTTCTCGAAGGCAGCAGGCTGGAATGTATTGTTTCCAAAACTGAATTGTCCTGGCTGGAATGAGCTTGTCGGGTTGAACTTGAATTCGGGCGCAGCCCCATTGAATTTGGTAGAGTTGGATGGCTTGCTGTCGTGGCTAGGCCGACGTGATATCGACTGGACGTCTCGCCAAGGGTTGCTGAAAGTCCTGTCATGGGTGGTTGATTCAGGAAAGTTTACATGGACCGGTGTTCCAAGGTTGCTCGGGTTAGTCTCAAGCTCCTCGCCAGCTTTGTCGTCTTGGATCGTGCTCAAGTTACCGAAACCGCCAGCTTCTGTAGGAATCTTGATATCATCCTCATCAAAGTACTTTTGAGACAGAGAGTGGCCTCTACTATGAGGTCGTGGATGGTGGAGCACCAGGTCATCATTAACTGTATTCTTGAACTGTGGCGCCAAAGGCAATTCCAATCCTGGCTGGGCACCACGATACACGTCCTCTTTGTTATAGGGGCTGTAGTCTTGATCGTGTTCAAGTTGAGATCGAAATTGCTCTTCCAAGTGATATTCAGCCTCATTAATCTCTCTTTGGAGACTATCACTTGTATTGTGGCGAATGCGCGATGCAGTAGGCTCGGGAATCTCTGTAGGTTTGTTGCTGTGTTGTTCTTCCTCCTCTTCTTCACGCAGTTCCTGAAGATGGGGAGTTGATCTTGCGGGCACAATGAATTGCTGGTGCGGCAGTTGAGGGAATTGAAGCGATTGGTGACGCTGGTGAGGGAGGGGAGATGGAAAGCCACTTTGTGCAAAAGGCGAGACCGACAGCGAAGGCGAGGCTCGGTGCATGCCTTGCTGAGCCAGCAGAATATCTCTCGGTGAAGGTTGAGATTGCGGAGGCAGGAATCCGAATGGTGGCTGGTTTGGAGACATTGCGACTGGATGCTGTGGATTAAAGTTATTGCCGAATGGAGTTGGTGACGCAACAGCCGTCATGCTGCCAGAAGTAGGTTGCCCAGGGAAGGGAAACTGAGCAAGTCCTTGGCTAGATACAGACGACGGCGGGATGGGTGGGCTGAACGGCAACGGAGGATACTGCGTAATTGTGGCTCGTCGACTGAGTGTTTGTGGATTTGGAGAGATGGATGCGGGCGGCGGAAGCGGCGGCTCATCGGCGGCAAACGAGACACCCAACGCTCGAAGCTTGGCCTCGTTCAATTCGTCGACATAAGTCTTCCATGCTGCGAAGTTTGTCAGTATGCAATGATCACTGGCAGCATCACGTTTGTCATGAAACACCATAAGAAAAAAGGTAGGACAAACACCTATCCTCAATGTCTGGCAGAGTAACCGGAAATCTACGCTCTGTCCACTCCCTCTTCATCTCTTCGACGTCAGGCCATTCATCTCTGCTTCTCGAGTAGTGCTCGATAGGAAGTGCCGAGTACGCCGTGGGCTCATTGAGATCGAATCCGCGAATATCATATCCCAATTCCTCCCATTCTCTGAACATGTTGCGTACTTCATGTTCTTTCAATGGAGTCGGCCGATTACCGTGGCGACCTCTGCCCTCATCCCTTGGTAGGAGGACCATGATATTCTTGCCACGCCATGGCACTCGTTTCTTATTTCGAGGCGTAGGCGCATTTTCTTTCTTGAGCTCGGTTCGGGGCGGTGTCACAGGATCTCGAGATTGCCGTCTTAAATGGCCAGCTACACGCGACTTGCTAGCACTTCTGCTGGTGGGCGTTTTTGGGCGCCCGTCGGCCGTGCTTGTGGTGACCATGGCTTCATCGGTGTTTCTGGGCTCGGGCCCCTCTGCGGCAGAAGTCGCCATCTCCGCTTCCTGCCGCTGCGGCTGCTGTGTCTGTTGTAACAAATCCACGGTGCTCTGTTTGAGCGTCTCGGTGCTCGATCGCGCCCTCGGATGTTGGCTCAGCGGCTGCGGAGGCGTATTACCTCCGGGGTTCGCTCTAGGCGTCTTGATGTCCTTATCTTCAAGCCACGCAGCGCCGTCTCCTGGTGGTGAGCCGCTCAGTGAAGAGTGCTCACTATCAGAGCCGTCACTAAGCCAATTGCGCGGTTCGACGTGCTCGTCAGCAGCCGTGTGCTGGCGGATCCAGTCTTCTGTAAGTCCACGCGCAAACTCTGGTCTTCTAGCCCGATTCACAAGGATGGTAGCCAATGAAGCCGGCTGCTGTTCTGCTGAAGTGACTGCGAGGTAGGGAGCGGGGCGCAAGAAGGGCGTATCGAGTTCCAGACGGTGAATCGAAGAATCGTCAGATTCCTCGCTGTCGGGGCCTTGGCGCCGTAAGTTGTCCTCCTCCGATTTAGGGTACGGGCTACCCCAGCTTGCGGTGACGTATTGACCGTCTTCGGGAGTGTCGTCGCGTGGCGGAGTCCTTAGAAGCTCCAGGGCTCGCTTCGGCAGCGGCGGCGCCGTGAGATGCGGGATGGAGGGAGAGAAGCCCTCGCCGTCGGCAGTCGAGGTAGTCGAGAGAGCTGGGGAGCTTGGTATTTGACTTGCGGACCGCTTGGGTCGTGGACCGTCCTGTGCGAGAGCACGAGGAGGAAAGGGTGGTGACAACGTTGGGGAAGACGTCGTTGCGAGACCCTAAGCGTACGGACCGAGCATGGGCACGTTAGGTACGAGGCTCCCGACAGTGCCACAGGATTCGGAAAAATTAAATTGGAAGCTCGCTGACGCGGTAGTGGACTGGGGCTTGCGGATGTGGAATGCGCCTGTGTGACGGGAAGGTTGGGGGCGGCTCACCACTGTGAGGACCAGCGCAGACGATGGAAAGGTCGTCTGCGGCTGATTCTCAATATCGACCGCGTCGTACACGGAGCCCAGACTATCTGGAGAAAAAGGGTAGCAAGAACCCCTTTTTCGACCAAGAAGAGAGAGAGTATGTGGGGAAGTTGGGCTGTTAAACCGGGATAATCGCGTCGCTCACGACGAGTTTGTATGGCGGAAACTAGGACCAAGCTGGTTGCTGGAGACGACCTCGTTGGGATGACCCAGGATGCTTGAGTGGGTGTTATCGCAGTGGTACCCTTGTGCTGACGGCAGGGCAGGGCCCAGGTACTTGCAGCCTGACAGGTATCATGTACTAACTGACTGTATTTGCTAGTGCCAAATTTAACACAACGACTCCCTGAGATGAGGGATGGAGCACCACGGCTGGCGGATCAGCAGCCACTGTCGTGGACAGAGAACCAGCAGAAGAACAAGAGAAGTGGCATTAGTTCAAACCAAGGAAACAAAAAGAAGAAGCAGTATCAAGAGGGAACGGCGGCAGGACAAGACCGAGCCATGCAAGGTTCCGATGCCGAGGGCGACGACAGTGATGAGGCTGTTCAAGGGCCGAGCTTGCTCGTGCAAGCCAGCCGGACCATTGGGCGTTGACTGTTGGCTCAGGCTTGAGTCAAGGGTTGGAGCGCCTCTGCAGCTACGGCAGGATGGCGAGCGGGAAATTAGTCGAGCGCAGAGCTATACAGTGGCCTTTTTCGGGTGGGGATTGTGAGCGGCGGCGACGAAGTCGGGGAGGGATTGGAAATGGAGAGGAATCAAAGGGCGTGGCAGGAAGGAAGACGAAGAAACGGTAGAAGACAAGCAGATTTGGATGTGCTAATAAAAGTCGTGAACTCGACTGCACTCCAAGGAAGGCAGGCTCGGAGTACGTAGTGCGGAGTATTGAACCCTGGGCCTGGCACGCTGAACGTTCATTGTGCGCAGTACAGTACTACCTAGGTACATAGGCCACTTAGTAAGAACCTTGCCCAAGGCTCCTAATCGATACTGCTTGTAAGTACCTGGCTTGTTTCCCGCAGCTGACGGGTAGGTCAGCATCCCATGTAATGGCATTTCCGAGGTACATTCGTGGAATACTATGGTACTCTACGGACTACGGGCCGTACATAAATTGAGGCCTCGGTGAGCATCACAATCATTCCAGTCTGCCAGGTCATTGGAGACACTTGTCGATGCAACACAGAATCCCGAGCCTTTACTTGGCTCGGGGCATCTCTTGCAATCCAATACGTGTTGAGTGCACAATTGGTATCTATCATGGTAGATAACCTGCCTGTCTGCCTGCCTAGGTAGCCGCTCGGCAGCAAGTCCTACACTCGCTGCAAGGGGCCGTCCTTTAGCGCCTGGGGACGGAATGCTCTGGGCCCGTCAACGAGTGCTATGCGCTCCCTTCCCTGACCACGGGCAGCCTCAAACACATCCACTACAAAGCCCTGAGAACCTCTCTCTCAATGGCCTTCTTTGTTTGTTTGGTTGATTTGTCAATGCAACTGCCAAGCTAATCGAGCTGGCAACATCGTACAAAAGTTTAAGAGCACTGTGTGCACGCATACAGAAACGATGATTCTCAAAGCATGCAAGAGTGCACATCTTGTCCAACATGAGAAGTGCAATGCAATTCGTTGCTTGGGAACGTTGTGTCTCATATTTTCTTTACCGGAAATCTTTGGGTATCTTTTCTCTACTTCTTTATCTAAGTAAGCAGGTATGGACAGTATCGATTCCCTCCGACTTCTCAGGATGAAGCCTCCTTCACAGTGCGGACAGCAAGATCTTCTGTTTGTGCCGTGACGGCACCATCAGCTGGTGCCTTGTCGCCCTTCTGTGAGCCAGGAAACATGGTGCCTCTGTCCTTCTTCTTCTTCTCCTTGACAACCTTGACTTCTGGCGGGTAGGCTCTCTCCAGCAGTGCCTTCCATTCTGCGTCCTTGCTGAATTCCTCTCGTATCGGTGCAAGCAGCTCGTTGAGTGCGTTGGAGACAGCGGGCTTCAGGATCTGAGGGGTGAGAATGTCGTTGCGGTAGTCCTCGTGCATTGAGTCCACATCTGTGTAAACCAACTCTGGCAGCTCATCTCTTGTGCGGTCGACAACGAAGCCCTTCTGGCCCTGAAGGCGCGCTGCAGGCAACAACACAAATTCGACAAAAGCCAGCACACCGTTGCCCTCGGGGTTCCTGGGCACACACTCAGCCTTCTTGATCTTCTTGACAACCACGTCTACGTCGTCGAGCAGGTCAATCTTGGAGTTGGGGTCGCTGGCCGACATCTTTCCTCCCTGCAGACCGGGCACCATAGGGTTCATAATGTGTGCGCGCTGGCGGTAGCCAAGCTTGGGGAGCCACTCCTTAGCGGCAGTGAAGAGCTTGCGCTGGTCGACACCTCCGAATTGGACGTCAACGCCTAGGTACTGCTCGTCGAGAACCTGAAGCAGAGGGTAGAGAAGGCCAGACAGCGGGGCATTAGCGGTTTGCTTCACAACCTCGGCACCAGCCTTCTTGGCGTCATGCTCAGAGACAACAGCAGCCAACTTGTAGAGGTCCATGCAGTAATCGGGGCTCTTTTGGTAGGAGCTGCCGTACACGAACTTGAGCTTCTTGACGTCCTCCTCACCGCAGGTGGCATTGAGCATGGCGGTGATGATACGCTTGTAGTAGTCGGCGCGTTGCTCGACCAACTCAATGGGAGCCTTCAGGTTGTCGAGGAATCCATGTATATCGGCGAGGAGGATCGTGACCTCACAGCCGGAGCGCAGCAATTGAGCGAGCTTGATGCCAGGGACCAGGTACCCGCAGTGTGGCCTTCCAGTCGTGGCTCTATAATACCAGGGCAGAGGTCAGCTGTGGGCGCTCAAAGACAGGGAGTCGAAGAGAATTGGTCCCCTGATAAAAAGCAAGCAGGCGGCAAATCAACGTACGTGCCCCAGTAGACCTTGGGGTCCTTGCCCTCATTGATGATGTTTTCGATGATCTCAAAGTCGAGCCATTCGGCAAGATTCTCCTTGATCAGCGCGATCCTTTCGTCTGCCGCCATGGCAGCCATCTTTTTGTCTGCTGGGTGGGAGGTGCAGAGGGTAGAGGAGATGGGATGTAGAGATGACTCAGGCCAACTGGGCGGTTGATGGAGGGGCAATTTGTTACTGTCCCATCTGCCTATGTACAGGGTTTCATTTCAGTCGTAGAAAAGAAGTGGGACCTCTTGGCCTATCCCGGCACGGCAGCCCGCCAGCGCCAGCGCCAGGGCCAGCAAGCAGCGGCACCGGTGGCAGGTACCGTGGACTTTTGCAGTCGTACACATCATAGTACACCACGAAAGGCCAGTGATCACCATCACGGCTCTACCGCTTGAGCAGACCAAGTACAGCGTGCGGACCGGTGTGCCTTTGTGAGTATGCCCTTTTGGAACATATGCAGGATAGCTGAAACCTCGCTGAACCTCTCAGCCGCTCTGGAAGCCGATGCAGAAACTGGTAATCATCCTTCCGTCGCTGTTGCAATGTTGCACAACACCGAGCAATTCTTCGCTTTTGTGGCCCGGACCGAGACTTGTTGGTCTAGGCTCTCGCAGACTTGTGGGACACGGGCTTGCTAGCCTGGCAGCCCTATGTTTCCGGACCGGGCAACCTGTTCTCGTTGCGCCCGGGGGTGCATAGCGGCCATATTTAGTCTCAGTGTTTTGATCTGGCTCTGACTGTCCTTTCCGCTTGCCGGCCTTTCATGAGGATTCACAGTATCAAGTCACTGCGTGCACTCCTTTTCTTGGGCAGTCATATTCCCACTTACAGGCAGCCCGATCGGCATTCAACTTGTTTTGAGTGGGGACTGTAACTGCGCCAAACAAAAGCAAGAGAGCTCTCATGCGGGACTGTTGCTCCTGCAGAAACGCATCCCTTACTTCCAGACACGGGTCGTCTCGCGGCTCCCGTCATTGAAGCCGAGTGGCCCTGGCGCCGGAGGACTCGAGATTGGCTAACTAGTCACATCAACACCGCCACAAGCTGCCACTACGGCTCGAGAGTTGTGCACCATCAAGCCACGTATCAAAGGCGGCATCGCCCCATTGCACAGCCTAATGGCCTCGTCTCGAGATCAGGGACCTGCCGAGATCAGAGCAGCACAAGGGGTTCAACAAGGGACAGACCGGGTGTTGCACGCAAACGCGGTCCTCTTCACACAGCGTGTCATTGATTTTACTGGACTCAAGGAGCTACAGAGTCTGACATTTGTGCTGTGCCAAGGGCACTGACCCTGGACTGGTGGGGTGCTCAGACAGCAGCTTGTTATGGTTTCCTTTGCGCATCCAATGTCTGCTTCACCGGTGTCGAGCAGGTCTCACGCCCCGTGAATCCTGCGGACGGCAAAGCGGTTTGATCGAGTACAACAACTAAGCATTTGGCGCGCACGAGCTCTTCAGTGACCTCAAGGGGTTATGCGACATAGCTTGCAGGGGAGGTTCCAGCGATCGGCCCGAGAACCATGACAGGATCCAAGCAGCATACCGAGAGCAGCAACGGCTTTGCGGAACTTTTGATGCCAGTCTAGAACATGTGCTCAGAAGTTCACAGAAAATCAGCTCCTCGCATCGAAGAAGCATCATTTGTCGCACGTCGGTGCAGCTCCGAGTTTCAGAGCAATATAAAAAGAACCATCACTGCCCCTTTACTCACTGCTGCTAAAGGACAGCACAGATTCTACTCTCCTTATCCCAAAGACGACGAGGACAACAACCATGGGCCACAATCAACGTGAACGACAGCAACTTGACCTCAACGCCATCAATGATGATATGAGGTTCCATCGCAATGCGGACTTCGTCATTAGTGCAGGGACAGTCACCTTCCACCCACGTACTCAAGAAGTCCTCGTCATCCTTAACAAAAAGTACCAGGAAGACATCTGGCAGCTTCCCAAGGGCCGCAGGAACATTGGCGAAGACGTCTGTGACGCGGCCATCCGCGAAACGTTTGAGGAGACGGGCTACCGTGTGAAACTCTCAGCAGTTCGTGTTCTCACGCGAGCCACACGGCCCCGTGGTTATCTGCCAGCTGGAGCCTCGGTTCCTGTTGCCGCGTCTGGCAACGGCGCAGAGCAGCCCTATGACAACCAGATTGATGATCTGAGCAATGAACCAGTGGGAATGATTACATATACCGATCCACTGACGGCTTCGAGAACCGATACCAAGAAGATGTGTTACTTTTACTTGGCGACGCTCGCAGACCCGGATGCCCCTCCACAGGAGCACACGCAGGATGTTGGCGAGCAGCTGGAGGCTAAGTGGATGAGGGTTATGGATGCGAGGCTCGCGCTCCGGTTCGACGCGGAAAGGGATGCATTGGTTTCTGCTGAAGCGCATTGGGTCAGGGGGGCTTCGTCTTGACTTGGGGCGAACAACTATATACAAGACGACGTGGCTTGAACGCTTCAGCAACAAAAGCGTGAGTACTGTTCCAGCAGTATATATACGAAACAGCGGAGACAATTACAAATTCTTGCAAGAAAGGACCAGGGAGAAATCAATTAGGAAAACCCACAAGAGAACAATAGCATTATCATTATAGCGTGGGACGTCAAGCTGTGTTTTTCATGCAGTTGGTCAAGTTACACAATACTGTCTATTCAGTTCTCCATCCGAACGGCCGAGAGCATTCCTCGCTGGCTATCACGGTCAATGTTGTTCATCCTTTCGTAGCGGAGCTGGTCGGACCATCACGCTGTTTGAGACGGCGTCGTAAGACATTTCGCGTGAGTAACACCGCTATTCGCTCTTATGAGTCGACCGTCCGATTCCGCCAGCAAAAGGGGCAAGAAAATTGAGGAGATGTAGTCTTTGATACGCACTTAAACCCGACCCTCCGGGAGCGTCTGGACAGCGCCAGTGGTGGTGATCTTGGCAGGGGTGGTTGATAGCGGAGATAAATTTCAACAGTAAAATGTCTGGGGCCCCTCTCTACGTCACTTACATAGTACAATGGCGTGGAGGGCGGGGTCGCCTTGTTTGTGGGGAAATTGAGACACCAAAAGCTTGTACTTCCACCATACTACGTAGCAGCTTGCCTTTCTACCTAGCCGTCTAGGTAGCAGGTAGGTACCTAGTTTTCGAGGTCCCCGTCCCAAGCTTATCAAATAATGTAATGGACAGCCTGGAAGCCCAGTAAACAACGCCCAAAGAGCATGCCGCTTGTTGATACGATAAGGTGATCAGTAGACTTTCGGCGCGGCGCAATGATAAAAAGACATTGACATCAACTCACGACCCAAAGCCTATAACAATCCGCTTTGCCTAGCCCTGCGCTATTACATCCTCTGGACACACCACACCCGCCGTACACAGTATTCGTAACGTCACCATGGCCTCTCATTTGGGCACCTCAAGCCAGCTGCGGGCCGCCTCCAATGCCGCTCTGGGCTCTTTACACCGACCCCACCGTCTGGCAGCCGCGACCTCTTCCTCTCTTATAAATACAGCTTGTGTCCAGAGCACCATCATCGTTCCTTCCCGTCATCACTCCTGCTGCAGCTCATTTGCACACTCACACACCAACAACAACACTGCTACTTTGCACCAATTCCCCCGCTTCTTCACCACTCCCTACACCACAACATCCAAAATGTCGACTATGCCAGCTACCGGCGGGCACTCGCAAGCCTGCTGCAACATCCCTCCCATCGTTGCGTCGGGCTACCAATACAAGGGCGCCTACGAAACCTTGGATGGCAAGAAGACGTACGTGACGGGCCCCACCAAGGAAGCCTCCAAGGGCATTCTCGTCATCATGGATATCTTTGGCTTTTTTGATCAGACGATCCAGGGCTGCGACATTTTGGCCAGCGCAGACGACCACCGCAAATATGCCGTGTTTATGCCCGATGCGTTTGACGGCAAGCCCTTGCCCATTGAGCTGTTTCCGCCAGACAATGAGGACAAGCAGAAGAAGGTGGGCGAGTTCTTTGGCAAGAACAGCCCGCCGAGCTTTGTGCCCAAGGTGCACAGCTTCCTTAAGGAGGCACAAGCCAAGTATCCAAACATTAAGGAGTGGGGTGTGGTTGGTGTAAGTCTGGCTATCCTTTTCTTAAAAAAATAAGAAAGAAAAAAAAGACATAAAAAGACGGTAAGGTGATGATTGTAGGAGAGGTTTGTGCTGATGATACGGCAACTCGACAGTTCTGCTGGGGATCCAAGGTTATTTCTTTGACAGTCAGCCAGCCCGAGAACCCGTTCAAGATTGGCGCCGAGTGCCACCCAGCAATGGTTGACCCAGAAGATGCCAAGAAGTAGGTGCTCTGGAAATCTCTGCTACAAGGGCTGCTTCTCTAGTCGGATCACTTGCTGACGCAAAGAACAGGATCAAGATTCCACTCGCCATGCTTGCTTCCAAGGACGAGCCCGCTGAGGATGTTGAGAAGTTTGAAAAGGCCCTCACTGGACCGAAGCACGTCGAGATCTTCAAGGATCAAATCCACGGTTGGATGGCCGCACGCTCGGATTTAAAAGACAACAGGGTCCAAGAGGAGTACACCCGCGGATACAAGACTGTTTTGACGTTCTTTGCCAACAACTGGCAGTAATGGCTCTTGGTATACCGAAAGATGGATCATGATGACAAAGTATATGGGGCTTATAACCGCGTAGATTGTGAGATGGGTGCGGCCAAGACGATTGCTCGAGCCTCATCAAATAATGAATGATAATGAAGCAGTTGATCCCCTCTCTTAACTAAGTTTAAATGACTGAAATCTTTCCAAAGACGAGCTTTCCAGCGTGACGGCGAGCTGTGATTAAACTGGGAAAGATGGAATACGTGGGTACCCTTAGGACCTGCGTAGGAGTAAGCTAGGTTCAGTATATCTTTGACCAAGGTTCGGGATAAAAGTTTTGAGTGCTTGGACAAATTCTGAACGGCGGACTTGATCTTGTCGAAGTGTATAATCAATCGTCTATTTGATGCGAGCAACGTAAGATTTATCTTGAGCATGCATGAGAAGTCTTGTCACTCACATTGCTCAGCTTGTGCTTCTCCTGGATGCTAGCATCTGATAATCACTTGATAGTTTCAAGGCGTATAGAATGAAATCCTTGAACTCCGAATATTAGTAGATGATCTGCTCACCTATAGTATATGATTGACGACCTTACACCAGATGGTCAACCAATTTTGTCTGCCAACTGGCTACCTAGAAATAGGCTCAAGTGAGAAAGGATGCAAGCAGAAGTGGTATAACTCCGGAAACCCCATTTCCAAAATAGTATTTTCCATGAGAGCCCGCCTTATGTCTTCTTGATTGGTGTCAGACAATACTTAAAAAAGATTCAAGAGCACATATGTACCTACAATAACAAGTGAGAAGTTTTTGTGGTTGTGGCCGGACGGCTAGTTCTGAAAGTTGGGCTCTAGACGTTGCTCCAATAGCCAACCAACAGGGTTCGCCTGGCGACCTTAGCTGTTGTTCGTTGTTGAAGGCAGCTCAGGCTTGGTCGAAGCTAATATAAAATCGGCTCCTCTTCTGCTGCCCACAAGTAAAAGTATTATACTATATATACCTTGGTATATAATGATTCCAAAGAGCACCGTTGTGAAGCGCTGTAGTCTTTCCACTATATATCTAGTCGTTGAAGCAGTCCCCTTCTTTTTCTTCTCCTTCTTGTGCTTCTCCTTCTTGTTCTCCTCCTCCTTGTTCTTTTCCTTCTTTTTCTTTTCCTTCTTTTTCTTCTCCTTATCCTTCTTCCCCTATTCAAATTATCTTACTCGCCAGGTGCGCTTTACGTAATGATCACTAGCCCGCGCTGCTATCTCTCAAATTTGTCTACAGCAAAGACGGTCGCAACGAGATCCCGCCGCAGCTGGCCCCGCAAATCAGTCATAGGCCTGATGACATGTCACCCCCCTCTGATAAATATTATATCCATATCGGCCGCAAGGGGCACACCATCGAGCTAGTTGGGGATGGATGCCGCGGACGACTTCTCGAACACAACTCGGCCTGCAGCACGGATATTGAGGCCCGGTGCATCGCGGACCGGCCCCGCTTTTCCGGGCGGCCCCCGTTCCGAACGTCAAATGCTCGGCGGCGTCGCAAGCTTGCATTCTGCGCAACTGAGCTTTTATGCGCCCAATGGCTCAGTAGAACTTCTCCAACCAGGCCCCGTGGTCTCATCTAATATCTTCAGTCCAAGTGTTGGCCAATTCGGAGCATCAAAGTCCCTCGCTACTCTTGATCAGGGCGCGCGGCCTTTTGTTCTTGGACTGCGGCACCAGCATGCCCACCTGCATGGAGCAGAGGTTGACTCCGTATTATGCCCTGGCTCTATTGACGAGGGTAATAAACGATCATGATCGCCGGAGTCTCATCCAAAACAGGAAAGGACTGATGTGGTGGGAGCACAGGTTACATAGTAACGTACTTGGCGAATAATACAAGTAATAACACAGTATAGGAATTGTGATCTCGACGAAACATGATCTTCCATATTGATTTCGAAATCTTCAAAGAGCATGATCCTCACTCATACCCTCCCCCCCCTCTTTTTCCTTCTTCCCTTTTCCTTTTCGTTTTTCATCTTCTTCTTTCGTAATGCCTGTCTTGATTTATGTCTGCTCGCGGCCTTCTAGGGCGAACATAACCATGACTATATCCATAAGCATAAATTTAAGGCGCTACCTATCATTATAATAATATCGTTCTCTGCAAGAGATTTTCTAGCCGAGACTCACGAGTGCCAAAGCCCAATTCCATGTGGATTGATTTATACGAGTAACAAGCTGTTCGAGTCCTCTCGAGTATTTGGGCACGTTAACAGTGTCTCTGCCAGTTTTCTTTGATCCAACCTGCCACCATGTCCGTGAATGGTGCCTCGTCCCAGAGTCTGATATCCGATTCGTTGAAATCACCTCCACTAAACTTCAACGCCAGAGTTACCCAAGGCGTGATGAAGTCGGTAAAAACGAGATCGACTTTGTCCGGGCTCCCATCCTGAGGAAAGCCGCTCTCAGCCTGAATACAATTTGGCTGAAGGTAGAAGTTGATGGGCGAGTGAATGGCATCATCGCCGTCGCTGCCCAGATCATCTTTGGTGGTGTAACCGCGAATCAGATCAGGCTCGCCGTCCGAGTTGCTCATGACCTTTTGGCCGCCTGCACCGGTAGCGAAAGTTTCAGTTGTTGGAAGATTGGGATAGACGATGTCTTTGTCCAAGGTCCATTGTTCTGGCGATGCCATCATCCTAGGATCACGGTCTGCTACGCTGACGATTCTTGTGGCTTTATTTAGGAGCGGGAGAACTTTGCGGGCAATGTCGTAGTCCACTTCGGGAATGTATACCATCTTGCTCTGGAAGGGCGAAACGATGTAGGTCGTGTCAATGGTGAATGGGCCCTTGAAAATGTCAAAGCGCACAGCGCCGGTGTTGACAATGGCGAGCCGCGGCAGAGCATCGCTTGTCTTGTTGGTGATAACCTCGGGTATCACTTCTTGGTCTAGCCACGTGTAGATACTGTCCTTGCTGGGGTATGGTGTGCGGGCCATCCAATAATCTTGAGGCGCGCATCCGTACTGCTTGTCAAGGTGCAAGTCTGCTCTTGCTTTTGTGATCATGTCACTGACGTTCCGCCCATGCTCGGTATGAAAAGTGCTCTCATTGAGTCCTGTGTGAGCGTACATTCCGAGCAGGTTGTTATCAATGTAGCGCCTGTGGAAAGCAACCGAAGTTGTCTGCAAACCATCCGCGCTCTTTGCAATGCCATCGACTGACATCCAGCCAATTGTCTCAAAATATCTTCCGCTCGCAATGCCAAAAGCTTTGGAGTCGAAGCTGATGGCATCACGAACATGTGCATGGCCGCCAAAAATGGCAATAGGCGTGAACCAATTTTGCTTCCTGATTGCCGCGTAAATCTTTCTCCATTCTTCCATGCGTAGACCGACGTGTCCAATCACGACGAATACGTCGGCCTCTTCTCGGATCGCATCCTGGAACCACGGCTCCTTGATCGTGTCTGCCACTTGTTGTACTCTGGTGTTTGCAGCATTGCCGGTAAAGTCAAAGAGGAATCCAAAGGCCACAACGTTGAGCTTCTGGTTCTTGGTCTGGAATTTCTTGTACCTCTGTGCCATTGGTACCCATTCGCCCGTTTTGGGGTCTTTGTAGTCCAAATTCGAGGCGAGGTACTTGCCACTGAAATTGGGCACCGTCTGGGCCCGTTCGCGATCGGCAGTATCGGAGAGGTACAGCTCGTGGTTGCCAGTGCAGATTATGTCTATGTCCTGCTCCCTGAAAATATCGTATGTGTACTGGCCCTTGGGGGTCGAAGCATCATATAAACCATTGCCTTCGACGCGGTCGCCTGTGTCAACGAGCAGCAAGTCAACGCCCCTGTCGTCGGCCTTTTTGCGCATGTGGTGCGCAAAGGAAATATAGTCACCCCAGTCGGCAGAGTACTGGGATTCCTGAAGGTGCCCGCCGTGCCAGCCGTGGGTATCGGTAGTGTGAAGGAAGTTGAGCTGTGCCCATTGCAAGTCGCGCATAGGCGCTGCGAGAGGCTTTGTAGCACCGGGTTGCATGGCTTCAGCAGCCAAGGCGAAGAAGCCAAAAGCCCCGAGGCGTCGGAGAGCCGTCATAATCGCGTCGCAATTGGCGGTTGATGTTACGTAGAGGAATAGGAAAGGGAACAGAACCCACTAGAGGACGGATATGCAGCCGCAACTTCACCGCGCAAAGAGCCGCAAGACAGGCTGGAGATGAACCAATTCGATGCAAGGCAAGCAATGGTACAAAGGGTTGGGTGTGATGCCTGGTGGGATTCACATGAGCAATGACGCACCTGTCAGCGATAGCGATAAGCGATAAGATAAAGTAGTTTATTGGTTCAGCTCGCACCCCGAGCAGGATCCAATTTCCAGGGGACTGACTCGGGAGTTGAGTGCCCCCAGGTCCCTGAGGCCAGGGGTCGTTCTGGGGTTCCTGGGGGCCCCTTTGGGACCTTGTTTTGGCTTGTGATCATCTCTATTAAACCAGCAGGCCGAGTCCCAGCGTTTAGGGAAAAAAGGCACAAGTCTCACAAGGGGGCTTTTGGCCTAACGTCTTTTGTACACGATTATGACGGGCTAGTTGATGGCAAATTCTCACATCTCAGTACATAATCAGCTTTGTAAGTACTAGTGGGCGCGGGTGCCCAGCCGGCGCCCGTCGACCACTGCCCTGCTGCATGCTCCCATACCCAAATCTGCAGAATTCGGTATTTGCCTTCACAAACCCATCCCACGAAAATGGGGTTTCCAGTCGCCACCGCGCTCGCCCACGATGTAGAAGCAGGCCCCGGGAAAAGCCCAGTGCCGGGGGAACGTTTGCTCCGAGCAGGCAGCGCGTCAAGTCGCAGTGGTTTTGCCACCATAGAAAAATTCCAAGGGTCTCACTGGGGATTTTTTTTCCCAGTCTAGAACCCCGTCTGACTCTCTGGCGCTCTGGCAGCCCGCCGCCCGCCCACTCCAAACGGGCAAGTGCGCCCACTAAACCATCCGCCTAGATCAATCTGACAGTGGCCCAGCAAGCTGGGAGCGCCCATTTCCCGTTTCCTTTAATAAATGCTCGCTTTTGACAACTCGTCCTCGTCCCCGTTTCATCTCGATCGGTGCGCCCTCCGCCAATTCTCACAATCGCAGACTTTCGAATCCTCGCAGCCCGTCCACAGACGCTATTCTTGGCCCCCCCCCACACGGTCTCCTTGCAGCCGCCTGAGGGTGATTGACGACGACCTTTCTTCCGGCCGGCCATCGGGCTCACCATCAAGCTATCGCACGAGACGTGACTCTCCGGCTCCACTTGCCTATGTAGGCCAGTGAGACTCGAGGCATACTCGTCGACTACCTAGGTAGACGGTCGCTTATGTCTCTGATACCACTTCCCATCCGTCTCGCGACCGTGCCACAAGAGGGGACAAGGTCGGCGACGGCGGCAAGGACGTCTTCTGCCCCCGATATTCAGCCTGATGGGAGCTGGCAAGCCCACGATGGCGCTGGCGCTGCAGCTGCAGAACCAGTGCACGGGGCGCCAACTTCCTCGTCTGCAAATGCTGGAACGACCCATGTCACGTTTGCCTCATCCCCCGATTTGAAATTCGAAGCTGCTGCTGGGCCAAGCAACCACCAGTTTTGGCTCAAAGATGCCAAAATCGCCGAAGATTTGTTCACTGTTCGTAATGCTCCTTTTATCAACCCCTTCATGCCTTTTGCGCTCTTGATGAGGCACACTTTATTTGATTGGGTATTGACTCAGTTGCCCATTCGTTACTAACACACGCCGCAGATACACCGTAGCGCCAAGCATCTTGTGGAGTTCGTGAGTACTTGTCGGAAAGAGCTGGCCCCAAGCAGGATGTACCAGAGGCAGCTTGTGCTCCTTGTGAGGAAAACTGTCTCTACAAAGTCTATGACGGAACCCGTGATCAAGGCTCTCTTTAGAGCCCCTTCGATCCGTTTCCCCGTCATTGTCTGTTATCACTTGCGCTGCGGCTGAAGAGTGCGCCACTAATTTGCGAGTCCTCTTCCCTTAGACCACTTCCATGATTGGCAGCCACGATCTATCGTTAGGACACCGTCCCATCCCGGTGATGAGCGACGGCGACGTGCTCTTCATGACTCAGCTCTCGAATGACATTGCTCGCAGTGTTGGCGGCATCTCGGCTGTCAGGCATCATGGCATGCGAACCAAGAAGCGTAAAGTCGGGAATGCCGAGGAAGCTTACTTTGCCAGAGACTACTCCCATCATCGCCATAGCCATCGCCGCCTGTCCCGTGGCGAAGCGACAAGGGAGGATCGAGGAAGTGGTTCGAAAAGAACTCTGGTATGCTGTGCTTCCTCTGAATGCCGGATGATGTTGTTGCCTCCGTCAAGACCCGGTATCACTGACATTTTGCTCATCTAACAGGCTTCCAAGGGTGACACCGAACTATCATGTTATAAGTGTGGCAGGACAGAGACCCCAGAATGGAGAAAAGGCCCAGATGGCCTTCTTTGCAATGTCTGTGGCTTGATATATGCAAAACAAAGGCGGAAGTTGAAGGGTGGTTAACATCGCAACAAGGTTTGGGTTATTGGCGTTACTCTAGAGGAGAGATCATGAGACGTTCCAGTGTTGCCGTTACGGCATGGGAAGGGGCATCGAGAAATGACCAGGCGTTTGTCAAGATGGAGGCGTTTTGGGTGTTATATGACTTGGTTTTTCGTTCTTCGAGAAGTTGGCGCGCGTCTTGAGGCTACAGCGACATGGACGCCTGCATCAAGTCCATGCCGCTGTCAGTTGGCATCATACCTTTTTGGAACTTAGGTACATATGGCCTAGGTTCGGTCTAGAGATGCGATTCATCAAAGCTTCGCCAGCAGTCAGGCGCCATTTTGCAAGACTTGTTAGATGCGCATGTATTTGTGACCTCTAATGTCACCCATGCTATGCATTACCCGAATCCGGGTGATGTCCCAAAGCAACCCACCAACGCCGAACTACTATCAGAACAACCATGACGCCAAGGTACTCCATATATGCAAGCCATGGCTCGTCAGAACTGGTCCAGCAGCTTTCTTCGCCTCCGGTCTATCAGCTCTTCTTGGACGTCTTCCACCGTAGGCAGTACCCACGCTTTGCCATCCCCAGAATCGCCTGGAATCGGTTCCCAGTCTGGCGGAACGATCTTGGACCCGTTCTTGGCCAGATTCTCGAACGCAGCCATCTCCTTGTCTGCTTCGTATGCCAACAATCCCTCGTCCTCCTCGTCGGGCGCGTACCCGAAGTAAGCAGCATCCACGATCTTCCTCAAGTCCTCGCGTGTATCTAGCGATTTTTCCTGCCTCGCCTCGGCCCTATTCTTGGCCGCCGCCTCGAACATTTCCTTGACGCCGGGTAAGTCCCTTGCTCTGCCAAAATACTTGTAGCCCTTGTTTCCCACACCGGGAATCTCGCGTCCTTGTTCATCATACATGCGGCCCCCAGCGCCCGTACGCATATAGTTTGGTCCGCCCAAGTTGCGTATCTGCACCTCCCACATGTATTTTTCGCGCATAAGCTTGTTGAGTTCATCGTTGAGGTCGCGGATCTGGTAGTCGCTGAGGGCAGGATCCTGAATGCGCGAGACCTTGCGCGATATGTCCTTGAGGACTTGGCCGCGCCATTTCTCGCAGAGAGGGATGCTGTCTTGCTCGGTGATGAGCTTTGGGCGGCGTGTGCGGCCTGCGTCGATGATGCCGAGGTCTGCTGCTTGGGCTTCGCGGAAGCGGAAGAGCATCGACTGGGCTTTTTCGGAGTTGCGCGCCTGAGAAGAGTCAGTGGAGGTAGTTCTTCTTGCTTGCTTCAAGTCGCATTCAACGTATGGGTGGTATTTACGACTTACCATTTTGACTATGGATGTGTTCAAGTCTCACTTCTGGTGCTGGACAAGAGGGAAGCAAGCAAATGTGTTGAAGGTTTCCTGTACAACCTCGAACCAGCGACGCGGTATGCACTTTGGCTACGAGCTCTATGGAAAATCGTCTAGACCGGAGCGCCCTTCAGCGTATAGCCTTGCCAGAGACAGGGGGGCACGTTTTGGCGAGGTACCCAGAGACTGCGAGCGCCAAGGATGGGCCCACCTTGCCGTCTGCCACCTACAACCCCCGCCATTTCTTTCGTCTCCTACATAAACGCGAATCGCGTCGTCTCGCAACTCATCACACTCCCGCTGGTCAAACACCGTCAAATTCAACGCCACTCCACTCGCGTCCGTCATACTTCCCCTTCAGTACGGCTGAAAGCAGATTTTGGATATGACGATCAGTCGGTCCCTACTCGGGATTGGGGAATAAGCTACCTGCGATTCGCATCTCTAGGACTTCATGCCGTCGTACGCGATGGGAAAGGAGATCCTGTGGGTGCGCTGGTGAGGATACGCAACATCATGAGGTCTAGCTTGCTCTATTGTGTTGCTTGTCTGCACAGAGTGCAAAAGCCTGGGTAGGTGGGCATACGTCCCGCGTTGCGCTGAGTGAGGCCAGAGTTTTATTTCTCTCGTTTTCTCAGCCATTCTCGTGTCACATTCGACTTTTCACTCGAGCTTGAGGGTATAATCACGCTCTCACAGCCTGTCTTGTGTGTTCAAATACAAGGCGCTCACACAGCGCTCGATACCGTCATCTTGTCCTGAACACTCGTCCAGATCATTTTCCTGGGCAGTTCCAAGACTCGCGTTTGTACTGTGTTTCTGTGAAAGTTGCCTGATACGACAGAACATGCTCACTTTCCCAGCCTATTGAGCTCTGCTATCGGATAGCAAGGCAACTGCTTCTTGTTCTTGAATCTTGTTTGGTATCGGCACGCAATCTTGTCTCGGTCTTCGGGTGCCTTATGGCTTCAACTCATTGCTAATCTTGGTAGCGGCTGCTCGTTCTCTCGGACTCTAAGCTCAAGAAGGGCAATACTGGCGGCCCAGATCTTGCATAGCAGGAACCAATCATCGGCACACATGCGTTATTCTGGCTCGACGCTATCTTCGACTACCGGCATGTACGACTCTTCGTACGAGACAGAAGTTGGTGTCTCCAGCTCTTCAGCTCAGGATATCTGGCGATATTTATCAGAACGCTTCTGAAGCTAGCGGCACGCTCTCGCTCGTCTGCAGTGAAGATACATCCGGGATGAGCTTTTCCCTCACTTGACCCTCATGTTTCCTCGTTGAAGCAGAGCGGACATGATAATATCCACGAAGAACAGAGATCTGAGCAGGCAGAGGACAAAGGAACAACACACGTATTCCCATTCCTCCACATCGTTTCCCTTGGGCCCCATTCTGAAGAACTGCGCCGCCGACCGCAAAGACGACAATCTGTCCCAAATGCCAAAGGCCTAAGTCCCTTCTCCCCGATCAGCTTGAGTATTCGCGATCCCCCAAGGGCAGCCGGTGACGGTACCAATATATAGTTTTCAATCGGAGCCGTCGACGCGCTACTCACATGTTCTTCGCGTGGATGGCTCAGAGGCAACGGAAGGCGTGCGTGGTTTGCGGTGATACTTTGTTCTGTTTCCCACCCCTCTTCCATGTTGTCAGTGGTTGGTCTATTCACAAAGACAGACCCGGCAGATCTTTTCTTATATGCCCAGTGATGACTTCAAAGGTCCAAAAAGCCAAATTTGCAGGCAGCAGAAGCCGTGCCTCTCTTTTGCATCGTCAAATGAAGGGGCAGTTTCATCGGCGACGGTTGTCATTGAGAACCTGAGAGAGCTAATCTGAGGGCCCTTTCTTTCCGTTTCCCCAATCTTTCTTCAAATCTGCTTGTCTATTTCCTTGTGTTTCGGAGCGTCCGGCTTGGAGCGTCCAGTTCATCTTTGTTGTTGTCCTACTTGCCTTGCTACACATTAGTTGCCTTTTCTCCGGGCAAGAGAAGTGGAAATTGAAGGTAGTTGGCCCTAGGAAATGGGCTATATACTATTTGCACTACTATTTGCCTTTGGCATCCTCGTTCCGCTGATTAGTGATTGACTGCCAATATAAGCTGATTACTCTTGATACTATAGCAAAGTCTATGCTAGATGTAGTATATATCCTGCATGCATGTGTATACAAATTGAGCGACAATGTGGCGGCGGACAATACATAGTGATGGTGCATGTGATTGATGAATTGCAGTGCACAAGCCATGATAAATCAACTCTTGAACCGGCGCTTGTAAATGAACGGTACCATCACTGTAAGTGGAATGCAATGTGTCATCAAATACTCTCTTCATTGACCATTAGACTTTTTGTAGAACCATGGCCCCTAATTCTGGGCGCCTCAAATATTGTACACTGGCCAAAGATGCAACAAATGCTGGTTCCTTTTTAAAGTAAACCAATCTCCATAAAATCGGTTAATATGCCATCCACCACCATTGGCAACGTCCATTTGGTATCTCTTATTCTATCCTGTCGGCAAACTCTCTACTGCGTCTTCTTGGTCACGTCAGCCTGCTTCTGGGGCTTGTTAAACAGCCAGAGAGCAACAAATATGAGCCAACCACCACATGTAACGGCAATGCTGGTAAGGTATGGCCAAGCAGCGTGGATCTCGTACGAGGCGTCAAACTCATCGTGGGCAAGGTGGCGGACGGTGACCGTGCGCTTCTCCTCGACGGTAGACAAAAAGGGCCGCTTGTAGTTGGTCATGAAGTTGAAGACGCCGTGGTGGTCGGGGACCTTGAAGGTGACGCTGTAGACACCCTCCTCGGACGAAGCGCTCTTCTGACGCAGGAGCTCGAGGCGCTGGAAAGGGGAGAGCATGCTGAACTCGAGCTGGAGCTCGTCGTCGACAGGAACCTCGAAGCTGACCCAGCGGTCCCAGGCCCACTCAGAAATGGAAATGGTGTATGTCTGTAAGCGGATATTAGTGAGACAGCCTCGCAATCATTTAGAGGAAGTTCTTTTGACGTACGGCATCCGAGCTGACACGGTAGATACCAGGGTTTGAGACATTGGCCAAAAGGGCAGACTGGTGCTCGACGGAGTTGACGCGCAAGTGCCCAATCTCGTGGAAAGCCCAGCCGCTGACGCGCTTGGCGAACTCGCCGTTCCAGGTCTTGACAGCTTCCTTGTCACCGGGACGCTTGACCTTTGCATCGATCCACTTGTCCTGGAGCAGCTCTGCGGAACCGACGATAGCGAAGCGGGCCGAGTTGCGCGCCTGAAAGACTGACACCAGAGCCAGCTGTTCACCAGCCGCAAAGACCTCGTCCACAATCTCGGACTGTTCTTTCTCGTTGTAGAGGTAGGCGGTGCGCGGCGCTTTGAGGACGGGCGTCAGCTGGGCGCCATCGCCGAGAACGTGGCCGACACCGCGGGGGAAAGCAATCACGTCGTTCTTGTCGTTGCTGCCAAAGTAGTTCTTGGTGCCGGGCTTGTACTGGGCGGGGGGCTGCAGGAGGAGGACGTCGTGCTTGTCCGCGGCGCTCGAGACATCGTAGCTAAAGTGGTCGACGACGAGACCTGTGCGTTCAGCGGGAAGGTGGATGTCGAGTTCAAGCAGGGCAGAATTCAGGGCCGTTGGGACGGCTTTGGTCGAGCTTAGGGCAACCAGAATGTTGCCACCATTGCTCATGAAGTCAAGGAGCTGCTTGGCAGTCAAGTTGGGGCCGAGACCTGTAGAACACTTCAATTAGATTCCATGACGCCATTTCTTACAGCGAGCGTCGGTATTCCGTACCCTTGGACTTGATTGGGAAGAAGATGATGTGATCATAATTTCTCTCGCCTAGGTGCTCGAGCTTCAGATTCTCTTGTTTGGGGGTCGCGTGGCTGATCTGGTAACCTCTGCCTGCGAAGTAGAGGATTGGTTAGCAATGATTGAAACACCAAATACCTTGTGAAGGCGGGATTCGTACTCTCAAGATCTCCCAAGAACTTTGTGTAGGATTTCTGATCCTCCACATCCTCCCATATGGAAAGCAGACGGCTGCCCGTTGCGCTGAGGGCTTGCGCAACAGCTGCGAGGAACAGCAGCAGGCAGGACAGAATGACCTTCATACTGAATGGCGAACCAGTGGGCGGACGGCGAAAGGGAAGAAGAGAAAGTCAAAGGAGGGTGGCACGCAACAGCAATTACTCGCGTCGCATGTGACAGAGCAGCTTGGCGTCGTCAATTGCTCAGCTGCTGAATTGGAGGAAAAGAACCTGTGCCTGCACCCTCGCAAAACGAAGAAAGTTGAAATCGACAAAGTGCTGCAGTCCAGACAAAGTCGTGTCTGTCCTAATTGGAAGTTACCTGTCGACAGCTTTGGATACGTAGGCCTTTGCCAAGACCAGCCGTGGGGGACCTCCACAACTGACCCCTGGTAGCTATTAGCACGGGCTGCGTGGCCTTCTTGCGACAGCAGCCGATGGAGGACTGGGGTCCCTCATGCTATCAAAGCACGGGCCAGGAGGTAGGGATAGAGTGTCGAAGCATCCTTACATAATCATAGACGACCAATGGGTTGCCAGCCCATTCTACTGACCTCTGACTTCACTTTGAAGCTTTGCCAGCATCTGATAGAGTCCAAGACGAGCTTCTACAGTCCGAAATCAAGCCACCAATGTAAGCAATGCTCGCTTTCTCAACACGACCCTAGGTTCGAAGAGAAATTGACTGACTGTTGCTCCGCCAAGCCCACAATGGCCACCCGAACGCCCCTCTTCTGGAAAGAACCCATCCGCTACCTGCGTTGGTCGTCGCGCGAGCGCCCTGCCCTCTTCTGGTCTTGCGCAATAGGAGGCGCTGGCCCCGTCATGCTGGCTGTTGTTCCGCCGCTGAGACACCGCCTTGGTGATCCCGATGCTGCGCCCATTCCCCAGACATACCCGGGTACGTTTGCTCAAGTGGGGGACGGTCCTCATACGCCGAGCTTCATAGGGCTCTCTGGAGCCAAAAGGCTGCGTGCTAACACTTTGATTGTTCCAGTTCCCACCGGCCCAAGAAAGCAATTGACTGGTTACGGAGACGAAACAGAGAACTGACAATGTGGAAAATTCGGAAAGAGGGTGTTGCAAGACCAAGAGGAGAAACGGGTCGACCATCGAAGATGATATAAGGCCTAGAGAATTGGCCTGTCCTTATGGATGGAAGAGCTCATAGATAATATGAGCCATGTGTACATAGGAGGCGTTAGGGTTCTGAATTCAATTGTTAGCAAAAGGTCCACGATTTTGGTGATAATGTTGAGGTGCTAGAATGGAATCAGGTTCTGGCTCATTGTGAGCAACCAAAAGTCTAGCGCCGTATATATTATGACTAGAAACGATTGCATAGCAATATCGACATCTAATACCTGCAGGGTAGCCTGAGAAAGCTTACCCATCGAAGAAAGGATGAACTTACCGGCAGCAAGGAAGTCTCTAGAGCTTGTGCTGGCTATTTAAGAGAGCAACGTCTGAATTCATAGCAGCAATGCACCAAGAACAATGCTCTCT
The DNA here is from genome assembly GCA_011317545.1 of Coniella vitis. NCBI lineage: Eukaryota > Fungi > Ascomycota > Sordariomycetes > Diaporthales > Schizoparmaceae > Coniella > Coniella vitis. The sequence goes on along the minus strand of WUJK01000004.1, from coordinate 2,096,937 downwards.
TGAAATTTCAAAATGCTTGCCTTGATCCGAGCAGAGTCCAAGTCTTCTTTCATTTCTATCTCGTTTCATATTGAACAACCCCTATCTCCTTCGCTCCGCCATCTCTACGCACAGCCAGCAATCTCCAACAATGAAAAAGCCGGCGAGATGCAAGACGCCAAAAACAGTATGTCTCTTTTGTGTTGCCCCATACTAATCATAACAACGGACCCAATATATCAGTGATTCTCTATACCCCAAAACTATCGTTTCCTGCTATAATGCGCGTCCGTCCTTGGTGAACTCTTTTATCAAGCGTCATTGGCACTTTCCCAAACGTATGTATGATTCAACGCTGTTCTCTCTGCACCAAATTCCATTCATACTGTTTCAAAGGGTCAGATCAAGTTCCAACAATCAATACTTTATGGCATGCAAGGCCTAAGCAAAAGAAAAGGGGAAAACGAAATGAAACTCACCACTCTCCCATCCTCATCTCCCGTAAACACCGCACCGGGCATAGGCGTCACACAAGTAATCGGCGCGTCAGCATTGGCCCCGTTCTCACTCTTGATATCAACATGGTCCAACCTCCTTAATAACTCAAGGCTCCAATGACCACCATCCCCTCTCTCTTTCTTGGCTGTAACAATCCTCCGCCAAACTTTGACCCTTCCACGCCGGTGTCCCGTGAACAAGAGAAAATTCTCCAGCCACTCGTTGCCAATACCTTCATAGAACGCGCACGAGTGCACATAGTCATCCTGGCCTTCGCCCCCACATACGTTCTGCTCGAGCAGCAGCTCGCCATTGAGCGTGAATAAGAGCACATTGGGGCCAGAGCAGAGCATGATTTCGCCAGATATGTCATTGATGCGCGCGCACTCGACAGGCCGCGTAATGGGGAGCTTGCGGATGAATTCGAGACGGTTCAGATCCCAGAGGAATGCGGTGCCATCTTGCGAAACGGTGAGGAAGGTACTAAAGGCTTTCGACACGGCAATGACGTTGACGGGCGTCTTGTGGCCAAAGAGGGAGAGGCGGGGTATCAGCTCAACGTTCTTGCCGGAAGGGGTCTTGACCGTGTAAACGGAGACGACACTGTCTTCGCCTGCAGTAATAAGGGTTTTTGAATCTGCGAATGCTACGCAAGAGATCTGGCCTTGGTGGAGGTTCTCGAGGAGACCAATGGGCTTGCGGTTATCACTGAGGAAGAAGCGCACGCTGTTGTCTGCAAAGCCCCATTCTAGGAACTTGTCGTAGTACGGTGGCATATTGACGCGGAAAGGAGAGGCGCAAAGCAGGCGGTCCAGCTTGGGTGCATAGATGATGCTGGCTACCCTCTCATGGCTTTCGAGCAAGGGATAGGTGATCCTCGTGAGGGCTTGAATCCCGAAATCGAGGCGCTTGGGCGGTGACTGGATGTAGTCGCGGGACGGATGCGGCTTTGAGAAGACCTGGTGCGGCGTCTGGCCAAAGTTATGAATGATGTTTGTTGTGATTGCTCTCTCGTTCTTGTCAACGAGGCTGTCCAAGTCAATGGCACCGTGGTAAGACAGATGGTGGAAGACGTTGAGATTCTCAACGGCAGCCTCGCCTCTCTGCTTGAAACCAAAAACCAAGTCAATCCACTGGTGTAACCTTTGTGTCACATAGGGGCTCTCAAGTGCCTCTCGGTTCTTTTGAATGAAAATCTTTGGATCACCCTTGGCCCAGGGTGGCAAAATGACATTGTCGACCTTGCCGGCGTTGCCTTGGCGCTCGCCAAAATCATACCCATTCAAATTGGTCAAGAAGTCAGGGAGGTAGAAAAATTCGGGGATCAGCTCTCGGACATCAGTACCCGTGTCTCTGGACGACGACTTCCATGCACCCTCGATGGAATAGAAGAGTCTGTCCGGGTGATCGAAAGAACCACCCTGAAGTAGTATATAAGATTGCACAAATGGTGGCAGTCTGATCAAGTATGATGCAACCACCATCGCAGACGAATAGTGTGTGCCGTAATGGAATGGAGTTTCGCCAATTTCCAATAGATTGCTATACCGCAGCATGTAGTCGGTTTGCCGGGCGACGGTTTGTGCACCCATAGGTTTGGAGAGGTCACGGAAAGAAGCAGGATTGCTCAAATCCAATTCCTCGCTGGTGTAGTCGGCAAGAACCCATGGGAAGACGGGGTATTGTGTCAAGTCATTGAACGTTCTTCCAGCCATTGTGTTGACGAGCATGAGATAGTGAAAATTGGAAATTTCTCCCTTTTGCCACCGCCTCATAATGGGGTTCCAGGGAGAAGCGTTGAAGATGGAACCGAATTTGGAACCGAAGGACTGTGGTGACTCATCAAATACCTTGATGGCTTCCAAGCGCCATGCATCCTCAGGATTGGGTAAAGATTTCGGGTCCGACGTGTGTGGTGTTTTGTGCGATAACTTCGCAAACACCTCGTCTCTGACAGCTGGGGTGAGAGCGGTCATAAGATAGCTTCGGCCGTCTGTAAAGAAGATCTCAATGGCAACGTCCCGGAAGAGGAAACGGCGCTTGGAGATGCTAATTACATCGTGCCATCTCCAACTGCGCGATTCTTGCTCGCTCCGATTTGACGTCTTTGGCTTTTCGGAGCCTTTGCTGCCTGTGATGATCTGGGAGTATGGATCACGTTCTTCTGGCGGAGCTTGCCAGACATTGATAATCTCGCCATCGGCACTGCGGAACACGTTGTCCATGAGGTAAAGGGCTTCCTTGCCAATGATAAGAATCCCTTCACAAGCCTCAAGACCAATGATGCGAGAGATGTTGTAGACGCTCTGCACCGTATCACCCAATTCGAGGCGTCTCATGACCTTTCGATTCTTGTCTTCGAATGCATCATCGCCGCCAGGCTCATTCATATCTTCGATCATTTCGAAGTCATCTTCGGGCGTAACAGCCGAGTCAGAGGGCTGCTCCATCTGAGATAGCTCGCTGGTCAAGGTGGTGGCCTCACCCTGTCCTTCTAGTGCTCGTGCGACCGATGCCGGAGTCTCTGCTGAGACGGAACCCAATTTCGTGTCCAGCTTGAGGCCGGTAATGCTTGGAAGGGGCTCTGCAGGCTTTGTCTCGTAGTTGTTCTTCTTCGTCTGCTTCGACTGGTACTCGTCTTGCGCCTTTGAATAATCGGGCAAAAGTCGCAGCCGCATGCGGTTCCTTCCTTCCGTCCTGTCCAGCTTCCACTTGATCACGGGGGACGGGTCTGCAAATACACCACCAGGCCGCTTGAGATCACGGTCCATCTTGCCAAACGAAGACACGAGGAACACAAAGTCATCCTGCTGATCCTGCGTAAGGCGTTGGTGTTTAGAATGTTCGGTGTGGAAAATGCTCTTCATCCAAGCACTGTTGGCCATCTCGTGGCGTAAGAGCACGTTTTCGATTGACCGCAACTCGTCACGCCACTCCTTGAGCATATCCTTGCGCCGGGCCAAGCGCAGCCTGGCACTCTCCAGGGTGCGTTGGTTCTCTTGGCTGACGTACTCCTCCCAAGGTTTCGACATGGCACCGAGGAAGAGCGCATCCAAGGAAGGTCGGTGTTGATTGACCCAATCAAGGAATGTATCATCATCAACTTCTGTAAGCTTCTGGAAGTCCTTGATGAGTTGGTAGTCTTCCGAGGTCATAAACTCTCGGAAAACGCGAGAACACTCATTAGGCTTTTGGACCAGCATAATTCGCAGGATCCCCGCGGCAGCCAGGCGCACCCGCTCCCGGGCGTCAATAAGCTTGCCATAGAGCTGATACCAAATGAGCTTCATGAACTCGTCTTCCATGGACAGACAATCCAAAAGAACGAGCTGCCAGTAGAAAATGTTGGAGAGCAAGGCAATGTTATCAGCTTCAGAAACTTGAACATCGTCAGTATCAGAAAGACGAAGCAACACCAACTTGACGAAGGTAGTCTTCAGCACTGTCACGTTTTGGCTGCAGAGACGAACGCTCTTTAGACTCGAGACCTCGGGCCTAGCGAGGTATTCGAGTATGTTGCCTAGGAAGTCCATCATAGCCTCAGCGCCGTTCAAGAACCAACCCTCAAAGACTGTATCCATCATGTGCAAAGCAAATCGAGACATGTTCGACAGAACCTTAGTCTCACCGAGAACGCCTTGGTTCGACTGAACAATGGATGCGAGGTGTGAAACAAAGTGGCGCAAGATATAAGACTCAAAGTAGGCCTGGTGTTCTTGAAAACCGGGAGGCACCTTCAAGTACAGACCAAATCCTTGAAAGTCCTTACGGACCAGGACCTGATCCGTGAAAACGTCAAAAACCAAACCCAGCAACCCATCGAGCACCACATTGCTGATCATCTGGGCATGGACTTGTTGTTTGGGAGACATGACGTGTGCAATACGTGCAGTGCTTTTGGAAGCATGTGGTGATTCTTGAGCTGTAATGAGAACGAAAGAAGAGGCTCGTCGAAGTTGGGAACCTTTGGTCCGACTGGGGCCTCCGTCAACCGAAGCCACGACTGACGTCCTGACAATGGGGGCCGGGCTAGACGACCCTGCTAAGGGCCGAATAATTACATCGCCGCCATCAAATGTAAGTGCAGAGTCGCGTGAGTTGAGTTCGGTCTCAGGAGTGACAGGATCGGTGCTGACGAGTACGGGGTACAGTGCAGACAACAGTAACCGCACATATTTTGATGATAACGCGAATTCTCGAAAGTCAGCGGATCGTTTGTGAAGGTCTCCTAGAAATCGCACAACCGTCTGGAGAACAATAGCGTGGCTTGCGACTCTGTCTTTGTCTACACCGCGAGTACCTGGGTTTGAGTTAGCAGAGTCCACTCAAACGAAAAGGACCACGGTATACTCACCTCTTGTGCCAAGTTCGTCAATAAAATTCATTGAACGAGCGCGTGGCCTGGTCGATGATGTGTCAGACGCCGTTAAAAGCTTCCCAATGCCTTGTTCAGCGCCTATGGGAGAGTCAGGATCATCCTGATACTTGAGAATATCCCTAAGGCCATGCTGAAGCATCGTCGTGATGACAGGCAAAACATCAGGATAGACAACCCGACTCTTGCCAAACAGTTCTGTGAGGTTGAGCAAGTCAAAAGACCGATCAAAGTCAATCTGTGACACATCATAGCCAAAAAGGATGCTGAGGCACATGGGCCAGAGAGTTGGTATATCCCACCAATGTTTCAATCGATGAGCCATGATCGCGAAGCCGCCTGTCTTGTTGGTAAATTTTGCGGTGTAGTTTGCCCCGTGGGACACGAGCAACCTGGCGATGATTTTGCCACCGTAAACAACCACCTCGGGGTTCTCCTCTGCGAGCAGATACAGCAACCACTATCTCTTGTCAGTATCGGAATTATTCAATAGAGATTTGTGCATACCTTATTCGTTACTGTTCTGGCAAACTTGTGGATCTCTGTATAGCTCCCTTTGTGACATAGAAGGTTTGTATATAGCTCCAGTATCTTAACACCGACTTGTTTCTTTGTCATGTTACGTAGCCCCGAGCCATTAACAGAGTCTACAGTCGAGCGGCGGAGTCCATTCCTCCTTGCATTCGTCAATGTTGGCGTTCCCATTGCAGACAATGGTCTGGGGGTCCTGGGTTGAGAGTTGGCCGATGAGTGGAAGGTGTAGGTAATGAACAGTGCTATCGTCCGGTGCACCTCAGTACTAAAGTTACATTTGATGAGGCTCTCAAATGCAGACATAAAGTGCGGTAGCACATCCTCAGACAATGTCTCTGCTTTTAAAGCGTCCAGTAATCTCTTCACGATCCCTGTGGTAAGATGTCAGTCGGTCTAGCTAATTGGAATGGAGAATGGAGATACTCACGCATTCGTTGTAGTCGACGGCTGTTGAATTCATGAAATTTACTATTGACCGCAAAAGTCACAAATTGTTTGTAATACAACTCTTGTGTGATAGTTGCCGCTTTCCGCCATGTGTCGAAGTCGATCAGCAGGATTCGGTATGCCAGCGGGTTGATGATGAAGGACTCAACAGGATCTGCGTGCTTGTATCCGATAAAGTCAAGGACCAAACTCAACAATTGGAAACTCAGCCTGTCCCGCTCATCTGGAGTAAGCAGAAGCCGCCAGGTCGGCACATCAGTGCTTGAAGCACTATATCCAAGCTTCGCTCTTAATAACATGGCCAAAATAGCATATCCGTTGTCTCTTTCCATGGCCTCGCTGTTTCTCCAGCTCTTCTTGATGGCCAAGAACATCAACTGCACCGCACGTAAGAATTCCTCTGAATCCTTGGTGCGCTCCACTAGTTTGAGGGCAACGGGTGTAAAACCGCCAACGCGCCACAGATTTGCATCAAAATTAAAGGGTGTGGCTACAACAGGATCGCCTGTCAAGATAGCGACACCATGAACCCTGACAAGGGCATCATTCACACAGGGAAGTGCAGTGTTGATGGAGATGGCAGTGCCACTCTTGGTCGTCATCTGGAACAAGTTGCTTGCAGCATTTCTCGAAAGCGAACGGAAGAGAAACGAGTCCAGGAACTGCCCATCGGTGCGGAAAATAGCCGTAGGCAGAGTCCCCATCAAGGTTTTCTGCTCGGGCAGGATACTGCTTGCCTTGTCTCTTATGGCCCTGAGAATATCCGAAGAACCTTCCTCATTCCCAGGATGTAGCATTTCATTGCGCAACCCCAAAGCTGCAGAAGCCTCATATGTTTGGAAGCCACCGAGGCAGTCCTGGAAGTTACCTTGGTATCTGGGGCCCAAGCGATAATGCACAGCCAGGAAATCATCGCTCAAAGCATCCTCAAGAAGGTGAGCCGATGCCAATGACCATTTCGAGAACACCAAGCCGCGTCCAACGGTGGTGGAGAGATTTCGAGGTGTTCCCAAAAAGGCTTGTACCGGCTGTGTCCTGTTACTACTTGAGCTAAAAGAAGCAAAGCTATCTGTGCTCGCGTTGCTCAAGGGCGGAGGCGTCGGGTACTGCGACTTGAGCTGCTCAGCAAACTCGCCATTGACATATAGCGAAGCCTTACTGGCGGTCATGGTGCGCGGGCGCCGGTGAACAATAGCAATGTGGTACCATCGATGTTCCTTGAACTTGACCGTCTTGAACCTCACGCTAGGTCTTTGGGAAGTAACAGAAGTCTGGAGAATGAAATTGTGTGTGTCCTTTTCCAAATAAGCCATAAGGAAGCACGTGGAAGTAGCATCAAAGACACCGAAGATGGTCGTATGCGATGCCGGGTCGAATCGATCTACTCGTATCCAAGCAGTGAAAGTGTAGCCGGCAGATGACTGTGGAGGAAAGGAACGTCCCAAGGATGCGAGCTCAATGGATGAATGGCCGTGCAGAGATAGGTCAAATTGGACAAAAGGAGGCCCGTGGTTCTTTTGAGCCATTTCGAGGCAGAATTGGGAGGCCGCAGAGTCCTGTCTTGACAAGAGCAGCTGAGTGTCTGCCAGTCGATTGACTCCCAACTGCATCAGAGACCTACACAAGTCGAGTACAATCTTCTTTTCGTACTGCGACAACACTGATTCGTCGGAGAAATATAAGGCCAAAAGTCTGGAGAGCACGCCCGTTCCGTGCAGCGCCGTCAAATTGTAGAGAGAGTTGGAGCTGGCCAATCGCAATGTGGCAAGCACCACAGCGGAGGCCAGATCCTCGGACGCATTGTCTTCCCTGGGTATGGACTCCCAGAAGTCTGCGGTGGCCCGCAGTATCTCTGGATTCGAGATGGTGGTAGTCGCTGTAATGATCTTGGTTAATTCGCTCTCGACGGTGGACACATCAAATTGCCGAACTTCGGTTCCATCTTCCCCCCGATATGTAGCACTATCCTCTTCCTTTGAAATCCCATTGAGCTGCGATTGGGGGCTAGGTGCTGCTGCTATCGCCTGGCACAGCTCGTCTAGCCTCTGGTCGTCGAGGGCAAAGGACAACAGTTTTCCAAAAAGCTGGCAATTTGACCAGAGGTCCGAGTCTGAGCCGCCCAAGCCTACACTGGCTATTATCTGTTCCAGGGCATCCCAGCCGGCGCCCTCGACCCTATGCTTGAAGTACCGCCGATTCCCATGGTGTTCTCTGAAAGAGGCAGAGAAGATGGCAAGTACAATGTGTAGAAGCTCGAAGAAGCCCTTTTTTTCCTCAAGCGACCGCTTTTGCGGGTTGTAGAAGCCCGAATAGACTCGAAGGACGTCGAGTAGGCGCTGAAAGCCGTTCAGATGGCGGAAATCGTCCTGGGCCGGCGAGGGGGGGTTTGTGGCAGCAACGTGCTGGTGGATCTGGCGGGCAGACTTGAGTATGGATGCAAAGGCTGGATAGTCGAGGCCCTCTTTGGGCTGGATCGCGCGGGCAATGTCGTCGAAGAGGTGCTGGAGCACTTCGGTCGCCTTTGTGACGGCCGGGGGGGTGGAGGCAGAGGTCGAGGAGCGGTATCGTCGCGCGCGGCTGGCCAGCTTGGGCACAGAGAGCGATTCCATGGCGTGGGCGTCTCAAGGATACTTGGTTCAAGCCCTCATCTCCCCAATGTGCTGTCGCAAAGCTGTCCTAGCACCCTCCAAGGGTCCAGGTCCTAGCACCAAGGCTGCGGCATGTGAAGGCAGACGGGGGCAGTGCCGGTTGGGAAGCAATGGACGGGCTGCCGCGCACGCTTGCTGCTGGTGGTCGTGGTCGTGCTCGTGGTCGTGCTCGTGGTGGGTGTGGAAGCTGATTGTCGGGGCGGGTAAATGTGCTACTGTTTCTTATGTTCGTCGAACGGGAATTACAAGAACAGCAGGCGGTTGGCGAGCAATGGGCGAGTACTGAGCGGCGCAAGGTGTCGATGGAGGTCAGATGCGATCCAGGAGACTTCACTTACAGTCAGTCAGCCATCCAGCGTCGGCCTTGGGGCCCAAGGTGGGGCTCACAGCACGCGTAGCCACACCTGCCACAGCACCGGCTCCAGTGATGATGTGCCCAATACGCCTGCTAAAGGACAGAGTTCAGAAGGGTCTACCACAGGGCTACAGCAGTCACTGTGCCAGTGCCAGTGCCACTGCCACTGCCACTGCCACTGCTACTTGGCTTTTGACTCCACCAGAATTAGCCTTTCATCAGTGCTTGTTTCACGGCAGGACAACTGCCCAGCAATTTACCGTCGCATGAACTCAGATACGCTCCGTTGTCTCATGACACAGATCGCACAGTGAATATAGAGCTTCAATGGCGACTGCCGCGGACATGACGGTCATTTCCTGAGATCCATCGAATATGTCGTGGACATCCCAGGATATCAGCGTTTGGAGGCTGGCTTCGCATAGTAAGTACCGGGGTTTGACGGGTATCATGGAGACAAGCAAGCGCCCGTTTCGCGTCCAGCGACTACACGATGTATTGACAAGCGATAGTCGCCCCCTGAGCGGTCGTTACGGGCACCAGACACGCGTCTGATCCGCGAACCATGGCGATCTTGATTGCCATACCTAGGGCAACAAGTCTGCAAGATGTGGCGGTGACAAGCACAGAAGGCCATCCTGTATTTATGCCATGGACGCGATAGCAGGCTGCGGGAGCGTGTGCCACTGATGGTTGAGTGGTCTGCCAGTGGGGATGCTGTCTTGCAAGCAAGTCAAGCTGATTGCATGAAATGACAGGTCGGTCTTTGCAGGCAAGCGATCTCGAAGTCGCGAGGTTGCTGATGCTCGTCAGGCCAGCCAAGTTGTCTTGGATTCTGCGGCCCTTTGCGGAGAGAACGCCCTTGGAACACCCGAATGCTGCTTCGGTATGGGGACTACATATCATTGGGTGCAAGGCCATCGTGGCCTCCATTCAACAGTCGTCAGCCACCAAAAGTATCGGCATCAACTGCCAGCGACTACGAAAAAGCGAAGACACATGTCATTCGTGGGGCCCAATACAGGTCATTTTAACACACTTTTGTGCGACATCCAGCCCCAAGCGTTCTGCCGTCTTCCCTGCTAGACCAAGGGCTCCGAAAGCGCATCTCTTCCGCCGAGTTCCAATTCCATGATCTCATTGTTGCGAGCCCACGAACTAAGCTTGCCAGATGCTTACATAGCTCCGACGCAGCAGCGCTATCAGAGTTGCAGACGGCTCAAAAGTAGCCAGCTCAAGTCCAGCTCAGGTTTCCAGCGCAAGTGTTTTGTGCCGATCATCAACTGGGCCATCTCCACAAGGCTTATGAAGTACATAGTATCAAAGCACTTGGGCTTGCGGTTGTTCGTCTGCTTTCACAGCCGACGTGACAGCCTTCCCAGCCCTCCAACAAGCACCCGCTTCTGATGCCCATGAGCCACTCACTCGTCCTGTCCCGGGACCAGGGCTACATGCATCGCGACAGGCACGCCAATCATGGCTGCATCTGCGCCCTGGGCGCAGCAATATTGGCTGCAGGCTGACCATCAAAGGAGGCTGCATCCCGCGGACCCCTACCGGGCGGGCCTGGGGCCTCTGCACTCAACGACGCCTTTGTTTTGATGCTGTACTATGTACCTGGTTGCCGTGTACTGTGACGGCCCAGGTACCTGGCGAGATCCTCCAGACTCGGACAGCCGAGAGGCTAGTGATGTATCGTACCAACTAGTATATCCCAGCACAGAACGTTCCATGGACTCGTCTCTCTCCTCGCGTGCCCCTCATCGTCCTACCGTCGGCCCCCTGCAAGTACGACATGCAGGGTGGAGGAGCACATGCTGCGAATACATAGTAGATAGGCCGTTACTCGCTCGTCTTGTGCTGCTCACCGTCTCCAATGGTACTTGCGCGACTTGGCATCCCTTGGTTTGCCATTACTATGGTACATTTTGCTGGCCAAGAGCTGTTCTCGTCGCCTTCTTCCTTTACACACGCTGCTGTTTGGAGCCTTGCGCGAGTGAGACCCGAACTTGCAAGGCTGTCCTCGCCATTTCCAGAGACCAGCAGCTGGACGCACGCGAGAGCTTCACGGCTAACCTGGTGCCAGGACTCGCGACGGGCGTTTATGCCACTTACGCTCCGATTCGACAAGAGAAGCTGCTAGGAATACTATCACAGCGCGTTCATCCGCTCGCGTGTCTAGATGCAACCCATATCAGGTTTGTGACCTCGCTCTGTCTCACGCATGCTGCCACACCACCCAATATGCACAATGGCTCGCGTGCTGTTCTTGGGCTACTTACTGCCTCTGGGAGCCGACAGTTATATCTCTACCTCCTCTTCTCTTTTGCGCCGTCCCATCCCCTTTCACACTTCTTCAGTACGTTTTCTGACACTTGACAGCAGTCTAACTACACACATCCACGCTCAACGTTCTCGCGCTGTACTTTTCCACGCGCAGGCCAGACTGCAAGCCTGCAACCATGGCTACGCTTGAGATGGACGGTGCCTTGCACAGATACAATGCACATGACTTTGAGACGGCGTCTATCCGCTCTGCGGCCCCTTCCTATGGTAAGCACGCGCTGCTACTATCTAGTTCCCCGCCTGATTGGGGTCCAAGTCGCCGACGACGCTTCCAAGAGACTGAGACGATTCCTCTTTTTACCAGCCAGAATGCTGACATCGTCCCGATTGGGGACCGAGAATAACCAGTCTCAGAGGCCCCTTCCTATCACACAACCATATCGAATGGCGAATCCATCCCGCCATACTCACCGCCCTCCTCCGCTGCCAACAACAACACTAACAACAACAATAACGACGCATCATCCACACCGACAGCCGCTAGTGCCATCCCGGTCACCGACACAAGTGGCCCCTCCGTAGCCCCGGCCTCCGTCAGGACCAGCAGTACGCGCAGCCTCCCGACGTTGCTGCCGTCAAACACAGCCCACATTCCCACCCCGGGCCTGCCGCCGATTCCACCAGCGCCTACACGATCTAATTCGGGCATGCCGGCCATCGGCGCCTGGGCCATCCCATCATGGAGCACCGTCAACACGAACCCGACCTACCAGCGTGTTGCGTCGCGGCGTGCGCAAGCGGCCATGTCCAGCAGCGACACGCTGCTCCGCAATGCCGCCCGTGTCCTCGACCGGGTGAACGAAGAAGGCAACAGCTCTGGGGCTGACACGCCCCCCGAGAGCGAGCGCATAAGGCCTTTGGAGGATCCACACCTCGTGGGCGAGGATGCTGCCAGAAGAGCTAGGAACGCGAGACTGGCAAGGGAAAATGACAATGTGCTGCAGTTGGAGGATCGGAGATGGGACTGGTTCCTGGGTAAGTGTTGCTCGCCCCCCCCCCTACTGTCGTAACAAGTGGCTGTTGAATAATACAAATGATGGATGGATCGGCTGGCTGGCTGGCTGACCTTGGGGCTTTTTCCAGCTCAACAAAGCGACTGGGATGAGCGCGAGCGCAGCTGGAAGCAGTTCCGCCGAACCATGTCCAGCACTAGTGGCATGTCACGCGGTCGGATGCTCCGTCGTTTCGCTGCTGGCAGTCGTTGAGAGAATGCACGACAAATGATTCATGATATACGACGATGATTCGGACGGTGGCCCTTTTTTTTTTCCCTTTTTTTTTTTTCCTCGATTGGCAAGAAGGACTGGGTTTCTTGTTTTCTCTGTTCTTTTGCAAGTCACGGTAGGTACTTGTCCCCATTGGCATCTTCAGCAGCTTCTTCTACTCTCTCCCTCCCTCCCCTCTCTCTTTCTCCTTTCCCCCAGCATTGGGTATTCTCGTTCTTTCGGCGTTTAGGACGGGGGAGGCAGCCTGCTTCTTCTTCACTTTCTGTTCTACAAAGCGCGTTTGTGAATCAGGAGCATCAGTGCCGCGCAGTGTCATGGGGCAGTGAGCCAAAATGTCAAACCGCATCCCTCTCACTCGATTTATGAGATGTAATGGCGCAGTAAACTGGACCATGGTGGCGTCCAAATACCTTGGCTTGTACTGCTCATTCTGCGCTCATGCACGGGGGGCTCTTTTCCCTCTTTCTTCTAGTCTGGGCATTCGCGAGCTAGGTCCGATGGCCTTCTTGGCCGTGGTCCGGTCCGGGCTAGAGACGGCAGATTGTCCGTAGCTACGTTGTGGTTTTAAGGTTATGGGCATGGAACTTGCATGTCCTTGGCTAGTAACATCTACTATAGTAAGTACAAATTCATTACCTAGAGGGGACCATCGACCGGGACCCGTTTTGGCTTGTGTGTCCCGTGCTCGACAAGAAGTGACCACACATCGTCCAATCAAGCGGGTCACTTCGCTGCCTTGGCTGCCACAATAATCTGCCCATTCTATCCAAGACAGATGGGGGGTTGAGACGAGCGAATGACCATATGGATGGGTGAGTGACTAGATTGAGTGATGACGTACCGTTTACGTCTTGTCTTCCGCTATGCCCAACCCTTGATAGCTGTTGCGTTCTGCAAAATCAAGTATATATTTCGACACCAAGCTCAAGCACGAAAACCTGGCACATGGGCGGATAAGTAGGAAGAGATTCACATGAAACCCCTCTTGACAGCGCTAAGCAGCCGTTGTATACCGAAAGGGCCGAAGACGACTTGAACATTATCAAGTACCTCTTCCTCAAAAGAACCTTGGGCGGCATTCCTGGCATTGTCACTCTCTTTGGTCCCCGAGCAGGGTGGTGCGTATTCTCCAACCGGACGGAAACTCTCTCTTCCTTTTTTTTTTTTTTGGGTCCTTTTTTGCTGGCACAGGACGTTTGCTTACACGCGCCAATTGACGCCCCGATTGGGCCTGGCCGAGTTACTAATGGAACAAATGTTATTGTGCGGTAGACTTTCTTCAAGACAATAGCAAGGTCGAGGTTTGCTCAAGCAGCGAGAAAATAAATACAAGTCAAGAGCTGGTTTGACGGCCAATGTTGTATACAGTAAAGTAAGATCTGGAGGCTGTGGGGAGGAAGTTGTCGTAAAACACTCAACTTGCTTGTTGAACGATATCATGTAGACACTCCCTATCTTCCAAGCATGTTCCGGATTTCCGAATTCGTGCCCTGCTCGATTCTACAATTTCATCAGGTAGACGAACCGTAGAAGATATTCGTCGCCCCTTTCAAACACCAGTGAGCAGTTTGTATCGATCGTGTTTTATGACCACAAAGACCCGTCTCCCATCTCAGGTTTGTTTTGAGAGAGAGAGAGAGTCAAGTTGTAATACCCAAGCTGTACCCAAACCACCTTTAGAGGGACGTCACAGATAAAGAGGTTCGTCTGTGTCGATGTGCGTATGATCTATGCATTACAGGCCGAGTGGCAGTTTTCAAACTTCGATGCTTCGGCAAGATGCCATTCGCTGTTGCATGCCGATATATATGTGATCCATGGTCATCCCTGGGTTGCATGTGTGATGCCGTAAGTACTATTCGCGAAACCACAAAGCAGAGTCAAGGCAGACATCTGCAAGGTAGAGCCTGCCAAGTTGGCAAGGGCCTAAGTTGACAGCGGGTCTCTGGCTGTATGGGCACGACATGAACACCATCTTTGCTCTGGCTGAAAGTCCACCAAAAACCAAACATGTCAGTCGCGCACTCGTTCTTCCGAGTCTTGGGGTCCAAGAACAGCGTTTCTTCCTGCCGCACCGGATATACAGATACCACAACGAAGTGGTCTGTTCAAAGTCAACTTAGCCTTTTGCTTTATACTTGAAAATATCCACATCTGAACAGATCCTATGAACGCCAGACAATGCAATGCTCTACTCCCACGCTCGCATAGACGAGCCATTCCGTCTTCTTGTGTTACATTCATATACAATATGTTAAGCCCTTCCATTTCCTGCTTTCCCAAACTCTTTCAGTCTCGGCCTCTGCGTTATCGTAGGTGTTTGGAGCACTTAGCCCTTGCTCTTGGTGTTGAGGATCAGAGCAACAATGAGACTGGATGAGACAATCATTAGTGACTCGCACAAGCAATGTAGATTTAGATTCGACGAAAGGACACTTCTTACCCATAGAGACCCAAGACTTCGCCGAAGATGAGAATCAGAACCATGCCCACAAAGATACGACTCTGGTACATATAGGCTCGTACGCCCTTGTCACCGACGACGCCGATGCAGTATCCAGCTGCAAGACCCGTCATGCCAACGGAGATACCGCAGGCAAGATGCATGAAGCCGCTGAAGAGACTGTAGCTGGACTTGGGGTCGAGGTCCTGGGCAATAAGGACGGATATGACGAGGGAGTAGACGGCGATGATACCAGACATGACAACAGGAATCAGGCACTATTAGGGAGAAACGGGCATCAAGGTTAGCAAATTAAATACGCCACAAAAGACCTTTGAAGAGGCCGGTTGTGAACGGACTATCGAAACTTGGAGCGACCAACCTTCATGATCAGGTCAGGCCTGAAAGTTCCCACACCAGCAATGCCGATGCCCGACTTTGCGGTACCGTATGCTGCGCCTGCACAGCCAAATATCATTGCTGCCGCAATGCCGCCCTGTAAACAGTGTCAGAGATTTCGGCGGGCGCTCGATCCGGCGAGGACCAGTTGAGGATCTGGGTATCAGAGGATCTGGGCGTACCATGCCGATGAAGGGCGCAAACTTGGGGGACAGCTCCGAGTCCGCCATTGTTGCGGTGGGTGTTGTGTGTCAAAGATGAGGGTCACCGGAGAGAGCAGGCGCTTGTCGAAGTCACAACAGGTTCGGATGGCTGCTTGGGGCGGTCCGTCGCGAGCGAGGGCTGTGAGGTGGTGGTTGTTTGAAGGCGCTGACGACGTTGACGGGCGTGCAGGAGCTCGTAGCTTACTGTGCGGGTTCCAGGAGCGCTGTCAAGAGATGACTAAGCGGGAGGTACTTCATGCTGTACAATGTACCGCCGGACAGTACATAGTAAAGCTGCCTGGATATGCATAGTAGTACCTAAATAAATAGCATGAGTTACAGGGGCACAGCCGTGTGGGAGGCCACTTGTACTATATAGCCTATCAGGACCCCCCTCTGAGAACTTGGGACTTCTTTTCTCAGCTACTCAGCATTATGCAGATGCAGACACAATAACCATGCTATACCATGTACAAAGATTGCCAGCTCAAGAAAAGATACTCCTTACAGTACAAAGTCTTCAAAATATACTACCACTTGCTATATAAATACCAACATAACCTGGGCTAGTGGACTCAAGGTTGTATTAGTAGTATGGGCTGGTTTAGGTGGGTGTTTGTTGATGCTCATTTTTGGTATTTGGTTTGCTCTGCTTTGCTATTGATTGTGTGTATTTCCTCACTCTTTGCTTTGCTTTTTGGTGGTAAATGGCATTTAGATCTGAGTGCCAATAACATTTGTCCATATGATGATTTTATCCCGATTTTTTGGCCAACAGCAAGCTGCGTATTGTTGCTCGTGACGAGACTAAACCAACGTTCCAGGCAGGTACGTACAAGCTGGTGAAGCAGGAACCAGAGACACTCGACCAAAGATGCGACTTCCAAGTACAGAATACCTAGGACATACCCAGGTAGGTATGCAACGAAATCATATCCACCAACAACTGCAACAGCAATGGCAATAGCAATACCTTGACGACGGCACCAACAGCCAAGCAGCGAGGCCGAATGCAACTCGTCCAACTCGACTGGGCGTCTCTGGTGGCCCCAACCCATTACAATTCCATAGAAGTCCACCATCTTCGCACCAGCGCGGTACTCGCACGTTCGACCACCACGCCGACCCTGATCCACACTTCAATTTCGACTGCTATAGCGCCGCATCAGACACCTGGCGCCGTTGCTTTCCGGCCAACGTAAAGGAGAAGGGCAGGCAGCGCGACAGACTCTGACAATAAGCCAGCGCGCAACACACAAACAGGCAGCGCAGTGAGCGAATCGAGTAAGGCCGTCAGTCATCCTCCGTACGCTTCGTTCGTATACGCTGTCGTCGTTGGCTCGACTAATTCCCGCTCCGAAGATCCCCAGCTCCTCCACCACCTCCCCGAACAAAGCTCGTACAACGGCACCATTGTCATCCTTTAACGGACGAAAGCCGCACCAAGAGTTGCAAAACAGACGCCAGAGAAGGGAACCCAAGCAAAATCACGCACAAGCAACAACAGCCTTTGGAAGCAGCCCGGCACTGCCAGCCCAGCAAACGCCCTTTCGCGTCGTGGTTGCTGCAGTGCTGTCACGCCAGGCCAGGGTCTGTCTGTCTTATCTCTGGCGGTCCTCCAGGCAGTGCTACACACACACACACACACACACACACACACACACACACACACACACCTACCTTCTCTCTCCCAAACGGTCGGAGGCCTGGCGAGGACCGCGCATTTCCAAGTCAAGGGCACTGGCGAGTAAGGTTCCCCAGATCCACTTTTTTTCCCTTTTTCCCCTTGCTGCTGTCTGAGTACAGTGCCATGGCTCATACGGGCCGCGTACGTAAGGTGCCGCCGTACTCGTCTTTGGCTCCGGTGGTGCTGCGACCAAAAGTTGCTTTCCATCATCAAGCCAGAGAGGCCCAACACCACGCCTCGAGGACCTCGCACCCTTTTTCCCCGCCCCCCCCGTCCTCGGCCTCATCTGCCTCTGCCTGCTGCACTGACGCCTCTGCCATCTCATCCGATGGGCACGCTCGCGTGTGCTGATTCCTCCTGCTTTTGATCTCTAGGTTTCGACGGCCCACATCCGCCCACGCCCGCCATCCACGTCCCGACCCCTTGTCGGTCATTTGAGCCATGGCCGACTACCACCAAGACCGCGTGCAACCTCCGCGAAGGCCAAACCAAGAGTACGGCCAGTATCCTCAGCGAGATGCCGCCTATGCAAACATTTTTGGCGCCTCTCCTGGCCCTGGGCGCTCTCAGACCATGACCTCTTCCTCGGTTCCTCCGCAGATGATGCACGCCGACCGTACGCAAACCATGTCCTCCATGTCACGACCGCCGCCGCACCGCATGGCTACACAGGCTGCCTACGAGCGAACGCGGACAATGGACTCGAGCATGGCAAATGGGTACTATCAAGGCCAGAGGTCTATATCAGGAGGCGGCACGCAGGTGCCCTCCCAGCAGTACCTGCAGCAGCAAAGACAGCCTCAGGGGCCCCCAGGTCGCTACCCTCCAGGGCAACCGATTCCACCCAGGGTTGACCAAAGGGGGCCACCAGCTGGCGCATACGGAGCTCGGACGCCGGCTCAAAGATTCTATCAGAACGGTTCTACTTCTGGCCCAGCCCCCGCCCTCAACTCCGACCCGTATCGGTCCCAATCCCTTGCTGGTCCCCCGAGGCAGCCAATGTATCAGCAGCCAGGAGCTGGCCAGTATTCCGGCGGCTCTCCGGCTCCAGCCAGCAACTTCCGCCAACCGCCGCCGTTTAACGCACATTCTTCGCGAACAACGGCTCAGGGCAGAGTGGTCCCTGAACGCCAGGACGAGCGGTCGATGAGTATGACTGGCGGCTACCCAGGCCATGAGCGCGACGCGCATCAGACCATGAGCGGTAGGCCGATACCCAACAGAAGAGCTCTCGCCACCGAAATGCCTCAACAACAGCAGCAGCAGGACAATCATAATGGATACAATGGATTCACGCCTGCTCCGGGGTCTCAAACCCGATCGAGCGTGCAGTCTTCAGCCAGCGGGGACAGTGGACGGACCATGTCGATGGCTTCGACAATTGCTCCGTCCATCTCCGAAAAGTCAGACGGTGGTACTCTAGTGCACCGACCTTCCATGAGCCGTGCCACCTTGGATGGCGAACGACCCATGACAGCCAAAATACGTCCTCCGTTGGTCTATCCTGCACTGCTATCAAGAGTGGGGGAGTGCTTTCGCGAAAAGATTATAACGGGCGACCGCACCAAGAACGAACTCACATATAAGAATGCATTCAGCGGTTCGGAGGCCGTCGATGTTCTGTCCTACATTATCAGAACGACCGATCGCAACTTGGCTCTGTTACTCGGCCGAGCCCTCGATGCTCAAAAGTACTTTCACGATGTGACGTATGAGCACCGTCTTCGGGACTCGCCCTCGGAGATGTACCAATTCAGGGACACAATGATGGAAGACGAGTCCGACAAGCCCCCGGTTAACGGTGTTTTTGTTTTGCTTTCCGAGTGTTATTCGCCGACTTGTACGCGGGATCAGCTGTGTTACTCGATTGCTTGCCCTAGACGCCTGGAGCAAGTCTCGAGGTTGAACTTGAAGATTGGAGTTGGCCTGAAGAAGGACGAAGCCCCGGCCAATGACGACGACATAGACCAGACCGACGAACAAAAGCTGTGGATCAACAGTGTGCCCAAGGAGGTTGCGGACGGCGTCAGCGACAAGGAGAAGAAGAGGCAAGAAGTCATTTCCGAGATCTGCTATACGGAACGAGACTTTTGCAAGGATCTGGAGTACCTGCGCGACTTTTGGATCAGTCCCCTTCGGTCCAAGGCCTCGCCTATTCCTCCACAGCGGCGAGAAAAGGTTGTGCGCAACATCTTCAGCAATATTATCGACCCTCCGAGCATTCATGCAGTGAGCTCAAAGCTTGCCAAGGCTCTGACAGATCGACAACAAAACGGCCACGTTGTACGGAACATTGGAGACATTTTCCTGGACTGCGTGCCATTATTTGAGCCCTTCATACAGTATGGCTCCAAGCAACTGGAGGCCAAATACGAATTCGAAAATGAGCGATCAGTTAATCCCAACTTTGGTCGCTTCGTCGACGAGATCGAAAGGCGCAAGGAATCCAGGAAACTCGAACTAAACGGTTACCTGACCAAGCCAACGACAAGATTGGCGCGTTACCCCCTGCTTCTGGAGAACATCCTGAAGTACACAGAAGATGGCAACCCGGACAAGGAAGACATTCCCAAGGTCCTCGTCATGATTCGTGACCTTCTCACGAGGGTGAATGCAGAGTCTGGCAAGGCCGAGAACCGCTTCAACCTGCGCCGCCTACACGACCAGCTCAAATTTAGGCCAAATGAGAAGGTCGACCTGAAGCTCACCGACGAGGGCCGTGAATTAGTGTTTAAGAGCAACTTCAAAAAATCGGCAACAGAGAACAGCGAGATAACAGCTTTCTTGTTCGATCACGCCGTCTTATTAGTGAGGATCAAGCAAGTGGGCAAGGCGGAAGAGGTCAAGGCCTATCGACGGGTAAGTACCAAGACTCCAGTTCACATATGTCGGTGACTGTTAACTAATATTGCGATTTTCAGCCTATACCGCTCGAGCTTTTGTCCATCAAGGAAATGGAAGAGGTCATCCCTTCGGGCGCAGTGAAGCGTTCTGCCTCGAGTCTGCTTCCTGCCATACGACCTGAGGGTGGCAAGAAAGGAGAAGGCTGGCCCATTACGTTCAAGCACATGGGCAAGAATGGCTACGAATTGACCCTTTACGCATCGACCCAGACGGGCCGGCAAAAGTGGCTAGAATTTATCGACGCTGCACAGCAAAAGCTAAGAGCGCGTGTGGACTTCCTCAACACAAATGTTATCTCTCACGGATTCTTCACAGGCACTAATAAGGTTAACTGTGTCGCTCCGTTTGGTAAGTCCTTTTTCTTTTTAATATATATCGAGTCCTATTTCATCCACATGCCAACTAACAATGTTCGATGTAGACGGTGGCAGAAAGTTGATTTACGGTACGGATGCCGGTATCTACGTGTCGGATCGCAAGTCTGGCGGTCAGCCACGCAAGATATTAGAGGCAACAAATGTCACCCAGATCGATGCGCTGGAAGAGTACCAGCTCCTACTGGTGCTTTCCAACAAGTCGCTTATCTCTTACAACCTTGCAGCCCTGGACCCCAACGAATCTGCCTTGTCCAAGAAGCCCAAGAAAATTCAGAGTCACTGCAGTTACTTCAAGGCTGGTATCTCCATGGGCCGACACCTGGTGTGTTGCGTCAAGCCTACTACGCTATCGACAACGATCAAGGTCTATGAGCCCAACGACGCCATGTCAAAGAGCAAGAAACAAAAGGGTCTGAGCAAAATGTTCAATGCTGGTCAGGATGAACTCAAACCTTTCAAGGAATTCTATATTCCTACTGAGTCTACCTCGGTTCACTTCCTCAAGTCCAAACTGTGTGTGGCCTGCGCTCGAGGCTTTGAAGTGGTTTCGTTGGAAACTCTCGAGACACAGTCATTGCTAGACCAAGCTGACACTTCACTGGACTTTGTGGCGCGCAAGGAAGGTGTTAAGCCTATCCATATTGAACGCCTGAATGGCGAGTTCTTGCTGAACTACTCTGAATTTTCCTTCTTTGTCAATCGAAATGGCTGGAGGGCAAGACCGGAGTGGAGAATCGACTGGGAGGGCACACCCCACAGCTTCGCACTATCCTATCCATGGATTCTAGCCTTTGAACCAAACTTTATTGAGCTCAGGAACATTGAGTCTGGCGCGGTGCACATTGTCCCACACAAGAATATCCGTATGCTGCATAGCAGCACGCATGAGGTACGAGCTTTCTTATCGTGCTATTCAAGGAATCATGTGGCATCCTGGCTAACATTTATCGTAGATCCTGTTCGCTTATGAAGATGAAAAGGGTGAAGATGTTGTTGAGGCTATGGACTTTTGGAAGAGTCAGCAACGCAAGAGCGCGATGCCTGACGGTGCAGGGGAGAAAGTGTCATCTCCCACTGGAGGCTATCATCCTCGGCTTGCACAATAGTCCGTGTTGTTGACAGCACTATGATGTATCAGGGGGATCTGACTGTGGCTTTTCACTAGATTCCCCTGACATGTCTTTGTACCAGAGAACATTCAGTTATGGTTGCTGGCTGTGGAATATCACCAGGGGAAGGAATTCACAGTCCCCACACCATAGTGCCAGAGTCTAACACTGGGTATATGTATATGCATATGACCTTTTGTGGACTTGATGTTCTGCAAGCTTAGGCATGGCCATCGACTCATGGGGGCCTTTGTGAACAGAGGCTTCGGCCAAAACCTCTCACTCGACACTGGGCAGCCCAGGGCACAACCAACAGAATACAGTTGAAGTGGACTCAGGACTGGCACTGGCAGCCAATCTGTGAGTTCCACACTCAGCAGGAGGGCCGGTGCATTCTTGAACCTCTATGCAGGCTCTTCGACGCAAACAGCACCCTCCTAAAACATGCATACTTCGCCATGAATCGGGTTATGGCAGGTGACGGCATGGTCTCTTAGGGGATCTCTAATGCTATGTACAACGGATGGACAGTGGGCGGCGAACAGATGAGCTTAATGGTCTCAGCAACAAAAGCTGAAACCATGAATATCTGTTGTACCATTGCTATTTCTTCATGCAAAGGCAGTTTCTGCTTGTCTGCTTCGCGACCTGGCTGCTCGAATTTCTTTTTCTGGTTTTTGGAAACTCTATTTTCTTGGCAGTTTAGCTTGTTCTTCCCTTGTCATTTATCTTTCTATCTCGGTTCTCTCTTGTTAATGTTTCATAAGAATTCGGGTTTTTATTTTGGTTGAAATTCCTTTCTTGCCAGCGTCGATTGAAGCCAGCAAGTGAAGCGAGGTGGAAGCATGCAGGAGCAGCCACTTTTACCTGTAGCAATAGCATTAGTGTCATCAACATATCACCCCCCAAACCATATCATCAATATTGTTACTAATTAGGCACAGGTTGTGTTTCTTAAGTAAAGCAGATATACTCTTTGAGTCTATCGCCTTGGGAGTATAGTACTAAGGGTGGGGAGTCGAAAATACCCACACTCGAGATGTTCTCATACGAACTTTCTTGCTATCTGTTGGCTATATTCAAGCCTTGTATACTTACGGTAGCGACTTCCTCCAAGAATATCAGTATTCAGATCCATTCAAACTTGGATGTATACGTGTAGAGGCCAAGGTATTAGTATTAGTATCAAGGTTATACTCGTTTCCAGAGATTCGGGGCAAGTTTCCATCGACTTATGCACGTTGGTTCACAGTCAGAGTAGCCGTGGAAACTCGACCTCAAATTATATCATGTACATTTCGAATGTCCTCGTATGTTCTGAGAATGTTGAACATCGCAATTGCTACGGAGCCAAAGTCCTGGGCGGAGTGGTTGCCATAACTCCCTGATGTGCGTGATTTTGATATCGCTAATGCATCCGAACAAGACGTGCAATGAGAGAATGTATTGTGAAGGATTGAGTACAGAAAGTAGCCATGATTACCTAGTCGCGCACATGCCAATGCATTGAAGTTTCTCCAGATTTGCCTTTTTTTTTTTTTGGTCACGCCATATTATTTCTCTTAGTTTTCTAAATTCCATGAGTATCTGCGGCTGACACAAAGCTAGAAAGTCGATACTATCAGACTAATATGTATAATTTGGCTTCACATTCACCTGCCCCGAAGAAAGGTGACAACTACAAGTAACTTTTATACACGGAAATTCCCAAAATGTGAATTAGGCCGTGGGCTGTTGAATCATCTTTTGAAATACCTCGATGGATTTCATGCTATCCAGGTTGGGAAACAGGACTTGGAGGAATCTGATAATCGCTACGTATCTATGATAATTACGGAATCGGTGGGTGTAAGCAGTTCAGCCAGAGAACATGTACCCCCCCAAAAAGATTAAATAAAAATAATAAACGTTGAAAATACCAACAATACGAGAAAAGATGCCGACCACTTTTTCGAGGTAAAACTGGAGTCAAACTCAGGCCTAGTTCTTGGCAATGCTTATGCGACAAAGAAAAGTCGCATACCCATGCCATCTATCCCCTTCAAAAATCCAGACATCTTTTTTTCCTTTTTTTTCTTTTTGGTAAGAAACGTCCGAAGAAGAAGAAAAAAACATTGTAAGCGATTGAGTTTTGAGATTTTGGTAACCAGACGAACCCAGTTTAAACCAAACTCATGTGTTCCAGTTTTGAAACAGCTGGGAAGTTTGGGTGCAATCTTGAGCCGCGCTTCCAATGCTTTGCGACCTAATGCGTTGTTTCCCTGCTGTTAAATACTCTGTGCGAAGAGAGGTGTCGCGACGCTTTTGTGGTTTAGATTGAGGACTGTCTGAGGGAAAGAAAAAAGAAGAATGGAGTCGAGGAAGTGTTCATCGTTTCGGTGTAGGAAAAGGCCAAAAGCACACACACAAAGGAATGTTGAGCTTAATCTGTGGCCGGTGGCTGGCCTGATCTATGTACCCCCCATAGATGTGTCTATAAACTATGATATTCAATACAGGATTTTCTGGTTACGTTTCTGTAAATTTCTATATTCACGCAATGAGGCTCATTTCCAGGGAAGATCAGCAAAGGATGATGAGGCTCTACTTCTGCTTTGTAAGGCATTTTCTTTCTCTTTTTTTTAATATAAAAAAGAAAATACATATATATATATATATATATATATATATATATTATCTGCCGACTGCTTGCGTCGGCGAGGTCGTTTATACGTACACGTCAATCACATCCAGATCTACAGGACCCTGAAAAGCAAGGAGATGCCTTTCTGGGCCCGGGGGGGGGGGTTGACGCAGCAAAAAGCATCATCTACTATGCACTCCGGAAGCTGTGGATAGAAAGCTTGGGGCTAAGCTTTGGGGATGGGAAGATTAGAGTCAGTATATATGAACACACTACTGTACCTGTAACCAGATCTCCAAGTGGTTACCGTTTTGGAAAACGAAACTGCACAGTCTGGGCCAGGCCCCGGCGGAATCGCGGGTTCCATGAAGGTTGAAGATCTGCAGATTTTGACGAACAGCAGTATGAGCATTTTGTCAGGATGAACAAAATCGCATGAGAGAGCCCACCGGCGAAAGAGACTTCCGAGGAGGGCATGTTTTGGAGAGTGTGTCAATTATTACGAGGTGTATTTGTTGGATAAATCTGCCTCCACGAGCCAGCTTATTGACGTGGCGATTGTTCCTCACAGTCTGTAAGCGAAGCAGCCTCACAGTGTCAGTGACGACACGAAATACCTGTCTTTTTCTTGTGTGATTGATGTCTGTTACTAAGATACTTGCTATCAATGTTCGTTGTCAAGATTCCATAGAACTCAGCAATGGTAAAATAGTCGATCTTGAACTTCTGTCAACCTGGATTCTGTGGTCGTGATGGCATTGTAAAAGACCGAGACCGGGTATCTTTTTGAGCCTACTCACTCCATGGGCCTTACGAGTCGGGTTTCCCTGTCTATTTGCAAATTGTCCATGGACACATAGCATATTAACTTTGCTGGGTCGCGCTTATTTACTTGATCTTTCCTTCGATCCGACCGGTCGTGCCCTCTCGTCCCAACTCCAGACCGAGCACAACAAATTCTCGGGTGTTGGCCACCGTGAAAGAATGATGAAAAGATTGCCATATGATACGCCAAGTTGCTTCAGCGCACTCACTGTTGTGTCGTTCCGGCTTGTAGTGTAGGACAATATGCTGATCATTATTGTACGTATTGTTTCAAGCGCAGCATTCTTTCTGAAGACATACCTTTTTGGGCAATGCTGGCTTCGGCGGATAGGACCAGCGAGGCCGCTTGAACCATACGGCACACAGGCGAGCTAGGCATCATTCGATCTTGTAGATCTGCAGAGCCGAGGAGAGAGGATGGCAATTGTGGGTTCGCTTCCGCCATTGCCGAATGCTGTGGGAAAGCCTGTGGGCGCTTCACAGTAGATATCCCGAGAAGCAAGTGGTTTGTTTTCAGGGTGGTTTTTTTTTTTTTTTTTTTTTTTTTTTTTTTTTTTTTTTTCCTTTTCTTGTTTTCCCTTTCCTGTTCTAGACGCTCTTTGGGGCCAATGGCACGTTTACACGGATCATCAGAGTTTAGTAGCCCTCATATCAGATGGAGATTGTCATGCGGCGGCAGTACTATGTAGACGTGGCATTACAGTGGCAAGTTCCAGCCCTTTATTTCGCTTTGTTTTGCACAAGCTGTCCCTTATCTTTCTGTCCTTGCCAACAGCTAGCTATCTGTGTAGCCTTCTGTGTGTCACAAGCAACCGATCTCTCAAAAAACCCCAGCTAGACAAGAGTCGGGCTACATTTCATTAGTTCGGCAGCGTAGCGTCCAGCGTGACGCGGTGCAAGATAGGAGAGGAGAAAGGCACGGGCTAGTGGACAGCCACACAATCTCGACCTGGCAGGGACAGCAGTAGCAGCAGCAGCAGCAGCAGCAAAAGAAAAAGAAGAGAACCAGTATAGAATGTTGATCCAACAAAGACCGCGAAGAGCAAACGGTGATGGGGCTGGTGGTGGGCCGATCGAGTCTTTGAGTGTCCTGAGCAGCCGCTTCGCCGATCAGTCAGTCAGTCAATCAAATCAATATATGTTGATATGTCAAGGAAGTTTCGTCCGGGGGAAGCATTACACGAGTCGAATAAGCGCAATCAAAAGAGTGTTTTTTTTTTTTTTTTTTTTTTTCCCTTCTCTTCCCCTTTCCAATGAGACCAGAGCTGAACGCCGAGATAACGTGACCTGCACCGGATGCGGGTGTCCAATGCACTTCTCAGCCAACCATGATCCCCAGAACTTTTGGGCCTTTTGCAACGAGGAGCTCTGCAGATGCTGTGCAGCACCTGATCTGCACGGCTTCGATGGACAGCTGAACTGCCAACAAGCCTTCAACAAAAAGCAAGCAACTGATTAATGCTCGCAAAGCCAAGAGAGAGCCTCTCGATGGTCTGGCTTGGCATATGAACCGAGGACTTGGGACAAGGCTTGGGAAAGGATAGATAGCTCGGCCCACATGTGCTCCCCCGTGATCGGTTTCTCCAGGGACAGATTCACAGTCAGAAGGTATACGCTACATCCTCGGTATGTTGTCGTCCCACACTTTGCTTGGAGGTGTGCGTTGGGGGGTGGGGGGCCATTTCCACGATAACAGGCGGCTGAAGAAGGCGATCTGACGACGGATGTCGTAGCCGCCGCGGTTGATCAAGACACGCCCCCGGAGGTCTGGCAATAGAGAGCCGTGGCTCAAAGGAGCAAATGCGGTTGTGAAAAGCTCCCGTTTCCATGCTGGAACTCGTCAAGTTCCAGGTCATCGAGTGGTAGATGTGGGATGTGTCCTTTTCTCGTCAAGCAGGCGAGGTGTGCGTGCACCAACGGGTTGGTTGGGACGATCTAAGTATCTACACGATCGGGGGAAAGCTGGTTGATACACTACCCCCCCATCAACACACACACACACACTGGATCGCAACCTGAGACGATGAAGGCGGTAAGCTTGCGCACCTGAAATTGTCAACGATGGGAAACAAAACATCGGCTTATTCATGATGCCATCCATGCGCGCAAAAGGCCACCTCGTGCTTGGCCGCTGGCTGTTCTGCGCCGCTGGTGTAATCACAGTTTCAGGCAGCTCTATGGCCACACGAAGACACAAAGAAAAGGGCCGCGAGGTAGCCGCGTGTGGCCCTGATCTAGAGAGACAGAGAGAGAGAGAGAGAGAGAGAGAGAAAGGGCTCAGACGGGAGACTACCTGATACAACCCGGGCGTGTCAATTCGCGGCAGAGATGGGACGAGGGACGATCCTAGTGCGGTGCAAAAGGAGCGGTACCCTGGGCACGCATGTCGATGGCCACATACATGCTATACTTTGTCGTAGTAGACAGGCGAAAGAAAGAAAGGACCGATTATGACGCCAGGACCAAACTACCACAGTACTTGGGAAGGCTCCACGTATTGTCTGGCAGGACAGTTGCTGTGCAGGATCGACACGCAAGGAGGGAGAACGGAGAAGGGGGAGGGGTGCCCGCATGCAGTGACTGAATGGGCTCTCCTGAAGCACTATTATCCACGTACTCTGGTAGTACAAGTAGACAACATTGGAAAAGACCAAGAAGGCGGTGGGTCCTCTCCTCGAGCTGCCTCGCTACTGATAGTATGTGTTCTGACGTGCATGGCCGCCCTACTGCTGTGGATGTGTTAGCCGACGTGACAGGTTGGTGGAGCTTTTCTGCTTCCCTTTGAGTGAGTTCGTAACCGCATGCGTTGTATCTATGTAGTAAAACCCCAGATGTTATGCACTATTTTATCCCCTACGATGAGTCGAGGACATGCTTCGGTGGCGGTGTCTCTTGGACGTTCCCACTCGAAAGGGCAAAACCACAAATCAAGCATTGAGACACGCGGATGGCAAATACGAGGGCCGCTTCAGGTATAAGGGGTCTCCATCCGCATACATGGAGCATGTTTGGACGGGCAAACCAGGAAGTCCCAGAGCGGCCCGCCGTTGCGTGGGAAATAAGGGCAAAGGCTTCCTTTTTCCCATGCTCTCTTCCGTCCGCAAGAGAGAGAGAGAGAGAGAGAGAGAGAGAGATGAGCAACATGTCTCAGATTTCCGTCGTCTTCAAGAATAGCCAGACTAAACCATCCTGTTCCCGTCTCCGGGTTGAAGGGCGGGCCGCAGTTGTGAACAGCACCGTGCTGAGAGAGAGACTCACACACAGAGAGAGAGTCAGACGAGCCCCTTTGCACCAGACGACGGAGCCAATCGGATAATCCTGCACCTCTACTATTATTGTGCGCTGTAGCGTCGTCGACTAGCAGTGACGCAAAGCTGCTCGTTGGGCTGAGGGTTGGTTCTCAGTACGTTTGACCTGCGTGTTGGAGCCGAGTCCAAGGCGGAAAGCAAAGAAGGGCTTGTACTAACTAGGGAATGCTGAGGATCTCGCCTAGATACACCACTCTTTCCTTCTTACAACTACGGCACGTACGTCAAGCAGCATTGCGCGTCCATGGCATGGCATGGCATGGCACAGCACAGCACGACAGCGACTTGTTCAAAGGCGATCCGAGTTGTTGAGGGCTGCAACCTCTGGAGGACATGACATCAGTTGCAGCGACGAGGCCTTGGTCCACGTACGCCCTGGGGGTGCTCGCCTTGCAGACACCAGGGCCAGCGGGCCAGCGGGCCAGTCAGCCTCAGCAGCACCATCATAGTAGTGTACCAAAGTACTGCGTAAATATAGAGCGATGCTTACATAAGACATACATACATCCAACCAACAGCTGGCAATGTACATCTGGACTTAGTACTTACTGTTCACTGCCCGGAAATAGCGAAAACTCTCTTTTCCCTCTTGTCTTGTCTGCCGCCAGCGAGGGAGCACGCGCCCTGGTGCCTGTATCTTTTGGGACGTTCTAGACTCGGGTCCAGATTGCCCTTCTTCCCCTTGGGCGCGGGCTCGTTGTATCAAAAACAACACAGGAGCAAGAGGCATGAACAACGGCCGAGCTCAACAAGTTCGGATTGTACGAAGCGCCAGGGGAGAGAGGAGAGAGGGCAGCGCAAGCCAAGGGCGAACAAGCACAGCAGGGTCCGTGGGCTTGATCCAGGACTCCCTGCCTTGAAGCCCTTATGGTTTACTAGGCTGGCCCCGGCTGGAGCGGGTGGTTTTTCTCATAGTCCTTGTACTACTACTCTGCTCAAGTGCGAGTGCCACATAGCCAACAGGCTCTTGGCTTCCTCCAAGCGTTGAATGGCCGCGCCTGGCTGTTGCAAGAGCTGGCCTACCCTGTCTATGCTTCCGGCCTGGGGGTCGTGTCTGGTGGTGGTGGTGTTGTTGTATTGGCTGGCGTGCTTGGTCTGGTTGCTCCTTTGGGCCTGACGGTCGTTTTTTTTTTCATATTGTTTTATTTACTATGATTGCCATTCTTCTCGTTCCTTTTCGTGTTTCTGCGTGCTCATCCCAGTTGATAGGCCTGCCCAGGGCCACCCCACCAGCCTCTTGGTAAAAAAAGACATGGCCGGTAGATGTGTATAAAGGAAAGCATCCACGGCGATCTTTTCCCTCCTTCTGCTCTTTCCTCCCCATCCACCCATCCACAGCTGCCGAGGCAAGCACAATAAACGCTCGATTGAGACCTTGAACCTCTTTACCCGCCCCCGAATCCAGCTCCTTTCCTCTTCACTACAAGGGCCTCTCCTGTACAATCTGTCCCACACCCAACATTCTTGACCCACGGAACGGCCGACCCGCTTCGCAAATTCTCCAGAGGCGACGAGAAATTTATTTTTTTTCTTTCTTTTGCGCTCACTTCTATACTTTGGCATTTGTCTGTTCTATCTTCTCCCGACAATAGACAAGAGAGAAAGAGAAAGAGCGAAAAGAGAGGCGGAAAGAGACGATATCAAGTCCTACCTTGGAAAACACCAAAGCATACAAAAACACCACAACCTTTCACCACAAATCCTCCCAAAGTCAAGCACAATGTCTTCGTATTGCGCAAACTACTATGTAAGTTCTCACCACCACAAACAAAATGTTGCAAACTGTTGCCTGTCCAGCATTTGTATGTACGTGCGCGTTTTCTAACCTGTCCACCCCCCCCAATCCGTTCAGGGCTCCATCAACTGCCACAATGTTGTCAACCGCTTCGGCGACCGCTGCAAGCTGTGCCTTGCGCTCAAGAGCGGTGCCTCGCTAAGTGACGGGCTGCTGCCCGAAGATTGCACACGGCCCAAGAGCGCTGCCGTCGAGGCTCCGCGGAGACATCACCACCGCACGTACGACCCATCAGCCAGAACTATCCAGGTTGATGCTCGGTACAACAACTGAGTGTCTTGGTCATTCGGTGTGAAAGGAAGACAAGAGACAGCAACAGCGCTTCTCTCTCTCGCTCTCTCTCTCGCTCTCTCTCTCACACACACACACACTTACACTTTTCTCCCCACTTCATTGGTTCGCAATTTCTGTTACGAAATCAACGGCGGCAGCAACAACCAGCAAGGACAACAAAGAACACCAAACCGCATTAATACCACAACAGCACGCATGCATGATGATCTTGCTACACAGCGTCGCCGACCATATTACTCATCCACCCACGTCTTTCATCATAGCATGCATTCGGCTCTCTGCCATGGCGTAATAAGGGGCTTTGTTTCGGTTTTTTATACAAGTCATTGGACGTTTTTTCTATCATCATCGGCTAAAAGGGAAGATTACTCGAGAGGCAGGGCTTTGGCTCGAGATCACGGCGGATTAATTTGGGGTGGTGGGCATAAACCAAGGCTGCACGAAATGGAACAGGGCGGAACGGAAACACAATGACACTTCCTTTTTCTCTGGGTCCTTCAACTGGGAAGGCAAGCCAAAACATGGCCAGTCGGAAGATGCCATATTATGTCCGGAATCATCGGGACAAGGCGTTTTTAGGGAGTTTTGTTTCTGATTGACTAGGGAATGGTATGGACATTTGTCTCAGAAAAAGCATATCTAGATGCTCAAGTGCTCGGACTGGCGCTATCAAGCAAACCCCGAGGACCTCTGTGCCGGGCACGGGATGAAGCTAATCAGTACACCGTGGGATAATCTTTGGTGGGAGATGGGGCACAAATGGAGACGGCCAGAGACAGGCTTACATACTTAAGACAGACTGTGGCAACAATCAAATGCAAAAGCCGGTCATGACCATCATAACTTCATTATTCATATCATGCTATATCCATTTTTGGAAGGGTTTTGAGCACGAGCTTGTCCGGAACAAATGGGCAAAGGGTTTCAGTGCGCCTCTGTGTGCATGGACAGCAAACCCGATGCTATGCGACGCAAGAATCACCCTCAGTGCCCCGCCAGGTTGGATGCCGCATCACCATAATCTTCGTTGGTAGTAAAGAGGTTCGTCGCCCTGCGATAACCTGTGGATCTCCTCCTTGATCAGCCGCCTGCGCTCTGCTCTGCTAATAGGCTTCTCGCCTTCTTCTTGTTCCAGGCTTTGCGCAGCCTTTTCTTGTGGCATGTCCTCTCGTCTGACTTCCCATGGAGCCACGTGTGGTCGTGGTTGTTGTTGTTGTTGTTGTTGTGTTGGTGGTGGTGGCTGTGCTTGTTCTCGAGGCTTTTCAAGATCTCTTACTTCTCCTCCCTCTTCTCCAGGAATGGGTATTGGCTGTTCTTCGGCGTCGCCAATCTCGCTCCTCTTCAGCTCCAAAGTGCGGACATCAGCATCCTCCAGTACAATCTGTTGTTGCTCCTCGCCCACCATCTCTGGCATTGATTCCTGAAAGGTGATTTCCGGCACTTCATCGGTGTATTGTCTCTCTCCTTCCTGTTGTTCCCCTCCTTCTCCCTGTTGTGGACTGGGAGCTGCTGGGGGTGCCTTGCCTACGCTGACGCGTCCGCCCTTCATACGCACGGGCCGATCGTACTCGTCCAACATGACAATTGTGCCGTCCTCGAGCTCCGTCGTATCATCGCGGAAGCGGTCGGGGAGGAAGATGTGGGGCCCCGTCTCTGGTCTGATGGCTGCGCGGAGATGGCGTACTGTGCGCTGTTGGATTGCGTAGCCGCTGAAGAAGAGGGCGGCTGTGAATGCGACGACTAAATGATTTCAACCAATGGGAGCCAGTAAGTATTTTGTGCATTCTTGATACTGTTTTATAGAGAGTAGCAGACTGTTCTATTTTGATTGGGGACTTACCGATGGCTGAGGATATTGCCATGGATACTTGGCCTGATGTGAGCAACATTTTGGTGGTTTCTTGTCTCTTGTTGTATGTTTGTGCATGCCAGTACATGCACTCTTTTGAGAGACAACGACACGGAAAGGATGAGAACAAAAAAGTCGGTGCTTGAGGTTAACTGGACTAGGCACTTGCTGTTGAAGAAATCGAAAGCAGGCGCATGTATGGATTTGATTGATTGAATGAATTGTCTTGTCTTGCCTGTGGTACAAAAAGCCCAAATTTCGCAGATATGGCGTGCCGTCAAGATTAACATCTGACGGAGCGGGCGGGCAGGGGGGGGGCAACGTTTGGTGGCTGGGTGGGCGCTTCCTGTTGCGTCACTTGCCCGATTGGGCCACCAGCAAAACATATCGACTGGGCAACAGAAGAGGGGCTGGCGGCCTGTGAGCTTATCGATAGGTGCTGATGACACGCTACATAGTACTAGCTCGCTGTGCCTTGTGTGGTTGGGATACTCGATATCAAAGTACTTTGCGGCGCGCGACAGCAGGGCTTGATTACATGTTTGACAAGTACTTTCCACTGGTGGAGTCGCTCTCACTCGACAGCCTGCAGCTTGCCGCATCCCGCATCCCGCATCCTGCATCATGCATCGCCATCCAGACGAACCCTTTTTTCTGGGGAAAGCAAAAAATTGGTTACAAACGCGCTCTCAGCCGGGAGCCCTTGCAGAACTGCATTCCCTCCGTTGACGGTACCCACAGTCTGCCAGCTCCTGCGACGCCAGTATTCGCGTCCTTTTCTTGTCATACAAAATCGCACTTGGTCTCGCTGCGCACAACGACCACCCTCTCGCCCTCATTCAAAACCGCAACCTCCCCCCCAAAAGCCAGAAAATCAAAGAATCCCAGAACCCTACGCGATACACAACCCCCTTCCTCGCCCACACCATGACGGAGCGAACCCACCGCGCCGATGAGCGGCGCTTCCTCGACGAGCGCGGCAGCAACATCTCCCTGACACCCAACGGGCTCAACCCGGCGACCATCATGGAAAAGGCCGTGCGCGAGCGCATCGTCGACTCGTACTTTTTCAAAGAACAGTGCTTCGCCGTCAACGAAGCCGACATTGTCAACCGCGTCGTCGACCACGTCCACTTCATCGGCGGCACCTACGGCTCGACGCAAAAGCCCACCCCGTTCCTCTGCATCGCCTTCAAGCTGCTCCAGCTCGCGCCGCGCGACGATGTCCTCCGCGAGTACCTGCGCTTTGGCGGCGACAAGTTCAAGTACCTGCGCGCACTCGCCGTGTTCTATATCCGCCTGACGCGAAAGGCCAAGGACGTGTACACCCTGCTGGAGCCGTACCTCGAGGACCGGCGGAAACTGAGGCGCAAGGGCAGGGCGGGCACAACGCTGACCTATATGGATGAGTTTGTGGACGATTTGCTCATCAAAGACCGTGTCTGCGGTACAAGCTTGTGGAAGATGCCGAGTCGGGATCTGCTGGAGGATCTGGATGAGTTGGAGCCAAGGGTGAGCCCGCTGGGCGACATTGAGGACTTGCTCGAGGAAGATGAGGAAGAAACGAAGGAGAATGGCCATGGAAATGAGCAAGAGGATGCTCGTGGAAGCAGGAGCCCTTCTGTGAGATCTGTACGAGACGACCGGATGGAAGTTGACCGCGAAGAAACACCCGAAAGCCGAGAGCGCAGCGACTAAGGGCATGAAAGACGTGGGGGTCGAGAGTTCGGGGGGAAAAAGACCGGCCACGCACATTCAAAGCTCATGGTTCTTGAGCAAACGGATCTTGTCCTCTGGATTACGAGTGCCATGTGGGCATCAGGGATTCGTTGTAAGGAGCTCCAGGCTTCCTTCTACTACCCCGGCAAAGCACTTAGATTACGACTGCGGGTCGTTGAGCTTTTCTCACAATCTTGCAGCAGTCAAGCAGCGTCGGGTCACAGTCAGATAAAAGTGAAGCCTCCAGCACCGGTAAGGCTCAGTCCTTCACCGTTGGCGGTAGCGTTGCCGCGAAGCAAACAGCCATGTGAATACTAGGACGAAAGGACTCCGCTACTTCACTTGCGCGCTCGCTCAACGACGAAGCACGTGGCTGCGCCCGGAGAGCATCCTAGCATGGCCACAGCCGGGGGACTCGCTACACTGAAGCCTTGGGAGCAGAACTAAGTCTGAAGCCATGGCTGACGTCAAGATGTTGGGGAAATTGCTCCTCGTCATTCTTCTGGTGGTATAAGAGAGTCGAAGAGAGCGGACCCGGGTCGAATGCGAGACTGCGCCACTGACCGGGGAACACAGGTATACTTCTATCGCCTTTGATGTAGCAGTCACAGATCGTCTTGAAAGTAAAGACAAAAAAGGTTCAGCGGCTTTGCCCATGGACGACGGCACCTAGAGGGCCAAAAACCAGAGACTCGTCGCGTTGATGGGCTTGGAAATAATCCATGGACAGAAGGGTAGATCTTGAATCATCAGACAAGACGTTTGATAGAGTTGATAAGGAGGTGTTGCACTCCGCCACAGAAGCAGAGCCATCTGGATCTTAGTTTATTGGGTTGGACATATAGTTGTAGCACGGGCTGATGTGCTTTGTACATCATGTACGATACCCACTCATGACCACTTTCGGTTCTTCCAGCTTATGATATACCATCATCCCTTCAACACCGTCAACGCCTCTGCAACGGCCAACAGCCGCGCATCATCCCAATACTGCCCAATGATCTGCAATCCCATCGCATCCCTCCACTCGGGCTCACCCTTAACCTTCCGCGGAATACTCACAGCGGGCAGTCCAGCCAAGCTTGCAGGGACCGTAAACACGTCATTCATGTACGCCTCGGTGGGACTCTTCTTCTCCCCCGCCAACACGTCGTCCAGTTTCGGCGGCAGCGTCGGCGCGGTAGGACACAGCAGGAAATCCACCTGCGGCGGGCCCAGTTTATCCTCCAGCACGACACTTTCGTCCATCTCGGCGAGATCGAACCGCTGTGCGTCGGGATCGACAAGGGGGTTGGATAGGCGCAGGACACGGTCAAAGTCGCGGCGGACAAGGGCGCGCACGCGCTGCGCTTGGAGGAAGTAGTTGTCGATTGCTTCTGAGGAGAGCGTGTAGGAGCCGAGGAGGATGCGGCGTTGGACTTCTGGGCCAAAGTTTTGGCCGCGGACGGTGGAGTAGAGGACGCCCTCGGTGGGGGAGTTGTTATTTTCCTGCGACTCAATTTCGGCTTGTTTGGGACCGTAGCGCACACCGTCGTATTTGGCAAGGTTCGAGGAGGCTTCGGCGGGAGCAATAATATAGTATGCCGAAAGAGCTTGCTTGGTGGAAGGTAGCGAAACGGGGACGACGCGAGCGCCGATCACGTCGCGTAGAAAGGTCGCCGTGTCGTTCCAGGCTTGACGGATGCAAGGCTCGAGTTCTGCAATGTTGTACTCGGCCGGGATACCAAAGGTCAATGGGCGAAGCACGCGCCTGGCTTCTTCCTCTGCTTGGTTCGCATCCGTCCTTGTCGTCATCGTTGACGACGGCGTTCCGTAGCATTTCCGCTCAGTGGCGCACCTAATCCTTGCAGCGCTGGACAGACTTGTTGGATCGCGCGGATCATGCTCCTTCCATAACCCGTCCACACCATGCGATCCTCCCCCCACGACCAACTCTCTCAGCGCAGTAACATCTCGCGCAAAGAGACCGACTGTATCGAGGCTGTTCGCGTAGGGCACAACGCCATACCGTGAAAGCATGCCATAACTAGGCTTGAACCCCACAACGCCGCAGTACGCCGCAGGCAGCCTTACAGAACCACCGGTGTCGGTGCCGAGGGCGACATCGGCGGCGCCAGAAGCCACCGCCAACGCACTCCCTCCGGAGCTGCCGCCTGCGCTGAGACGGAGCACTTGTGGTGGTGCTGTTGAATTTTGTTCTGCTTGTCCGTCGTTCCGTGTGATTTCCTGCACAACGGGCCCGTATGCAGAGTGTACGCTGTGCCCGCCCATGCCAAACTCATCGAGGTTCGTTTTGCCCACCACGAGTGCGCCGCGGCGTTTGAGCTGGGTTACGACGGTGGCTTCGTAGGGGGAGCGGTGGCCGGTTAGGATGCGCGAGGCGCATGTTGTTGGGCCGTCGGCGGGGAGGGTTGCGATGTTATCCTTGATGGCGAGGCGGAAGGCATGTTCTGGTAGGGACTGCTCTAGAGAAATGGGAGCTGCTACATCATGTTAGCAATGGCACCGAGCCCAAAATGCTGGCCCGATCGTTTTTTTTCTGTGTTCGCACTTGCTGACCTCGGTGGATAAACTCGTTCAAGTTGCGCCGTTGCGCAAGCAGGCGAGAGCGTAGATGATGGATGCTCGCATGGCGGGCGAACAAGACGGGGCGCAGGCTGGTTAGCCTGCCATTGAGGGACATGTAGAACGCCCGCGCGGCTGTGTACTTCAAGAGAGCGTGGGAGAGGATGGGCGTTCACATTTGAGCGTCCGTGTTCTTTTTTTCCCCTGTCTTCACAGAGAGCTCAAAGACAAAAGTGGTAATGACTGGCGTAGTGATGAAGTCAGAAAAGTCAGTGGAGGTTAAAAGCTCCCCCTCCAAAAATTGTTGGCCCTGGAGAAGTATGGGTTTCAGGGGTGCTGGGGGGGGGGTGCCAGAACAGGGCTGAAGCACCCCCACGCCGCTGTAAAGCAGATGTATAGGGAATCTTTCCAGCTACAAGCAGGGCCTCCTGGGCCTGTAGCGGGTTTACGAAGCACCCACTCCAAAGAAACACCACACAGACATCGTGAGATTCAAGTCAAGTACATGTACTCCCAATAACAGTTGCAATTCAATTATAACAAACAACAAACAAATAGAGTCAACAGTGGTATCTCAAAAAAATTATCCTCCGTTTTACGAGCCTTTTCTCCTATTTCTTGCCATGCAAATGCCAATCAAACACCTTCGCCCACGTCTCCTTTGCATTTCCCACAATCGTTTCGCCATGGCACGGCACAAGCGTCTCGAAATCCCACGCATCGATCCGCGCAATACTCGCGTTAAACCCTGGCCTATCCCCTTTGCTCAACACATACCACAAGAACCTCTTCATCCCCTTGGCATCCCCTTGCGTCGACTGCATACCCACAAACAAGCTCGCGGGGAACCCGGCCTTCTTCTCGCTCGGAGGACACTTGCTGTACTGCTCGTCGGCCGGTAGGTTGAACATGAGATCCGCCTCAATCAAGACCTTGTCAGGCTTGTAGTAGAACACGAGCTCCTTGTTGGCGTGCGCGTCGACATACTCGTACGCGAAATCGGCGTCAAATTCCGCATCTATGGTGGTGCTGAGCTTGTCCTTTGCGTGGAAGACGACGGCGAATTGCTCGTCGGCGCCGATTTTGGGGTCGGTGGCGGATTGTTTGGCGCGCTTTTCCGGGAGACCCTCGGGACCGATCAGCTTGGCTTCCGGCCAGGCCTGGTGCCACTCGGTGAGGAAAATGTGGTGCTCAATGTCGGGCGCAATCAGGTATTTGACGTTGCCGCCCAGCGTGGCCACCTTGGCTTGTACGTCTGGCGTCAGGGCGACGGGAGAGAAGACGGCGAGGGAGCCCGAGGTGAGTTTGACTGGGTAGCATGTTAGTTTGGAAGGACAGTTCTCTCTACGTTGCTGCCGGCAACCCAAGTAACACAGGAAAGCCACCCAGATCGAGTGGCGGTCGCACAACATGGGTGACGCTCAACGGTCGCCAGCCCAAATTCACTACGAATTCTGGGCCACAGCAGTGGAAACATAGTAACCAGAACAGCAGAACATAGAGAACCAACTCACCAATTGTGCCCCTCCCACCGATAGGAATCATGCCAAAACGCTTAAAGGGCACCGACAGCGTCACCACATTCGGCGTGATATCACGAATGACCATGACATCAGCCGGGTTGGCGGGAATCAACTTGGACGACATACTGCTGTTGTTGTCTTTTCCGTCCTTGCTTGTTGATGAAAACGACTTGCTAATCGGGATCCAGCCACCGGCAATACCAACAGATATAGTCACAGCAGGAAAAAGCAAAAAGGCAGCTCCAAGGGGACCTGGTCGATGAAGAGGGCGACGTTGGTGAGTATAGTTATATGGACGGGGTTTGGTGGTGGTAGTGGAGGGTGGGGAGGACAAGGGTGGTGGTGAGGATGATTTCACAGAGGGTCCGGCCCGTGCTTTATTTCCTTGTGCGTCTTTC
Source organism: Coniella vitis (assembly GCA_011317545.1). Lineage (NCBI taxonomy): Eukaryota > Fungi > Ascomycota > Sordariomycetes > Diaporthales > Schizoparmaceae > Coniella > Coniella vitis. The sequence goes on along the minus strand of WUJK01000004.1, from coordinate 2,058,508 downwards.
TTTCCAGATCTAGAAGCACCGATGGTGGAAAAGGGCCTCGACGGCCACTGGCTCCCAGCAAAGACGTTGCTGCCGCTGGTTCTGCCGACTGTTACGCCGTTACGGTGCAGCTGATAGGAGCGATATTGCGAATCAAAGTCACATCCAAGCTGCGGCTCCGAGGCCAACAACAGCAGAGAAGGAGCAGCACGAGGAGCAGAAACAGCTGACCAACAAGCTCGTGACAGCGGATCCAAGCGGTGATGGATCGGGACACCCGTTGAACCCGACGCCGGCCCCGAAGGCACTGCTTGTGCAGCTGCCTGCGAGATGGGAGGTCGATGGTGGGCACGACCCTGTCCCAGAATCTCTTTAGCAATTCTCGATCTCAAACACTGGGTACCAAGGTTTCCCAGATGGGAAATTATGATTATGTGATATAAAAGTAGGTCGGTGATGAAGTCGTGAGAGCTGCCGAATTCCAAATACTCATAGTATGCAAGAAGATGATAATAATAATACACAGCATAAGATGGTCAAATTGCAACGAGCAAGAAAGCGAGGGGGAAAGCAGAGAAATGAAGAGGGTAATCAGCGACATAACCAGAAAAGAAAATGTACTCACCACTAAACCGCTGCTGACCCTGCTGGCGGCAGCCAAGACTATGCGGCGCACCCCATGGCCATGATCAAATATACTTTGCTTCATCAAACTCGGCCCAGCCATCATTCGTCCGCCGTACCGCATTGCGAAAACAGATCAGGAGAGAGAATCAAAGAGGGAACTGGGTTCAAAGTGCTTCTTGCATGTTCACAGCTGCCATCGCCAAACACCCCATCATAGCATGTTGTATGCACGGCGCGCATGCCGCTCGCTGCCCTCGCTTCAATGCAACACTGCAAGAATGAAGAATGCATGACCTCACTCCACAAGGATCCAAGCTATCTAATAGTACGTAGTACTTATCGGTAGTGGAGGCCCTGCTGACGGCCCCAGCCCGCTCGCTGCCAGAAGAGATACGAGCCAAGGCCTGGAAGCAGGCAGCCGGGCTCCTTAACCGAGGCTCGACGTTTTATGTAAGGTTGGCTGCTCGTTTTCGGCGTCAAGGTCACTCACGAATGACTTGACATATATACATATAAATATATGTATTTTATTCATCCACAAGCTTCCTATTGCATCTAACACAATGACTCTGCTCTCGGTTTTCCCGCGTACAAGGCTCGCAGCCATCCCTTGATTTTTCTCCCACAATTATATACATAGAACCAACACTAACAAAAACATTTAATCATGTCTCATCTCGGCCCTTCATAACAGTAGCCCCGTAACTCTCATATTTCTCCTTCAGGAGGCATCATGGCCAGAAACACAGCCCCAGGAAGCAGAGACAAGATCAAACGCTTCAAGTTGACCTAGTCAGACGAAAGCTGGGTCGCCGTTTCTCCACCCCGACCACTTCCGCGCACTCACCAGCATATCTGCCATCGTCTTATTGCTATGGTCATTAATCGTCTTGCTCTGGACACTGCTGCCGCTCTCCGTGTCCTCTGTAAGAGACACTTCGCGTTCCGTCGCTGTATCGCCGCCCGCAATACCACCAGCTTGGGGTGCCGCGGCAATCGTTCCGAACTGCCGCTCAAAGGCACTGCTTAATCTGGGTGTCGAAGCAGCCGATGTAGGGCTGACCTCGACTCTATTTGCTGCCTTTCTTATCAATTTCACGGTTGGCGATCCCATGGGGTGAGGGGACCTTGTTTCATGCGTCCGGTTTCTGCTGTAGCTCTGTGCCTGAGTGAGCGCTCTTATTGACGGTTTGCCGCCAGTCATATCGTGCCCTGGCGTCTGTGGAAGAGCGGTTTTGCATGCCATTGCATGCTCGCAGTCTTCACCGCTGCCTACAGAAGAAATTGGTGACTTTGCCGCCCTGGTAGGCACAACATTTTCCTGAAGCCTGTTGGGTGCCGGGGGCGTGGTCTGTCGAATGGGCCGATGTTGCGGCGAGAGCTTGATGACATTGGGCTCAATACAAGCTAGGGGCGCTCCAGCGCTTGTCGGCATACGCACCACAGGACTCGTCTGGTGCATCTGTGCATCTTCTTCGTAGGGTGCAGTTTGTGCTGCCTCACGCACATGACCTTGGCCAAACGAGCGCGGCATTGTGGGCACTACGTAGTCAATCTGTGAACGGCGTCCGTTGACGCTGGTAGGTGAAGGAGCTACGAGCTCCGTCTTTTCCACGTCATATGATAGAGCCGTTTTCCATTCAACAGAACTTGCTGTCGAAACAAAGCGCTCTCCAGCAGGGCGGTGCGTAGATGGCTGGGCTCGAGGATGGGTTGCTGCAGCGGGTTTACCAAGTTGCTCTGCCATGCCTCCACAGGGGTGGTCTGTTTCTTGAGAGTAATTGCTTGCCGAGTCCACTGTGCCATTGTTATTGATTACGTTTGTGACTGTTCCGGTGATGACACTGGTGTTATTCGTCCTCTTTGTCGGCTCTTGGGCCAGAGTGTTATCTCGCTCCATGGCTTCCTGCAACGACTTCCTCCATGTGCTTCTTGTCCGAAAGAGATGGGAGGTTGGGCTGCCAAAGAAGGCAGAGGTCCTGTTAGCAATGGGCTTGGAGGAGGGGGCTGTTTCTGCAGACCAGAGAACATGCTGCCTCGGACGTGGTTCAGGTCCAGAAACTGTCAAACACGAGTCCCGCGACCCTCCGGAAGTGGAGCGTGAAATCTCTAAGTCACCATTGCCTTGGTTGAGATCAGACCTGCCCACCAGTTGGGTTTGAATGGCTTGTTGAGGTTGATCCTCCACGATGCTACCCTCGCTGCTCGGAGGCGACAATGTGCGGAACGGGTCGGAATGATCGCTCGCTCTTCGTTGCTCCAGCATATCATCGTAGAGTTCTCGAGTCTCTTCCATCCTCTTCATCAAAGCCGAGTAGACACGCTGGCTATCCACTGTGGCTCCGTTGAGAAGCTTTGCGTTGCTGGTTGTTGGGGCTAGCTCCTCCTGAGATGCGATTGTCTGGAGATTGGACTGCTGTGAACTTGCCAACGACAGCGCCTTTTGGAGATCAGGATGCGCAATGGACACGAGCCGCTCACATGGCCGTGCATCAGAAATGTTCTCGGGTGCTCTGTTGGTTATGACGGTGTTAATCTCAGTACTCGCCCAGCTTGTCACCCGCGACTTGTCGACTGGTGCTTCTCTGCGCTCGCTCTGGAGACTCTCGATGCTTCCTTTTCTGGAGCGCAGATGCTCATTTGAAGGCACTGCATGCAGCGAAGGGACATGGGACGATACTTTAGACATGGAACTCCTCATAACAGAGCCTCCGCTTTCGAATGCAGCACCAGCAAGCTGGTTGCTAGAAAATGTGGCTGACACATGGGTTCTTTGAGCCTTCACCTGCTGCGCGGGAAGCCCAGCAGTAGCACCAGCAGCAGAATCATCATCGGTATGGCGAGCGAAGAGTGTCTTGATTTTCGATTTAAATGAGGATGAAACAACCTGGGCCCTGAGTCTCAGGCTCCCATGCAGGCTCAAATTCATACTTCCACTTGTCTTGGACGCGGATAGAGACGCGACGGAGCTGCTCTGTCGTAGCGTTTTGCGCATTGCCCGACCCAGTTTGTGGCTTCTAGATCCAAAGAGGTTGACATGTTTCGGCTGGTCTGGAGAGTCGAGAATGTCTTGCTCGGTTGGATCTTCCGGATTTGCAAGAGGCAGGCCACGAATTGCATTTGCATTAGCCACTGGACCTGCTTGATGGTGCCGCCAGTGCCTCAGCATCCCCGTGGAATGTGAGGCCTTCAGCCCAGGAGCATCTGATACCAAGTTCTCGTCTTCTCTTCTGCTCAGAAACGAGAAAGGGGACCTAGAGTGCCCAGGTCGGGATTGCTCTGTCTTGAGATGCTGTTCCGTTATGCTGGGCGATGCTGACTGAGATGTGTTGTATCCCTCTCTCACAGATTTTCGGATCATAAACATTGACTTTGTCTTCCGAATTCTTCGATAAGATGAAGGCATGGACGCAACATCATCTTCTGGGGTGTAGTTTTCCGGTTCCGGTGCAAGAACTTGAAGATAATCACGGTTGGGGCTATACATGGGTGCAACCAGTGTTTTGCCACACGACGAGGTACGGTCAGGTGGTAGGACTTCTGGGGCCCGCCGGATGCCAACATGCTGTCTGCTGTGAGACTTATATAGACCAGAGCGCGGAAGAGCAGCTCGGCCTTGCTCTTCCTCTTTGTCTGCAGCCGCGGTGCGTACCCTGATTCTGGATGCTCGTGTTTGAAGACCGGACTCGGGGCATACAAAGCGGACACTTTGCCTTCGAGAAAGGCCCTGTACGTCGTCCTCACTGCCGTGCTGAATCACGCTATTGTTGCGTGAGCGCTGTACAGGACTACCGTCGTCTTGACTATGCTGAGGGGAGCCTTGACTGGGCGGAAAGAGGGGCTTTTCGGCATCTTTACGAGCCTGGCCGCGCGAGAAAGCCTGGATAGCTGCGAGCTTCGCGTCTCGTTGGGCAGCATTGAAACTAATGTGTTCGAGTGGTACGCTGCGCACGGAGGTGGTAGACTTGTGTCGTTTGATGTCCGATCTGGACTTGGTGCTGTGCCGTCGTAGCATGTGTGATGAGGAGGAGAGTTGTTGTGATTATCAAGGATCTGACAGCGAGTGGAAAAGAGCAATGAGGAATAGAGTAGACGATGCGTGCAAATAAGCTTGCTTCACAAAATAAAGTGTTGGATGGTCTGGGAAATGCTGGTGATTTGATTGATTGGATGCTGTCAATCCGTGGTCAAAGAACGCTCGAGATCAACTGTCGCGCGCTGGTGGCTTCATGAACATTTGAGTGCTTTTGAGCATATCGAGAGATGTTGCTTTGTATGTTTTTAGAACCGAAGGGATCGAGCATACTGCCTAAGCCCATCATAAGCACCAGGATGCAGAAAACAAACATGGTTTAGCGGCGGGAAGGTGCAATATACGCACCTTCATCTGCCTCGCTTGACTTCTTTCCAAGGAAGGCACGTTGTACCACATACCTTGATTGACGCAGCTCCAAGTTGCTGGTAGTAGCCGAAACCGAGGGTAAAACCCGGGTGGGAGCGAAGGCAGGCGGATCGCGGACGACCTCGTCAGATCAGAGGCTCAGCACACATGCGACGCGCCAGGAATTCGGTCACTGAACATTTCAAAAAGAAGAACAAGAGACAACAAGATGAGATACACAAGAAGAACCCGTGATTATATTGTAGCTCTAGGGGTAAGGGAGCACCATTTATCGATACTTCTACCTCGGACCCCTCCGAGACGTCCCAGCCAATCCTCCATTCCGAGTCAATTCATGCTGCAAAGATCTGTCATACACACCCACGGAATACAAACTTAAGGAAATAAGAAAACCTGCCCATGCACCATGACGAGATTGTAGATAATCAACCCCCTATCAAAACAGGAAAAAGAAAAATGTCCAGGTCCTCATCAGGGATGAAGCATTTAGGCATCCATTTCGTGGACAAACTCCCGGAGCTCCTCATCAACAAGCTCGTGGATCTTGTCAGAGAGCTTCTCAACTCTATCAGCAAAGGACTCGCTGGCGTGGGCGACCTTATCAGTGATGGATGAGAAGAGGTCATCGGCCTGGCTCTTGACCGTGTAGCCGCCAGCCTCGAGGATTTCAGTGTAGTTGCTGCAACCGCCACCGTTCCAGGCAAGCAGGTTGGGAGTGTCGCTGTTGACATCGGTAAGGGCGCCCACGGTGGCAAGGCCAATGAGCTGGCTCTTGAGCTCCTTGGGGGTGATGGCAGCCAAAGAGTACTCGGAGTCGGAAGCAGGCTGCAGAGAGAGATAGTAGGCCAACAGACCAGCAATGTGAGGAGAAGCCATCGAGGTACCAGAGATGGTGTTGACGGCATACTTGCTTCCAATCCAGGTGGACTTGATGTTCAGGCCAGGGGCAAAGATATCCGTGCACTTGCCATAGTTGGAGAAGTAGGCACGGCTGTCGCCAAGGGCAGAAGCGCCCACAGTAACCGCGTTTTCAGCAGCAGCGGGCGAGTAGTTGCAAGCGTCAGCATTGTCGTTACCGGCAGCAACAGCGAAGTGGATGCCCTGGTCGACGGCGGCGTTAACAGCGGCGTCGAGCATCTTGGTCTTGCCACCACCGAGAGACATGTTGGCGACGGAGCCCTTGAAACCCTTGCGCTTGCCGTCCTTGGCAGCCTGGACCTCGGAAACGTGGTTCGAGGCAGCCCAGTCGACTCCGCCAATAACATCAGCCATAGTGCCGCTGCCGTTAGACCTAAGCACCTTGACAGCGTACACCTTGGCCTTCTTTGCAACACCGTACTTCTTGCCAGCAATGGTACCGGAGCAGTGAGTTCCGTGTCCATTACCATCAACGTCGTTATCGCCCTGGGGAATGGTCTTGCCCCAGCTGGCACGACCTTCAAAGTCAACGTGGTCGACGTTGGTACCCGTGTCAATGACGTAGGCATCTACACCCTCACCGCCGTCTTCAGCGTAGAGGTACTTGTTAAAGTTACCGAACGAGAGGTGCTCGCGGTGAGAGATACGAGCCAGACCCCAGGGAGCCTCGTACTCGGTCTCGCCGTCACACGTCTTTTCAACCGTGTACTTCATTGTGTGGACAACAGTATCGTGCTCAACGGCTTCAACCTATGACAAACAATTGCATGGTTAGCAAGATGATTCCGTCTACTAGCCTTGATGCAACATCGGCTGGGGGTATGTCTCTGCATGACTTTTTGAGAAGCTAGGACTTACATCGGGGTGCGAGCGGATGGCCTCGATTGTATCCTCGCTCCAGTGACCAGCGTAGCCAAGGAAGCCATTGCCGATCGAGTACTTGTGCTTCAGTCCCTCGAACGCGGTGACGCCGTCGAGAGGCCACTGCCCACGCTTTCGCAGCTCCAACTCGGTGGCTTCTTGGTTGGCAGTGTGGACAGAGTTGAGCCAGACGTGGTGGTCCTTGGCGTGCTTGTCCGTGACGTGGCTCTTGAACTTGATGATGTAACGGTCGGGGATAACCTCGGCGTTCACAGAGGACAGCAGAGGAGCGGCATCGTTGTGGATTGTGCCTGTGCTGAATGAAGGGACGACAGCCGCTGCTGCAGCGGCCGCGAAGGAGAGGGTGGCGAGACCTCTCATTGTGATGATGCTGAACAATATACTGTTGCGAGGATGAAGGAGTGTCCAAGGTCTGCCGCGAACAGGTCAGGAAGATAAGGAGATGAATGAATAGGATGGATCAGATGAAGATCAAGGAGAAGTAGCCGAAAGCACTCTGTGGATTCCAAAAAGGACGCGAAGGACACAGGAGAGGAAGAGAAGAAGGATGGAGGGTGAGGATGCGCTGATGGTGGTTGTGATGGGGAATAGATGGATAGATGGAGGATGAAGAGGAGAAAGAGGAAGAGGCGGGTTGATGAGGCGGCGGTTGGGGGAAGCTGTTTAAGGCTAATGGGAAGGCTGCCAGGCTTCACACCAGACAACGGCAGCAAGCATACAACCGCGGCCGTGATTGCGAGTCCAGAGCGATAAAGGATAAAGAGCATGCACGGGACCACCTTCCAGCTCCTTATCGCTGCCACACCCTGGGGAGCCATGACTGATGTGACTGATCCGGGGCAAGAGTCAAGAGAGGAGAGGGGAAGCGCGGCGGCAAAGTACTGGGTACTTGCGTCTGGGTTGCCTCTGGCAGCGAGAATTTGCCGTAGCTGCGTTACATTTCTGGGGCAGTGATGGCAGATACGCCTACAGTGAGTAAGTACCGTGGTACAAGATCACTCATGCTGCATAGAGCAAGCTCGTGCTGCTGGTGCCGCTAGCGTCAGCCCGGCCACCAGGGTACCGTAGGAATGCGTCGCAGTACCCCGGGACAAATGGCTAGCACGGATCAAGCACGCCAACTGGCGCCTGGCTTCGTGCCTGCCTCGCCCTGGTGGGGCCGCCCAGGAGTGGACAGCCCCAGACCCACATATGATGCCAGCACTTGGCCAGGTTGCGAAGGACGCGCCTACCCTGGGGTTGCCTGCTGAGCACGCGGCACGAACGAGTCACCTAGTCACCATCTCGTGCAGTACTATGTAGTGCAGTATAACAGGATGCAATTGCGTTTTCTTCGCAGAAAAGTACCCTTTTGTTTCCCCCAAAAAACTGAGACAATGGATGGGCGCTCCGATAGCGGCTTAGTAGTGAGTCGCCCGAACGACCAGCCTCCGTCTGCTGCCTGCACTTGGAGGAGGCAGGAACAGCTTTACCGGGAAAGGTGCTACCGAGCAGGTACCAGAGTACCTACGGCTCCGTACATAGTACGGCTCTGTACGTGGCTCTTGCCTCTGGGACTGGCACCACATGCTAATACTATGTACTCTGCTATCAGAGAGGAAGAGAGGGAAGCTGGATGCACATCGACGTGGACAAGCTCACCGTATCTTTCCCCTTTTCTGCCGCAGCAGCACAGATCAGTGACCAGCGCCATCGACGAGCACGCGACTGCTGAGTGGTTCCCATCCCATCAACATGGCACACGCAACATACATACACGGCAAACGCAACGCCTCGCTCGATTTGCTGCGAAGCAGTCAGATGTGGCAGTTGAGTCGCGTTTCGGACATACGTAAGGGCTCTCTGCATGATAAGCATCGCCAACTGCAGTACTTATGTACTTGATACTATGTACATAGTAGGGTGCGGACTGCGGCACATTACAAGCAGATGACGTCTCAGGAAACCGCACTTCCGTATCGGATCAGCGGTGTCAGATGATTGCCCGTGGCGACTCTGTCTGCTCGGGGAATGCCCAAGCAACCATGTCACCCCCACCCCCTAATTAGTAGGAGGAAGTACGCCGCCCATGGGCCGTGGATAGTGGGCTGTGGGCGGCAACCATCCTGCACACACTATATTGCATGGGTACATGCTTTTAGTATGGTCCTCTGCGGCTCACAAGCGGTACCTAAGCATGCACTGACTTTGCGCTGATTATGCACAAAGGGTCTCTTTGCATTGGTGGGGCGCCAACTTGCCCATCCTCGAACAGATGGCATTCTGACTTCGAGAGCCACTGCGCGCCTCTCAATCAGCCATCAACAGCAGAGACAGACCAAGAGCATGGAGATTGTCCACTCAAGATGACCTGATCCATGCCAGATCCAGTCTCGCCAGCGTGAGTGATATAAGCATGTAGTATGGGCTTGATTCTTGGCAGCGAGCCTTGCTGATACAGCAGCCCCTGCCACAATGCCACAGTACCGACAGTCTGATCGTGGGGTACCCCTGAAGGTCAGATGGCGGCTCTCCGGGTCACTCCTCCCTGTCTCGAAGCCTCGCAGGACGTGTCCACGTGAACTCTATCAATTGTAATCTCCAGACACCTTGGGTTCTTTATCTTTAGTCACGCGGGCTTCGCTTTCTCCTTACGGAATGTGCCTGGACTATGAACATGGCACAGTAACGATATGTATGCTTGTCTGCATGTTGGGTTACGTTTCGATGGTGGTCAGTGGTCAGTCAGTTCGCAGGTCATTCAAGTAACAGACCGAACTTGATGAACGGAATATGTACTCGGGTATCGAGGCTAATGAAACAACCAGTTTTGCACATATCCGACGCTGCCACAATGTCCAGCGAATGTTTGCAAAATTTCCCAAAGCAAGAAATGCATTTTGCACATCTAAATAACAATTAAATCGAAGTGCCAAACCCGTCACGATCGACTACTGTCCCCCAAGTACAAAATCGAGGACAGGTTGGAAACATGCACCATACAACCGCAAAATCAAGAACTTCCAAGCTGGAACTACCAGCCGATAGTCCACCTCGAACAGCGACCAGCATGAGTACGGCGAGTGATGCTGCAACCCTCTGATATAGCTTGCTGTCCTTGCATTGGCGGCCATCCAAATTCGTCTCTCTTCGTGTAGTGCAAACAGGCCCAGAGAGTGCAACACCACTAGATACCACAACGCCAACGAGAGTATCTCTTCCGTCGGCAACGTGAGCGCCTTGGGCTGTCTCAGGCCTATCTTGAAGTAAAACCATTCTGGCAGTGATAGCTGGAGAATATGGCACCCAAGAAGAGCAAGAAAACGGAGAATGGTACCCGCGTTGGAGAATTGGGCGACGGTGAAGAATCGAAGGAGCCATACTCCCACTTGCAGCAACTGTGCCATCAAATCAATGATTGCGTGTTGCTGCGGCATCTGATAATTGATGCTGTGCGAAGACGAAGAGCCAGACCAATGACTTGGCTCTGGTTGGGCTTCACGCTTTCTCGAAGATGCTTCACTTGCGGCTTCGTTTTCGTCATATTGTTCAGAGAACCGCCACTTTTCAGACGAGCCATCGCTTCCTACAACAGTCGATGTGTGGTCGTTTGTGTCTGGCAGCTGTGCATCAGGGGCACTTTGAGCACTCCACTTGCGTCGCGTGCGCTCGTGTCTTCTGGTGCCGCCGGATGAATGACGCCGCGACACAGTGACCTCCGAGGTCTCGAAGAGTGATGCAGTCGGCAAAGTACGTGGATGCACTTGCACCGGCGATGTTTTGGTGGCAGCACTGGTCATTGCAGGTGCGGAAGCCGAGATATTAGAAGGTTGTCTATCCGAGGGGCTCCGCTGTATGCCATCTGAGGACTCTGTGGCATTTTTGACAGACTCGGGGCTGATTTGCGCAGGCGATGTGAAGAAGAGCCCTTGGCCACTGAGGATTCTTGTCAAGGGTCCTCCTGTGCCAAGCGAATCGCTCGAAGGCGATTCGAGAGGCAAGGCAGCAACAGCATAAGCTTTGCCATGAGATTGCGTTGGACTGGACCCAGCCGACAGCGGCAATCTGTGACTGGCCATTTTATCACAGGCATAGAAAGCGAGACGACTGCCGCTGCTACTGACTAAAATGTGTCGTTCTCCTTCTGATGCTGCGGGTCGCATCTCTGCACTCTGCTTGCGTGGCGGGTATGGAGTGCCAGAAACATCGCGTTCTGTTTCGCGTCTGCCCATGTTTGCAAGATTCGTATCCACTGGCTCCACGACTTTGTTTTTTCTTTCCAGAATGCTCATGGGCTGAGCCTGCTGATCGGAGGCAGTGGTAGGGGCATCTTCATAACTGACGAACTTTGCAGGAAACGCAACAACAGGTTTGCAGCCATCGCATGGCCCATTCGGGTGCAACCGCAGCCATTTTGCATTGTCGAAAGGAAGCGCTGCGGGCCCCTTTCCTTGATGGTCGAAAACTGCTGCGGCGTGCGACGGAGGGCTGCATTTGGACTGGTCCTCGTTTCGTGGTTCTTGCCGTGTCGCGGCGTAATATGCCTTGACGTTGCTGCCCAAAGTGACCAAAGCTCTTATAAACTCTCCAGACAGGCTGGCCAAACGTTCAGTCTGAGGCAACCAGAAATCCTGGTACGTCTCCAGCATGCTCAGACCCCCAATATCAACGATTGCTGAGTTATAACGGTCGGGCTGTGAATTTTTGAGGCTCTCGCTTAAATCAAGCACATCGCGAAGCTCTTTGGCACAAGCCTGCTGCCCTGCTTCCGGTCGGCCAACTTGAACAGCAACGAGCGCAAATTCAGCTACAAAGTGGCTGCCCCGGACCAAACTGTCAATGTTGTCATCAACGGCCCTCAATGCCCGTTGCGCCATCTGAAGTATGCGATTCCGTTCTGCAGACTCGAGATGCTCAATTGTGTGAGGGTTTGCGGCTGCCTCGTAGTATCTGTCCCGCTCCTGTTGTAACGCATCGCGTTCCTCAATTGCCATGCGCAGTCGAGTCGATAGTTGATCCTTGGTAGTTTCCGAGACACCCGGTGAGGTATTAGATAACTCACCGCCAAGCTGTTCAGTCTTTTCACGGTCGGAACGACTCTGGACACCATGAGCTACACGATGTCCTACCCTTTCGACATAGGAATGTGTAAGATCCCCTTCCTCGTGTAGTAATACAAAGATCCTCTGGAGCTTTTCAGAGAAACGACTCTTTGAGGCCGTCTCTTGTTGCTCGAGTCGGCGGCTTGCAAAACGTGCTTGCTCAATTGCTTGCGGTGACATAACTGCCGCCACTGTCGATGGATCAGGCAAAGGAAGCATTGCATTCTCGTCGTGCTCCTGTGTCTTTGCAGATTCGCGAGGCCGGAGGATGCGTTCGCTGCGTACGGCTGAGGATTCTGCTGCGCTTTCCACGCGAATGTCGGCTTCCTTTTGCGCTTCTTCGAGCTCACGCACATGTCGTTTCTTTGTTAGCCGCAACACGACGTGCTCATGTTGCAATTCGGCCTTGAGCTTGTCGATCGTCTTCTGCATTTCCCCCATGGTTTGTTCGTGTTGGAATATCTGAGTATGTGCGTCGTTCAACTGCTCGGACTGCAATAGTATTCTGTTGACTAAGTGCTCTGGCCTCGCCTTGGACAACTGTTCCCGGTCACGTGGATCCAAGACAGACTCCGGGCCAGAACTGACCGAGTCCCGTGACTGTCTGCGCGGCGGACCGGACGTGCGCCTGGGGCTGCTCAGCATAGGATCTGCTGTCGTCGACGCAGGCGCTCTGTACCTTGCGCCCACCATGCACTGGTTGAAGTCGACGCATGTACTGTAAACATTCTTTATCAAGTAACGAATGTAGCTCAAAGCGATCTCTTGAGCCCTCTCCAACGTGCCATTCCACAACTTGTCCATGACCGGTATCACGACGTCTCCCAAGCCTTCCCATAACTTGCGGCCGGTCTCGCTGGCTTGGAGAGATGATTGGAACTCGCGAAGAAAACGCATTGCCCACTCCTCGGCATGTTCCATATCGAGGCTTTTGATGTCTTCTCGCAGTCGCAGTCTGATGTCTTCGAGATCAGTCATATCCCTCGCAAGTCCCTCATCCACAACACGGTCGAGAAGAGGCATGAACATGTCCTTGGCCTCGGTCCGCGCCAGCCCCATCGTGACATTGAGTCTGTAGCTCTCGCGGTGTTCGGCCACAACAGGTTGTTTCTTTTGTTGTGAGTGCGGTGCGCTTGGCGGTATTCTGCTTGCTTCCCCTACCGGTGCTTTTTTCTGGCTTGGGAGAGAAGCTCTGCCGGTGACTGGCGTTGGGCTGGATGCGGATAAAGTCGAGTCCTTTGCCGAGGAGGGTACGGGAGCAGGTGACGTTGGTGCATTGGTGCGTCCAGGGGCTTGTGAATCGGCGCCGACAGTGTCACCGCCAGTCTTGGCACCTGGCGTGCTGTCCTTTGGTGCTGGGCTTTGGGCTATGTCGGTGATGTCGGTGTCGGGTTCCAATTGTGGGATCGGTTGACTTTCTTCCCCATTCCTGGCCTTGTCGTTACCCTCTTGCCCCTCGGTCTCATCGTGGTCATCATTGTTGGTGCTTTCAGCTGCTGCCTCGGGCTTGCTCTCGTCTTGCTGGCTGTCCCTCACAAAGCTGTTTTGTGGCCCAGGTGTTCTGATTGGGCTGGCCGGACTGATCTCATCTTCGGCGTGAACTGGAAGTTCCTCTCCTTTCGGGTCTTCTTCTTTGCCCATTCCCTCGCCTTCTTCCAGTTCTTCCTCGCCATCGCCACCCTTGCCAACATCTCCTGCTTCTGTCGCGCTTTCAATTACCTGAGAGCTTGCAAGTGGGCTGGCAGCGTATATGTCATCACTTGCGGATGTCTCTGCATTCATCTCTTCTTTGTCTGCAAGCCTGGCCTCACCCTCTTCCTCAGTGAGATCCACCTCTTCTTCACCGCTATCATCATCGCTTCCGAAAGCCCGGCCCAACTCATCATTCAGATAGCTCGTGGGCTGCGGATATCCAGGCGAGTCTCTGCTGTCGACGGTGCTTTGCCTTTGCCCGCGCCGGCGAGAGTTGGCGCTGCTGGGCGTCCGGGGCGTGTACTCCTGCCAAGAACCCGATGGTGATTGCATGTGGCCTTGAATAGGCGTTGCTGGGGCGTCGATGTCGCTCAGGGCAGGCGATGCATTGCCGATTGCTTGACTCGACCCTGCATCTCCAACAGGTGACTCTTCCGGTGACTCAGGGCGGTCGCCTGAGCTCGACATCGTGATATGCTTGTACTCGAGAACAATTGTGTGATTGTGTAGTCCTGATGCGGTGTGTGTGCAGTGAGCCTTCGCGACGGAGTTGGCAAGGAACGTTTTCGAGATCTTACTCGCGTGGTTGGAAAATGAAGGAGATCAGGAGCGCCGTCTCCTTGTTCGAATATTCGTGGTGGACATGCTGCACGAGAACTCTTTGGAGGCCCCTGGTCTGTTTCCATTGTCCTCGTCCTTCACGTACTTTTGCTCCACTTCTCCTTTTCCTTTTCCTTCTTGTTTTCCTCGCTCACGACACAAAGACGGAATTGCAGCGCGCACCAAATGACACGGGCGAATGGGGTGAGGCAGAGTCCTAAGACCTTACGGGACACGGGACAATTGAGTCTTTGTCTTTGTGTTATGCTGCACCTCAGCGAGAGAAAGGAAAAAAGTACTGCGCTTGTCGGCAAAGAGGCCGTCACAGGATCATTGTGTTGACTTGATTGATTATTGAGTACCCAGTCAGGTCTTTTTGCAATGTCCTGGAACAAAGAATCGTGGGTGGGTGGGTGGCTTCGAGCGAAGCCAAGTGTACCGGTCAGTATTGTTGCTGCATGTCCGTACCTGCTTTCAGAAACACTGCTGTCTTTGAACATGCTGAACTTACATACGCTCGATTGTCAGTAGCCGCACAGGAAACTGGTTCATGCTGTGGGAAATAGGGTTCGTCACGTTTCGGCAGAGATACCGGGAAGAATATGGAGCAAGTGAAGTGCTTTGAACGCGTTCGCGTGCTGCAGAAACCAATCTAAGATAGTTACAGTGTCACATATAGTATGATCGTGCAAATCCCTGTGAAATAAGTTAGCTACTCTTCTATGTTCTGAAGCAAATCATACAGCGAAAATGGTGGGCACCTCTCATACCATAGCAACCGCTGAACACCATAACTCCAATATGAAATCATTGCTGGATCGCGAATTTTCAAGCGAACATGAGCGAACCCGTAGGTATCACCACAAATATGACAAAGCGAAAAGCACGTCGTGAACAGGACTAGCTATACCAACCATGTGCCTCGGGTTGGTGGTGGGCCTCTTGGCGATGCTCAATCATGGGCTCTTTGATATTGAACGTCTCGATGAGCTCTTTCCATGTTGGCATGTCGAGAGACATGACCGCCTGGCGTCTCATAGCGCCATATTTCGAAGTGGCTGATCTGTCTTCTTGGCTAGACGCGGTTGGGGCTGTGCTTTGAGTTAGAGCATGCGCAGGCAAAAGACTGGAGAGGACCAAGAAGAACTCACCGAGTGACGGCAGACCGTTCTCCTCGTACTTGACCTCTACCATGCCCTCTTTGATGAGAAAACTGACATAAAACATGTTTTCAATCGTTTGACCAAACGATTTCGGATTGATGCAGAATCGAATTAGGTCAATGTTACCCGTCTCTGTCAGCCCAAACTTTTCCATCGCGCGGTCAACATCATCGTCATCCGTATCCTCGGCCTCATGTACCTTGCGCACAAAGGCAATAGCCTGATCCTGCCGCTGCTTCAATTGCTTCAAGATCTGGTTGCAAATCGCCGTCAAGTCCTGCTTTTCGTGCTTCGCCAGGTCTTCCGTGTTGAGTACCTCGGGCCGCACCTCCTCAAGGTCTCGCAGCCGTAGCGGCGCTTGTCTGGCAACGGGCTTGCGCGCCTTCTTTTGCACGCTGAGCGGGCCCAGCAGGAAGCCCGTCAGCGCGGGCCTCTTGCCCTTGGGTACGCAGGCATAGCGGCCCAGATGCGCCCAGTTCATCATGTCGCCACCTGCACCATCCTCATCATCGCTTCCCTCGTCGTCGTCATCGTCACTCGCCATGTTGCGACCACCTCGTCGACCACGGTTGCCCCCCGCACCATTACCCCCCGCACCCCTCCTCCTGCGCTGGGTAAATGTAAGCTCCTCATCCTGATCATCTGCAATCCCCGCCGCCTTGCGCATATATGTAATGCACTTTGACACGAATTCGTCCGGGTCCACGCCTGTGCCCAGGTTCCCTGCCGTCAGGCGCTGCAGCTTGCGGTGGTTAAGGTCGACGAGGGTAAGGAGGGCCTTGGAATCGATGGTGGCCTCGGAGGTCTGGCGAATGTCGGTAGAGAAGCGGTCGAGGGATTTGAGCGTGTCGTGGACGCGTGTGGACTTGGGGTCGAGATAGGACTCGGCATTCTCATGCATGTCGCGCTCGAGCGAGCGGATGCCGCGCTGGATTTGGCGCCGCTCGCCGAGCGATTGGTCGGGATTGTAGGCTTCGAGGTCATTTTCTGGTGCCATTTCGGCAGTTGTTTAAGAGAGTTTGTGATGCTGGAGAGTGGGATTGCTGATTAAGGAGGCGAGTTCGTGGACAGTTGGGCGGCTAGAAGGCTCGCAGAATGAGAGAAGAGAGTCGTTGTTGAACGATATCGTAGGTTGGTGAGCCAATAGTGAGAATATCTCGAGACGCGTGAATCTAAAGTGAGACGCGTTCGGGGGGTGGGTGGGGGGGCGCCCTTGTATGTTCGTACGCTAGTGATCTTATCAGTAGTATAATTCAGTGGAGGCGGGGCAGTGGATGGGCCTGGATGAGTTGGGGTAGGGGATGCTTGACAGCCAGACAGCCTGGAAGCCCCAGTGGACAGAGCGACTTAGGCAGCGTATGCATGTGACAAAAGGAAGCTTGCAATCACCCTCACGATTGTCTCTGATCGTCTACCAGCCATCCATAACTCTTACTGCTAGACAAGTTTTGGAGCAGCGCCCGGCTGATGAGTTCTATACAATGGAGCCATTCTCGTTTGCAAGCTCAGATGCTGTGCGCTACCCCGTCAAGGTCCGCATGTAAGTCCAGTCTAAGAATGCGATCGAAGACACACACACCGTCCTTACCTGCGCAACGTTGGTGTTGATCTTTGTCTCTTCCCAGAATCAACTTAGAAGGCGACGAGACACCACTCCTCTTCTCAACACTTCTCGAGAAGCCTGAGCTCCGCCACATTGGATCCAATACGAGTCCCCATTCCGATCTTTACGTCACCGTCCAGGTCTGGGCAGGGTCAAAACCCTTGACGGTTCCCGTCCAGACATCCTACAAGGCCTTCCGCACGGAGAGGCGGTGGAATGAGTGGCTGACGCTACCTATCGACTACTCGACCCTACCCATCAACTCATATCTTGCCATAACAATATGGGACCTATCACCAACAGGGGGCACGAATGCCCAGGGCCACGCCATCCCCTTTGGCGGCACGACGCTGCCCATCTTCGACAAGGACAACCAAATCCAAAAGGGCCGCCAAAAGTGCCACGTTCACCGGCACAAACTAGCAGACGGCAACGACAATACCACCACGCCCTCCAAACCCGGCAAGAAACGCGCAGGCAGGAACGTCGAGGCAACAGCCGTTGTCGTCGACGAGGATGCCGAGGAGATGGACCGCATGGAGGCGCTATTTAAGAAGCACGAGATGGGCGAGATACCCAAGGTGGACTGGCTCGATCAGCTCGTGTTCAGGGGATTCGAGAAGCGCAATCAACAGGTGGCGAAGGCCTCAGTCAAGAATCTCGAGAGGGCGCGAGCGCACAGGGAGCTGGAAAAGGATAAAAACAACGGGGAGCTCACTGAGCGCGAGGCTGGTGTGGAGCAGAATTCAGGGCCTTCCAAGTTCACGCTGAATCTGGAACTGCCTCGCTTTGACTTTCCTGTCGTTTTCGCGGATCACGAGTACCCGCCACCCCCAGTATCATCGCTGCAGCACTTGTCGGCCTCTCAATCCAACATCCAGCTGAAGCCACCACCAGAAGTAATGTTTGGCCCTGGAATCAACGGTGTGGGCGACTCAGACGGGGTAGGTGGCCACTTGATCGGAGTGTACGATCCAGAAGTTGGCCAGCGCGACAACCCAGCGGAGAGCAAACACAGAAGGCTTGTCAGGAGTCAGCACAGGCACGGTATCATGGATAAAGACCTGAAGCCAAATGCCAAGACGCGAGACGAGCTCAACAATATTCTCGAATACTCACCGACCCAGACGCTATCCCCAGAAGAAAAGGATCTGGTGTGGAAATTCCGGTACCACTTGACCCGCGACAAGCGCGCCTTGACGAAATTTGTCAAGTCGGTCAATTGGTCTGACCAGAGCGAGTCTAGGCAGGCGGTCCAAGTCCTCACAAAGTGGACTGACGTGGATGTGGACGATGCCCTGGAGCTGCTTGGCCCGACCTTCGACAATGCTGCCGTCAGGGCGTATGCTGTGGAGCGGCTGCACAAGGCAGATGACGATGAGCTCTTGCTGTACCTGTTGCAGCTCGTGCAGGCACTCAAGTTTGAGCAGATATCAACCGACTCGAATCAGGATGCGACACAGGGCTCTTCACTTGCCAGGTTCCTCATCAACCGCGCCGTCAACAACTTTATCCTTGGCAATTATTTCTACTGGTATGTCATGGTTGAATGCGACGACACCAGCGATGAGCAGCCCCCACACGTGAGGAAAATGTTCCAAAAGATCGCATACGATTTCATGACTGAGCTTGTGAAGCAAGTTGATGGGCATGAGACACGAAAAGTGTTGTTGCGACAGGCTGAGTGGATTGCCATCCTGTCCAAAATCTCCACAGAGATCAAGCAGTCGAACGAGACGGTTCCCAGGAGGACGGACCGGGTCAAGCAGTTCCTGGCAGACCCCAAAAACGAGCTTGTCAACATTGACCCGCCCCTGCCTCTGCCCTTGGACCCGACTATCAAAATCGTCGGTGTGGCTCCTCAGGAGACAGTCGTCTTCAAGTCATCGTTGCACCCCATCAAGGTGTCGTTCAAGACGACGACGGGCTCTACGTACCCTGTCATTTTCAAGACTGGAGACGATTTGCGCCAGGACCAGCTCGTTGTCCAGATCATCACACTGTTCGATCAGCTTCTGCAAAAGGAGAACCTCGACTTGAAGCTGACGCCGTATAAGATCCTTGCCACGAGCACGAGCGCAGGTCTTTCGCAGTTCATTCCGTCCATGCCTCTGCAGGCGATTGTGACCAAGTACAAGAACAAGGGCCCTGTAGCCCTGACGTATCTCAAGCAAAACAACCCAGATGATAAGGCGCCGCTCGGTGTGCGCAAAGAGGCCATGGATGCGTTTGTCAAATCGTGCGCAGGCTACTGTGTGATTACATATATCCTGGGAGTCGGCGACCGGCATTTGGATAACTTGTTGCTCGCACCAGACGGCCACTTTTTCCACGCCGACTTTGGCTTCATCTTAGGACGCGACCCCAAGCCCTTTGCGCCAGCCATGAAGATCTCGAATGAAATGCTGGATGCCATGGGTGGGACCAACAGTGAGCAGTATAAGCAGTTTAAGCAGTACTGTTTCCTGGCATACTCTGCGCTCCGCAAGTCGAGCAGTTTGATCCTCAACTTGTTTAGTCTGATGGTGGATGCCAACATTCCCGACATTCGTCTGGAGCCGGACAAGGCGGTCGTCAAAGTCAAGGAGAGGCTGCAGCTTGAACTCAACGAGGAAAACGCGCTACGCCATTTGGCAAGAGTGATTGATGATAATCTTTACGCCTTTTCAGGCGTCATGATTGATCGATTCCATGCCATGACGCAGGCGTTTAGGGCTTAGTTCGTGTACATGCTTTGGTAGGCTATACACACCAAAAGAAATAGACGATTTTTCATAGAGCGGGGTGTTGTGGGAGGGTTTTGGAGTGAATGCTGGATTTGCCGGAGTCTTTAGTGATACCCATACAGCATCTGTAGGGCCAGATAATATACATGGCTCGCTTCCTTTACCTTCTTTGCTCAAGTCCTCTTACTTCGACGAGAAAGCCATCTTATGTGTCACCAAACATGAAGACGCCCTTACCAGCTCGGAACCCACCTAGCGTGCCCTGCACGGCCTCCTTGAGCACCTTGTCCTCGGTTTCCCAATCCCACTTGACCTCTTGCACCGGCGCATCCTTGAACTTACCATCCCGAATCAAGCCCAAAATCTCTTCGACCGTCTGCTTCTTGGCGTTGCGGTCTGCATTCGCCCAGCGACTCAGCCAGAACCCCTTGAAGCGCAGGTCCTTAAAAATCAGTAACCCCGTCGGCAGCATCACAGGCTGCTTGGACATGGCGCCGTATGTTACCAGCGTTCCGCTCTCACTCAAGCATCTCGCCATGGCCGTTGCGCTCTTGCCACCCACACAATTGAGGCCTAGCATCAGCGGGTCTTTGCCTCCGCGGGTATACTCTTCTCTCAGCCGCTGCGTAAACCACCGGTCCATGAACTCGGCCTCCGTGACGACGACTGTTGCGCCCAGATCGTAGAGTTCCTTTTTCAGGCTCGCCGTTGCTTCGGCGTCGCGTTCGCGCTCACGAATGACATTGATGCTGCGCAGGCCCCACAGCCGGCCGAGTTGAATCGCCGCGCGCCCGACGCCGCTGTTGGCGCCGTTTTGGATGAACCATGCGCCGCCTTGCGTGGCGCTGTCGCGCTGGTAGGTCTTGACGGACAGGTCAATCAGGTCGACGTAGTCTTTCAGCATGCGGTATGCGCTGCTGGGATTGACGGAGACGGTGGCGACTTGTAGAGGGGTGAGGCCCTCGGGGTTGTCGATTTTGAGGAGGGAAGACTCGGCGTTTTCGACGAGGGCGTGGGTCCGCCATGTGCCGAAGCCGGTGGAGGCGGGGATACACCAGTCGCCCTTTTTGAGGGACGTGATGCCGGACCCGACGGAGAGGACTTCGAGACAGCCTTCGTTGCCGGGGACGGAGGAAGGGGTTGTGGTGCCGAGGACGGTGGTGTAAGTCGGTTTAGCGCCGTAGGTGCCTTGGATTGTGTTCACGTCGGCTGGGTTGACGGGGGCGGCGAGGGTGCGGACGAGGACGGCGGAGGAGGGGATGGACGGAGAGATGGAGTGTGTGTGAAGGCTGTGAAATCATTGTGTGTTAGCTTTTTGTGCCATGTGTCATTGCGGGAACCAGTGAAGGACATACCTGAGGACATCTCCGGGCTCACCGGGCTTGGAGAAGACGAGCGCCTTGGCCTGAGTGTAGCCGTAAGGACCGGACTTGTACCGGACAGAGGCGGCGCCGAGGAGGGGTCGCGAGGATAGCTTGATGGCAGCGGGGGATCGGGGCCGCAGAATCGCTGCATTGAAACAGCGGGCTGGTCTGATGGATGCCATGGCTGCGTTGCTTCTGCCTGCAGCTTGATGATGAGCTCGACGGCAGCGTTGGAAATACCAGATGGCCGAGCAAGACTGGCCGCGCTCGTTTCGGTGGCTGGAAATCGCAAGCTCGGGTCAATGGATATGCATACATAGTATCCTCGCAAAAGCTACATAGTACGTACCGCGGCCACGACATCTCGGCCCCACAGCGGCATGACGTAATTCTGCACGCTACTATGTACATACTATGTAGTAGAATGCCACCGGGGCATGCAGCGCGTCCTTGCATAGGCTAGGTACTTATGTACATGTGAAGACCGTCTGAGAAGTAGGACCCTAACCCTCAATATCAAATTCATCGTCCACGGCGACTCAAAGAACCACTCACTCACCTACATCGGATTGCGATGAGAACCATTTGTTCTATACTCTCCTACTATTTCCGGCTCTTTGTCACACAATTTCTCATTAATCTAACCCCGGAGAAGATCTACTAACAACAAGGGGCGAAGCTGATAATCCATTCTTCCAATTAGCTGAGAATATTCTCACTTCACCCATGAGCACAACTCTCATATCGAGCAAGTCAAAGGGAAAACCAGTGACCAGCACCATGAATTCTAAAGCTACACCTTCATAAAAACTCCATAATCACAGCGGAACCAACAAGCAATGGCTCTTCCAAACAAAGCCCAAGCAGCCGCCGCCCTCTTCCAACCCCGCCAATTCTTCGACGCTTCCTCCTCCATCACCCGCTCCTACTTCCTCGGCCACCACAATGCCGCTCTCGCCCGCATGCGCCGCGTCCTTTCCAATGTCGGCCTCGTCATTGAATGCCGCGACATGCGCGTGCCCTTGACCTCGTGGAATCCCGTGCTCGAGTCCTCTCTCATGTATAACACCGATTTCCGCGAGCGCTCAAACAGCAGCCCCTTCTCCTCACCATCCTCAAATTCTTCTTCCTTCACGGGCAATACCGGGGGCCGCGCCCGCATCATAGTCTACACCCATCGCGACCTCATCACCGACAACAGCAGCATCACCCAAAAAGACCTCACAGCCACCCTCGAAGCCTTCCACAAGCGCGAGCTCAACACCGTCACGCTATTTCACGGCACAGGGACGGAAACGCGCGACACCAAACGCCTCCTCGCTGAAGTGCGCAATGTTGCGCACTCCCAGCATAGCCTGACCGGTCTGCGCGCGCTTGTCGTAGGAATGCCCAATGCGGGGAAATCAACGCTGTTGAATCGGCTGCGCATCCATGGCGCTGCTGCAGATGGGCGAGGCGGTGGTGTGGCCAAAGTAGCCCGCACAGGCGCGGAACCGGGCGTCACGCGGAAACTGGGCACACCGGTGCGGATATTACCCCCCGATGAGCACTCGGAAGGTGTCTATCTACTGGACACCCCCGGTGTGTTTGTGCCGTTTGTCCCCGAGGCAGAGAATATGCTGAAGCTGGCGCTCGTGGGTTGCGTCAAAGATGGACTGATTTCGTGGGTGACGGTGGCGGATTACCTCCTCTACCACCTCAACCTACACGATCCCACCGGAAAAGTCTACGCCGAGTATTGCAGCGAGCCAACCAATGAGGTGGATGTATTTTTGACGGGCGTGGCCCGCCGCACGGGGAAACTTGTCAAGGGCTCGGGGGAGTCGTTGGAGGCTGCAGCGGATTGGATTGTTCGGCGGTGGAGGAACGGAGGGCTGGGAAGATTTGTACTCGACGAGGTGAGTGCGGAAGCGCTGGCGCAGGCACGCAGGAGGAGTTTGGAGCCGCCTGTGAGTATGAATCAGGCAAGAAAGAGGGACAAGGAGGACAGGAAGGAGAGAGCTGCTGCGAGGTATGCTGCACAGAGGTGAAGGTGAAAATGCGGCGTAATCGAAAAAACACCAATGGAACAATGATACCCTGCTCTTGGCGTATGCAGTTGACGTGCCTGACACTTTTCATTTATGCTTCATTGTTGCAATGGTGGCAAATATCAACGATTGTAACCAGAATGTTTTGTTGAAGGGCTGCACGAGAAACCATCCGGATAGCTTCAAGGCTATATAGCTAAATTACAACTTAGCCGCCACAGATGACCCTCAGAGCACACCTACTCTTCTAACTTTAATTTTGTTAATCTGAAAATAATCAAGATCCTACACCTATCACGAGTTCCCGTGATATGTATACATAGTATACATATTTCAGTATACATATCCACAGTGTCTTACTTAATTACGTGCAGCATAATGCAGGGTCTACTTAACTTGAGAACAAGATTCATTCCTCACCAGAAGACTTTTGCTTTCAAGGCTACACTCATTGGCTATATGATAATATCATATATAACTTGCCATGTTGTGTCCTGGCACGTTGGGTGTATCTGGGAGATGAGCCAGAGCCCTTCAAGGTGGTCTACTCCCAAAAGAGAAAATGTATTACTGCAATGAAGCCAAGCCACTGGAGATGTAAAGGTCTTTGTACAGTTGACTCCGTGACCGTTCTCCAAAACCGGTTGGTAATCCTGAATCCCAAGTATTTACTTACAGTTTATGAGGGCCCAGGTATCCGATTGGATGTGAAAGGGAGGTACAGACAGTAGACTTCTTTTGAGAACAGACAGTAGGAAGGCCTTGCAAATGCTTTTCGAAATATGTAGAAACAAAAAACCCCTATAAGCCGAGCCACTCATCAATGTTTGAACTCGAAAGTCCACCTTGAACGCCCAAATTCCCACGCACCCAAAAAGATCATTATTCCCACATTTGGGTATCAACCGTCTTTATATTTCCATGGTCCCCTTGACCACAGGGAAGAGAAGTATATCTGCTATCTGATCCCATCCCATGGTATTGATTGCATTGCCTCTTGCTCCCATTGCATGATTCCCTTCCAAGAAATAAAAAGAAAAATAAAGAAAGTAAAGCAAAAGTCCGCACGAATGACTTTTTGTGGGAACAACCGCATCTTGTCCTAACCTCCAAGTACATTTGTAGAAACCTAGAAGGGCGGTGGATCCCTCCTGATATAGGTCACCACAACACACACCATTGCGCACTTTATGAGATTTTTGCTCCATATTTGCAATCACAAAACGATACGGTTTTGTTGTTATGAAGCAAACTCCTTTTGCCACTTGACCAAATCTCTAGTCAAACGATCCATCATCTCCATTGAGGTAAGCTCCTTGAAATCCTTGGGCGCATTTGTTGAGCCGTTACCAGTGCTATTGGTGATTGTGGTAGAAGGCGGCGCAGTGACACTAAGAGACGGTGGTGCCTTGTCAACAGGTAAAGAAGTCTCAATCAACTCTGCTCCCGCGGACATGACAACCTTGCTTGGCCTGCGGCTTTCATCATCGGGTGGGGTGATCTCTCCTGCCATCTCGACCTGCGTGCGAGTTATGTAGTCGAGCATAGCATGGGCTTTGCGTCGCATGTCAGTCATGGACACCTTGCTGTTGAAGCCACCCTTTGTCCGCGAGTGCGCCTTGGACGAGCCTTCAGCCTTGCCATGGTGGTGCGTGGTGGGACCACCGTTTTCATGGCCCTGGACGTCTCGCGATTGGGATCGTGCTGGAGATGTCTCTTCACGCGCCTCTCTGTCTTTGGTGTATTGGTTTCGGCCTTTCTTTTTGGTCCGCCTTGGTTTTGCAGCTGGTGCTGCAGGTGCAACCGATGGTGGAGTGTCTGGTGAGGGCTGAGAGGAAGGGGGTGGTTGCTCCGGGGCTGACGTAGGAGCAGCCTCTATCTTAGTCTCTACAATTGTTGTTGTGGTAGACAATGTCGTTGTCGTCACCACCTTGTCGCTTATCGTTCGATGCGCTGCGGCCCGTACTGCCAATGGCAACTCTTCCGAGGGGTCCGAGTCGGTATCCGCTTGCAGATCCGAGCCTTTGGTGAGAACCGTGGCTGTGGGCGCGCTCCCGTCAGCTCGTCGGCGTTCAGCTCGGCCGTTTCGTTTCTTTGCGGCCTCTGCCCGCTGGCGCTCGCGCTCTTCCCGTTCTGATTTTTCTTTTTGGTTGCTCTGTGTGCGGGTTAGTCCGCTCCGAGACCTTCTAACACCATTTCGGGAGTTATTGACCTCCTCTGCCTCCTCCGGGTCGGCGTCTGGTTCATTGTCTTGTTCAAGTGGTGAGGGAGATTCGGACTTTGTCCTTTGTCGCTTCAGGGATTCTGTTTTTCTGTTCTCGGTGCTTAGTCGTCACCCTGATTAATCTTGAAGGAAGGGCAACATACTCTTCACTGTTGCTACGGCCCCGCTTTGTCCGCCTGTGGCCGCCCTCTGTGGTCTCGTGGATAGTTTCCTCTTTGCTTGCCTCAATGGCCCGACGCAACTGTTCTTCTTCGTCGTACGCTGCATCTCGACTGTTCATAGTCGACCTCCTCTTGGATGTTTGTGTCAGGGAGGACTGACGACCACTTCTTGTCTCCCGTCCATCTTTGCTGTCACTGCCTTTGGGGGATCGAGACCGGGTTGTTGATTTTCGCTCGTCTTGTACCAGGGGAAGATAGTGTGAGTAGCGTTGCCTTGTGATGCAATCGTGTCAGCGAGATCGACGGAGGGACAGAGAGGGCGCCCCGAGGCAGAAAAGATGAAAGGAAGAAAAGAATCTCGCCAACTCACCCGTTGCTGGCCATGTGTATCCTGTGGAGGTCCTTGCGACAGTCTTCACAAAAGTATTCATCAGGGCTTGCCTCCTCACTCATGATGCCCACGCAGGCACCGTGCTGCCAGATCTTGCAAATGTCACATTGGACAAAAAAGCCAGCCACATCGTCGTTCAGGTCGGAGGTCAAATTGGAATCGACATCAATAGAGTCCTTTGCGGGTATTTTGTCTTGGTCCATAGGCGGGGGCCCTGGGTATTCGTCAAAACCGCAGATGCAACGGACAGCCTCGTCATCTTCCTGGATATCATCATGGTCGCCCGTCATCTCGACTGTAGTGTGGTTCGAGGCAGCTCTTTCGCGTTCTTGCTCGTGTTCTTGGGCCCGGGTGCGGCGACGACGTGTGGGAATCTCGTCTGTGCTTGCGCCCGACTCCTCGGGGGGCTCGTCCGACAGGCTGGGGGTGGATTTTTGAGGCGACGCTGCCTTGTTGAGCGATCTGGTGGCCCGCTCTGGACGACCAGACAAACTCGAGGCGGCAGAGGATTGTTGCGACTGTGTCTGAACCGTTCTAGCACGTGAGCTTCGTCTTGGTGGGGAGTTTCCTGCCATTGCTTGCCCGCCAAGGCTGTCGTGGAAGAGGGAGGAGGAGGAGGGGGGAGATGGAGAAGAACGAGACGACGCGACACGCCAAGGCTGGGACCTGGGTCTCTCTCAAGGGCAGAAAAGAGAGGGGGGGCAGGCGCGTATGCGTTAGAGGTGGGTTGGACCGTAATTTCTTGTGGCTGTGGGACGGGAGACTCGGTTCCAAGAGAATTGTGTGCGTATGTGTGTTGCGGATTGGTGTGCTGTGGCTGGCGGTCTGGACAAGAGAGAGAGAAAGAGAGTCGAGCAGCGGAGGGCTGGCGGGTGACCAAGTGATGAATCTGGAATCGAGGCACGGGGCGGGATGACGAAAGGAAGACTGCTGCTCGAGTACGTGCACAGAGGACGGAAGAAGGGAACAGTAGCTTGGGCTGGTGGTGGTCGAGTGGTCTGCTGGACGAGTAAAAAGAGGAGCAAGGCGAGAGAGTGGGAAAATCCAACGACCAAGAGCCAAATCCAATTCCAGCAATCGCTGCGGCAGTAGTGCACAGCAGCGACCGGCGGAGAAGAGCAGCAGCTCTTGATGGCGCACCAGGGGTCAAGTCAATTGGGAGGTGCTGCAGGCCTGCAAAAAGAAGCGGAGGACCCTCCCACAGAGCAGGGGTCGGTGTGTCGATTTCAGCGGCCTGCGGGGCTGGCACAACAGCGCCCACAGAGTACAGCGCCGAGAGGGGAGCATCGCCCTGGAAAAAAGGCGGGGGGCTGTTGCTGTGGTGTGTGTCCGGTGACTTTGGTGACTAATGATTGAGGTGCGGGTTGGTGAGCGCTAAAATGGTACTGATTGGTGGCCGGTCGCTAGCACTTAGGGCATGTCTCCCGCTAACAGGGACAAACAACGTGCACCGCTGGAGGGCCACTCAGGCACATGCTGCGCACAGCTCTGAAGGGTGCCGCAAACATGGTGACCGGCAAGAGATGGAAATGATGGCAGTCGGGTTGCTGCTCAAGTTGGCGCAGGCTCTGGTGAGCGGATGGACGTCGAGATCGGAAAAGGACCCGTTGGTGGTGTTGAGGGGTGGTGGAAATGAGGGATTGAGGGTTTCGTCAGGAGGAAAGGAAGAATCGGGGGCAGGAGACAAGTGGTGGTGCAGGGCAAGGATGATGACAGAATGCGCTGCCAGCTGGACAATAACCAGGCAGCCAGGTCAAAGCAAGCCTGATGGTACTGCTAAAGTGACTGGGCCAAAGGCCCCCTGGCGGCGCTTATACTAGCACTACTAAGTATGTAATCCGGGCCCTGCCTTACGGCTGTCAATACAGTATTGGATGCGCACACAGCATTCCATACAAACCGTTATCTGATCAGGGGTGGCCACCAAGACATGGCAATATATGAACACGCACTTGACACCTGCTATTAAGCGGACTAGGATGCTTTTTTTTTTTTCAGATAGATTGGTGTTGTAATAGGTTGAGATCTCGTTTTGATAGTGCTCCATGGTGCCTTCTGGTACCTATTGGCCGGCAGTCGATTGAGGCCAGGTGGGGCTGGGGTGAGCTTAGGTAATCTGTCCCGACCGCGGGCCCCAAATCACAGCTGATCCGATGTTCCATGCGTTCACCCAAGCATCAGGGGAGGCGGCAACGATGGTTCAACGACACCACCACCACCAAATCACTGCCGCTGGCCAGCTCGCTGATTCTGCATTGCCCTTTTTTCTTAATTTTTTTTGGCATATGACAACACAACCATTACCGCCTGTGACCTTTCTGCTTTTGACATTTTCTCCCTTGCGCCATTGCTACACCCCATCTAATACTCTTCCCTGGGGCGGTCTTTCATGACCAAGCAGTCGGCACAGATGTAAGTTGGACGATGCACCCTTCTGACGACATCTCGGTTGATTGTCATGTGCTGGCTGGCCTTTCAAATTTGTCCTCCAAGTCAGGGATCGATTGCCTGCCCCATTGCAACATCTGCTGTCCCTCCTCAACCTTGGGGCTGGCTGCCCAGGCAGGCTCCACCGCGGGGGAATTCTCATTACTGCTTTGAGTGGAGTGGGCACACCCTGGCCTTGCCGCCCTTTCTTCGCCTTCGCCTTCACCTTGACCCTGACCTTGGGTCGAGCATATCACACACTCCTTATTTCTGCTCTGAAGCTCTCTGACCACCCTGCCTACTCTAGCAGCGAATTGTCTCGTGTCAATCCCTTTTCAACACAAGCTGTCGACCCTACACTGTGCTTCCAGCGCCTTTGACGACTTTTTGCCACAGAACATCTCATCCACCGATCGTCGCCCGTTTGACCAGACGCGATACACCCAGCAACCAGTAGCAGGCTCCAACATTGCTCTTTTGTTGAATCTGGATCTCGTCGGACCTTTTGGGACTGGCTAGTGATAACTCTACGAGTTTCTCGAAGTTCTTGCAGAGGCCGTTGGCAGGTAGGTATTCTCAACTCCTCCATCCTTTCCCATCCCGGAAGCAAGCAATCTTGAGATCCCACTCCTCCGGCACCTTGGTACAATATTGCGCCCGAGATTTGGTTTCCCTCCGCAGTCTTGACCTGTGCCTGGCCGTTGTCACCATCTGCTGCTCGCTTGCGATGTTGGCAACTGCCGGCTTGGCGAGCCGCCCTATGTGCGAGAGCACACCGCAGCCAGACTTGGAGGGGCTTCGTGTTCCCACCACCTTTCCACCGGGCAGGGCACAACACATCGGTCTCATTGTCTACGTTGTCCTCTGCATAGGGTTAATGTTCCGAGTCGGACAAATCATGCTAAATGACTTGGATGAAGCAGGCCACCACACCAAGATGGCGCCCGATGCGATCGGTTCCACTGCCGCATACCACAACGGTGAACGAGCCAACGAACAGCGTCCCGACCGTCCCATTCGACCCCTCCCCAAGCGCCGCCTTCGCGAACGGCTGTCTCCTGAAGTTGCCAACTCCATCAAGTACCCTCCCGCGCCGCAGACGACGCCCGCGCTTTTCTCGTACCCCTGCAATGTTAAAGGAAGTTTTCTGGAAGAGGATGATGGCAGCTCGGCGGGCCGGGACTCGCAGGCAAATGCACCCAGTCGGCAGTCATTTCGCAAAAATGGACTCACTGCTGAGGGAGGAGAATCGGACAATATGGCCCCGAGGAGGACTGTCGTGCCCCGCCCGCCAACCGAGTTGCTGGGCCGCCCTGCTCGTCTACTACAGCGACCTGAAGTTTCGCGACAAAGCAACACTCCGCAGGCTGCGCCGTCAGCTGCGTCTTCGGCGGACGGATACGACTCGTTCGAGAACACAAACAATAAGAAGAAGCGCAAGATCCCCACCGCAGGGGAGATGAACGGCGCACATGGCCTGGGCGACCATGGCTTGAATGACGCTCATTCTCACCCCGGTGGACTGGCAGTAACTTCTGATCCATCTAGTGAAAGCGGCGGCGGTTCGACATCTGTCCCCTACTATGGATCGGGCGGCAGTTTTGTACCGGCGGGACAGAATGTGTCTGGCCCAGGGCGCGGCCGTTTCGGCAGGGCGAGGAATGCTAGAAGCCCCTTGCAGTCGCTATCGGATGCTAGCGGCAACTGGCTAGGACGAGGCTCCAAGACCCGGTCGTCGGCGTGGTCCCCTCAACCAGGTGAGTGTTGCTTGATGCAGCTACCCGCGCGTCTCCGGCCCAATTCAGCCCGCCCCTTAACGTTTTTGTTTTGCCAACATTCAAAAAAAAAGTAACATCCGCACTGACAAAAATGTTTTGCATTCAAGTACAAAGCACCGGTATCATTTCTAACGCGATTGCAAACGCAGAAAAATTCGTCCCACCAGCTCGCGAGGGACAGGAGAATACCAGTCTACTCGACCAGCATCACTCGGCCGACGAAAACCCTGCCTCGACGCAGTTCACATTTACATGCGACTCTCAGGTGCCTGGCTCGTTGGCTTGGCCTGGTTCTGGCCCCAAGGTATCTGGAAGCGTCCGCGTGGAGCTTGATGTGCCACATGCTGTGCGCAGCTATCCACACTCTCGTGTCGCCCAGACACACCACCAAGCCATGCCAAACGGCTCGCCCGAGGAAGCAGCCCCGTCAGAGAGCAGCCTCCAGGGTGAAGCTCCAGAGTCGGCCAGTTCTGAGCGCAAGAATAGACGACGCCTGGCTCGTGAGCTGAACAGTCAGGCTCGCCGGCGCCGTGAGGAGACTGCTCGGCAGAACCAACAGCACCCGCCGAAGTTCCAAGACCAGTGGATGTGTGAATTCTGCGAGTACGAGCGCATTTTTGGTTATCCGCCTGTTGCGCTCATTCGTCAGTACGAGATCAAGGATCGCAAACTCAGGCAGCAAGAGGAGGAGCGACGTCGCGTGTGGGAGAAGGCCAAAGCTCGCAGTCGCAAGGGCAAGAAGAGTAGGATGCCTCCCAAGAACCAGGCCAACAACCATGCCCAGGTCAACGAGGCGCACCAGGCTCCACCCATGGGCAACACGCACAGCCAGGATACACAGAGTGAGGTCTTTGACGATGAGGAAGATGATGAAGACTACCAAGACCAAGGACACTACCAGCTCGACTCGGAACCCGTTGAACAGGATCATGCAGCCGAGCCCGAAGGTGATCCTGACGGGGGCACCCGAGACGGCGGTACCAGAGTGAAGGAGCTTGAAGCCATCAGCGACATAGCCTAGGATTGCCATGTCACAGCTTTTAAAGTTTGGGATTGGTATTTGTCGCTATGAGTTTCTGTTGGATACCACCTTTAGTTCTCAACCGCCGACAGCACCTTTACAATCTGGGCTTTTGGATGGGGATTTTTTTTTTAAAAAAACACGAAACCATCAGTACCAAAGTCTCATGCTTCGAGCTGCGCAAAATGTTGGAAAAAGAGCATTACATAATGCTATGGACGGTTGATTGGTGTCCAAGCAGGGCTACAGTTTCTTGCTGGGAGACACCATGAGAATCGATTCTCCCCTCTACATATTATACTTGCACGAAAGCCAGAGCAGACAACAAATGGTTATAGCAGAGGCGACAAGTGTACAGTACTGGCCAATCCATGGTCGATCGCTTGATTGCAACCACGGATTCTCAATGTCGTTTTCTGGAGTTATGCTACAGTCTACTCAGCCAGGATGCGATGGAGGGCAGAGCTACCTTGGGGTAGTGACAGCCTATTTGTGCAAGGCAAAATATTGTGTTGTCAACGTGTAACGAGAGAAGCCTTGGTGGACAGCGCAGAGATCTACGCCGGTAGTGCAACGCTGTTTGGTCAAACCAATAAACGAGCCAAGTATGTTTATCTGGGCAGGATGTGTGATGGTCCTGGCCTATTCTGCAGTCGTGAAACGCCGTTTGATACCTACTACTCTGCTGCTATGGCTTTGTGCCAGCTCGAGTCGATTCAGAAAGCCAGCCTACTATCTGTTTTACCACACATGTAGAGCAGCGTACGGTGTCTCACAAAGGGGAGAAGGAATTGACTACTAGTCTAGGTAGGCAGTGCATCCAACCATGTAAGCCTATATTTAGGTGAAGCCGTATACCCTCTGCATACTCACCAGCGAGCGGGCAATAGAGGAGGCCTCCTCTTAGAATACGGCAAGAATATCCCTGATACCCCGACCCATTTGTTTTGAACAGCGATGGCGCTGATGACTGATGTTATTTTTTAAGGTTATTTCCCCTCGGGTTATTTGGAACCTATCAAGGGCCCGGGCTATGACGTCTTTTCTGGCCCCCCTTTTCTATTTTTTATTTTCCTCTTTCCATGGCATGGGGACGATGATCACTACGGCTCGGGCACTAACCCTGGTCCTGGGACTCATTGCCAAACAACGTGCTAAAGTAATGACAAATGACGATCTTGGTGCGTTGTACATTGTACATTGTACTTTGTTGGTGTGAATTTTCAAGCCATGATTCGTGTCCTGGTAATCCAGGTCTCTATCTTGGGGACTTCTTTTTCAGATGCAAAATGACTGGGGTGAGTAGTACCCCCACCCCAAAAACTTATTACTATGTCGTCCTAGAAGAGGCAGGAGGAACCCTTTTTGGTATCGGGATATCCGCGTTACCTACCAGGTTCCAAACTCTCGAGTGCATATTTGCTTTATGTCAGCGCAGGTACATGATATTTTATGTTTGGGACTGCGAATGAAATACGAAGATTCACTATATAGTGTTGCAGCTAACGTAGAAGGAAAAACAAAAAAAAATAGAAAGGCAAGAGTACAGTGATGAAAGCGATGGACCTCTGGAAAGAGATCGCATTTCCTCGGCGGAAAAAAGAAAAGGCCTGGGATACTAGAAAGACAGCACAGAATGTGCAATGACGTAGTGTGACGACCCCCATTTTGATCCCTTGCGAGCGGTGGGACGTGGCCTGTTCCACTAGAGTGGTAGCAGAATGCAGAAACACCGATATGATAGAATCGTCTTTTCTTTTCTTGCAGATGGAGCTAGACTAGGGACTCAGCGAGTATGCAGGGACAGGGCGTCGAAGGAGGAGTCCTGTACATACAGTAGTAAGCAGTTGCATACCCATCGGCATCGGGAATTTATTACATCCAAGTATGAGAATGTCTGGAAGGCTGGTCATGAGAAGGGGTAAAAAGGCAAAAATGAACCAAGAAGGAAAAGCGAGGCTGTCACTGCTTGTTCTACTTTCCATTGGTTTTTTTTTTTTTTTTGGGCAGGACATCCGAGCTGTCCGGTCGAGAGCCAGCCAGCTCTGCGTCAAGCCCAGGATCAGCGGCCCTTTGCATGGTTACTATGTAGCCCAGTGGCCCCCAGCTGGAAAAACCCCTGTGGAAAGGCCTGGCGGGCTGGGCCTAAACGGGGCAAACAGCAGGGCCCTGGGAATGGAATTGGAATTGGTCCCTTGAGGAAACCACGACGGGGGTGGGTCGCTGGGGGGAGGGGGTTCATTAGCGTGGTGCTTGCAGTTTCCAGCTTCC
Organism: Coniella vitis; assembly: GCA_011317545.1. Lineage (NCBI taxonomy): Eukaryota > Fungi > Ascomycota > Sordariomycetes > Diaporthales > Schizoparmaceae > Coniella > Coniella vitis. Next base: position 2,025,168 of record WUJK01000004.1, on the reverse strand, counting down.
TCCAGCGCAAGGGCCGCACGCTGCTCCCCAAGTGCAGTCAGTCAGGCCGTCAATCGTCATCGTCCCGTTAGTTGGTTTGGGTTGGTGTACCGTACTTTCCCACCGCCATCCTCTTGTCCTTTTACTCATTTTTCTGTTCCTTTTCCCTGTCTGGACAGCAATTCCTCCTACGTCCAACCAACTACAACCTTTTCGTCCTAATACACACGCTCTCATACCGACGCATATACGCAGAATTGCCCCGTTCCAGACACAGCATAGCCATAGCCATAGCCATAGCCATAGCGCTGGCCGAACCAGCAATGCGACAGGCTGCTTGCTGACAACAAGGGAGACAATGTTCGGGTCCAAGAAGCATCGCCCGCCGAGCACGGTACGTTTTTCGACCCGAGTACTATGTATTCTCTGTCTTTTTGTGGTCGTAGTACGGTACGGCCTGCCTGGCATGTACTTTCTTTGTGGGAAACATGCTTCCGTCCTGCGAGTCTTATTGGCCTGCCTGTCCTGCGGATCGCACATCCTTTGCCTTCTGGGCCACCGCGATCGCCCCGATTCCTTGTAGGCGGGCGACTGATCCGCCTGAAATGACGGTGTCATGCGCTTTCCCTTTTGCCTTTTTCTTTTCCTTCTTCCTACTCTGTGTACATGTGCCCGGTTGCCCAAACCAGACATCACGATGTGTCTGCTGGGGATTTGACGCTTCATATTAATAATCCTGAACATTGTAGCCGCTCAATGCCTCGACCGCCGATCCATCAGCGGCCCATGCTGCCCTCTCAGCCTTCCACGGCACATCCCACAAAGCCAGCAACTCCTCTCTGAGCGCCGCCGCCGCCGCCGCCGCCCTCAGGGCCCGACCCATCACCCCAACCAACGTCGCCAATGTTCAGACAAAACGCACCCACCGTCGAAGCGCTTCGCAGTCCTCCTCTGTCAGCGGCGCCAGCGCATTTCGCCCCCCGTCGTCGCAGCTCGCCACGCGGCCTGACCTCACGAGGCAGTCCAGTTCCGGGTCCATGACCGAGCGCACGTTTCGCCGTTCGCCATCACCTCGCGTGCACTCACAGAGATCCTTGAGCAACGGAGGCACCCCCAGGACCCCTTACGCCGACATGGAGATCCCGCCGCCCGTTCCAGCCATTCCAGAGAGCATTAATATGGCGGCTGCCAGAGCAAGAGGTGGGACAAGGCCTGCCAGTTTGGCAATCATGACCACGCCTGTTAGGACAGCGTCGCAAAAGATGGCGGCAGGCGGCCACGGCCAGGAATCCGGAGCATGGTATGGAGCTGCGCGGGTGGGCAATCTCGACAATATCAGGTCCTCGGATGCAGTCATGTCACAGCCAAAGGTGCATTCAGCATATGCCGCCGAAGCACTGCCAAAGTCACATGAGCCGATGCCAGAGAACAGATTAAGCTCAGACAGTTGTGAATCGCCCGTCAACTTCTCGTACCCTGCGCGCGTGCGCGTCGCTTCACCAACCCAAGAAGCGCCACCGCCGCCTCCCTTTAACGAACCAAAACCCAAAGCCAAGAGCAGAAGCTCAACAACCACTTCGCCGCAACGAGGAAGCTCGGCTAAGCAGACGTCACGGCCGTCATCACTGCCAGCAACGCTCGCGTCCGCCGACCAGACGCTCGTCTACGACCCCAATTCTAGGAGGATGAGGCCACGGGCTGAAATGGTCGCCGTTGCGCAACAGCTGCAGGCGATGGCAGAGGCCAAGCCCAAGAAAAAGTCCATGTTGAGCAAAGCAGGTACCCATTTGGCTAGGGGCACTGTGGGACGCGCTCACGGCACGGCAGTGGATAACGGTGTGCCCAATGAGGCCCAGATCGCTGCTGCTGCTAGTCTCAAGTCGCGTCGCGCCGGGGAAGAAAAGCCTCATTTCCCCGCGAGTCCAGAAAGGTATCCTCAGGTTGAAACGTCACACGCATTGCCCCGGGGGCATCATGAACAGTATGAACATCACGAACAGTACGAACCGTACGAGCAGCAGCCATACCACGAACATGACGAACAGTACGGGCAGCCTGCCCTCGAACTCGTCGCTGAACAGCAAAGACCGCAGCCAGAACGGAGAGCAGAAGACCACGTCCGATCGAACGAGATATCCATGTCGCCTGCTTCCAATGCACCCGAGCTCGATCCCTCTCCACTCCCTAGAGGGCCGGAAGGCGGCATCCTGCGCAGGTTGCCGTCCGTGGTTCGAGAAGAGGAGGAAGAATCAGATTCAGATGGCGCCTACGAAGCACCCGCGACGGTGACGAGTACAGCCGCCGCCCCTGGGAGACACAATATATATACCCATGGCGTTCCATCGCCGCCCCACAGCGAAAAGACAGACGACTATGCCCACGATGGGCCCTCGTCGGCCGCTCCTTTTGAACCCTCGGCGGCAGCAGCAGCAGCAGCAGCAGCTACGGCGTCGCCAGCGTCTACAGTCACTTGGGAACGGCCATCGTCTACTACAACTCACCAGGTCCGCCAACAATCAAAGAGTCCAGTGCGGAGTGCTCGCTTCGGCCCTGTCCATGACAGCCTGGTTGTCAAACACGAACCGCCCTCCAGATCCATCTCACCTCGCAAATCTGCCCTGAAGCGCAGTCCATCTCGTGGAGCATCTCCTGCAGGTGAGGCATCAGACACATCCTTTGTCGAGTCTTCGGCTCCCGCACAGGAGGCACCACCACCACAACGGAAAAAGTCCGTCCGCGTCAGTTTTGATGATGAGCACACTGTTGTGGTAGGCGAGTCTACCGCCCGTAGCGAAGGTGAGAGCCCCGTGCCACCGAGTCCGCAGACTGCTGCCGCTGTTTCACGGCGGCCGTGGTACAGCACACTGGGCATTTCCAGGAAAAAGGGCGCCATGCCGCTCGAAGAGGACGAAGTTATGCAACCGCGGCCTGCACTGCCGAGCTTCGGCAGCGTCAGAGGACGAAAATCATCGCCCAAACCGCCAGAAGAGCGCCCGCTCGTCCGACCTCACGAGCCAATAGGCGAAGATCGAGATTCACCAAGTCCAGAACTGGAGAAGAAACCTGCTTTTGCTGCCGCGTCTTCTTCCCTTGGACAATCTAGCGATAGGGCTTTGGGTGGGATCTTCCAAGAAGAACAACAGGCCTCTAGAACTGGGGCTAACATTTCCAAAGTGCGAGAACCGCTACCGCCGGTTGTCACCTCTGTTGAGGGGACAGGGTATCAGTCGGAAACGGCGAGCTCGGACGACGATTCGGCGTTGCTGGCTGACACGCCCAAGTTGGAGGGCGAAGATAGCCATATTAGCCAAGCATCGACTCTTGTGCCTGAGCTGCCGCGCTCAATTATTGAGTCCACCATACTTGTACCGGCAGATGACACGAAAGAGCCGGTTGATGTGAAGGATTTTGTGGGCCCGACGACGGCGACGGCGACCACACAGCCAAGTATACCACCTACGATATCACTTACGCAGCCAAGCCCTGGGCCTGAATTGGAGGTAGACAGGGAACGTACTTCCTATCTACATTTTCCAGGTGAATTCCCAGACACAGAGACTGAAACGGATGGTGAATTCGTACCTGCACGGGAGAGTGCACTGGAGCCGGCCATCCAGGAACAGGACACGACGGTTACGCCGCATACCCCTGGCACAGTCCGAGCGGCTCAACCGGCGGTCACCACAACAGAAGATGTCACTAGTGATTCCGACACTGGAAACAGTGTGTACAGCGATGCGTACGAAGACCTCGAAGACCTCGAAGACCCCGTTGACGATGGATTTCTATCGCTGGATGCGGTTGTCCAGGCACCGAGCAGCCCAGCATCACCTCGTAGCATCCTAAGCAATTCAGGGCCTTCTCGAGCCGAGATGACTACTCCTACTCCGCAAATGTACAGATCCGATGACACGCCTACACCTAGAGCGGCAGCGCAACATGTCAGTGCGGCACCCTTGGAAGCGGAAGATCCGTGGGCGGCGGCCAAGGCATACTGGAGGAGTCTTTCTGCCGAGAAGCGGGCCCAGCTGGAGATGGAGGCTGCGGAAGAGGCCGGAGTGGAGGCTGACCAGGAAGAAGTAAAGTCACCAGAAGCCAAAAAGCCGCGGCGTAAGAAGTCGGTTGAAAAGAGGAACGCGGAGAAGAAGGTTATCGATCAGCAACGGGTGGCTGTTGCTGCTGCTACTGCCGTGGATACGCACCGGACGTATATGGTCAAACCTGGAACTAAGGCTGGGCGTGACGAGTATGTGACGAGTGCGGAAAGAGCTGTCGCACTAGGCCAGCAGGCGCAGCATCAACAATCAGGGCGTGGTAAAGGTGAAGGAGGGATGCACTTGCGCAAGACGATGCGAGGGGGACCGTCAGATGATACGCCTGTTGTGGAAGAGGCACCAGCTACTGGAACTCACTTGCGCAAGTCCATGAGATCCGAAGGGGTTCCTGCGCAAGCAGCTACGGTGTCTAAGCAACGACCCGTGTCGCACCAGCCCCCTGCAAAGAGATCGGCTGAGGATAACAACAAGACGGTGACAGGAAAGCAAAAGCATACAAGAAGTATGTCTGAGGGCGCGGCGCTTAGCCAGATCACGATGGAGAAGATGCAGCAACAGCGACAGCAGCCGACGCTGCGTCGACGGGGCTCTGACTCGAGCACAAGCAGTTTCCAACGAATACGTCCTCAGGCGGCTGGATTTGGTTTCAGTCGCAAGACTATGCGAACGCCAGCAGGCCGTCCTGGAGGAGGCGGGTCTGGATCGGTGGACGTCGATGACCCGTCGAGCCGGTTGTCGTCGCGCCGCGCCATGTCGCCTACTTCTCAGCTAGGATCAGGCTCGCATATGCGGACGACATTGCGGGGGGACCAATCTTCACAGCAGCCTTCTGGTGCCAGTCGACGGCGGCGCGGCTCAGAGGACTCGGGACGGGGCTATCTACGCTTTCCCGCTGGATTTGGCAAGGCCTCCTCGTCAACGGCGGGCAAGAAGGGAAAGATGCTGTCGCGGTTTGGCGATGACTCGAGTGATGATGACGAGTATCATGCAGTTTCCGAGGTAGCAAAAGGCGCAGGTTTACGCTCTGGACGATTCACGAGCCGTTTTGAGGACTCGAGTGATGAAGAGGAGGAAGTCGTCCGTGCCAAGCCTCGCTCGCGACTTGGTGAGATTCCCGAGACGGTACGTGGTGGCGGGAGGACGCCGAGTCCGCCGCTGCCGGAGGAAATGGAGGAAGACGAGGAAATTGAACAAGAAACTGGTGGGGGGCACAATCCTGGCGCTAATCGTGTTGTGTCTGCTTCTTCTATCGCTGGGAAGAAGCTTCACCGAGGGGCTGTTCGTAGCGCTTCAGCAGAGCCGAGTAGTCCTGCGTCGTCGAGGCGGAGCGGGTTCATGTCGTCTGTTCTTCGACGGGGCAAGAAGCATGATGCTATTGGTAGTGGTGTTGGCGGCGGGTTGCAAGAGGAGGAAGAAGAGCATGATCAACAGCCACAACACGAACACCAGCACCATGCGTGGCCTCTACACCATCACGGTCCCGATGATCAAACCGCCCAGAATCCAGAGGATATGGATGTTGGGCATAACACCCAAGACACAGCAGGTGCTGGCGGTAGCACAAAAGCGGTACTAGGACACTCACAGTCCTTGACGACGCTGCCGAGGCCTGGTTTTCGTATGAACCGGACGATATCGTCGACGAATGGGACGGTTCGGACGGATAGCTATGCTGTGGATGGCGGTCCTGGAGGTGACATGAAGAAGAGGAAGAAGAAGTTTGGAGCGCTGAGGAGGATGTTGAAGCTTGATGACTAGGATGTCTCCGAGTGGATGTGTCGAGTGGACAGAGGGAAGAGACAAGGGAATGGCGAAAGGAGCAAGATGCAGAAAAGCAAATTGAGGAAGAAGGCGATGGGGGCTTGTGAAAGGCGGTGGTGGCCGCTTGTGGTGAGTGTTCATTGTGATGTTCGGTTTGGGTGAATGAAAGTGCGTGCATAGGACGTGGGAAACGCGAATGCGGACACACACCAACACAAGGACACGACAGTCGTGCGAGGAGAAGAAGGGAGAGAAGATGCTGCGTCTTGACGCAACAGACCCTCTACGTTTTACACTGTCTTTTGATCTTTTTCTTTTTTTTTCCCCCTTTTTTTTCACGCCTTGCCTTGGGTACGTTGAGTTGGCAAATTTGGATCTTGCCATTGATGATGAACACACACGCGCACACACACATACACGGGGGTTTTTCTTGTTTTGTTTTTGGATACCCAGTTATAAAAGAGGGTTTGGTGTTTGGTTGGAAAAGAGATGAATTTGGTGGGTAGCAGGGGTTAGAATTTGTGGGGGGGGCTTGAAAGTGAATATAATAATACTCCAATATGGTAATATTGAATACTTGTATTAATGATGACAATGAAGATTGAGGAGATGTGAGATGCATAAAGCATAAACTTTAAACTGCAGGATGGACATAGTATATATATATGTGTGTATATAGACTTCTTATCTTCGAAGCGGATGTGGAAGAAAGGCTGAAAGGAGCCATCACTTTAGAATGAAGTCCAACCCCCCCCCCCCCCCCCCCGAAGAAAAAAAGAAAAAAGAAAAGAAAAGAAAAGTCCAAGGGAAAGCAGACGCACAAGCTACTCATTGGACGAGAACGAGAACATGGAAAAGAAAGAAAGAAAAAACACAGAATACATCAAGCACACTGACATGATATATTCCAAAACATACTATGATATTTTAGACTTTGCTATTCATGCAGGGAGATAGATGGGTTACGGTGGTATTGCAGCATACCACGCTGCCCCCCCTCCTCTTTAGAGAGAGAGAGAGAGAGAGAGATTCTAGAACGTGCCTTTTGGGGACATGTGCTATGTATATTGTAGAGGCTGGCGATTAAGCGTGCATATACGGGAATTGTTGTGCAAAGGAAAAAGAAAAAAAAGTATTCGGTTAAATCGCGGCGTGTAAACGAATAATTCATGATATTTACAAGACTGCTACGAGAGGCATTATATATTTGTATATACATGAAGTGATGAGCATCAAGTTGGTTACTTGACATAGATTGGATTCACCCCAGTCATGTCGGTAACGTGGTGTAAAGTGAGTGAGCAACAGGGTAGGAGAGAAGCATACTACGTAACGATCAAGGGAAAAGGAGGAGGAGGAGGAGGAGAAGGAAGGGCTAGAGTCTGTGGAGGGGCAAAAAGACACCCCGACAGGTTCAGCACAACAGCGAGGGGGGTATATACTCTGTGCTCGCATCTCTACATGATACTTGATGATCAGCACCAGAAGAACGCCACATAATTACTCAGGATAAGGAAGAAAAGAAAGTATCAACGGCTGGACGGCTTGCCGGCACTGGGGGTTGAGACATCTGCATATATAGCGGGAAGGCACGCAGCGGTAGCGACTGTGCAGCAGTACTTGATACTTGGTGATTACATAGTATCGTGGGAAATAAAGAAGGAAAGTCTTTCTCTGTTACTTGCTACTTGCCATAGTACTAGGATACTTACAGTAGTATGCCCAGATCTGGCGCGCGTGAGACGGCAGTTTCCCCACTCACACCCTCGCCGCCGCCGCCACCACCATCGTTGGGTCAAGCACACCCGCCATAAGTATACAGTAGGTCGCGCCTGCCACTTCCGTTGTACGGACATGGTTCCCCGTGTGCAAAGAAGCATCTACTTGTGCGGTGCTAGAACCCGGGCCACGCGCCAGGCTGACTGCTGCCCTCTCTGGGCGGTGGTGGCTGGTCAGTGGTCTCGTGGATTGAGCATAAGCATAATATCTTGACCACCCAGCACTTTTGTTTTACCTACCATCCACTTGCTTGCAATTGATAGCACTCGACCCACAGACACTTGTTGCCGCAAACATGTCGGTCCAACGCACCGCCACAGCCCGCCTCCTCACGGCCCTCGTCACCACTCGCTCAGTAAACCCCCTTCCTTCTTCGTTTGCTTCTTCCTCCTCCTCGCGAGCACCCACCATCACAACCCCCAAAGCAACACGATCTTTTTCCGCCACACCACTGCGCAACCATGCCTCCAACAAGAACAAGAGCGAGCCCGCCCACGCCGGAGCCTTTGCGCGCACTGACGACAGCATCACGGTGCAGTACCCCGACAGTGACGAGCTACCGAGCTCAGAGCCCGCGGCAGGCGGTGCGGGAAGGCGGCATCCCAACACACTGGCTCTGTTCTCGCTGGAAGGGAGGGTCGGTGTCGTCACCGGAGGTGCGCGTGGCCTGGGCCTTGTCATGGGCCAAGGGATGGTGGTGAGCGGTGCTGATTTGGCGATTGTGGATCTTAACAGTGTGTTGATGTTCCTCCTTCTTCTTCTTTTTTTTTTCCCTCCTGTCCTTTCGTTTTCTTTTACTTTGGATGAGATGACGGGAGAGATGATGGCAACTTGTGGGAAGAACCATACGAGAATTACTGAGATTGGAGGCGGGATGGTTCAAGAAAATGAAGGGCTCAAGAACCCGTGAGATTTGGAGAGATCATGAGATGCGTTATACTGACTAGCCATTCATCACAACACAGAGGACGAGGCACAAGTGCAAGCCAAAGCTCTCATGGCCCAGTTCAAAAAGGACAACCCCAACGCCAACAAGTACGGTTCCTACTCCCTTCTTTGCTTCAGTCCACTCATCCCCCCAGACCCGATAGCAGACAACTGAACCTCCTACAAAACAGGCTACCCAAGGTAACAGCTCACTACGCAGATGTCAGCGACCCAAACAGCGTGGCGGCCTGCATCGCCGAAATCCTGCAAGCGCACAGCAAGATCGACAACCTCGTGACGTCGGCCGGCTTCACGGAAAACTACCAGGCCATCGACTACCCCATCGACCGCATGCGTAAGCTGTTTGCCGTCAACGTCGACGGAACCTATCTCTTTGCCACGGCCGTGGCGCGTCACCTCATGGAGAGAAAAGCAAATGGAAGCATGGTCTTTATTGGTTCCATGAGCGGCGCCATTGTGAATGTGCCACAGCCACAGGCGTATGTCTTGTTTCCAAACTCTGTTACTTGAACTTGTTCGAGCAATCCTTTCAAATCCGAGCCACCACTGACGGACAATACGCGTATGCTTTCTTTCCCCAAAAACAGACCCTATAACAGCGCCAAAGCAGCCGTTCGCCATCTCGCCGCCTCACTGGCCGTGGAGTGGGCACACGCCGGCATCCGCGTCAACTGCATTTCTCCCGGCTACATGCTCACAGCTCTGTAAGTGCATGTTCTCGTTCTAGGCTGTAGTTCCTTCTTTGTTGCAAAACAATTCCTAACCTCACCCTCACACACAAAACCAGGACCGAAAAGATTCTCAGCGACAACCCAGACCTCAAGCAAAAATGGACCTCGCTCATCCCCCAAGGCAAAATGGGCCGTCCAGAAGACCTCATGGGCCCCGTGACCTTTTTGCTGTCCGATGCGGCGAATTATGTCACGGGAGCGGATTTGAGGGTTGATGGCGGCTACACTGTAACATAGTCTTAACATTGAGCGTCTCTCAATGGCGAGCCTTTAAAACTATTTAGGGACACAAGGTTGAAAGCTGTAAAGGGCCAGGGAGTTTAGGAGATTGTGTGGGAATTATGCCGAGCTGGCTATGTTTGTAACGTTGATATGCTTAATATGATCATGGCGGTCTACACTAAGAGGATAATGGACATCTCTTGGGCGACCAACAGCAGACAAGAGGTCACCCAAGTGAGTTTGTATATACACAAGTTCAACAGTATCAAGTGTAACCATTATATCTATCTACAAAAACCACCACAACCTCACATCTCTCACCGAAACCAGGTAAAGCAAAAGAAAAAAGAAGAAAAAAAAAGTCCACAACCCCACCACATCAATCCTATCCAAGCAAAACCCCCACAACGGCTCGAAAGGGCTTCTTACAAACCTCCAACACCGCTCTCTTCCCCTTGCCCTTCCCTCCCGTCATCACACCGCCCTCCACACCACCACTCTCCCCAGCCATCTGCCCCTTCTTCCTCTCCTTCTTCTCCAGCTCCTGCTCCTCCTCTTCCTTCTCCAACGCCAACACCTCCGCCAACCCCGTCTTCAAATCCACCGCACCGGCATCCCTCCACCACGGCTCCGCCCGCCCCCTCACGATCTTGTGTCCCAGGTAAAACACCAGAAACATCGGTATCCCGATATACGCCGTAAAGAAGCCCGAAACAGACCAGCTTCCGGGAAAGAAGACGCCAAAGCCGTTCAACAGCCCGAATGCCGCAAAGAAAACCAGCGCAACCCACGCGCCCCACGGCTGCAGCCATCGACTCGTGTACGGCAGATCCCCGCCCTTGACATCGACCCCTTGCGCCGCACACGCTGCCCGGAAGCGCAGGAAAATGATGCAGCAGCAGACCCAGCTGATGAAGCCCGCCGTGTTGAGCAGGCTGACGAGCCAGTTGAAGACGGTCGAGGCGCTCGACGAGCCGACGCTGAGGTAGGCGAGGGGCGCAAAGCACGCGCTGGCCAGGACGGCGTAGTAGGGGACCCCGCCGCGGGTGCACCGCTTGAAGATGGCCGGCGCGTTGCCCGCGACCGCCATGCTGTACAGCGAGCGGCTGGACATGTACAGCACCGAGTTGCCGCTGGACCAGGCCGATGTGATGATGACGGCGTTGATGACGCTGTCGAGGCCGTGGATCCCGGCGTTGCTCGTGGCTACGACCCAGGGCGAAGCGGCTGCGCCGGATCCGCCGTCAGTGAGGCGCGGGTCGTCCGAGGGGCAGATGACGCCGACGGCAAGGGCGCCGAGGCAGTAAAAGAGGAGGAGGCGGTAGATGAAGCGGGTGGCAGCTTTGGGGAGGTTGCGGCGCGGGGACTGCATTTCGCCCGAGGTGATGACGAGAAGCTCGGGCCCAAAGTTGAAAGAAAAGGCAGAGTAAATCATACTGTAGAGGAGGGCGCAAAACCGTCCTCCAGCGCCGGGGACGAGATACTCTTTTGTGGCGGCGCCAGGGGGCGTGTTCCAGAGCGTGAAGTAGAGGGGTTTGTGATTGGGACCGCCGCCAAAGAAGAGGATGACGGAGAGGATGAGAAGGCCGACAATGGTGAAGACTTTGATGGACGCGAACCAGAACTCGGTCTCGGCGTACGCTTTGACCGGCATGAAGTTGAGGGCGATGATGAGGACGAGCATGATTCTGGCAGGCCGTGTTAGTGCTCTGGTTGGATCGTCCAGCGAGAGACAGTTTGCGTGTGGAAGTGGGAATGGGACGGCAACGACAACATACGTGATCCAAACGGCCACGGGAATCGTATTGGGCCAATAATTTATCACCACAGCGGCTGCTGTGATCTCAAAAGCTATGCCAATACCCCAGATATACCAGTACATCCTATATGTCCTGTCAGTCCATATGTTCCTGTCCACTTGAGCATCTCGTAAATAAGCCTCGTGATGGCAATAGAGTAGCTGCCCCATAAGCTCCTCGAGCAAGCCAAAGAAGACGATAAAGACGACTTACCATCCCATTGCAAAGCCCAAACTAGACGACACCATGCGATTTCCATAGTACGCCATTGACACGCCAGGGAGCGGCATGTACGTGTTGATTTCGTTTGTGGCCGTTGTGATGAAGTAAACCAGCACGCACACCACAGTATAGCCAATGAAGAGAAACGCCGGCCCAACCGTTGCCAAAGCGGAACCCGTTCCGACAAAGAGGCCAGTTCCTGTAGGCGAGTTGGAACAAATCGTCAATATCCTCCTCATCAGTTTCACAACAGTCATCCGCCTGGGTCCAGGCCCCACGAAGAGGATCGCGTCCAACACCGTCCCCTTGCGTGGATGGGGATACCATGCAACAAACAAGCAAAACACAACGCACCTATTGTACCCCCAATTGCCAGCATCTGCGCCTGACGCGACTTGATACCGCGCTGCGTGGTGGTACCTGGGGGATGGGCACCGAGCGCGCCCTGAGCAAACGCCTTGGACGTGCCGTCCGAGATGGACTCGGTACACTTTTTCATCTTGTCATGATCGCTTCCACCCGACAGCGGGGGGGAAGACCCGTCCTGGCCGAGGGTGAATAAGCCTGCAGCCATGAATTCAATCACCTCTTTCAGCCTTCCTTTCTCTCGCGCTCTCTCTCTCTCTCTCTGTGTGTGTGTGTGTGTGTGTGGTGTATGCTGTCGCGGTTGCTATCGTCTAGTGGGTGCTTTGTCCAAAGAGGCCCTCTTCCACTGTGCTAGAGCAAATGTATAAAATGAGAGGAGACGATTGGTATGGTCCTCGGTATCAAGCGAAAAGCGATAGTGGAAGAGTGAGATACCGCTCAAGTCTATACAGCATTTTGAGTGGCGTGGCTTTGCTTGGGGGAGAGAGAAAGAGTCACAAGAAAAACTGGGACCCACCCAACGACCACATCGGCGCGCGCGAGACAAACCTCACTCACAGCTTTACTATGGTTCTATGGCCCCGGTGGAGGTCTCGCTCATGCTGGGTCCATTGGCTAGAGAAGGGGATGTACATGCTGACATGGTAGGAAAATTTCCACAATTCTCCCCCGTTGGCGGCGGTTCCTGCTGTTTAACGGGGGGGCTGCAAATATTTTGTTAGTTAATTAGTGCCACCATCGTGGATTCTCGGATTCGTTGTGCGCACGACTCGTAGCGCCCGCAAAAGTTGACAGGGCGCGGATTTTGCTGGGTCGACTCGCTGTTTTACGTAACACTCTTGCTTTTGACGTCGTCACTATATATAGAGCCTGGCCACCACCACTGTGTCCTGGTTGTGAACCGTTGTATGATTTGCTTTGAAAAGCTTCAAACATTGAACCGCAACACGACATGGCAGCAAGAGCAGCGTGGTCGTTGTGAACGGGCCTGGCAGAATCAAGACCTGTTAAATATACACATCAGCGATGCTTGTGGCTTCTGGTTGCTGCGCGGAATTCGGCGCAATTCACACACTATCATCCATTAAAGTGTGTTGATTCACGGCAATGGCTGTCTCGATCCTGGGTTGTGCTCATCGAGTAGAATAGAATCGACTCGAACGGAACTTTGTCTTGGTGAGGTACGCTTCGGTATACTGTGTTGCTGCTCCTGTTTTCCCAAGTGGCTCTTGTCCACTTGACAGCTGCATAAGATTAGTGTTGGCCCTTCACAATCCTGTCAACACACCATCGACGACTACAGCTTGTTAGACACGTCACGCGTATCATAGCATCATGCAGCATTCCCAAAAACAAAAGCACAGCGCAAGAGCTCGCCTGCTTTGCGGGAGCTGCCCTGAGACTGGCGCGTGCAAAACAAGATTCTCAAGAGCAAAGGGACGAGGGAAATGGAATCCCACGCCATGCTCCTCAGTCGGTCGGCGACGAAACCGTTTAGTGACACCGGCCGGCGCCTCGGAGTATTGACTTGGCAGCGGGGATGCTGTGCTTCTCCGGACCAGGGGCGGGGGAGGCCTGTTGTAGCGGCGGGTACTTTACCAACCCAAATATCTCTCTACTTTGTGTACGTGCATCATGCAGCCCCTCTGGAGCCACTGGAGCACATACTTGCGCCGGAAATGCATCAACACCCCAGGCTTGGAGGGGGCAAACCCCGGGGGCAGACCCCAGCGCAAATTGGGAAACAACACAATGCGCAGAAGGGTACAGCATTAGTCGGTGAGGCAGAAGGACATGGGTTCTCCTCGCCCTCTGCGCCTCGCGTAGGGATCTGGACAAACAAAAGAAGCCAGTGCTTCCCGTAGGACAACTTTGAGCCCATGTGTCGCCCAAACCTCGGACGCTCCCAGACGCCTCGGCCGAGGAGGAGGGCGCAGATCTGGTTAGCTGGTCCTCACCGAGGTGCAATTCCTCCGTCTATGGAGTCTTGTTTGTCGCATACACCCAGATTAGGCAGTTGGGGACAAACCCCCAGTGTCAAAGAGAACACGACCATCTCATTGCCAAAGAGCCGATGTTGTGCTCAAAAGGCAGAGCACATGACCACAACGAACAACGGGCACAGGCCTGCCCAAACACTCCGGTCATAAGTACTACAACCATGTACTGTCTAAACGACGTGCCATGTTAATCACCCAGAGTCTCAATGGCGGGCCTTGTGTGACGCGACCATGTTCCGCTAGGACTGGCGCCAAAAACTTGCTGCAGGTACTCAAAGGATGCACAATGCACAATAGACTCGGGCTGGCAGGCGGGGTGCCTTCTCAGCCCCCAGTCTCGGGCACGTGGACAATAAGATCTAGTGATCTGTGGGGGTCATCCAAGTACCTAGGCTAGGCCACAAGGTCAGTAACTACCACACAACAACATTGTTGGAAGGAAATGCATGGTGGCGTAAGCGTAGCGCCATGCTTAGCAGTGACCATGTCAAGGATGACAGACGCGGTTGAGGGCTAAGCAAGAAAAAGCAAGAGAGATTAATGTTTCGGCCTGCTGTTTTCTTGGACACACGCATTCATGACAGCTGAACGAGATAGCACGGTAGGCCGGACCGATCAGGATGGCAGCCCGTTCACAGGAGCGCATAACAAGCGGTGATCAGAAGGTGGTCTTGCAAGGATGTCCACGATGAGTGCTGCTTTTTGGCTGATTGGTTCTCGGGCGGTATGGTTTCCTTGCGCAGACAGGGCTTCTTTTTCGAGAGATCTGCTTGCCAACAGACAGTGTGTACTGTTTGTGTGCATGTCTTCGTACCCTGCGACAGGACAAGGCTCGAAAACAAAGAGGCCGGGATTCAAGAGGAATAATATATTGTAACCTGTTTCGCATGTTTTGGTTTTGCGCTGTGAAGCAGACAGGCGGTAGGGGGAGATGAGAACGTAGTTTGACCCGACTGGATGCAAAGTACCCAAGGTATGCATGTCCCACCGATGGCGGGGGTCACACGACCTCGGAAATGCGCACACAAGCTGATCAGACGACACCCTTCGGACAAGGCTGGCGTATCCTGTACACTGTACACTGTACATTGCCCAAGCACACGCACACGCACCACGAGGGCCGCGGTCTTTTGCCCGACTCCTGGCTGGATAGGCCCCCATCAACCTCGGACTTATTGTCGCGTGTGTCTGGTCGGTCAGGCGTTGGCGATCAAGGCGAGCCGCAACCCCGACAAAGAGCCGTGCACAGGCTTTGTCTCGGTGGAGAGCGAGGTGGAGAGCGCGCAGTGAGACAAGACCCCTCACGAGACGTGTGAAAAAGAGATGAGGTGCAGGAGTAGCCCAGTATTTGTGCTGGCTCGAATGCGCGTTGCAGATTGGAAACGGGGGCCAGGAAGCAGGCCGACACGCAGGCGCAAAGATGGGTAGCGGAGCCGAGTCCCTCCCTGTACGACATTGAAGGCGCTGTCTGCTAGGCGAGGATGGGTCCTCACGCGGCTCGCAGTACTACTTTGTGTGGACTCTTCGCGAGAGGCTGCATATCAGCTCTGGGGGCTCGTTTTGGCTTCGCCGAAGGGTTTCCTGTATGGAGAGGGCCGTCCTGTGGAAGAGCTGGGACAATGTGAGTCGACTTGCAAGACCTTGGAGAGCAGAGAGTTAGCTGGGGCACGGACAGCCGGGGATTCTGGTCATGCCAGAACCAAGTGGAAGGAAGAGGAAGGGTGAAGGATGAGGAGACTCCGAAGAAGGAAGGAAAAAGATGACAAAAACAGCCAAAAAGAGCCCTTGTGGGCTGCGCGTCGATGACCAGAATATTGAGCTGCGTCTGCTGCGCTGTTGATACGCACCACGCACCATCGGGCAGCCAAACCCGAAATCACGAGCTTGAAAGATGGTTGATAGCAAAAAGCATCTGTCAGCAAGAACCAAAGAGCAGGACAGCAGGGCCAGGGCGGCATTCTAGAACAAATGGAAAATAGCACACATGTGCCGTTCGAGGTACCAAGTACATAGTACATGGATAGTACCAAGTTAAGTGAAGTATGCGGTGTTTTGCAGGATGGAAGCGTGGGGCCGCTGCAGCAGCCCCTCAGTTCAACAAAGTCCAGAAAGCGGCCGGCCCAAGTCGGCGACTCCCACTCTAGCTTCTGTTGCAGGGGGGGCTGGTCAAGGGCACGGATCCGAAAGGCTGGCAATCGGAGACGTGGACTCTTGGGTACCGGTTCTATGTACACAGTACCTACCTAGTACATAGTACGATAGCCAACCAACCCCCGCCCGCTAGAGGTGTCGAGCGTGGGGTGCAGGGCAGGCGGAACCCTCGATTGCTGCCCGATATTTCGCAGCTCTGATACCATGCAAGTACGAAGTAGCAAGTATCCAATGTACCTGACTGACTTTGTATCCCATGGATATCCATCATGCCACTCACACACTTTTTGCACCACAGCCGTGTCAGTAAAAGGTTGGCAGAGGCCCTGACTGGTGTGAGTAGTATCGTCTAGTATGTAGCTGGGCAGATGACCTCGCGATTCCGCAAAAGGTCATGGCAGCGGCAATGGCATTGTTGCAGGAATGCGATCTGCCCGCGCACACGGTGCAGGCCTTGTACATACATAGTAGTAAAAGCTCGCGGGGTGCGTGCCGTGTCAGTATCTGCACAAATACTTGGCTACCTACCTAGGTGTCTCTAGGTAGGTACTGGTGGTAGTATAAACCGTTCTCGGCATCTGAGTACCATGATCGATCATGGGCCGGTACTATGATTCACTCTGAGGTTTATCATAGTGCACCAAACCCCACCAATGAAACTCTGGCCCTGAGCTGAGGGCGGATTCCTTCCTGCCCAGCACATGTCCAGATGAGATTCATAATGGCATCTGTTGCTTTCTCTGATGTGAGGAAATCCCTCCGCCGGTCGATATGTACCGAGACTTGGCTGTTCACACGTTGCATCCAGTGCAATTCATGTCCTTGCTTTGGCTGACCTGTTAACACAAGTGTACATGGAATATTCCCCGGAATGCTACGTCCTGCCACGCGGTTGAATTTTTTGATAGTCACATGGGAGACCTTCAGCAGTTGCCCCCCCCCCCCCGGCCCACCCTGGGCTCGGCGCCTTCCGTCCAGAAGGGCGACGCAGGCCAGTCCACGGAATGCGCTGTGAAGGGGGAGAAAAGAATGAATGTGTCCAGCACACACATCTCCTATAAGCCAGACAGCTGCCACGCCATCAGCGCTACGCAGCCTTGCCATTCTGCAAAAACATATCCAAGTACCCACTGCATCCTGAGCCTGCCCCTTCGGCAAACTGCCAGTGAAGTTGATACTATTAAAGGAGAGCGAGCCCCGTCTCCAGCAAGGCCTTCCCTGATTACAGGCCCTGGCAGTGGGTCCCCTTGCCGCCCCGGCGCGCAATGGAAATGTAACCGGAACAGAAGGAAAGAACAACGACAGCCTGGCCGTCGCCCCAGGCCCCCCTAGGGTTGCCACCATGTCTCACAAGCCAAGGGGCTCTGCCAGGTACGCTCTCTGGCTCTGTAGCGCCTTCCGTGTTGCGTTGCGTTTCTGTTTTTCATGGGCTACCAGGCTGCTAGGCTACCGCCACCAGTTACCGCCCAAGTATCAGGGTATGTACATTGAACGGCACTCCAGATGCCCTGGGCCCTGGCCGAGCAGTGGCAGTGGGCCCTCAGGCCCTCTCGTGGGTTCTTTGCTGGGCTCAACCAGGCTCATTTGCGTTTAGCTAGCAGCTACTATGTATGATGTACCATGTGTGCCCTGTTAGCTTGCCTTACCTACTGGGTACCTGCTTTCTAGGCCGCCCGCTCCCCGCCGCTGCAGCAAGGCCAGAACGTGGCTGGTCCAAAGATGATGGGCATCATTCTTCCCGGTCTTTTTCCTTTTTTGTTTTAATTTTTTTTTTCCCTACTTATCTTTTCTTTCTGGTGTCCTTGCCCTTTCCAGATTCTCGGGTGGATTATTGGTGATGCTTCTTTTTATGAACAGCTGACAGCTTACAGCTCAGCGTCCATCTTGCGTCGCGCCCGCCCTCACATTTCTCTTTCTTTTTTCTCTTTTCTTTTTCCTCTCTCCTTCTCTCTTCCTCACCGATTCTCTCGCTTCGACACGACCGGCCTGGAACATAGCTCGTCGACTACGTCGCGGACAGCAGGCAGAAAGCAGCAAGCAGCAAGCAGCATGCAAGCGGCAGTCTCGTGCTGCTGCCATTCACTCTCAACATCCGTCTTGGCCGTGTTGGCGCTCGCTTGGACCCTTTGACAACCGCCGATCCACCGTCACTTGATTCACGGGGCTCCGCACTTGAAACGACATAGTATACAGCAGTATCTGGCTGCGCTGGGGGGAACTTGTCACTTGTCAAGAACCGCGATCTCGCCCTCCTGGGCAGCCGATACCAATCACATCTCGTCTGCTGCGTCGCCTGCCCGCCCTCCTCGCTGCAGCCGCGCCCTAGAGCACCCTCCAAGTGCCTGGCTCGCTTACCAGATTGGGCATGCTCTCGCTCCCAGTGCCTGGGCCCGCCTTGGCGAATTTTTGATATTACTCCCGACAAAGGAGGGCGCAAATGTGTTGTGCGTGTGTGTGAGTGGTAGACAACAAAGTCCCCTGCGACCACCACCGTCAATCTCGTCTGTCTCTTCCTCTACTCGGATTCTCCATGTTGCACGCGTGCGCGCGCCTCACTCACCGCATCCGACCTGCTCGCCCTAGAGCCCGAGGCCTAGCGCTTCAAATCAGTCCCCATCTGCACTGACACAGCAGAGTCCATCTCGCCCAGTCTTTGCCTCGGCCACTCCGTCTTTCTCCTGGTCTTTGTACGCCTCTCTCTACCTACGCTGCCTGAAAACCGGTCCGTCGCAGGTTCATATCTTCAACTCTCGAGCCTGCTCTTCTGGCGGTGTGGATGCAGCTGCTGGATTATTACATCATTGTCAAGTCGAAACGAAAAAGCATCCGCTGCGCGCGCATTGGTGACGCAGCCAGCAGCCAAGCATCAGTATCATCAGCAAGCAGAGCAGCAATTGGCCAAAACCAAGCATCAACAGAGCAGCCGTGGCAGCTGCAACACCAACAGTCTCTTTTTGTGCCTGCGTGACTCCTGTGCCTGGCCTCCAACATTGGTTTCTTTCTTCTTCTGCCGCTACTTTTTGTTCTTCTTCTTTTTCACGCGCGCATACACATATACACCTCCACAGTTTCCTGTGCCGTCTGTCCCTGTGCACTGCAGGCCGACTTTCATCTACGTGATCTAGCCACCCACCAGCCGCTGCTCTGTGGCGCAGATTCGACTTGTCAGCGACCATCTAGCCATTCGAAGAGGCATGTTGATGACATTCTGCTGTATTCCTACTCGGAATGTGCCTTTGAATCATCACGGCAGTTTCGTCACAACTCACCCTCACCTCAGGGCCAGACGAAGATTCGCTGCGGGCTCCGCTTCCCATCACCGTCCCCTTCGCCTCAGCCAACTATAACAGAGTGCGGACCTCAGTGGACACCGGAACAATAGGGAGATACCCGTGAATTTAGCTCCCCCTTTTTTGACTTTGCAGATCATGTCTAGCTAGAAAGGAAACCTACAGACGGTCCGTCCCAGCAGTTACAGTGGTCTTTTTCTGACAGTCTGTCGTGTATTCCGCGCCATACTTTACGCCATGGCCGATAGTCTTGCCGAGGCTTTGGCCATGATGCTGCCGCCTGGTCTGCTCTTTGACTCACCAGCAATCTATGCAGAGGTAGCTAAACTGCCTATTGTCCCACTCGAAGATGTGCGGCGCCATTGGTACAGTATGCACGACTCAGAAGCCCCTTTGTGCACAACAATCAGATTCTATCACAGGTGCTAATGCGTTGAACAACAGCCTATACTTCCATGAGCAAAAAGTCATGCGACCCAACGGCATATCGCCTAGAGAACTTCTGGTGGCATGTCTGGGGAAGTGACCGCAGACACTTGAGCGGCAAAACACTAGCAAGATTATGGCAACAGATTGCGTCAGGTCCAACCTCTGTGCCTCTCAAGACCCCTCAATGGCCCTTCGACTTGGCTTCGGTGAGCCTCACAAGCATTCTCGATGGCAGCCTTGTCCCCAACTAATGCTTTAACCCAGATCTCCCAGACCCAGAGCTTGCACGAACCAGACCGACCCCAAGTGCCGTCTGGTTACACTTATAGTGATCCACAAGTCGAGGAGGAAGCTTCTTCGTCCAAAGCGCCATCACAGAGCCTAACTCCTTCCTCATCCAGACCAGCGCCGGCTCACCCCATCTTGAAGAAGCCTAGAGGACCTTCGACATCGGGGCCAAGACCAACGGCGCGTTTCGTCGATGTTCCCGACTCTGAAGATGAAGCTGTGCAACACAGTAGCGGCTCACAGCAAAGTGTGAGCGGGGCCAGCCAGCAATCTGACAATATTGGGAAAAGACCTGTCTCTGCACGTCCAGCGCCGAGGACAAGCTCTCCATCCAAGTTGGACAGAAAGCCTTCATCGGGCAAGAAATTCATCGCATCAAGTACAGCTCTCAAGCGACGGCCTGTACTGCCACGGCGTGAAAGCTCGCAGTCCTCTACGGGATCGACAATATCCGAAACGAACTCACGAGAAGGCAGCACGTCAAGACAAACTTCGTTATATGGAACTCTGGTGGCGTCGCCCCAGGAAGAAATACTTTTACGGAGACAAGCGGGCTCCGGCTCATCGGGGCAACTTGAGGTACCACCAGCTTCAGCTAAGAAACTGGGTAAGCGAGTTGCCAACGTCAACGTGATGAAGCAGGGTACGACCAAAGGCTCCCAGCAGCCACGTGCTCGAAACGTGATGAATGTGGCAAGGATAACATCATCACCCCTTGCTCGAGGAGAGAATAATAGACACAGAAGCCCTCTACAGCACGAGAGGAGCGAGACATCTCCAGAAGACGAGTTGCTAATATCTGACGAGCAATCACCAAGTACATCGAATGTAACGTCGGCAGCCCCGCAAGACCCTCTGGGTATATATGACGGCGCAACGGGCCGCAAAGCATCGCAAGCGAACATTGGCACCGAAGATCATGATCTCAAACACGAAAATACAGACAATATCCCAACCCAGCCGCGGGTGGGAAACGGAAAAGCAAGGTCGTCGAGTATACAATCAGCTGCAACGCCGGCCATGGTGCGATCGAAATCACAAGAAGCGAAGCGTATGAGCACAGGTCCTGTTTCGGCGGCTACATTCAAATCGCCAAGTGTGGTCGGCATGTCAAAGTTTGCGGTAACCGGAGGGTTCGACTTTGAAACGCCCAAGGCAAGGCCTGCGGATAACGATCTGCCTCCTTTGGGCGCCGATGAGCCCGACATTCGAAGGTCGTCGGTTCTCGACTCTCGCTTTGCGCCCACACAGCCAAGCTCCTCTCCGGCTCCGCCGCTTGGAAGATCAAAGTCGCAATTGACACTGCTTTTGGAACGGGACAAGGCTCGGGTCGGTGACAAACACAAAACTAGCAGCAGCAGCAGCAGCCACAACAACAACAACAACAACAACAACAACAACAGCCACTATCACGGTGATGGAAAGGGCGGTGGTAGCAAGAGACCGCATTAATACTGTCGAATTCTTTGAAGCGAAATGGCAGCAGGAGCAGCGATTGCCGCGAATGGAAACCGTTTTTCATTTGAGCGATTGGCATATCGTCGTCTTTGCACTGCTTTGCATTATTATTACTTTTTCCCCTCTCATTCTACACTTAATGGCATGCATGACACAGCATCACGGTACTTGGAAGATTCAGTTACACGGAAATAGTGCAACGGCTTAGATCAAGACAATGTTATACCCCTACGCGCTCTATTTGTAGAGGCGACAGGGAGACAGGACCGGCGTTGGAATAAGAGCGCGCCAACAGATTTCTCGAGCCTACACCAAACCAAATCTTACAGAGGGCCTCCACAGGCTTGACATCATCTCCAGCCTTTTGTTTTTGTTTCTTCTTCTTTTTTTTTTTCCCCCTCTCATAACAGTAATTGGAATTGATCAAGCGAGTATTGTTTCCCAATTTCTACACATTGATGATGGCTGTAAAAAGTAGGTGATCTTGGTATCTGGGGGAAACGATGAGCTACCCAAGAGCCGGCAGTTTTTAGATATGAGGACGTCAGGTTGAAGATGGAGAGCCTTGCGTTTCTTCTTTTTCATCAGCCTGGTGTGGACGGACGGTCTACTCCTCTCGTGTATATGATATCTCGACACACCTTGCGGCCTTTTGGGTGTGGGTGTGTGTTTTAATCTTAATCCCAGAAAGTGAGATTGATCAAACAAGGATGAAATCATGAGATGATGTCCGTGTAATTGAAAGAGGAATAAAGACCCGGAGGATATATTTGGGAACAAAACTTTGTTCGGGCCTGGGCTTTTTGGGAGCTGGCAGCGGGGACAATGCATTAAATGTTATTGTTATGCTCTTTTGGCTCGAATCTTGCGACATTATGATACCAGTATCCATTGTGACATGTTTGATGATGGAGCGAGGCCAATACTATGCTATCTCAGATTCTCAGGTAATTCGAACATTCTCTTCTCACGACATAGCACATTGTGGGTCAAGTTTAATCCCCATACATTTATCAGCTATGTTTGAAAAGCAGTCCTGAAATCTTTCCTGCCAGCCCATTTCCTCTGTTCGCCGGAAAACCAATTACCCTCAGGCCGAATGACTGATAAAGACAACCTTGGAGGTTACACAGCGCAAGCGGGTACTGTACGCCCGCGGCCGAAGCATTTTGTTCTCCTCCTCCTCCTCCTCCTCCTCCTCCTCCTCCTCCTCCTCCTCCTCCTCAGTCTCGTTGTTATTGCCTACTGCACAGGCCCACTTCTCCGCTCGTCATATTTCATGAGGCTATGAACACCGAATTGTGGCAAACTACACGACACTTTTGGCAAGGAAGCAGAAGCTATTGATTTTATAGTCATCTAGTGCTCGAGAAAGGCTGCACTCAACTCATCATGCATGTACATGGACCGTGCCGAAGTACAATAGGAACATGCGTACCTGGGTTTTCTATTCTTACCCGCTTCCCCCCCCCCTCTCCAAAAGGAGCCTATCGGATCCTTACCAGACCCCTCACTTGGGACTAATATCTCCAATTCTAAAAGTGCGGAGCATTGATCCATGTAACCAACACAAACGTGCGGGGGATATTGAGAGGTGACAGTTGGAAGTTTGTGCGTGGGGAACAGACGGAGTTCGGTTCATTCCGAGGTCCCCTGAAACCAAAACGCAAGGGTTAGTGCTTCGAGACTTTGGAAAGGAAAAGAGTAAGGAGACGGAACCCCCCCACCCCCACCCCCACCCAAAAAAAAAAGACAATGATGGTTTTGATTGATTGTGTTCCCACAAGTTCGAAAGAGAAGAGCTCAGGGAGAGAGCAAGTAATTCTCAAGCACGGGGGAGGGGGGGTGGGGTACATAGTGACTTAATTCCGCCCCACCCCTGCTTGCCCCACTTAAAAGGCGGCCAATCGTGTGAGCAGGTGGTCCGAGCTTTGGACCCTCCAGATATAAGTAGTTGCCTCCACATTTTGGAATTCGGAAGCCCCGACTGACCGAAGTCCTTTTCTCCTCCTTCCATTCTTGTTCAACAAGGTCAACTCCAGGTTCAGACCGCGCGACCGTTCCGGTCAATGGGTACCGAATACCCATACGGAAGGACCTGTTGAGACGACTTTTTTTTTTTTTCAACATCAACAACATCAACAAAGTCAACTCCAGGTTCAGACCGTGCGGCTGTTCCGGTCAATGGGTACCGAATACCCATACGGAAGAACCTGTTGAGACGACTTTTTTTTTCAACATCAACAACAACATCAACATCAACAACATCAACAAAGCCAACTCCAGGTTCAGACCGCGCGGCCGTTCCGGTCAGTGGGTACCGAATACCCACACGGAAGAACCTGTCGAGCTGATTTTTTCAATTTCAATATCAACAACAATCAACACCAATCAACAACATTTTCTGACTGCGCGACCGACCAGTCAGACTCGAACCCCGCACCACCTCAAGATCGCTACGACCGACCGGTCTTGGGTTGGTTTTGGCGCTCGGGAGCCAATCGGCGGATCAAAGACTCACTCTGCCCCGATTGCAAGTGAGCGCGCGCAAACTCGTTTGCGCGGATACTCTTCAGCAGACGCCGGGAGGCGTCTATAAACAACAATCCACCCCATATAATGTGCTGCCTTTGTCTTGACAAGGGTTGCCGTTCCAAGCTTGCAGTTAACCTGCCTGCTTGGACCGGGTAGGGTCAAGGCTGCACTACCACTTGGAACGAGC
This sequence comes from Coniella vitis, assembly GCA_011317545.1. Taxonomy (NCBI): domain Eukaryota; kingdom Fungi; phylum Ascomycota; class Sordariomycetes; order Diaporthales; family Schizoparmaceae; genus Coniella; species Coniella vitis. Next base: position 2,000,968 of record WUJK01000004.1, on the reverse strand, counting down.
CTGGGTGGGTGGGAAACCTGTTCCATTTCAAATGGATCAGGGGTTTACTCAGTATCAATCATCTTTTTTATTTGATCATCAATGCTAACATCTGGACAGGTCACACATGTTCTGGACTTGATGTTTGGACTTGGGCTTGGGCTTGGGCTTGGACAATGGCTTGATGGTTGCTGGGTAGTTGGTAGTGGTAGTACAATCGAATCTTTGGTTGCAATTTGTTTCAATATGACGCCGTGATGTGGTCACTCAAACAGTAAAGTTGACTTTGCCTTCTCTTGTCGGTGACTTGAATGATCTCAAGTGCCAATCAGCGGTAATTGATGCGAATATAAAAAGACCTGTGGATGTCAGTGACGTTCTCTTTAATATATGTTGAGCAAGCATGAAGTCTACCAAGGTAAGTACACCACGGCCCGCTGCCTACCATGGTATACGGCAGTAGAGACTTGTGATTGATGGGCTATCTGCTACAGAAACGATCATCATTTGGTGGTTTACCAGATGCATTTGGGCATGGACCACCAACACAGAATCTCCAGTCCCCAGAGTCTCACCGATATAACCAAAGCGTGCAATATGCCGTCTTTTGTCCTCTCCCGCCAACCTCTTCTTGTCCTTCTTCTTTGATTTGTTTGTCTCGCTTCTTACTGTGTCTCCGCCTTGCCGCGCAATCCCAACAACCGCCGCAGCGGATTCACTATACCCAAGCCCATCGCCTTCCCCGAGCCCCTCTCTGGCCGATTCGAAATACTCGACATGGGACTCACGCTTCGAAAACTCCTTGCGTCCTGTGATCCGGCCGAAACACTGCTCGCACCATACCGCCGCCGCTGTTGTCGTCGTCGTCGTGGTCTTCCGCTTTCTGCCTCGCTCGACATGGGGCTCACACTTGGGTAGCTTGCTGCACTCTTCGTACTCCCGGCGTACCGCCGTTGGTGATTTGAGTAGTCGGGGTAGTTTCCGCCTGAATTTGAGGAGACGCGTGAAGAGACAGAGACGACAGAGGAGGAGATAGATTGAGGAGGATGGACGCGGAGACTGGTGGCCGTGCTGGAGGTGTCTATATGGGCGGATGGTGCTGGTCGACGGCGGAGAGATGCGTCGGCTGTTCTGCTGGATGGCGGGGGTGTTTGTGGGGTCTGTGAAGCTGAGGCTGAAGATAAAACTGTAGGTGTAGTTGCGAGTGTGGCTGCGGCAGAGGTTGCCACTGAGCCTGGCGGACTATGTCTTTTGCCGTAGAGGACAAGGGCTTGACTTGTCAGTGGTATTCCTTTTGAGGTGGAGGAGGAAGTGGGAGTCAGGGTTGGCATCGAGACTGGGGCTTCAGCTGCCCGTGTTTGCCCTCTGGACCACAGAACCAAAGCTTTGCTGGTCGATTGGTTTGACCTGGTGGCAGAGGAGGCAACGGAAGAGCGAGAAGACGAGGAGGATGAGTTCGGCCAAGTGCGACCACTGCGAGCGCCACCCACCGCAGAGTCAGAGCGAGGATTGGAGCCGCGCGTACGGCTCGTTGCGTGAGTAGCTGTGGATGAGCCTGACGATGATGCTGCTGCTGCGGTTGAGGCCTTTGAAAAGACAGAATCGGTGGCGCTTCGATGATAGCTGCTGTAGCCGCTGCTGGTTGCAAGTGACGATGCTACTGATGGTGATCGCACTGGTGGTCTCGACGCAGAAACTCCCGAGCCGTTGCTGGGGATCGTGTGGACTCTCGATGAACTGGAGGAACAAGCGCTGGGCGCTCGTCTTGGTGCTTGTAGAGGCGTATGAGTGCCGTTCGCTACATGAGAGGCACTTGTGGTGTTCGCTCCAGGTCTTTGGCCTTGCTGGTGGCTACTACTGCTGCTGTTGCTGCTGCTGTCTTGCCGATACTGATCGCCTTCACCGGCACCTCCACCAGCACCAAGACGTCCTCCCTCCTCCCCGAGCGTCTCCTCTTCTCTGATCGTCTCGCACCCCATCCTCCACCTCTCCATCCGCGCCTCGCGCCGCCTCTCTGCCTTGGCTTCTTTCCACGCACGCACCGCCTCTTGAACCGCCACATCCTCCCTCCACCGCTCCACCCCAGTCCTCCCTTCCCTCCTGGCCTGCCCGGCCCACCACGCCCGCACCATCTCCCGCCATTGCGCCTGCTGGACGAGTTCCTTGCACCGGGCGCTTCCGCAGGGCTTGCCGCTCGTGAGCACAACGGTACGGTCTGGGGTGGACTTGTACGTGACGCGGCGCGCTTCTTCCCGCGTGCCGCCTGCGCGCAGCGTGCGGCAGGCCTGGGGTTGGCGGTGATGGTGGCCGTGGCCATGGCGGTGGCGCCCGCTGCGCCGTTTGGCGTAGCGACAAATGTCAGAGTTTTGGCGGATGGTGGCAGAGGAGGGGGTGGATTGTTGGCAAAAGGGGCATGTGTATTTGTCCCAGTGGTAGTGGCACATTATCTTGTGCCGAGGATGGGTAGTGAGCTCTTGTATCGAGAGAGGCTGGCCGTCTTGTTTTGCTGACTGTAATGCTTGGTTCGCTTGGGAAATGAGGTGTCTGTGTTTCGGTGGCCTTTTCTTTCTTTCTTTCTTTCGTCAGTTTCCATGTCATGTCCTATGGGAGATGAGTTGTCGAAACAGTTGCGAAAGTGTCAAAGCCTTGGAGCGTGCGGAGGTACGCAAGGACTCTTAATTCTGTATCTCCTAGGTAGTTATAGCCTCTATCTGATTGTAAAATCACGTTCAGTCACGTAGTGGGACTGACTGCCGAACCTAGCACCATAACCAGCCATGTACTTCAACCGGCCTTTGTCAAAAACGCGAGCGCGTACCTCTCACTGACCTAGTCAGAGAATGTGTGTCATGGCCTCCTTCTTGTCTTGACTACAACAGATGAAGAACCGGACAGAATTTTACTGGAAGTTGCTTTTGCTAGCAGTATAACTATTCACATTCTAAACACACCAAACTTGGTGGCACCCGGTTTGATTGCATTCCGGCCCGAAGTGGCAGCCTTGAGACCGAGACCGAGATATCGGCGCGTGTGTTGAGGTGGAATGATGCCGTCGTCCTGAAAACATGTATGACAATTAGTAAATCAGTCAGCCACTCAATCTCATCAACGCAACAGCAAAAGAACAAAGACCAACAAAAGAAAAGGAACACGCAACTCACCCATAGCCTCGCACTGGAAAACACAGCATCACTCTCCTTCTCAATCCTCTCCTTCAACCCCTCGTCCACCTTCTTGCCCACAGTCTCCATCACAGCAGCCAACTGCTCCCCACCCATCACGCCCACCCTCGCGTTGGGCCACATCCACAAGAAGCGCGGTGAATACGCCCGTCCACACATGCCGTAATTCCCGGCGCCGTAGCTCCCACCCACCACGACCGTGAACTTGGGGACATCTGCGCACGCCACGGCAGTGACCAGCTTGGCGCCGTTCTTGGCGATTCCTTCGCGCTCTGCGTCGGTGCCCACCATGAACCCGCTGATGTTTTGCAAAAATACCAGTGGGATCCCGCGTTGGCTGCACAGTTGGATGAAGTGGGCCCCCTTCAGAGCAGATGCCGAAAACAGGATTCCGTTGTTGGCGACGATGCCGACTTGTTGGCCGTATATGTGGGCAAAGCCTGTGACGAGCGTGGTACCGTAGTCGCGCTTGAACTCGGAAAAGCGAGAGCCGTCGACAATACGGGCAATGACTTCGTGGATGGGCAGCGGCTTGCGGAGGTTGGGGGAGGCGATGCCGAGAAGTTCAGACGGTGGGTAGAGGGGTTCCTCAAACAAAGGCTGTTCTGCTGCTGCTGCTGTGGAAGCTGGTACTGGCGCTATTGCCGACGGTGATGGCCAGTTGAGGTTACTCACACACCGCCTGGCCAGTACAAGAGCGTGCGCATCATCAACAGCCAGATAGTCCGTTACACCCGACACACTACTGTGCATCTTGCCGCCGCCAAGGTCTTCTGCGCTGACGGACTCGCCCGTGGCTGCCTTGACAAGCGGCGGTCCGGCGAGGAAGATGTGGCCTTGCTCAGCGACAATGATGCTCTCGTCGGACATGGCAGGCACGTACGCGCCACCCGCGGTGCAAGGACCCATGACGACGGATATTTGCGGGATGCCGGCTGACGACATGCGGGCTTGATTGTAGAATATGCGGCCAAAGTGGTCTCGGTCGGGAAAGACATCGGCTTGGTGGGGGAGGTTGGCGCCACCTGAGTCGACGAGATAGATGCACCTAGCGGTGATAGCGAGGATGGTCAGCTGCTGTTTGTCATCTTCGCAAGGACTCATAGATGAGTTCAATAAGAATCAAGGACCACCACCTACGGCAAGTTGTTTTCTTGTGCAACGGCCTGCGCGCGCAAGTGCTTCTTGACTGTAATCGGATAATACGTTCCGCCCTTGACGGTGCTGTCGTTGGCGACAATAACACAACTAACACCCTCGACCACACCGACGCCCGTGATGATGCCACCAGCCGGCACCTCAGCCTCTGGGTACAGCTCATGCCCAGCTAGAGGGCTCAATTCCAAAAAGGTCGTGCCTGGGTCGATGAGGGCGGTGATGCGGTCGCGAGGCAGCATCTTGCCCCGAGAGATGCTGAGGTCTCTTGCCTTTTGGGGACCGCCCAGGACCGCAGTGCTTGTCAGGTCCGTCAGACGGCCTATGATCTCGTCCATAGCGCGGAGATTCTCTTTGAACTCATCGCTGGAGGGGTCGATGACAGTCTGGATGGTGGAGACGGCTTGGGCTTGGTGCGGAGGAGTGAAGGTTGCGATTGCGCGGCTGGAGGCAATTGTGTGAGCTGATTGCGTTATGCTGTGTCTCTTGCTTGCTGGATGTTGTCTTGGAGGTGTTTTGATTGTTGCCGTGGAAAGAGAGGGCGCATAGAATGAGAGCCGCCGAGCGTGGCTGAGGCTGCTTCGTCCATTCTGGAGGATCGCTCGCCTGGAGGGGCCGAGAGAGGTCATGGTGGGCAAAGGGGGAGAGGCAAATGCAGCAAATGAGAGAGCATCCCCGTCAGAGGTATCGCAATTGTGTGAATTGGTGTTCTGCACGAGCTGTGAGAAGGGGAAAAGAGGACGAAGGTGAGGTGGTGTCGAGGTGCATGAATGAACGAAAGCCGACACAGCGGCTCAAGGGCGCAAGTCACTCGGTATTCGACCCCTGCCTTTTCGGGTGCAAGGGTACCCAAGGTACGTACCCCGCGCTGTGACGTCTGGGCTTGCAAGGCTCATCGTATAAGCATGGTGGGGTCAACCCCAGACTTTACCGCCCTCGGCCCGCTTATAAGCGGTGGATTCCGCCGGGTTGATGCCGGGGGTTGTGCTGGCCGATATTGAACCGAGTATACGCGACGACATTCGTTGACAATTCGGCTTTCCAGTCGATTCAGTTGACGCCAACTTATTACCTTTCTGAATACCCTCAAACCTCTGTTGGCGAGTCGCGCTCTCCGTCACTATCGCTCATCCACTCACTTTCCTCAAACATGTCTACCTCACGACCACTCCACCGTCTAGCCCAGCCCTCACGCCGACCCTCAGCCAGACGCATCCTCTCCTCTCCCTCCTTTTCCCCGTGTCTAGGCTTTCCACACCCACCACTACCAACGGCCCGCCATGCATCCACAGCTTCCAAACACCCCCAAGGCTTCGTCCCTCCTAGCCAATCCGACCTCGACGAACTCCGCGACCGCGTCCAAGAATTCACTCGCCGCGAAGTTCCCCCAACCCTCGCCGCCACCGTCGACCAATCCAACTCCTTCCCTCACCACATGTGGTCCAAACTTGGCGAAGCAGGCTTCCTCGGTATCACGGCAGATGAATCCGTCGGCGGGCTCGCGCTAGGCTACCAAGCCCACTGCGTCGTCATGGAGGAACTCTCTCGCGCCTCGGGATCCATCGCGCTAAGCTACGCAGCCCACTCCCAGCTCTGTGTCAACCAGCTGCAGCTCAACGGGTCCCCCGCGCAAAAAGCCCAGTTCTTGCCAGGTTTGATTGCGGGTGAAAAGGTCGGCGCGTTGGCCATGAGCGAGAGCGGCGCGGGCAGTGATGTGGTGAGTATGCGCACGAGCGCGAAAAAGGTAGATGGCGGGTATCTCCTGTCCGGGACCAAGATGTGGATCACCAATGGGCCTGATGCAGACTACATTATCGTCTACGCCAAGACAGAGCCCGACGCAGGGAGCAAAGGCATCACGGCCTTCATCGTCGAGACCAAAGCCGGTGACAATGGCGCCGTGACTAAGGGGTTCGCGTGTGCACGCAAGCTCGACAAGATGGGTATGCGCGGGAGCAACACGGGAGAGCTCGTCTTTGACAATGTCTTTGTACCCGACGCCAATGTCCTCGGCACAATCAATGGCGGCGTGCGTGTGCTCATGGAAGGGTTGGACCTGGAAAGGCTGGTGTTGAGCGCGGGTCCCTTGGGTTTGATGCAGGCTGCCTTGGATGTGGCGCTGCCGTTCGCTCACACGCGCAAGCAGTTTGGCCAGCCAATCGGAACGTTCCAGGCTGTGCAGGGAAAACTGGCAGATATGTATACGAAATACCAGGCGAGCCGGGCGTATACGTATGCTACGGCCAAAGCGGTGGATGAGGAGGGGATAATTAGGACGCAAGACTGCGCGGGTACGATTCTCTATGCTGCTGAAAGGGCGACCGAGTGTGGACTGGATTGCATTCAAGTTCTGGGTGGGATGGGATACGTTGAGGAGATGCCCGCCTCGCGGATCTTGAGAGAGTAAGTCTTGTCTGCTTGTCTTGGTATGTCCATATCATGGCGTGAAGCAAGAGCTAACAATAATGTGTAGCGCAAAACTATACGAAATTGGTGCAGGCACATCAGAGGTCAGGCGGATGGTGATTGGAAGGGCCTTCAACAAGGAGTATGCCAATCACTCGGTATGAGGAGAGTTTGGACTCTTGGGTATGATTGGGGGGTGTCTTTATGTATCTGGTCTGGCGTTGAGAAAGAGTAGAACTGTGTTTAGAAGGATTCCATGCCTTTCGAGACTATATTCACCAAGCCGAAACATGTATGATAAATCATTTTTTTTTAAACTAGACTTCTGCACTATGTGGTATGGTTTGGAGTTTGCTTCGATTCCTGTTACGTCTGAGCGAGGATGTGTTCCAGAACAACCATTAAAAGCTGCCGCGAGACAATCGATTCCATATTTTGATGAAGAAAGAGCTTGACCTCACTCTGAGGTGATAGGATATCCTTGTTCGACCAAGCTTCTCGGACGATGGCTTGCAAAGTCGCCCATATACTTCAGACCGTCTCTGCATGTACATTCGAACGGGAGAGCAAAGTGGTGGAATATAGCACGTCTGATCCAGCGACGCAACTACTGATATCCTCTTGATAGCTAGTAAAGGAGACTGGCCACAACCTGTCAGAAGGTTAGGCCAGTGTAGCTCCAAGCATACTCGACGCTCACACGGCGATTCCATGGACAAGCCACGGCGCTCATCTCTGATCTGGGCAGCTAACTCAGTCCGTCCTCTCCCTGTCCGTCCACTGATGGCCTGTCACTAGAAAGAGACAACGTCACCACTTCAAAACATGACATCTCGCACAGCAATCCCAGATCAAGAGATAGAAGCAATGCAAAAGCTGGACCATGTAGCTTGCTTACCCAGCTACAGGGTCGCTCCGATCAAAAGATCCAAAAAATAGCAGAATGAAGCGTGCTGTCGAGAATCGAACAACGAACCTCCCGATGTTTAGGGCCCTTGTACCCCCATGTACCCTTCCTCCTCCAGCAGGTATCTCTCAAGGCAGAACCACCAACTCGCCGCTCGCGTTTCCACCCACCAGGCCCGCAACCAAACAGATAGAATCATCAAAAAATATTCACGACCAAGTTGACCCATTGAGCATCAATCCCCAACTGTCAAAAACGAAAAGGCAGCAAAAAAGAAACCGTAGTGACCTGGCTTGAACTACTGGCCTTCCAGGTCGTTGACAAGCCGACGCCCCCCTATAACCACCCACCTACACTACCCAGGGGACCACAAGGAAACGCAGTTGGCCTGGCGCCTTAACCACTGTGCCATTGTGGATTTGATTACAGACTTCTTGTCTGCACTTATATAGCCAACATCCTGGGACTCGGGACCGATTTGGGGAGGGGGGGGACCATGGAAGCCGGTGGAAAGGCTTAGTCAGGGCACAGGGAGGGAAAGAGGGGAAGGCCAACAAGCCAACTGAAGCTCTTGCGCTTGCCCTCCTTGCTGAGGCAGGTGACGAGCCTAGCGATGGAGGCATTGACGATCACACACAGCGCAACACGGCTTTGGACTCCTGATTCTGCTTCTCTTAGCTTCTCACTTCACTCTGACTTTGAGGAGTGCTTATACGTATTTGATGCTCGTTTTTGAGGAGCATTCGAACTCGCAGGGACCTTATGACCGTCATTCATTGTTTATGACTGGCCGAATTGGGTGATCCAAGGACAGTAAGCATCAGAGTCACGAGCTGGTTGTTTGTGTGGGTTTCGACAAGAGAATTGAAGGTATGATGGACATATATTAACGATGAACTTTACAGCAATACAGTCACTCATGCAACGGCATGTGGACGGGCATTACGAGATGTTGGTGATGGAGGCTTTGGTGATAAGCAGCGTGGGAGAACGATTTTTTGCACGATACGAAATGCAAAAAAATCGAATGCGGTCGGTGATATATTTATACGATAGTCTGCAGTGACTAATCACTGCGAACAGACCCCGATCCACGCCGTGGATCTGTGAGTCAGCTTGCATCCGGAGGGGTCTGTTTCCACAAAGACCCTTTGCCGACCCACTAAGCCACGGCATTTGGCGTTACAGAGATTGGAGACGACCTCGCAATTCCAATCACAGCCGTTTGCCTCGCCCCTGAAAAGCCTCACCTCGGCTTGTTAATTCCAAGTCCGATTGCCATGTCCAACAATTCTCTCGCTTAGTCTGTTTCCTTGCTTCTTTTCCCTTTCTGAATCCCTTGTGTATTTCCTGTCTTTCTCCCAGCATCTCGCCAATACCAGCTGGCGCAAGAGCCACGCAAAACCGCCACAGCCCAGAGATAGGAAGCCGAACCAGACAGCATCTTTCACCATAGCCAACGATGCCGCTTTTAAAACCCCTCAACCGCCCTAAATCGCCAAATAACTCTCTGCTTTCCGCCAAAAGCTACGATCCAGACGCAAACTCGCTCCGCAGTGACCAAGATTCCGACAGCGACGATGACGAGCGGCAAGCCCGTGCCCGCAACAGCCGCGAGCTGCGCGCCCACGACCGCATCGTTCTGCTCGAGGAGGAGGAAATGGATCAGCTCGTCATCGACGCTCGGAGACGCCAGGCCAGCGAACGAAGAGCGTCCAGTCATAACAGCGGTGGTGGCGGCAGTAACAATGGCAGACGCACGGTATCAGCTGGGCTGTCGATCCGCACACCCTTGAATCTCTTTTCTAGTGGCGGCAGCAGCGCGAGGCGGAGCGTCAGTGGCAGCGCGGGCAGTCGATCCATCAGCCCGGGTGAGAAAGCCAGCCTAATGAACGAGCAAGAGAGAAAACAGCGACGGCAGAGACGGAGGCAAAAGAAAGAGAGGCTGCTGGAAAAGGCAGCCGAGGGCGAGGATGGCGAGCTCATGTACGAGATGGAAGAGGGTGGCATGAAGACGGGGAGCAGCCTTGACAGTAGCGACATGGACGACGACTACCACAGCGACCGCGACGGTAGTGATGAACTCGACCGCAGTGGCCTGCGCTACCTGGCCGACGCAAAACGCCAGCGCCGACGGACTTGGTGGCGGTGGGTGCTCATTTACGCATCCATGGGCGTTGCATTTGCCGTTGTCGCTTTCTTGGCGTGGCGCATGTCGGCTCGGACGGCAGCCTTCAAGGCGCAGACGCTCGTGAGCAACGGCACGGCCCTTTTTGCGCCCACGACGCTTATCATTAGCCTGGACGGGTTCCGCGCAGACTTTCTCCAGCGGGGATTGACGCCGAGACTGAATGCTTTCATCAAAGAAGGTGTTTCGCCATTGTACATGAAGCCTTCATTCCCTAGCGTCACGTTCCCGAATCACTTTACCCTGGCCACGGGGCTGTACCCTGAAGCCCACGGCATCGTCGGCAATACTTTCTGGGACCCGACACTCAAGCAGCAATTCTACTACACCGACACGGCCGTCAGCATGCAACCCAAGTGGTGGAACGGCGAGCCCTTTTGGGTGACTGCTGAGCGACATGGCATCCGCACCGCGCTGCACATGTGGCCAGGCAGCGAAGCCCACCTGGGCACTGTCACACCCGCCTTTCTCGACGAATACAATGGGCGTGAAATCCTCGCCAACAAAGCCGCGCGTATTCTATCCTTTCTCGACCTCCCTGGGCTTGAAGACCCTTCTGCAAACACTGCAGAGATGCGCCCACAGCTTATTGCCGCATACGTGCCCAATGTTGACGCTGACGGTCACAAGTATGGACCCAACAGCACCGAGATCTACACCACAATCCAGCGAGTCGACGAGATGCTCGACAGCCTTTTTGCGGGCCTCACGGCGCGCAATCTGACAGACATCGTCAATGTCATTGTCGTCTCGGATCACGGCATGGCGACAACAGATGTTTCGCGCATGATTCAGCTTGAGGACCTCGTCGATTTGTCGCAAATTGCCCATGTTGATGGCTGGCCGCTGGTCGGTCTGCGACCCAAGAACGAATCCGCCGCTTTCTTGCAAGAAATGTACGCAGGGCTCGTCGAAAAAGCTGCTGCTATTCCAAACTTTGACGTCTACCTACGCGACAGCACCATGCCTGAGCGATACCATTTCTCCAACAATGAGCGCATCGCCCCGTTGTGGATCGTGCCCAAGACGGGCTGGGCAATCGTGGATAAGGAAGAGTTTGATATTGAGTCGGCCAAGGCGAATGGGATCGACTACCACCCCAAGGGTCTGCACGGGTATGACTTTGAGCACCCTCTCATGCGGGCCATTTTTGCAGCCCGCGGCCCTGCGTTTCCGCACCAGCCGGGCAGCAGGGTCGAGCCGTTCCGTAAGTCTATCACATCTGGTATTGTGTTGGATTATTAGTGGTGGACGGATGCATGTGGACGAATGGAGTACTAACACACAATAATAACACAGAGAACATTGAAGTGTACAACATCCTCTGCGACTCCATCGGCCTCAACCCGTCTCCCAACAATGGCACTATCCGCCTCCCATTTCAACCCGTTGGTCTTCACGACGATGTCCCAGCCGTTGAGATCCCCTCGGACCCAGTCACGAGCTACACCCTCACGTCTACCGCTTCCACCACGCCAACGTCACCGCCAGCCACTACCACCACTACTACCACCACCTCTTCCTCCAAGACCCTCGGCATTGACCCCGTCGTAACAGGCGATGTCTCCTCCCCCGTCAGCGTCGACCCACCCTCGCCGCCGTCTCAGGAAGACGAAGACGAAATCCTCAACCCCTCCACAGGCACAGACGATTTCTCCTCCGATAAGGATCTCCTCGAGTGGGCCAAGGATGCTTTCGGCAAAGCGTGGGGCTGGACCGTCGATGAAGCGCATAAAGCGTGGTCGTCGATCCATGGCGGAGAAGCGACAACGGCCGCGAAAGCTGATGCTGCTGCTCCTCAAGGTAGCTAAGCGGAAATCAGCCGCTAACTTGGCACCTCTGCACTCCTTACCATGTTTCCTGGGCCACGTCATCACTGGTCTCACTTTGCTTGCTTTGGTTCTGATCGTCTCTTTTTTTTTTTTTTTTTTTTTTTTTTTTTGCTATGTTCCATAACACACAAGATCGTGCTGGTAGTCTGTCTCTTATTAATCACTCTGTACAAATATCCATCGTGGCACTGCATCCGCCACAACCCTACCATTTCCTTTACTTTATACCCCGGATCTGGGATCCGGTTCGCTCGCGGTATGGCACGGTATGGCACGGTATGGCCGGTCGGTCTGGTCGTTTTTGGCGTTTTCAGACTCCTTTTTGTTATATTAATAATTACATGCCCACTTTGTTTGTTCAAACGGGAATCGCCGGACTAAACCAACTCTCTACAAGACATGGCCTTTTTGGGGGCGGCAGCTCTTTTTTGATCGTTTGTGTTTCTTTGTTTTATTCGTTCTTGTCGTTTTTAGTTAGCTACATCACCTGCAAGACCTTTTCGTGATTTTGAGAATTCTCGAGAAGCAAATACCATTTTATCAAGGAGAAAACCACCCTTTTACTTCGGTCTGCTTGTTTACGTGGCCAATCTTACATGTTTGAGAGCCAAACAAATGAGCACGTGTAATACCCAGGCAAAACTTCAGAAGAGGGCAAAAGGGAGTATAACGGACATGTATTCCGTAACAAGCTTGGCCATTTATCAGTCCCTGACACAGCACTATTTACCCCAACACCAACAGCCATCATGTCTTGCCGCATGATCCGACATAACCAGGGATTTCCTGCAACGCCATGAACCTCCGCTTTGAACCAACTGGTATGTAAGCACCCCAAGAGCCCACTGACATTGTATAGCCACGCCGATAACATGTGCGTTTTGCCCTGTGGTGTCTTTCCCGTATTTCCTCCCGGATCAGAACTCCTCGCAGCACTGAACAATGCAGGTCATTGTTTTGATCGCAAACTGACCACCCTTTGTGAATTATGCGGAAACGCAAAAGAAAATCAAAACCATGTACACCGACAAAACGAACTATGTTTATAGGCGACGATCAGGAGCTCGGACCGAGGCTTTCCGCAGAAGTGTGTACACTGCCGACTGTTGAATGAGGCTTACAATCATTGGGAATAACTGCACCCGCATCCCATAAAACAAACGGACTTAGGAAAAGGATAGAATAGAGAATACCTGACGCACATCAATGCACCAGACTCTCACCAGGCGACATCTGGTGTGTTTATTCTCGACCGTTGAAAAGGAATTGAAGGTCCTGAAGCGACAGTCGACCCAGATTCTTAGACTCGCCTTCGTCCAGAGCAGCGTCGACGAATTGGCGTTTTTGTTCTTGAATTTCAATGATCCGGTCTTCGACTGTTTCTTGTGTCAGGAGACGGTGCACCTGCACCGGCTTCTGTTGACCAATGCGATGCGCACGGTCAACTGCTTGGCTCTCGACGAAGAAATTCCAGAATGGATCTGCAATATGATGAGTTAGCACGAAATACAGCAGTGTAGCGGTTTCAGAGGCAACGCAGAAACAGATATACACACCCATGATAATGACGTGATTGGCGGCCGTCAAGTTGAGACCAGCGTTGCCAGCCTTTAGAGAGATTAGCATGACTTTTGTGCGAGAATTCGGATCCTGAAAGTCCATGGTTGCAGCATCACGCTGCTGCCGGGTCATGCCACCGTCGTATCGGCAATACTTGATGCCAAGATCGTACTTGATGGGGATCTCGAGCAAGTCCAGCAGAAACGTGAACTGTGAGAACACAATTGTCTTGTCTCCACTCTCCTGGATGCCCTGAAGAATGTCGCAGCATTTGGACACCTTTGCTGATGTCATCCAGTTTTTCTTCAGATACTTCATGTACCGCTTATACTGGGCTTTGTTCTTCTTAGCCTCAAGACGCAACGTCTTCAGCATATGAGGCTCGACCTTTTCTTTCTTCTGCTTCTCTTTTCCTTTGCCTTTTCCTGATTTGGCCGTGGCCTTGGCCTTGGCTTTGTTGGATTCTCTGCCAGAAGACGCCGAGCACTGAGGAACAAAGAGACCATCAAGGCCATCATCATTTTCGTCATTGTTCTGCTGTTCGCCCGCCGAATCCTCTTCCTCATCATCCTGAACAATGAAGTCTTTGAGGTTTCCGTTTCGATCGACGTCGTGTCCACTCTCGCCACCTTCCGTGTCAGAATCCGAGTCGGACGAATCACTATCGTCGTCGTCGTCGTCGTCGTCGCTGTCTTCGTCTGCTGATTCTGCCTGGGGTGCTTGGTTGCTGGTCTCGGTCTCGGGCATGTGGACAGCCTTGAAAGCAGTCAGGTTGATGACCTGTTTCGGATTGATAGGTCCACGACCTGGGCAATTGTATGTCAACGGACAGTATCATAAAAAGGTGGCGATACAGAGGGGATTGTAGACCTATTTGTTAGGAATGAAAAATTGTCGAAAGAAAGAAGACACACAAAAAAAAAAAAAGCACTTACACTCGGGACACTTGATATTGTTACCCTCTTCGCCAGATCGAATGTTATTCTCAGTTGCACCAGCGACGAGCGTGGAAAAGCATTCACCGCAACTGTTGTGGCCACAAGGAAGAACAATGGTGGGATCAATGACTGCGTCCAAGCAGATAGGGCAGTTGAAGCCTTCTTCGTTGGCTGCTTTGAGCCGGTTGACAACATCAGGTGCCAAAGTCTTGGCCAGAGTAGCCATGTCATCTTGATCAACTTCGCTACTGCCGACATACTCGACGTCCAAGTTGAGATGAGGGTGACAACAGGCCTGACGAAGCCGCAACAGCAGAACCAGGACATTGGAGTAGTTCTTGCCAACTGTATTGGCACGCAAGTATTTGTTGAATGTGATCTTAGTTCTTGCTTCGAGGGTCTTGTAGAAATCCATTTCGTCATCATCGAATACAACATGTACAACCTCTTCAGTCTTGGGTGGTAGTGTCAGCAGAGGCTTTCCGTCAAGCTTGGACGTCTTCATCCTGCGGAGCATGATAGCCTTCAGGAGGACTCGGAGAGCATCCATTGCACTGGTCCTTGAGTACTCGCCAGCCGCGCGACTTCGTGCAGACTTTGCGGATAGACTACCAAACCTCTTGTTGAACTCCTTTTGATTGTGGTATGGGGCGATTTTCAGAAAACGGATCAAAGAGTAGAGTTCGTGGATTCCGTTCATCATGGGCGTTCCCGTCAGGCACCAACGATATGTGGCTTGCAGGTGCGCGGCTCCCTTTGCCTGAAACGTGTTGACGTTTTTTATACACTGAGCCTCGTCGAGGATGACGCGGTAGAACTTGGACTTGGGATGCACCAATGGACAGCTCTTAGCTAAACCAATATCGGCACTGGCATCGGCACCAGGGTGATGCTCAAGCCACTTTTGATAACGTTTCTCTTCATGGCCTAGCTTGCCATAGGACGTCAGCACAACATCAAACCTTCGTAGCTCTTCATACGTGGCATTCTTCCCATGCAAGAGAAGAATACTCATGTGGTGTGCAGACTTGAGCTTTTTCTTGAGCTCCAGCTCCCACTGCTTGAGTAGTGCGACAGGCCCGACAATGAGGTTTGTCTTGAGTCTGTCCGTTGCTTGGCGGCTGACCAAGAGGGCAATTGTTGAAATCGTCTTTCCGAGACCCATGTCGTCAGCAAGAATACCACCCTTGTTACTGCCCGTCTCGCTGTCGGTCATCCACTTGAGGGCAAGTTTCTGGTGATCGTACAGAGGGTATCGGAGGGCGTCAGGAGTACCCATGCGGTCCTCTTTTGGTATTTCCTCATCGGGTCGGATGTTTGCGAGCAAGTCGCGGATTTCCTCTTGCGTCTTCCGGGGATCATCTTGCAAGTCCTCATAGTAATTCATCAGACGATCATTGAGAGGATTGCCAAAGGCATCAAGGCCGTTGACCCAGTCAATACCGTTGGTCCTGCCAATCAAATTGGAGAGCGTGTTCCCGGGAAATGTGCCGTTAGCAGAGGGCCTCGGAGGGAACACGGAGTTATGCACCCGCGTCATACTCAAAGGCTGGTACGAACCCGATGTGAGCATTCCTGGCCGGTAGACAGAAGATGCCATTGTGCTGCCATCATCAAATGGATTCAGATGACTATGGTGTCTATAGCCATTGACGTTGGAAGAGCTGGGGCCGCCAAAAGTCTGGTAGGCTTGCCGGCGAGCCAGAGCTGCTCGACGCGCCAACTCGGCCGCGGGAACATTCTGCGCATGGGTCGGAAACCTTGGAGGTGGCTCGGGCGTGAGTGATGGGCCTGGAGCGGGAACCTGACTGTTCCACTGCAGAGACGCGTTTGAAGCAGGGCGTCTAGCAGCGCTGTAAAACGACGGAAACAGATGACCCTGCTCTTCCTGAAGGAAGCTCAGGTCCATGGAATTACCGTCAAAACCATCATCGTCTTCTTCCAAGATGTACGAGCCCGGCATTCTAGGATTCTGGGGTACAGGAGCAGAAGTAACATCTCGAGCATTGGCGTGGAAAGAGGCCAAGCTTGACGGAGGAGTCAAATGATGCTCTTGATGCTGGGACTGAGATTGAGACGGGCGGTCAAAAATTCTGTCAAAAGCAGACGGACCGGCGGGCGGCGCCGAAGGGCCAGAAACTGGACCAGAAGGCTGCCACTGTTGGCTCAGAAACTTGGCCATCTTTTCGTCTTCCCTTTGCTGCTGATGGCGGGCAAACAGAGCGCGCTGCTTGTTTATAATGTCTTGGAAGTCGCCATCATCACCCGTCAAGTCTATGAAAGCGTCTTCGTTGGCAGTGGAGAAGTCGTCGTTGAAGGAGGGGGTGGTGATGCCCGTCTGGGCGGGGCTTGGAGTGGTCTTGTAGGACTTGTTTGGATAGCCGTTGCTCTCGTCATCGTCAAAGCTGGAGGGAGGGCGCCGCTTGGAACGGTTGACGCCGGCGCCAGATGCGCTAGACGTGGATGCACTCGCGGGCGTCGAAAAGCGGTTGTGACGGTTCATCAATGCTGTCGAGCTCTTAGTCTTGGTGGGATCTGGAGTACGAATTAGCAGCCGCCAGGCACGTCCTGGGTGGAATGACTACTGGAAAGACTTCTGCATGGCACGCACTTCTGGATTCAACCGTCTTGATTTGGCGGCAAAGGGCAGAAACAGCCTGCTGGGCGCTGCGAACCTCGGTCTGGTCGATGGCGGCGGGGTCTGGGTTGTCGAGGAGAGAGGCGAGGATGGTCTGTTGAATGGCGAGTTCATCCCTCAACTCGATGAGGTCGGTGGTATGGGCGTATTGATCCATGGTGAGCCAGCCGGGCGATCTCACCATGTCTTGAGGAAAAACACTGCAGCGTCGTACCGACAGCAGGGCACCAGGGCAGCCTTACTGCAGGTCGCTAAGGCAGACAACGGTTCGACGGCAGGCCGGGCTGGACACTGTCAATTCACGCGCGCCAGACGGCCAGCTGCCGAGTGGTGTCTTGTCTAGGTGGGTGTGATGGCCGTGCAGAGTGCGTTGGAACCACGGCAAAACATTGGCTGGGCCTGCGTGCTGCTGCTGGAACCCGACGGGAAGTGCTGGCCGCGGGCAGGGAAAAAGGAAGAGCACCCTAGTCGAGGGGTGGGTGGTGGGTGGTTTGAGAAGCGGAAATGTTTGCTGCGAATGTGAGCGGCTTGAGTCGATGTGCGTACCGTACTTGGCTGGATGCGACTTGGAGAACAGGCGCGTTAAGCCAAACGCGCCTTCGAGGAACAGAATACTATGCAGCTTCCCATTCACAACTATGTACGTACAACAGGCCACGCCCAGGCACAGGCAGCCAGGCGCGGGGCGCGACTGGATTTAGTGGGGGTTAGAGCCTCAAATACAAGGGCCCCTTGCGATCCCAAGTGCCTGTAAATGCTAGGCCCACCCGTACCTGCCGTTCTTGTGCCGGCTGCCCCACCAGTCTTTTCTCGCTGTGGCACGCTTACATAGTACATAGTGTACCTAGGTATTTTTGATTTGAATACTTGCTACTATGTACTCTGTACAGAATCACATAGATGGGGTCGACCACCTTCCTGACTCCTTTTTCTTCTTTCTTTCTTTTCCTGGACTTGGTTGATTCGATTTGGACCGTGCAGAGGCATGCAGGTGGCCGTCCGGCCTCGGTCAACCTCTTGCAGCAGCAGCATCTTGACAGCCTCAATGGGCGAGTTGCAGCAAGGGCGCAAACAGCGGCACTGGACAGGTTTGGGGGCCTGCTCACTCGCGTTCACGCAACTGCACAGGCCTATATGACCGTGCAGACCCTGCGGGCGCGCCTTTCTAGCTGTTCGTCAGGCTTCCGCGTCTCCAGTTCACCGGTTCATTGTTGCCATTTGGTTCCTTTGATCTGCTTCAGTCAGGCGCTCTATCAAGAAGTCACACCGAAGACTGGTGCGCGTGCCTCACGGGCTGAAGGCTTAGCAACAGGCAGAACGGTGATTGCCAAAGGATGCCGCTGACTAGCACATTCCAAACAGTAAGTAGCCATCCGGTATGCATCTGACAAGTGGTGGTCCATATCATGTATGTTTGCTGATCTTCCTGTTCCTGTCTTGTTTGTGGCAACTGTCTCAGCAAAAAAAAAAAAAAAAAAAAAAAAAAAAAATATATATATATATATATATATATATATATATAGAAATACGAGCAAAACGCAAAAAATAAGCCACGAATTGGAATCAGCCACGAATCAGGAGACGACCAAAAGTTTGCTTGATGGGAATCAAAAGTAGTAGCCAGGCGGCTCCAGTCCTCGGATATCGTTTTGGACTTACTTCTTGCTTATGACTTGAAAACAATCAAAAAGGCCATGCCAAAGGTGCACTGCACTGCTTGCACCAGGCTGCTGAGGCATTTTCCTTTTGCTCCAATGTGACAGGCGGTGACGCCGAAAATAATGCAGTGTAACACCACTAGACAGCATCATCTGTGCTCTTCAGCAGCCTGTCACGTACGTATTTGCATTGGGCTGGTGGCCACATTGGGTCGAGATTGGCTAGGAGATCGGCTTGGGGTGGCAGGAAATGTTTCTGTATCGTTTGCTAAGTTCATGCCCGGACATAACGATGTAGTCATACGTACAACAGCAGAGCAACATCACCATCCAAGCTCAAACTTCCATTTTCGCGATTCGTGTTGAAGGAGAGAACAGCCCATTCTCCAAGCGCATAGGATGATGAGCGGAATGTCGTCACGAACCAGTCAATATCGACGACTTGTATATTTGACAGTCTTGAGATGAGGAAAATTTATCTTTGACTATATGTATGCACATGTACATAGTCAGTGCGCTTTGATCCAGCCTCCGAATCGACAGCTCTGCAGTCGATGTGTCTGCGAAGCCCTCAACGGGGAGCAGCAGTTTCCTCGCGCCTTGAGGCTTTGTGTGTAGCCTATACCATGACAGTAACATTCTTGTCAATTCAAAGAGCGTAGGGTTGCCCAGCCACGCAAGCAACAGCAAAACGCACCATGTCGGGCAACAGAAATGCACGATTGCGTCAGCGAGCTCAGTGGGGATGGCGCCCCGCGAAGTCTGGACCTCTGGTGCCTGCCTGTTGTACCTTGGCGAGTGTCCCTTAATTGAGAGGTGCGCCAGGCCTCGCCTGCGTTCTGCATCGTGAATCAGAGTCATACTTGGTCTTCGCGAGCTCTCTCGCCGTCCTGAAATGGAGAATCCCCGTGCCATGAGTATGTTTCTAGCGTGCGAACAGGCTGTGACTGAGAATGGGAGGACGGGTACATGACGGCGGGGTCATCCTACTATGTATACAAATACTATGTATAGCTGTGGCCCCACTGGAGAAAGCGCATGTGAAAGCCGTCTCAGTGTCAGGCCTAAAATAAAACCGTGACGTCGGATCCGGCAGGGCCAATGGTTGCGGCCCGCAGGGTCAGCTCCCGGTGTTCCTTTCGCTCTGCCAAGGTAGCAAAGGATTCAAGGTTTCGATGCGCGCAGAGCCAACTTGAAACATTGTCGTGCTGGGAAAAGCACGAGAAAGAAGGAAGAGGAATAACGCACCTGCGACCTGCAGTCTGTTAGCGGAAAGGGGTCCCAAGACGCCATCGACAGTCTGGTGCACATCCACCCTGAGCCAGCTGGACGATCAAGTGCCCGATGCCTTCTCCGAGTGTCCAGTAGCAAGTGGGAGTGGTCTATCAGCTGCCAGCCTGATGTGGGCAGTGGAGGATACTACATAGTACATGGTAAACTACATACTAAGTCCTCACGTAGTTTCCTTTGCCGCTCGAGAATGGCCAAAGTAGCGGGGAAGATCCATGCAAATCATGGTTTTGACAAGCAAGGCGCCGAGAAGAAATCCAGGAACAGGCGCGGTGCTCTCCGCCAGGGGACTGGAGTATCAGTCATCCAGTCAGTGAGACTAGGTGCATTCTCTCCACCAACACGATAGTGGGTTTGGGTGGTTGATGGCTGGGAGTCGCAGTGCTGTGGGTACGAGCAGTAGCGCTGCAGCAGCACTCTGGTTCTTTCGCTGCAGAAACAGGCCTCTGGTACTCATTTATGTGGGATGACGACTGTACCTGCCATGTCCAGTCACCAGCAAGATCCAAATTCCACCTCCCCCCCCCCCTTCGTCACTTCCTGTTTTTTTTCTCTGCCACATCGAATTCTCAACCTCGATCTTCGCCCAACAACCTCTCCCTGTGGCTCAACCTGAGGATTCTCAACGCGATCTAAATGTTTGGGCTGCAGCATTCAGCCTCAATCCCCAGCATAAGGACGGCAGGCCCCCGTCTACTTTCCATCAGCCCCCAAAAGTGGAACGAGCCAGCCGGCCCAACCAGCGCCTAGGGAACAACATCGTTAAACCGGCGACGACGAGGCGACTGGAAAAAAAGAAGAGAGGCATCCAGAAAGACGAGAAGGGAGAAAACAGATCCAAAAAAGGCAACCCAATCAGGCAGTGGATCGAGAGCGGTCCTTGTTCAGTCGACCAGGTCCCAGGATCGCCGGCCCCGTGAGTAAGACTCGGCTGGGCGTCAGACTCGACAGAGCAGCGACTCTGCTCTGTCCCTCTGCTCAGCGTGGGATTCCTCGACTCCTGCGCTGCCTCATTTTATTTTTACCAACTTGGCATTGTGCTGCTTCTGCTGCCTCTGCTGCCTCTGCTTTACGTTGGACTGGCGCCTTTTACACCACGTTGCTGCCGCCATTCTCTGTTTGTCGGTGTCTCTTTGCTTTCCAGTCTGTCGTCGTGTCGGCTGTCCTGCTGCTCCTCGCCCTGGCCTGCCATCCCGTCTTCGTCATATCTCCCACTACGACCCTAGCGACGCAACCCCGCCTTGGCCTGACGCCCTCAGCACCGCAAACCACCAACCACGGCTGACCCCAGCCTAAGCCGGCTCCTTGCCACTATTACAAGATCCACGCCAGCCAGCCATTTCTCGCCTGGACACCGCCACCTTTCTTGCTGGTCATATCAGCTTGGTATTGCGCTAGACGTTGCTCGGTCGCACCCTGTTGCTCTTCTTCGCTCATTTGTCTGTTACTTGTGTGCTTCTGGCGAACCTCGAAACCAAATTCACATTCCGGCGAACGTCAGACACAGCCTCGTTACCTGACATTTATTTGCGGGCTCGAACCCGGCTTTGGGGTCACACGCATCTTGTGGTTCGTATGACATCTGTCACACCCGCGCAACTGCCTGTCCCTCTCGAGTTCGCTGTCTAACCTTTATTCTTTTAGTACAGAGCCTACTTGCCATAACCAAGTCCAACAGCCTTGCATTCTTGACCTAATCGCAATGCCCGAAACCTATCGCCGCTACGAAGAGCGGGACGTCTACTATGAAGATGATGAGCCACCGCGCAGAGGTCCTCCTCCAAGACGAGGCCCTCCTCCATCGCACGCGGACGAGGAGTTTATCTATGAACGCCGCGAAGAGAGGCGTGCGCACAGTCCCGGTCCCATGCCCATGCCTCGCCGCAGCGCCCCGAGTGTAGTCTTGCGAGAACGCGACGAGGTCGAATCACGAGTCCCAGCTTTCATGCGCGAAGACGGCCGCCGCTCCGAAGCTGGCCCGCTTGTCTTGCGCCAGCGTGATGTTGAGACTATTGAACGTGCACGACCGCGTCCCCGGTCGCCGTCTCCCGAGGTCAGAGAGCGCATCATCACCAGAACTAGGGCACGAAGCATGAGCCCTGGCCCTCCACCCCCTCCGCCGCCTCAGCCTGAAATTCGTGAGCGAGAAGAGATCAGAGTCATCGATCGTCAACGGGACCGCGTTCGGAGCCCAAGTCGTGGACCAGCACTCGACCGGGTCCGGCTGGGAACTCGCTTCATTGAGCGGCCCGAGCGCTCTCCGAGCCCTCCACCGCTTGCGCCTCCTATCGAGCGCGAGCGTGTGCGCACACGCATTGTCGAAAGGGAAAGGTCTCCGTCACCAAAGCCCTTGCCGCCTCCTGATGTCGAGAGGAGCCGACTGAGGATCATTGAGCGCGAGCGCGAGCGTGTGCCTACTCCCAGTCCCTCGCCTCCTCCTCCATCTCCCCCGCCCGTCATCCGTGCTCCCACCATTGAGCGAGAGGTCATAACACATTACAGGGATATTGACCATGGTAAGTCTTGTGGAAGTCGCATAAACCTCAGGTTTTTGTCGCTAAACTCTAGCCAAGGCTTGGTTCCTGCACACCCACCTTCGCCCCCGCCTGCTCCTCGTAGCAAGGTTGAGAAACGCGAAACCGACATCGACATCTACCATAGAGGCGGGGAAACCGAGGTCGACATTACAAGGACACGCTCGAGATCGCAGCGGCCTCGCTCGGTGTCGCGAGAACAGCATCGACGACCGGAACCGCCCCGTGAGTGCGAACGGGGATACTACCACGAGGATGAGGTCATCATCTCGTCAGGTCGCGACAAATTCAAGGTCGACATTGAGCATGAGCGACGAAGCTCTCACTCCCGGCCCAGAGCCCATTCTGCCGCGCCCGACTACAATGATGAGGCTGACATGATTATGGGACGTATTGATTCACGCGGCCAGATGGGCGAAGCTTGGCACGGCAGAACCAAGGACTGGACACTGGTCGATGTGCCGCCCGGCACCGAAAGGGTCCGGATGGATGGTGTCGGCGGCGGTG
This sequence comes from Coniella vitis, assembly GCA_011317545.1. NCBI lineage: Eukaryota > Fungi > Ascomycota > Sordariomycetes > Diaporthales > Schizoparmaceae > Coniella > Coniella vitis. The sequence continues at coordinate 1,978,194 of WUJK01000004.1, read as the reverse complement.
CTGCCGAAGTAACATGGCAACGCTACAGTGGCGCCCGCAAGGCCAAATTCATCGCAGAGCGCGAGGGTGCTGCACCTGCATCGCCACCCCCGTCGTCTTCCAACACCACTATTATCTCGGAACGTGACCTGGAAAAGTCGCGCGGTGGCGAAAGGGATCGTCTCAGTGTGCAAATTTATGACAAAGACCGCGAGCGAGATGTCGAGATTGAAAAAATCACAGATCGGCGTATCAGCCTGCGACCTACACTCCCTCCACCTGCTCCGGCGCCCAAGCCCAAGCCCAAAGATATGTGGACCGAAATTACAAAAGACTTGGTCGTCAAGGAGGCTGTTGAAGAACTCGGTTACGATTATGAAGAGACAGAACTGTTCTTTTACATTATGCAGTACCTGAGATATGTGGGTGACTCTTTCGGCTTCGTCGCACCCATGATCGATAACCGCGTGTTTGCTAATGACACTACAACAATCTAGGAGGATGTTCTTGAGCTGGTTGAGCTTTCCGACCGCTTCCGTGCCCGGAGAAAGGAGCGCATCCGAGAGATTCAGTATGAGCGTGAACTACGCGAGGAAATGGAGCGCGAGCGCCGTCATCGAGAGCGTCGCGAGAGATGGGATGACGAGCGTGAACGAGTGGTTGAAAGAGAAATCATCTACGACCGTAATCGGCGATACTAGCCAAATCGCCACGAACGCAAACGTGGATCGTGGTGATCCCCTGCATACTGCCAATCGAGTCGCAATCATCCCAGATGGGCGGATTTCCGCAAGAACGACTGCGTCGAACGACTGCACGCCGAAAGGATCTCGAACGTTGCTGAGTTGATTGAAGCTTGTCATTTTATTTGGAGATGGAGAGACTATGTGATTTTCCCAATTGTCTGCTTTTTCCTTTCCTTCTTATGCCACAGAATGTTGTGCGTATACACTGCATATTTGTTTTTGGACATTTTACGAAATTTATGATGAAAAGTTCATGTCCTATCATGTCACTGCAAGATGATGGAGCACGAGCATGGAGACGAGGATTTTGATGCACTTTGGTGGTGGATGGGCGTTTGCGTACAGAGGCAACGTTAGGATATTTACGAATTTACGACTATCATGTTTTCAGCTGCGTGTTGTGAGGCTTGCTATTAGATTGTCTTGCTGTGTCAAATTCATCGTGCCGATATCCTGCTTGCATTATTTCGAGGCTTTCCTCTACCCTCAAGAAAGGCAGAGAGACCTGACATATCGAGTATTGTGCAGATCCTGAGCGCAAAAAAGAGCTTTCGCATCGGCCCAGTCTCACCACTTACTCTTGGCTGCCTCGACGCTAGGATCATACATGCCCGTCTCGGTGAAATATCGCTCCCACTCGACCAGCAAATCCTCCAACACTTTGGGCTCCTGCTCCGCAAGATCATGTACTTCGCCGGCATCCTTGGACAAGTCGAACAGTTGCCACTCCTCCGTACCCTTGGGCGCAGGCTCAAACACAGCCTTCCAATTGCCCTTGCGAATTGCCCTCCGGCCAAATAGCTCCCACCCCATGACATCCTGAGTGCCATTCTCATGTACTGTGCCTTGCGCGCCGCTTTCCAGCCAGGCCTTCCACGAGCGGCCGCGGGGGAGCACCACCTCACGGCCGCGGAAATGTGTGCCCGGGTGCGGCACGCCAGCCATCTCAAGAACGGTGGGCAGGATATCCATGACAGTGGTAAAATCATGGGTTACTTTACCGCTTGAGGCGCCAAAGCCGGGATAGCGCACGATACACGGACACCGGATGCCACCCTCCGTGACCATGGTCTTGAAGCCCTTGGACGGCGCCGTCGCAGCGCACGCCCACTGGGGTCCATACCAGACGAAGGAGTCGGCGTTGCCGATATTGTCCATGGAATTGTCATAGTACTGCTCGACAATCTTGGCCAGCGGCATGCCGCGACTCACGGGCAACGCCTCGAGGAGCTTGCCCTCGGCGCCATTGTCCGACATGAAGAGGATAAACGTGTTGTCCAGCTCGCCCGTCTCCTCGAGGTAGTCGACCACGCGGGCGAGGTTCTGGTCAATGAGGTCGACCATGGCGGCGTAGGTTTCCATGCGTCGTGCCGAGAGGGCCTGCTCTTCCTCCGCGAGAGAGGACCAAGGCGCCAGGGTCTCGTCGCCGACCATCGGGGCGGGCTCGACGTCGGCGGGGACGAGGCCGCGTGCGATGAGGGCGTCGAGACGTTGCTGGCGGAGCGCGTGGGGACCCTCGTTGTAGAGGCCCGTGTATTTGTCTATTGTTGCGCGGGGCGCCTGGAGGGGCCAGTGGGGCGCTGTGTAGGCAAGGTAGGCAAAGAAGGGTTTCTTGTTGTTGTCGTTGTTGTTGTTGTTGTCGTCATCATTGTCATTGCTGTCTTGCTGAGCCTGTGATGATGATTCGCCTTGGTTCTTGGCGCCGTCTTGCTGCTCGCCCGCCGCTGCGCCGCCACCGGCTGGAGAAGAAGTGTTGCTGCGTTGCTGGAGGTACGTGAGCAGTTCGGTGGTGAAGCTGGTCGTCGAGTAAAAGTCCTTGGGGATGTGCTCTTCGTTCTTGCGGTCGAGAATGTCGCCGTCGCGCATCCAGAGGTTGTCGGAGCGCAAGGCCGGGATGACAAACGAGGACGAGAGGGTGTCGAGCTGGGGCTCGTTGTTGTAGTGGTTCCCGGCGCCGGGGAGGTAGACGAAGGATTTATCGAAGCCGCGGGCGTGCGGGGCGAGTTCTTGTTTGAGGCCGAGGTGCCTTGATTTTTGGGTTTGGTTTTGGTTTTGTTAGTGGTTGTTGTTGTTGTTGTTGTTGTTGTTATCATTATTATGATACCCTCTTTGCAATATGGGCCACTTTGAGGAGTACGATTATAGAATTCTTATGGGATACAGTTTGTTTCTCATCAACAGGAGGAACCATGTGACCAAGTGCGCAAATAAGAAAGGAAATATAAAGGGTTCAACACACCATTTCCCCGACATAATAGTATGGTAGCCATTATCCTGCAATATCTCAGGCAACGCAGCGACCCTCCAGTTCAAATACCCTTCATAGCCCGGCTGGCCCCAGTACTTGGCGCCCGTGGCAAACATGAACTCGGCCATCTGGCCCAGTCCGGCAATATGGTTGTCGGTGCCCGAGAGCAACATGGCGCGCGTGGGCGAGCAGGCGGACGCGGTGTGGAAGCCCGTCATGGTGAGGCCTTCGCGCGCGAGGCGGTCGAGCGTCGGTGTGGCGATCTCGCTGCCGTAGGGGCCTGTGTCGCTGAAGCCGAGGTCGTCGGCCACGACGATGAGGAAGTTGGGTTTCTTGGGGGCGGTGTTTGGGGAGCAAGACATGGTGTGTTTTAATGGGTGGAATGTGTGTGATGTGAAGATGTATGGCTGTCGTGAGTGAGGGTTCTCCCGAAGAGTGAGATAATAGCAAAAGGCTCGTTGAACAAGAATGTGATGGTCATTGGTTACTACTTGGCTCATATATATATATATATATATATATATATCCTCAACGCGATACATTCAAGCCTATCTGTCAACTTCGGCAGTCGGATTCTCCGACAGCGAGCCGGTTTCGAGGGGTGGACTGATGGCCCTTTGGCGATGCGAGTGGGTGGCCGATGGCGGTGGCCGGCCAATGCTAGCTAGTAACTTGATCAGAGACGAAACACATCATTCAACAAGAAGATGTTGTGCCTATTTCAGGCTGTGATCCACGCATTGAAGCCGACGTACGCAATCCTGTCCTGAAGGCGGGACCGAGAAACAGACTCGAGAGGAAGCCTGCCAAAGGTCCAAAAGCCAATCCTCCTCTCCTCTCGAACGGCCAATCATTCTGTGGTGTAACATGGTGACTCGGTCCGTTCATGCGTTCCTATCGCCGGCGTGTGAATGCGCAGTCTGCCCAAAGAGGGCTTAGAGGATCATTGGGAGGCGGAGCAATAAGCAGACTTTTGGGGGGACGGAGGTTGAGAAACGCCGACAAGGCTATACTTGGTATACTTCTCCACTTGCGTACTCCTAGCACAAGGTCAACGGCAAGGATTTAGTATAAAAGAAATATTAAATCTTTGGTGCTTTCATAATAGGAATTCGCATATAAGCCTGCTGGACAAAACATCATTACATGCATGTGGAGAGTTTATTAGAGAGAGAAATGGGTTTCGTAGATCGACCATTATTTCATGATTCGACGATACATAGTATATTGTGTAGCCATTTCCTAGTGGAGAACAATATTGCGATATCTGAGTCTCACGTTTTCTTTAGTGATACAATTATATACCGATGGTATTATACGGATGCCTGAACAATATAATAGTGCATTGATCTTATCAAGAGCCATCATACACTACTTTTGGAAGGAAAAGAAGGGCGAGTATATGTATTTTATTCACAATGTAGAGGTATGCAACTTTGCCTCTCAATATTAGTTTCGCTCAATTTGACCCATGAGGTAAGCAAGACTGTGACGGATCGACAAAGTCAAGATTCTTAAATGGTTAGAAAGAAAGTGAATGAAGAGATGTAGCAGCTGCTCGACCTTTTGTTATTCTTTAAAAGATGAACTTTTTAAAGGATTTCCTTTAGATTAGATATGGGTGCTCTCTTTACCATTGGCTTCGCGTAGTAAGACTTCGTTGCCGATGGCGATATGTGTCAGAACTATCCGTTCGGCCACAAGTCTAAAAAGATGAACATGACCCACTCCATTGTGTAGGTACACATGTGTTCTGGGCTTATATAGTATCCTCTGACAATATGAGTGACAAAATGTTGCACCACTTCTGTCTCTGCAACGTCGATATTGCAACTCAAGAAATCCTCAAACTTCGCCGAGGAAGCTGATCCTGTTGGGATTCGTACAATGGACGTTCTGACAAAACCAGATCTTGTCATCTAGAAAGCCACTCAAGTTACTAGTACGCATCTTGTCTTGGGCAGGCAAAACAATTGAAATTGGGTTTCTTTGTTGTCAAAATTCGGAGCGCGGACGATGGAGACTCGACCACAGCCGAGGATCTCGCTGCCGAACGAGTGTTCTTCACGGTAAACCCCATTGGTCATTAGCCGCCGACCGTTGCGGCATTCCTTTTTTGCAGTCCAGGTTACGAGAGCTTCTTATGGATATCACAAGGCGAGACAGACAAGTGTAGGCGCGAATCTATAACGAATTTGGAGACTATTGAAGAACCTCGGAGTTGATGAAGGAGCTCTACGCTAATATCTGTCAGGATCGCCTTATGTATGCGGGATACTACCAAGAGCGCCTTGAATGGATACTACGCCGGCGAAAACCTCTCTACGACAGTAGCCAGAGTTAAAGCTGATCACAAGGATTATCATCAAGTTGAATGAAGCCTTCGCCAACGTGTTCTGGAGGCGAGGCCATTATCAGCATTTCGGATCTAAACGGGGTGTTGATGAGGATATCCAAGGGGGTAGTATTGAGCATATCTTTGGGCATTTACAACGAATTGCAAGACATTATAAATAGCAATTGTAAATATCTAAAACCATTCAAAAGGTCCAATAACGGCGCTCATTGGCGAGATCTATAATGAAAGCCCCGGACCAGAGGTTGGAACGGAAAGTATCGATTATTAGCCGGGTCATTGGAGACTCTGTGTTCTAACAATTAGTAGTTCAACTACACTACCCTCGCCGCTATCTTTTATATAGGGCCTCTTAGAAGTAGGGTTTCTTCGTTATTTCTTTTTCGCACTAGTAAGGCTATAGTACTTATAAACGAGTTTATTTACAAGTTCTCTTTTATAAGCTCTGTCCCGGAGAGTCTTTAAAAGATCGACTCTTGGGTTGTGTTCTTATAGAGGAATTGCGCAAGCAGTACAAACAGGCCGTGTAAGGAACGGAAAGGCTCTCGACGATCGATCTAGCGCGGATATTTGATGATTTATATAGGAATTGGGGATCGTAATGGGGATAGGTAGGCTCCGACCATTTACTTTAGCTTATACGGATAGAAGAGATTAGATGTATGTCGTTATCTATCAAGGGCTAATTCATTGCAGAGATTATCGATATTCTCTTGCTATGAAGATTAGTTATTGTTTGCCTGGATTTAACAAAATTGAGAACCGTACGGTTAATTTTCTGGAACTACTAGCATATGCCTTGTATACGTGGCTTGCCCCTTCTAGAACGCTCACCACTTGAAAGTTGGATGTAATGATCCTTGCCTGAATCCCGGATTTGTGAAGTATCTGTGATTTTGCATATTAGCAGGATGGGGCAGTATTATCTTTGTAAGCCTTCGTGCGTTGTCAAGCAATATTGATCATCGTAAGTGATGATAAAGGACTACCCTATTATGTCAAACAATACTTAGATCACGACTGAAGACTATAAGGAAATTATTCTCAACGGTAGGAAACTCTCCGTCCTTGTATCCTTTGATCGTAATGTGAGTCGCTTCAGTCGATATCGATGCTATTGATCGTGCATACTTTACGACCCTAATCCCAATTATGTCGTCTGTATGCCTTACAAAGGAATCCTGTCGGTCAGTTATTGTATCACAATAAGATTCATTTGCTCGTTTACAATGAGAAAACAGATGACTTCCTACAAATACCAAACCGCATTCGAACCAGATCTTGCCAATCCATGCTATATGAAGTGTTGGAGAATAATATTACCAATGATGCATCCCAGTGACTAGAGAGACCTGCACTTGATGAAACTCTCGCATGTTGCTCATGCCGAGAGAGACATTTGGCAATCAAATGGCCAATTTGATCTGAACAAAACTCATCTACCATGTCCAGTCTATATCGTCTCAGCCTGTTTAGAGTTGGTCAATCCGTCTTTGTCTCAAAAAGGCTGGGGCTATTCCTAGTCCTAGCCTTTTTACAACGTGATGGCTGCGCCTGGAGCCGTCTTGATTACAACAAAGACAGGATCAATAGCCTTGTCAGAATTTGGCTACAAAGGCTCTATACAGGGTTTCATTGTGGACATTGTCCGGTTTAAGACTACCAAGTGCTTATTCCTTGACACCGACCCATTCACCGGTTTCCAAACGAGACACCTTCACATGAGAAAAAGCGGGCACAGGTTACTATAAGATATAATCCACAAACCTCTTCCACATCTTCACATCACTTCCAGGACAACAGGCTCCAGCCTTGACACTCTTCTCCAAAGTCCCTGGCAAATGGTACAAGTCACCTCGAGCCGCTCGAATTGAACGTGTAAGTCAAGTCCATCCTGAATTCGCTAATCACCAAGTCTTCACAGGTCGAAAGCAGCCAGTATCCACGGAGGTACTGGTCCTCCAGCATGAGCGATTCTCACCCTCCACAGCGGCAGTTGTCACGCCGTAGCTCGCACTCACAGCATATCCGACCGTCGCCGTACACAATGATGGACCTGGACCGGTTCGTCCGCGCTCAAAACGGGATTATCGGCCAGCCGTCCTTACCGGTCCCGCATGGTTTGACAGTAACGAGATATGAACATGCATTGATGGAATTGTGGGCGGGCAGGGTGGTGACGTTCTGGGTGTGGTGGGTGTTTCCTCATATCTTGTACGTACGCATATCTGTCTTTTTGTTTCTCCTTTTCCATCTAACAAAACACCATTATCGATTTGGTTTTTATTGTTTAGGCTAACTTATCCTCACCAAATAGTGGCTATGGCGGCAGCCCCTTCAGCAGATTCTTCGGCATCAAGACGCAGCAAGAAGCAGAAGCCTACCTCGCGGACTCGATCCTCGCTCCACGCCTCCGGCAAGCCATCGACGCCGTCCTCGCCAACACAAACATTGTGCAAGCGCAACAGCCCGGAAGCAAGACAACCGTCGCGGCCGAGCTCATCGAGCTCTTTGGCGGGGAGGTCAAGCAGGTTGCGCGGTTCCGCGCGTGCTTGACGCTGTTTGCGCAGGTGGCGATGGACGAGCCGCGGCGGTACTTTTTGCGTGCGCTCGAGGCGACGTTTGGCGGGCGGCAGTGTACCAAGACGCTGGATGTTCTGTTGCAGTGGACGGCGTGAGAGAGGGTGTGTGTGGATTGTAAGGTGTGATGGGTTTTTGGGTTGGTTGATTTCAGATTATGTGACTGATGACCAAGTCTTGTAGATTGCCCAAGAGTTCGTTTACTGCTCAAGCGGTGATGACTAAGTGTCGATTCATAGGTAAGTAAGCCAGATATTATCTCGGAGGCTGACAAAGATCATGAAACAGTGACCTTGGCCCGTTTCTTACATAATATTATAGGCTTCGGATGAACGTCGTCAGTGAAAGACTGCTTTGGTCAAGCTTCAGCCAAATATATTTCATCTCTGATAATGCAGGTCAGCAGAAACGCACTCCCATCAATTCTTGCTTATGCAGATCTGCCGTTTGTAATTCACCAAAAAAGCAGAAACCCGTGCACAAATCGGACGGGAGGGGTCACAAGAAGAGGCAAGAAAGCAGCGCGATGGCGCCATCGTCGTGGCCGCCCTTGCTACGCACCCGAGTCTGTGGCTCTCCAAAGGATTGCTGATCCGCCCAAAAGAAAGCAGCTTTCGGCATGAATGATGCGTGAGTCGTGCGCAGAGGGTTCTTGTTTTCCACTTATCTCTGCAGAGGGGCAGACGTGCTGGCCGTGAGCAGCTCTCAGTGGCCAAGCATCCATCACAACATATTCGCAACGCATTGCTCACCTTGCTACATCGAATCAGAGGCCGCTCTCGGGCCTCTCTATCTCTGCTTGTATGAATCTGCACCCGCAGTGCAAGCGGGCTGGCTAGGGAAACTGCTGGAGACGCCACATTCCTGCCTCTCTGTCAGATTCCCAGAGAGGCCAGCTGAGCCAGCCGACAGCCTGACCAGCAAACCCCAAGCAAGGCTGTCTTGATTGGAAATCGACATGTTGTTGTTCTTCTCTAGGCCCCACACTGGCCACAGTACATGCATACTGCACCCTGCTGTCGGCAATCCCACCATAGTCTGAGAGTATCGCGAAAAGGCCTCCAGAAAGCTGCCATATCTTGGCGGGGTTCCTCTCCTCCGCAGCAAGAGAGAGTCCCAACGATGCGGACTCCTCCTTGCCCTTGCTGCAGCACTCGTACCATCCACACTTGGCTGGGCTCAAGCTAGTTCCGGACGAGTCCCGGCGCCTAGATCGACCCAAATCCACTGGCGGGCCAGTATAATCAATCCCCAGGTCTTGATTCTTTCTGCCCCCCCCTCCCCCTGTTATCTGAGGCCCAAGATGCCCTCCTCTTATAAAAGACCGAGTTCCGTGCATTCTCGTGATGGTTCCATTGATGCTTCCACGCCACTGCTTCTGGACAAGATGGGTGCCGAGATCAAGACCGCGCCGCTCGTGCAAGAGGACGGCCCAGAGTCCTTCGAGGCCGGAAGCCTCGGCGGCACTTCGCAGGAAAAGAAAGCCCCATGGTGGTCCTACGTGTGGGTTAGTGAAGCTCTCGCTCGGGCAGTTGTCCTTGATCGTTGGATTCGAGAAGATACCGTTGACTAACACCCACTTTGTGACAGGACTATGAACCTGACAGGACGTCAGAAGAGAGAGCCTTTGTCCAGAAGTTGGACGTCTCCCTTCTCACGATTTTGTGTCTAGGATACTTTATCAAGAACCTCGACCGTATGTCTTTTCTTGTTTCCTCTTCGAAAAAGTGCCCTGCTGGGAACGACGTCCAGGTTGCTAAGACGAGACTGTCCTCACAGAAACAAACATAAGCAATGCCTATGTCTCTGGAATGAAGGAGGATCTGGAGATGAACGCCGACCAGCTGAACCTGATTGACGTGGCCTGGACATCGGGCTATGTCATTGGCCAGTTGCCCTCGCAGTTCATCCTCACCAAAGTGCGCCCGTCGGTTTGGATTCCCAGTTGCGAGCTCGTGTGGACGATCCTCACTTTCACGCTGGCTGCTGCGACCACCAGCACCCACGTCATCACCATCCGCTTCTTTGTCGGGCTGGTCGAGTCCATCTTCTACCCGGCCGCGCACTTTTTGATCGGAAGCTGGTACAAGCCCAGCGAACTGGGCAAGCGGGCGTGTATTTTCCACGCCAGTTCTGCGCTGGCAGGCATGTTCAGCGGCTATCTGCAGTCGGCCGTCTACACGGGTCTGAACGGCACACTGGGCAAGGCGGGCTGGCAGTGGCTGTTCATCATGGACGGCATCATCAGCCTCCCCATCTGCGCGGCTGGCTTCTTCCTGATCCCCGACTCGCCCGAGAACTCGCGGGCCTTTTATCTCACGACCGAGGACAAGCTGCTGGCGCAGAAGCGCATGCACGACATTGGCCGCGCGCCGAGGCGCAAGCTGGGCTGGTCGATCCTGAAGCGCGTCTTTGAGCGGTGGCATGTGTGGCTGATTACGGTCCTGTACATCATCTTCATCAACACGGGTCCTTCCTCGAGCATCAATCCGCTGTCTTTGTGGATGAAGGCCAACGGCTGGTCAGTGAATCTAGTGGTGAGTCTTTGTTGCTGCGTCTTTTTTCAGAGACTTTGTTGCTGCGTCTTTTTTCAGAGACTTTGTTGCTGCGTCTTTTTTCAGAGACTTTGTTGCTGCCTCTCTTTTTAGAGACTTTATTGCTGCGTCGTTTTTCAGAGACTTTGTTGCTGCGTCTTGTTTCAGAGACTTTGTTGGAACTCTCTTCCCTATTCACAGATCCGTCCAAGACCGAGGAAAAGGCTAACATACACTCCCCCATGGCACCCAGAACATCATCCCCACGGCACAATACGCCGTGCAGCTCGTGACAACCGTCGGCTTCTCCATCCTCTCCGACTACTTCCGCAACCGCGCCGCCGTCATGTCCATCTCGACCTTCTTCGGTTTCTTCACCTCCCTGCTCCTCGCCATCTGGACGATTCCCACGGGCCTCAAGTGGTTCGCCTTCTTCATGTCGCGCGCGGCCGTCGCCTACGGGCCGCTGGCCATGTCGTGGACCAACGAGATCTGCGGCGCGGATGCCGAGGAGCGCGCCGTGGTGCTGGGCATCATGAACGCCGCGGGGTATGCCTTTAATGCATGGCTGCCGCTGCTGACCTTCCCGGCGCTGGACAGCCCGCGGTTCAGCAAGGGCTTCATCTTCTCGACGGCGGCGTTTGGCGCGCAGGCGGTCATTACGTGGACGGTCTGGGGGCTGCAGCGGAGGGAGCTGCGGCGGGAGAAGCCGCCGGTTCGCGAGGAGGGCGAGGGAGAGGATGCGTGAGGGCTGGAAAGGCAGGACAGAGAGCTTTTGGCTTGGATAGGGGGATATAGGGCGTGGGAAAAGTGTCGAGACTTGGTCAGCTTGGAATTGAAGCTATTCTGGCATCGAGTCGTGGGACACTTTACCGCAGTTGAGAATCATTCATTGGAAGCCATGTGTGCGCAAGAGTGCAACCTCTCTCCTTCATTCTTTTCATTTTCCTCTTCCTTTTCTTTTTTCCCTCTTGGGTGAGCTTGATGGAAGGATACGTATGCATGCTGGCACAGTCTTTCTCGTACAAGTCTTTCCCCTGGTCTGACTGTAACCCAACCCAAGATATCTGGAAGAGAGGTCGACCTATCTCCAGCCTCTCGGCGCCTTTTCGCCCGCGGTCCTGGCCGTCCGTCGGCTACAAAACCCACAATCCAAACAGAAAAAGAAAAACAGCCGTATTAGCAACGAACGGCATGGCCTCTGAATCGAGCAGGTCACATTTGCGCCTGCAGAGAGAATGCACGGCGCCCCTCCTCCTGATCACAACGGCGAAGAAACCCTGTTGTGCATCGATATCGACAGGGACAAGTGCCGATCCTGAGGGAAAAGCAGCCAACCAACCGCAGCGGCAGCCGCCATCACCACCACCATGCAATGCAGCAGAGCGGGTGATCGGCATATTGTTGCGCCTTTCATAATCAGTACAGGGCGAAGTTGCTCTCTGGACATGTAACCTCCTTCAAGCAGCAAACGACAGGAAGCACACCCTTCACGGTCATGATAGCGCCCTCGTTCTTTCTTTTACCCCGGATTCAACCTTGTCCCATGCCATGTTTAATTTGCCGCACCCGTACCTGCATCATGTTTGTGTGGATGCGACGCCCAATGGGAACAACCGCCGAACCTTATCGACCGTTCACAGGGCCCGGTCGGTTGACCAGACAGACAGACCTCCACGACCTTGAAGGGCAAAGCAACGGCACTGCAACGTGCGTGCGTGCAGCCAGCTACTGCGGGTTGAAAGGAGAGTGACCGACGTCATCTCGACTGCTGCTATCAGCCGATACATTGTTTCTGTGGCCGTGTGATGCGCGGTGCCGTGCAGGAGGTCGAACGAGGGCCGAGTTGAAGGGAGAGGAGGAGAGATGGGGGGAAGAGAGGGCCACAAGTATAAAAGGCGCAGACTGTGGGCGAGTATATTGCACTTGTCGTCTCAATATCCAGAAAGAAAGAAAGAAAGAAAAAGAACATCCCATTCACAGCCTTGGGGGCAACACGGTCCCCATCATGTCCGTCGCTCTCGCTCTTCTGTCCCTCGTTACCATTCTCCCCGTGGGCGCCTCCCGCACCTTCACCAGCGGCCACAACCCGCTCTCCGTCACGGCCACCCACGGGCCCATCGTGCCCTCGTACGCCCACGCCGCCGCGACAACCACGCTCTCTGGCGTCACCAACGCGACGGTCTCGTCGTCGGTCGCACCCTCGGCCACGGCCATCGCCAACGGCACGCTGCCCGCTTGCAAGTCCATACAATATCCCTTTCCTGCGGGCACGGGCGGCAATGCCACGCGCGCAGCTGCCGTCAAAGAGGCGTATCAGTACGCGTGGGACGCTTACAATGAATATGCGTGGGGATATGATGAGCTCCAGTCTCTGAGCAAGACTGCTACGAACAACTGGTGTAAGTTGAGGCATGCATGTTGATAGTTGGTGCCAAAACAACGTAGAGTAGATAATAGATACACAGAGCTGACCACTGCAAACTCTTCACGCAGATGGATGGGGCGTCACGATTGTGGATGGCATCGACACGGCCATCATCATGAACCTGACCCAGATTGTTGCCAAAGAGCTGGCGTACATTGCGACGATCGATTTCAACTCGACAGCCTACGGAAACGTCGAGGTGTTTGACACAAACATCCGGTACCTGGGCGGATTGCTGTCGGCCTATGATCTGCTAAAGAGCGGCCAATTTCCAACGGCCGGGTACATCGAATCGGACATTGACGCCCTCCTCAGCCAGGCCATTGTCCTCGCCAACAAGCTTGCGTATAGCTTCAACACGCCCAGCGGCATTGCTTCTGTGGACCTGTAAGCATGACCTGCACCCCCGCAAAGAAGAATGACAGCCAGGACCAATCTCTAATGCCATTTCTCTCTCTTCTTTCCCAGCGACTTTTCAACGAACACCCCCATAGAGGGAACCTACACCGTCTCCGCGACAGGCGTCACGTACAACAGCACAAACACTGCCTCCGCCGGCACCTTTCTCCTCGAATGGTACCGGCTGTCTGACTTGTCGGGCAATGCTTCCTACAGACACATTGCGGACCGCGGGGAGGCGCCGCTCGTCCACCCGAGCACGCCGCCCGTTTACCCGGGCTTGGTCGGCACACAGTTCGACACGACAAGCGGTGCGATGCTGAACTATGCGGGCGGGTGGCACTCGACTGTTGACTCGTTTCTCGAGTACCTGATCAAGGTGTACCATTACAAGGTGACGAATACGACGTACGTTGTTCAATGTTATGCATTCTGCAAACTTTCTCTCTCTCTCTTTCTCCTTCTATCTTTCTCTCTCTCTCTTTTTCTCTCTCTCTCTTTCTCTCTCTCTCTCTCTCCTTCCCTCTTTCCCTCTTTCCCTCTTTCCCTCTTTCCCTCTTTCCCTCTTTCCCTCTTTCCCTCTTTCCCTCTTTCCCTCTTTCCCTCTTTCCCTCTTTCCCTCTTTCCCTCTTTCCCTCTTTCCCTCTCTCCCTCTCTCCCTCTCTCCCCCTCTTTCCCCCTCTTTCCCTCTCTTACACACACACACACTTTCCAACAGTAATCCTTTCCAAAATGATACATCTCTGCTAATAACTGACACATAACCAACTCTAGCACCTACTACAAAGACTTTTGGCTCGACGCGGCCTCCAGCACGGCCAGCTACCTCGCCGTCCACCCCTACGGCTTCCCGGACCTGACCTTCCTCTCGCAACTCGACGACAACGGCACCCTGACCGACTTCATGGACGACTACAGCTGCTTCGCGGGCGGCAACCTCCTGCTCGGCTGCAAGGTCCTCAGCCTGGACTCGCTCTGCGACCTCGGCCTCGCCGCCGCCGACGGCTGCCACCAGACGTACAACACGACGCTGACGGGCCTGGGCGCCCTCTACTGGGGCTGGTACGACAGCGCCACCGACCTGCAGCCCGCCGACCCCGACCGCGACGTGGACGCCGCGACGCGCCTCTGGGCAGAGCAGTACGGCTACTTTATCGAGTACGGCGACGAGGTGTACGCCAGCTTCCCCGAGTCGATTGAGAGCTGGTTCTATGCGTATCGCATTACGGGCGACCCGCGCTGGGCCGACTATGTCTGGGATGCGTTCTTGGCGATCAACGCTACGGCGAGAAATGATGTTGCGTTTGCGACGGTGGATAATGTGAATATGCCGTTTGGGGGGAGTCAGAGTAATAGTTTGGATTCGTAAGTTTTGGGGGTTTTTGATATGTTTTGTTTTGTTTTGATTCTCACACACACAGAGAGAGAGAGATTGAGATGCTGACGATTCCCATTGATCAGGTTCTTTTTTGCCGAGGTGCTCAAGTATATCTACCTTACCTTTGAAGACCCGAGTGTGGTGGACTTGGGCCAATACGTCTTCAACACCGAGTCGCACCCTGTGCTTGTACAGTGCGGCGTCGGGGATGTTGACAATTATTGAACGGGTGTTTGTGTTAAAGACGGCTCTGCCAGTTGAGGATCTTGGAGTATGTGTATTATAATGAGGTTGTGTTTTATTTGACGACTATATATATCCATCCTCCAGCTACCATCATATCAGTCTTGCCCCAGACTTGTACGCATAAATTGAAAGATTCGCTACTCTTGTTAGAATGGCTCTTGACAAGATGAATTTATGCGCCTGCATAATCACTCCCCTATCCCAACGCTTTGTTGTCATAGTATTCTCTTGTTATTCCCCCTGGAATGAGGCGCAGCAGCAGCACTGGAATCGCCGTTTCCACATGCCGCAGGACCGAGAGCCGGCGAGAGCAGTTAGTTACCTGCGCCGAAATGAGCTGCGCCGAGAAAATGTTTATGCGGTACAGGTGCAACCATACCATGCAAGTCAAGTGACTAGCAACGAAACAAACGAACGCCCAGAAGTTGAGTTTGCTCTACAAGTACCGAGGGATACGAGAGTAGTTCGTTCACCCACCGTTGCTGTCGTCCTCGGCCCACCTTGCAGGCTACTATATATCCTGGATCGACTGACTCTATTGTTGTTTTCCTTTTGTGCCAAGCTGAGGCCTCATCAACAGGATCATCTCCACTTTCACGACAGAAAAGTATGGAAAGGCCTTGATTAGGAAGAGAGGCAGGCCGTTGCGGAGCCCAGCCAGGGTCGTGATAGGGACCCTTTAATCTCTCGGTCCGTACCGACGACGAGTAAGAGCCCTGGGCTGTGGTGGATAGCAAACGTACGCCTTGTTGTGGAGATTCGGCCCAATGTTTCATGGTTTCACTGTTTCACCATTTTCTTTCTCCCCCCTTCATTACCACCCACCACGCTACCGTTCAAGGACACACGCACACACACAATGGCCCAGGGCGAGATGAGAATTCGCACAAGCGCTGCAGAGTACCAGCCACGCACGACATGGCTTGGGCTGGCTCTTGCGCCAATCCCAGCGATCCACGATGTTGGGCCTGGACGCTGTGTGTATCGTGGGCCCGCCCGGCCCGCTTGTTTTTTTTTCTTTCTTTTCTTTGGTTAATAAAGATATAGAAATAGATAATGCGCCGGCCTAGACAGGGTATGTATGTATGTACAAGGTACTGGTACATAATAATGATCAAAAGCCCCCCGCCCCTCCTTCTTTCCACACGTGTTTGATGCATTTCCCCGTCTTGTCTTGTCCACATTGCTCTTTCCTTACTGCTCGTTTGTGTCTGTCTGTTTGCTTGTTTGTTTCGGTCCCCATCTTGTCGATCGTCCCTTCATTCTTTTTTTGTTTCTTAATTTCTCCTACTCGATCTCGTGCCGATCGTTTGTCGTTCATTACCCCAGGAGGGAAGTCTGAATCTGAATCCGAATCTGTCTCGAGAACCCACACCTTTCTTTCTTTCTCCGGGGATCTTGCTTAGGACAGGCTCTCATTGTATTCGCCGAGTAAACGGCCCCTCCAAAAAACAAACCAACATCAAGATGCACCGCTCGTTACTCGCCATCCTCCTGCTGGGCACCAGCCTGGGCCTCGCTGCCCCAACCACTGAGGCCCACCACCAAAACAGATCACCACTCCTCCACCACCAACGAAGCACCACCGCCTCTTCCTCCTCCAACAGCACCTCCTCACCCACGCCCAAGACCCTCGAGACCGTCAACGGCTTCAAGAACCCCTCGGTGCACTGCTCAGGCCGCTCGCTCAGCGACTCGGGCGACACAGACTACACGGCCGCCCTCGACACCGCCGTCACCACCACCACCGAGGACGGCCTGTACGGGGCCTGCGACGTCGAGGGCGGCACCGTGGATGGCGACGGCGCGCTGGCGTGGAGCAGCGGCACCGTGCAGGTCTACTACTGCAACCACGCCTTTGCGGCCACCTCGTGCGACGTCAACGAGTACTGGCGCGCCGATGCGCTCATCACGGACAAGTGCGGCGCCGACGGCGGCGGCTGGGTGAGCATTTCGGATCTGGACATTACCATTGGGCGCGATCCGACGAATAGCGATGGGAGCTTTCGGAGCGAGTGTGGGTATTCGCTGCATGGCCTGGCGGAGAATATCATCGTGCTGAATGTTACGGCGTCGGTGTAAATTGAGGGGGGGGGGGGCGTTTGATGTGAAGGATTTTGGTGCAGACAACCTTGGCAATTCATTCATGCCGGTTGATTTTCTTTTCTGTTGTCTATATGGCAGTATCAGACACTCAGCTATGTGTGTCTTTGCTTGAAAACTGTAGATATTTTGGAGGGGTTCACGAAGAGAAATTCGGGGATGAGAGGACGTATTAGTGGACATGTTTAGATTATGAGAGCGTCCTTGAATAATGCATTCAACCTGGTTCCAAAAAGAACGTTGCTCCTGTGTATTTGGTTAATGAAATAATATGGCAAGTCTAGTTGAGCCAAAGTATGTTGACGTGAAAGAGAAGGACTTACTGAGTGCCAGAGTCTAGACGAGAGGATGATAGAGTCCATATATCAATGGACTTGTATCAAAATATCATCCAGTGCATTGTTGAACGTGGCCATGGTGTCTTTCCTGGATTGTAGAAGGCTGTTGACATCTTCTCACGCGAATTGGTTAGACTTTTGTTGCAATATTAGGAAGGATACATCTGAGTACAGTAAGAATAGTAGACTAAACATACGAAAACTGGTGATAAATGCTACTCGCTCCAGTGAAGGTGGAACCCAGACCACCGATAGCTGCCGATGTCACAGACAACAACCGCCTTTCCAAACGGCTACTCCTCACTACACTTCCTCAATAGAGCCGCCAGGCCCTCATCCCCCTTGCACCGCCCCAGTTGAGTCTCTTTCCACTCGTACCAGTCTTGCTCTACCCCAAAGACCTGCAGGATAGCATTCGCCAACGGTAACGCGAGCGCCCAATCCGTCTCGAGCCCCAAGCCCCAAAAGAACCTTCTCACTTTCTCATCGCCTGTATACGCAGCCAGCTGAACGCTCTGCTCGCGCAGAGCGCGACTTAGTTCGATATCTCGCGCACCAAGTGAGACGCGGCCGTCGTAGAGGGCTCCCATGTCCGCAGAGACCAGCGACAGGGCGAAGGCCTCGCGGCGCGGAACGGTGCGCGCCATCTGCCAGTCAATGATGCCCGTGATGTTGCAGTCCTCGTCCACCAGCAGGTGGTCCCCCTTGTCGTCGACGTGCTTCAGGAAGAACAGCTCTTCGACCGGGTGGTCGGATAGTAGTTGGCTCGCGTTCTCCTTGAGGAACTGGTAGACCAGGTATGCGTCGACGGGGAATTCGGGATGGAGCTGGCCGTCGGAAATCAGGATTAAGTACTGTTCGGCCCAGGTGGCGTAGTACTCTGCTGAAGTCTCGCATGGTCCCCACGGATCAAGGCAGACGAATCTGTCACTCGCCACAGCAGAGACGCATGGCTTCTCCTCGACAGACTGTACGCACAGAGAACCTGCTCGGTGGAAACTGTACTTTGCCAACTCGGCGTAGATCGCAGCAAGACCTTTGATCACCTTGCCCCTGCCTCGCTCGCCATCCCACGGCTTGCCACGCAACTCCTCCATGAGGAGAAAGCAGACGCCCACGCCGTGGTCGGTTCCCTGGGACGGGATTCCAAACGAGAATGCGCGCGGCGCCGGCACATTGGTCGTCTCCAGGAACTTGAGGGTCGCAAACTCGCTGCGAATCAGGTACTCGGCGAGGGCAACAGGGAAGCCGACGGCGAAGCCCGTCACGCGCGGCACGCGCAAGAGCCACGAGGGAGACCCGTCCTCAAACCGGATGCGAGCGTAGGAATTGGCACAGCCAGCGAGAGCATCTCGTCCAACAACCTGGGATGGGTATTCGAGGACACAGGGAGTCCCGCCGTTCAAACTGGCCGCAAGGTTACAAACTGCTTTGTCGTTGATCTGAGCACGGAGGCAGTTGATCTCCGCAGCCATGAGCGCCTCGTAGGCCGCATCGCTGAGGTCCTTGAGATTGAACCTGTGATCAGCATGATTGATGAGAGCTGCGATTACAGCCTCAGAGACGTACCGCGATGCTGCATTGGTGGAAGGTTGGTGATAGGTGAAGTCCGCAAAAGTGACGGCGGCAGATATCACAGCCGGCGGCGCCCGAGCGGGCACTTGGTCTCTGGCATTCAGACACTGAACAGTCAAAGAACCTTTGCGCCATCGTGTCACAGGACTTGTTTTTAGATGAAGAGGGAGTATCGATCAAGGTGCGGTTGAACGGTGGGAGTGGTTCTCATCGTTGGCCTCGATATGGAGCGCGAGACGTACGTATAGAGCAACGGTTTCTATGTTGACGACTTGGTTTTGAAAGCACGAAATTGCTCCTGTCCCTTGATTGTAACAAGCTTAGTCATATAATCGTGTGACACGACAGACCAAACATCCTTCTATCTAGAACCTTTGCTTTATCTTTCCACTCAAATATGTCCAGCACGTTCCAAGACTACATCGTTGGCACATCAAGTACCACGTGAGAGAACGCTTATATAAGCCACAGCACGCTGGAGACCAAGCTACCGCTCTCAGAAACCTAGATTCCTGTCCTCCTTCAGCCTTCCTATAAAACTCACACATTCTTCGAAATTCCCGGCTCAATCCTCTCCAATACCGCCATCAACTCAGCATACACCCTTCCTTGCACCTCCTTCCCTTCCTGACTGCGAACAAACGGACTCGGTTCTCGCACTGCGCACGTATCAATCCATTTCCCATGCGTGCCACTAACACCCTCAGACCCATCAGCGACATCGACAGCGGCAGCATACACGAGAACCCGCGACCCCGCCTCGGCAGACCGCGCAAGAAGCCAGCCTATGCCTGCGAAGAAGGCCGCCGCGGGACCCGTGTTATCGCGGAAGAGGGCTGTGCGGCAGTAGCCTGGCGTGGGGGTGTTGAGTATCACGCGTTGGTTTGCCAGAGGGGAAGTATGGTCGGTTTTGGTATTGCTTGATGCCATGCGCTGAGCGAGCTCCCGGATGAATAGGATTTGAATCAGCTTGGTGGTTTGGTATCGGTCCGAGGGGACGCGGATTGATTTGAAGGTGTTGAAGATGTGGGGTGCGTCCTTTTCGTGGAAGAGAGTCT
Organism: Coniella vitis; assembly: GCA_011317545.1. Lineage (NCBI taxonomy): Eukaryota > Fungi > Ascomycota > Sordariomycetes > Diaporthales > Schizoparmaceae > Coniella > Coniella vitis. The sequence continues at coordinate 1,958,226 of WUJK01000004.1, read as the reverse complement.
GCTAGCCAGGCTATGATGAGCAGTGTCTTTGGTTTCGGTGCCTCGTTGATGATGGACACAACGACAACAAGATAAGCATTCAACAAGATCAGAATCTCACCATGAAATGCGCTTCAGACGACACCACACTCAGCCGCGGCGTAATATTATACCTCTGCGCCGTTCGCCTCAACACCGGAAGCAGCAGTAGCGCCATCAAGAAGGTCGAAATCACATTCACCGTCACCGTCTGCTCATAGCCTTCCGCCAGCCGGCCTGGCGACGATGCATATGCCACGGCCGCATTTTCCACGAGGACATCGAGCCGCGGCAGTTGCCTGTCCACCCTCGCGCAAAACTCGCGCACGCTGTCGTAGGAGCTGAGGTCGAGTGCCCAGACTCGCAGCATGGTGCATGACGCGCAACCTGGCAGCGAGTGCTCGATATCTGCTTTGGCTTGCTCGCCTTTCGAAGTGTCGCGGCAGGCGAGGATGACCTGGGCGGCGCCGAGACGGACAAAGTGGCGGGCGGCTTCGCGGCCGATGCCGCTGTTTGCGCCTGTCACGATGATGGTTTGCCCGGTAAAGTCGTCCGTGGGGTACGCAACGCGCCGGAATTGTCTGTAGAAGAAATCTTGGAGGAAGGCTCTGTGGTTCTGGTCAACTCTCTTTCCAACGAGATTTGTACTTGTCGATGGCAAAGGGTGGGTGCTGAACTCATTGTGAGTTATTCTGAGGCACGAGGGTAATGTATGTCAAGCCGATTTCCCATTTGAGACATATACCGTCTTGGATTATTGCTAGAATAACAATGGATAATGGCATTTCGACTTACAAATTGAGGCTGAGAAGTAACCCTGCTAACCAGGCAAACACCCCAGGTTTACTTTCGTCCGCGCTGACGTCCATGATGACGAATGAGAATCGAGGCGTCGCTATACTGGCAAGTTTGTTGATGATGATGTATAGTCACAAAAAGCTGAAACACTTTGGAGGTCTGTTGATGCTAGACTATAGAAGTATTACTTAATCATTCATGTGACTATACAAATACGATTCAGTACTTAGACTAATGTGTCCACAGAGCGTTAGCAACGGGCGGTTTTACTTTATCTTACTTTATCTAAAGGTAAGAAAATGTTAGTGTAGCCCAGACTAATCAACCATCCATTCTTCAAACGGTAAACCTGTAGATGTTAAAGTGCTTTGGCTTCTTATGCTCGGTGTTTATAGCCGCTCCTGGGTTCAATGCTCTTCTAAGACTCTGTATTGTGACGGGCACGAATAAGGATATCAAGGCAACCACGTTAGATCTGATGGCCTGATAAACCTCTACCTGGCTTGCTGCTATATAGCACCGGAGACTGGGGCAATTTGTGCAATCTTATGGGTCTCTATAGTACACCTCACCGAACCCAGAACGTTGCAAGATTCGTGAGTAATACACTAGGTTGGTCGCGAATCAATATCTTCATTGAGAATAAGAGACAAGTGAGAGACATACTGTACTCCTCTTTTGAAAATATAAATATAATATAAATTATTTTTAAGCGAATAATCTACTATTTACGGTAGCTATTTGAGCGTAATACTAATCGGTTAGCATATTTTCGTTGTTATCTTAAGTGTTCCTTTATTCCTTTTATCCTTGGTTCTTTTCGCTATTAGTTTTATAAACTTTATAACTTGGAGCTATATATAGATTATCTATTCTAATACACCCTTATCCAATATTGCATAAGTCCTATCGCTAGAAAACAGATTTATAAGGTTCGCCAAGCACTATCTTGTTAACGTTATGCACAACCATAATGTCGTAGTTGTAGAGGTTTCGTAAGGCTTGACCCTTGAAGGTAAGCTGTATTCCATACCTTCCATCCCGTGTCATCTGCGGGCGCATGTCACCAATAGTCAATTTCCCTTGAGCAGTTTGAAACTTGTCAGTATTGATAGTTGATTCAGGCCCGATGCTGATGTCATGTGATCGTCCCTCGAGGATGGCGTCAGCCGCGGAGGGCGAAAACATGTTGTAGAGCGCATTGTCATCCAAGCCCAATCTATCTGCTGCCACTCTCTGCAAGGATACGTTAGCATCGACGATAGGCCAGTTCAGTCTGGTAGAGCAGCCAGCCGTGCCAATGGGGCCTGGTGATTATGCATAGGCTATAGGAAGGTTATCTGCTCACCTGTCGCCATACTTCGTCGGGGATGGAGTTGTATATATGGGCGTCCAACAGGTCCTCGACCAAGATATCTACGCGCATAATGGACACTGGGCCATCCATCCACTGTGTGTGCAGCATGGCGCCATACTCCGAGCTGGAAAAGTAGCCTGTCGTGAAGGCTTCGTGGTTGAAATCGCCGACGGACCGTGTCACGAGCGCATTAACGTCCCCTCGCTGAAAGGCCAGAGCACGGCCCATATCACTAACGCGATAGATACTAATCTTACCCCGATCGGCAAGGCTGTCGTACTGGCCTGGTGAATCTTCGGGGCTGGGCCGCAGGATGGATATTAGTCGTGAGGATCTTGTGTCAGACAAGTCCCCCCCCCCATGGCCCAGGGTGGACTGTAGAGATCCGGTCTGGCTGGAGAAGCCGTTCTTGTTTCCACCTTGTTGCGGTGCTCCAGTAGCCTCTGGATATGAACACCGTGCCATGTTGTTAAACATGGACCCTGAGTTGGCGAACGAATTATGCCTGGGCACGGTCGCATTGGAGGCGGCACCCCACATGCTCGTCATTGATCGAAACGCCTTCAAGATTCCGCTCCTCATCGTGCCTCCCGGATCATCAAAGTTGACCGGGTCATTCCCGACGTAGACGTACAGATTCAGCCCATCCACTGTTCCCAGTGGATCGGCCGAGATCCAACGCCCGATCCAGCTTGCGTAGTATCTCGCGCCGCAAGAGTAGAGTCCGCTCTCGCAGTCCCACCGGTAGCTTGCGAAGCGATAGACGCGTGGTGCATCCCCCTTGGACGTCTGGAAGGTCAAGGACCCGAACGGCGATAGCTCCTGGTACCACACCATATTTGCATTCCCGTCCAACTCGAGCTGCTCGCCAACGCGGTATCGCGCCAGGCACTTGTCGAGATGGGAGCCGCTTTCTATGACAGCCACGGGGCCACGGCCGAGGGCGCTGTCGCTCACGTCAAGAGTCGCCACCGTGACAGACGCTGTCTGGCTGTTGTTGTTGTCGTTGTTTCCGCCCTGGTACCTGTACAGGATGTCGCCGAGTGCTAGCATCCTTGTTTCCTTGATCCTCGGCGGAGGCGTCGGCGCAGACGCCTGGCCACTGCGCTCTGTGACCTTGCGAGCGCGGGCGCCGTCGGCCGTGTAGACGTACCAGGTTGTTTCTGGTGTCTTGTCTGCGGAGACATACTGCGTGGAGAATGCGCGCAGCTGCTCGTCTTGGTCCCAAGCCAGAATCGAATAGCCGCTTATGGATGTCATGCAGCCATTCCTGCCCGCCTCTCCGTCGTACTGGTATTTCCGGATATCACTACCGACTTGTGTTTGGATGAGCCTGTTGGAGGTCCGTTCGTAAGTGTAAGTCCTCGTCCAGCCAGAGTAGCCTTGCTCCGGCACGATCTGCATCGTCTTGATGTTTCCAGCCTCGTCATATGTGTATGCCTCCTTGTACTGTACTAACCGGCCACCGGGCTTGATGTTTGTGTTGTTCGTATTGAAGTCGTAAGGGCGCAGCTGCTTCGAATTTGGATCCGTCTGCATGCGACCAGTAGCCGATACGAGTTGTCCGAAATGGTTGTACTCGAATCGTTGCTGGACAGGCTCGTTGCGAACGGGATTGATATCCGCGCAACGGCTCGTCTGGACGATCCTGCCCAGGACATCGTAGACATGGGAGATCTCGTGCAGTGTTGTATTGTCTTTGATCCGGCGTGCGTGAGTACTCAGCAGGCGACGTGTCTGTGGATCATATGTATATCTCGTCTCAACTCCGTTCAAAGCGACAGTTCGCGCGACCATTCCTTCCGCATTGTAGTCGATGGAACTCATCGACGATGTCAAAGTGCTGTCGTCAGTGACGCCAGAGGAGCTCAACCGCTGCAGTCGGCCCGCGGCGTCGTACTCGCGCATAATGCAGCCCAGATCATCTTGGGTGCTCTTGAGCGTCTGACCAAGTGCGTTGTATACGGCGCTGCTCGTATGGATCTTGTCCTCGAGAGCGGGCAAGTTGTCCAGAGCAGACCAGTCCAAGGTGCCGCGATAGTCGACGGCGAAGCGGAGAGTGGATCGTGTGCATCCACCCATGATATCAAAAGAGGAGTTGGTGTTCAGGCCGGCTTGGTCGTAGCATTGGTATAGTTGTCCCGTCAAGTTGTGCTCCACGGCACCAGCTGCCGACTCTCCATACACCTTCTTGACGATCTGGACTTCGGACGAGGGATTGGCCTCGGGTCCTGAAAGCAGAAACACGCCCTCCGTACGGCGTAGCGCATCGTACGTGACGCGTTTCCGAAAGTCCCTGCTAGACCATGCCATGAAGGGCTGCCCTTGGCTGTCCGGGAGCGACCACCGCTCACCGCTGTCTATATTCTTCTTGTACAATGCTCTTCCGAGAAGGTCGTAGACGACCGTATCCACCACGCGGCCAAGCGTATCCCGCATCTCGACAACCTCGCCGCGGTAGCTGTGTCGCGTGCGTGAGGTTTGCAGATCTGTGTCGACGCCCTTTTCGCCCATGATGGGGCGTCCCAGTGCATCGAGATGGACTGTGCTGGACGAAGAAGCATACGTTTTCGACTGCAGTGCTGCCAGCCGCCCTGCTGTGCCTCCTCTGCTTCCGTCACGCGTGCTCTGAGCGTACCAAGTGGGCAAGTACAAGGACCTTTCGAGATGACGAAAATGATGGCCCACGTCTACGTCCTGGGCTGGATCATCAATCATGATAGTGCTGCCCTGGTCGAAGGTGACCTGCATCCACGGCGTGAAGCGCGCCTTGGACCAGCTATGGTCCGCCTTGATGGATCCCACAATGCGATCCAGAGGATCTCGCAGGACCGTTTCGGCGAGAAGAGACCGCTCGCCCATGTCTCGGCGAAACTTGTGGTCAGCAGCTTGGAATGGTTGGAACTTCTGGACGGGCTGCCCCTTGTTGTCGTTGATCACCCAGCCGCTAAAGTCCCAGACCTGGGATGGCGGGCGTGTGGAAGAACATCTGGACAGACGGGCAACCTGGATGATATCACCGTTGCCATCCAGGTAACGGAATTCGATGGAAATATTTGTTGTCGAGATGCGCTCCGCCTCTTCGCCAACGTGGCGGTGGCGCACCAGCTGAACAATACAATTTGGCTCTGGTAACTCTTCGGATGATCCTGCTTGCGAGGAGGACTGACTGTACTGGTCGAGGGCGTAAATCGTGCGCTGACTTGCCCCGCGGAGCATAGAAGCAGCGTGTGCCACGGGGTCGCGAAGGAATGCCTCGACATATGAGGCATCAATGGTGTCCAGTAGTCCATCGAGGTTGTTCCCCAGGGGCCGCGCCTCCTTGCCCAGCATCGCGACGCCAAGAGGACGCCGTAGCGGGTCGTAGCACGAGTGTAGACGATTCATGTTGGCGTCCGTGACCATCAGGGGTTTCAGTCCGACATAGTCGTTCCACACTGATGTCCTGCTGCCGACAGCGTTGATCAGGCTCGAGGTCAGGAGGCTGTACGGATCCAGTTTCTTGGAGGAGCTGCTGCCGAATGGATCAACCTCACCATCCGCAATGTAGAATTGGCGCCGCGCGATAGCAAGTCGTTCATCAGGACGGTCGTGGCCAAAGATCTGGCGGTTTGACGCGGTCCACCAACTTCCACTGCCGATGGGGAATTCGACGTAGCCTGCTTGACGGAGGGTTGCCGCGCAGGACTCAGCGCTGAGAGTGGCTGGTCTCGCGCGCTCGAGAGCCCTCTCTAAAAGGGTCGAAGTACAGGCAAGTTGATAGGTCTGATGAAGAATGGAGAAGGGCTCCGAGCCCTGAATATCCAAAGGCCTCTTGAGGTCCGAACTTGTGTACAGTGTGAGCTTCTTGGACAGCAGGACTCGTGAGCCGTTATGGTCAACATGGACGGGGGAGTGACGCTCTGAACCATCTTCCACGGGCATTTCGGCGGCACCCCTGAGTAGCAAGGCGCCTTTTTCGGCAAATGTTTCCCAGCAGTAGCGTCCTTCCCCCGGTAGTGCGCTTTTGGCAGGAAAAAGCCGGTATTGCTGGACGAGGGCGGGCAACGGAACCTGGAAGTAATCGTGCGTTTTGTGAGCCTTGGTGTAGCTCGTGTCGGTAAATGTGACTATCGTCTCTTCCTGCAGAGCGCGGTCCTCTTGCTGGCTCAGATTGCTAGCCTCTTTTCCGTACTGGATCGCGGCCTCCAGGATGATGTTGCCATAATCGTCCGTCTCCAGAACAAGACGCTGCTGGATCTTGGCCTCCGCGGATGCAAGCCGGAGAGGTGCCGATCCAGGCTGTGCTACGCGTTCGTACTGTGCAGTCACTTCTTCGCAATCGTTGATTGTTGTGGTAACCTGGATAGAGTTGCCGCGGCTGACGACAGCCTCGTATCTCTTCTGCGTGATCGTATAGGGCAGAGCGGATCTTGCGTCAGAGGCGTCGACGCTATACACTTCTGTTCGCCGCTCGCGACCGGCCAAGGCTCGGTATACTTCGTCAGCAGTCTCCCTCTCAGGGACCGTGGACGTGATGATGGGACCGGACAAATCAGCGTGACGCGGACCGCCCTCGACAGCGAAACTCTGCGGCAGCCTGCTCGCCTCGTCTAGGCGGCGCAGCCCCGAGTGGAACCAGGTCCGCGTGAGCACCGGTGGCCGTTGCAAGGCCGAGGACGCCGACTGCAGCTGCTCCGCGTCCCACGTGTCGACCAGCTGGAAACCGCGGAATTGGCGCTCCTCGTGGTCGTATACGCCGTTATGGAATGCGTAGCGTGTGGTGTGGGACAGCTGCGAGATGCGGTCCAGCGTGACCGCCCTCTCTACACACTGGACGGGAAAAGGCAGCGAGGTGCTCCATGGGTTTCCTTGCAGCTCGTCCTCACGAGCGAAGGAGAAGGTGGATTTGTACGCAAAGGATGTCTCTCTTCCTGCGCCATTCGACCATCGTGCCAGGAGACAAGGGCGCTGCCTCGCCATGAGATCGATGAACCGCACAGTGGACAGACCATTGGACGAGTTTGGCTGTAGATCAGACGTCCAGCAGAGACAGGGCGTGCCTAGACCGCGAAGGTCCAGCAAGTCCACGGCGGAGGCGTGATGCAGAGCTGGAAATGAGCGCACTGAATAGCCTTGGCTCCATGTGTTGCCAGAGCAGTTATAGTAGATCGTTGCGCCTCCCTCGGGGTGCACATACACGAGATCTGTCGTCCCAGACCCGGTGAGATCGTGTGTGCGGATACACTGAGGGGAAAACGCATCCTCAGCCGCAAGCCGAGGAGCATGGCCCATGGTGACTTGGCTTCCAAACTTTCCATGGCCCAGATTGGGCCAGTAGGTTATGCTGCCGTTTCCAATCTGCACAATGTCGGCCAGGCCGTCACCTGTCATGTCGCAGACTCGCACGGAGCATCTTGGATCCTGGAAAGGTAAGACGGGACCTCCTTGTGTCCACTGTGCTGGACCGAATCCCCGAAGGCCCCTTGATGGATGCCATGTGAGCTCGCTAGAAGACGCAGAGGCCAGGTCGAGGAGATCTGCGTGTCCGTCACCGTTCAGGTCGACGCGAACAGTAGAAGCAGAGTCGACGCCGACAGGATACGTTTCAAAGGGGACAAAGTTGAGCCAGTCGCCGTCCTCTTCACGCTCGTAGTAGCCACACAGACCATCTTTGCCCGACGACAGGACCACAGTTGGCAAGCCATTGAGACGGAGGTCTTCGAAGCTCCATTGCGCCGACCCCGAAGAGACGTTCGGCACCGAGGCTACCGCGCGAGGGTCGCCAAATTCGGGGTCTCCGCCGGGACGTGTGAGGTTGCGCTGATAGTACCACGCGCCGCCCGTGCCCTTTGTCAGAATACCCGGAGCCCCCTCGCCATCCAGGTCGATCCATTGAGCATCGGCTGTCGTGATCCCAGACATGGTCAAGTCCAGCGTCTCGACGGGGAGGTCGTCCATGCGCGGGACGGCGGTGTACACGAACGTGGACGGTGCGTCGCTAACTGTGCAGTAGCCACCCGTCTCCATGAGGCTGTGGCCGTGATGCGTATACGACTGAAGCAGTGTAGCACCAGAGGGCGTGTCTGTGCCGTACGCAAAGCTGGTGGAAGAGACAAGATAGTCCTCTCGGCCCAGCTCGGCCGCAAAGTGGTGGAACATAAGGATGCGCCGACACCGACGATAAGTACGAATCTCGAACCCGCTGTTGTATGTTGAAAATGGGTCTGGACGTAGGTCCCAGGAGTGCTTTTCGTGCGTCGTGGGCACCTCCATGTCGTGCTCGCCATAATCGATCACTACCTCAAAGAGCCATTGGGAAGGCAGCGATACATGATCCCAATCTGTCGGGTCTCGACACGGAGTGACGTTTCCGTACTGGATGGATTTCAGGTATCTCTGAGGCGAAGGATGATTCCGATGGGCCTCGAAGATTTCATGCTTTTGCTGCATGCCCTGGTTGTTCTCTGCCTTGTAGGTGTATTTCATGTGATTGCCGCGGCTGTCGAAAGCCTCGGAGGCCAGCCATGTAAAGATGCGCTTCGGTTCATCCTGGCAACCCTGGTCGAAAACCTGATCGGAGCTCTCTCTTCCATAGACTATGGCTGTATTGTCGGACGAAATAGTCTTCCAGAAGCACTCATATGCTCTGAGCCACCGCTGAATCAGGATCGGCTCTGCCTCGAATCTGGGCCGGTAGCTGCGGACTTGGTAGCCAGCCAGAATCACGGCCTGCTCGTCCAGAGCGACGAGATCGCCGAGTTGGGAGTGCACAAAAGTATCCTCAGCGTTGGGGCCCTGGTCCTCGTATTTAGGGACTGCACCTGAGGTCTTGCGGGTGATGTAGTCCACACCGCTCAGGCTCCAGCCCAAGCCAAAGACCCCGTTGGCACCAGCGGATCCAGAATTATACCCCAAGTTCAGCTCTGGGCCGAAACCACTGCGCCCCGGTGAAGTGTCGATGGGCATGGTGCAAGACACACCGCCGGTCTGGGCATTGACCTGGAATCGGCCAGCAAGAGAGCGACGTGGAACCCCGTCCGCCGCCATATGGCCAGGCGCTACTGCTCCGGATGAGCCACTGTCATTGCCGCTGCCAGAAGCCTCCTCGGATGCTCCAGACTGGCTTGGATTGTCCTAGACGACGACGTGGTGTGAGAAGATGATGGATGATGGCAGCAAAGGAAACGAGGACCAGAAAGAGAAAAGCAAATCACTTACATGAAAAGGACTGCGAGAAGGGAGGCCCCCGCCGGCCGGAATTGTTGGTTCATACCTGTCCATTTGGCGTGCAAGTTATTGTTGATTGCTGGATGCTATCACGACTTGGTGTCATACATGCCGTCCGCCGTGATATGCCTCTTCCTTTTCAACTGGACCGACTCTGGCAATCGGATCGGATGTCTACATGTGACTTTGAGTCTTGTCAAGTAGAAGTAGATGGAAACGGCTTAGCAGCACCGGTGCCGCCATGTGCTCCCAGCACCAATTGCCAATAGGCCGGTCTCTCCTGGCCACAAGTCACGATAGGCGAGGCAGTCATCCCCAAACCCTGCAAGCCGCGAGACCGACTAGACAGGGCCGGATGCTGTGGTATCATAGTACTCGGTGTACACAGTAGCACCAGCTGGCAGATCTCGGGTGCTCGACGCTGCAAGCGACCAAGTTGTGCGATTGGACGATGCAAGGACACAAAGATATTGCGCTAGACACTGCAGTGGTACTATTGATTGAGCCAGTGACCTGTACTATGTACTCGCAGATCCTGCTGCTTCCCAGCTGAGCTGAACTCCCCTGTCTGTCGCTTCTCCAGCTACGCGCTGGCTAGACCGTTGTCGCCGCCTTGCTGCTCCTTGATCTGGTCACCCCACAACACGTCGAGAATGTACTTGTTGGCCACAACCTTGTCACGGCTCACCTCCTGGGCATCGCGGCTCTGGTAGAAGTCGGCGTGGTCTGGGCGGTAGCGGGGGTCGGTTGGATGCAGGCCGACGGTGCAGGCAAACTCGGGGCGCAGGCCTTGTTGCTGTGCGCACGCAAACCAGCCCTCCCATGTGGGCGGCACCGGCCTGGGGGCAGGCGGGGCGCTGTCGATGTAGGCTTGGAGCAGAGCGTCGCTGAGCGGAAACCGCCAAAAGCCTCTGGCGGGGTCTTGGACCTGGGCGGGCAGGTTCTGCACCTCGCTCCCCGCCGCCTGCAGGGTCCTCTGCGCGGCGGCAGAGTCGAGGCCAAAGAAGTCAAGGATGCCAGCAGAGTCGGATGGCCGGGGCAGATGGGCGGCCATGGACGGGTGGTAGACCGAGGCTGGATGAGCGAGCGCTGCTGCGCTGGAGCCCAGGGCCCTGAGGACGAAAGGATGCACGCCGGTGCGAACTATCTCCGCGAGAGAGCCTGTGAGGGGAGCTGCCATGCTTGCAGGGTCCAAGATCGACTGCGGACGTGATGCGGTGCGGTGGTTTGTTGTTGTGGCTGTGGTTGTGGAATGACGTTTTTGGGAGTTGGCAAGATCAACCAGCTGCAGTGTCAAGTGCTCGACATTGAGGCAGATGATTTAAGGCCCAAGAAAAGACCAGAATATCAGCCATTCTACGCAGAGTGGATAGGAACTAGGCAAGTTTGGTTCGTGTACGTAGCTTTTGATATATAAAGCGGATAGATAAAATTGATAAAAATCCGGTGGGCTGAGCAGTGGCTGGGTTCCTGAAGATGTCTACGTAGTATAGAGTAGGGTATAAGGAAGGTCGCCTACGGAGGTCTGCAGTGCTATCGGATAATATATTAAAGTAACCTAACCGTTCCTAGGCATCAGAAGGACAGGGGTTATTTTCAAGTAGCCTACCGTACTTACGAATATACGGACCTTTATAGTTATAGTTAGTATTAGTCGGTCTTATACGGCTATAACCTTAGCGAAGTTTAGTTATATACCGTTTAGGCTAATTAGGAAGCCTAAAAAGACTCCTATTATAACGAATAGCTCGGTCTTTAAAGTGTTAAATAATATACCGTATTCCTTTAGGCGGGCGAATACTAGTTTAATATATTTATAAAGTTATATAGGGGTATCGGCCTATATCGCAATATCGTCTAGTAGTCCTAATATAAAATCTCTAAAGGGTTCTAGAATCTCCTCTATTAACGCTTAAAACGTAGCTAGGGAGTTCGTTAAGCTTATAAGTATTACGATCTATTCGTATAAACCGTTCGGTATCTAGAACGCTATTTTCTTACGGTCTTTCTCCTTAATTAGTATATACTAGAAGCCGTCTTTTAAGTTAATAAAAGCGTAGTAGGTATAGCCGGCTACTTTTTAGATCTAGTTTATAGTATTCGGTAGAGGATATACGTATTTAATAGTAACGTTATTTAATAGTCTAAAATCGTAGCAAAAGCGCTATATAACGTACGGGTCGTTTTTATCTATTCGCACCGTTTAGCTAGGTACCTTCTTAGGTATTAAATAGGCTAACGTAACCTATAGCGATTTACTCTTTCGGATTAAACAGCCCTAATAAGCTTTAACGAAATTACGGATAGCTTATTCCTATATAGGGCTAAACCTATATAATACTAAGCGAATAGGTAGATAATTACCTATATTAATCTTATAACGTACTTTTAATAGTTCTTAAATAGCCTCCGTCTTACGTTTAAAGGTATCGAATAGCCTTAGGAATAATATCTTATATTCTCGTAGATATATATTAATTTATACGTTATCTATAAGTATAGCTTTACCCTATTTAACCGATTTACGAGTATCGGTTTAACGTATATATATTATATTATCCACTTAAGCTATAAATATAGCGTTCTAATAAGTAAATATAATATAGAACGCTTTAGATATTAATTCGTCCGGCTATAGTATAGGACGGCCTTCGAAGGTATTTAATATAACGGTCTCTTATTTATATCTGCGGATATCGCCTTTATAGGATAATACCTACTTATAGAATACTAATTTACTTAGTATAAGGTCGCCTAAGAAGGTATTATCTATAACTACGCTATAGGCTATTAAGAATAACTCGGACTATTTACCTAGTATAATAGTTTAAAACTAACCCGGTACGATTATATTATAACTAATTAAAGGGCTATAACTGCTTATACCTTTTATCGTTCTAGGTTAGGTAGAAGGGTAGGATTATAGTTAGTTTATAAGGGATTAAAAGGCGTAGTATACTATTAAGCTATAGTCGAAGAATATAGTATATTCGTACTTATTAGGTAGACGTACGATAAATAGGTTATATAGATCTCCTATCCCCTCTTAGTATAATTTATCTCGAGAGGGTAGAGGTCTTCCGCTAATACCTATATCTACGTAGTAAGTATTATAACGCCCCTATTCGTCGGCGTCCTTAAGGGCTTATTCCTTAAGAATAAAACGGAGGTTATCGTTTACGTAGTTATTATAGTCGCTAGCTATATAGCTAGTAGGGTCGATAACGCTATTATTATCGTTATCGTCCTAGTAAGTAGCTATATATACGTAAGGGGTGCTACTATAAGTACGGCTGCTATAGCCGCTATAGCCGCTATAGCTTCCGCGTATATTTACGCTATTAGGCTTATACGTAAAAAACTCTTAGACCTTTCGAAAGCCTTAGTTATAGTCCTCTTTATATAAAGTACCTTTAAGAGTAACTATCTCGCTAGTAGGCTTACTAATAATAGGCTACTTAATAGGCTTTAAGTAGTCCTTAGCCTAATAGCCGATTTTACTATAGTTATAGTACTTATTATTACGGCTATATATAACGCTAGTAAAGTAGACGCTATAATATTCGTTTTTATCTATCTATATACTATAATAACCGTAAATAAACGCTATATTAGCTATAAAAGCGTAGGTATAGGTATTAGTATTAGTAGTACTAGTACTAGCTGTAAATACGTTATTTATATTCTTAGAATAAGGGTTTAAGATAGCTAAAATATATACGATCTTATTAATAGGCTCCGTAGCAATTAAACGCGTATTAAGCGTACTATAAATATCGCTTTTAGCTGCTTTCGAAGTATATAGCTTAATATATACGGCGATACGCTTAATTAGGTCTATAGCTATAAAGCTATCTACTATATCGAGTAACTTAGTATATATACTAGGTATCGTTATCTATAGCTTTATAATTAATATAGTATATATCGCGTCTAATTATCTATTATATAGCGATATTCGGTAGAACGCGCTATATAAACGCTAGGCGAATATATAATAGTCCTTATTACGCTATAATAATATAGTTATAAATATCGATAGAGGCGAGTTAATAATACGATAATCGGTTAGGGTCTAAATAATAGCTTCGATAAGTAATACCTATAAAGGGCTAGGATATATCTTAATAAACTCTTGGACTAGTTAGAAGTTATTAGAGAGCTCTAAAGCGATATAGTATACCTATATATCGTAGGGTATTAAGTTTAAGATTAATAAACTCTAAATATAAGCTAGTTTCTCGAAAATAGTATTATTAGCTTTATTAAGCTTTAATTAAATAGGTATAATAACCTTATTTTTAAAGGAGATATATTCGTCCTCCTTATTATCTAGTATATTACCTTCGAAGAGTATATAAGGCTAAGTATTCTTAATAGCTCGTTTATTAATAGTTAGGCGGTCCTAATTAGGTATACCTTAAAGCGGCTATTCGAGGTTAAGATAATTAGATTTAAAACGGATAACTTTAGGCTTATTATAGCGAATCGGCTTTATTAAGGGATTAACGGGCTATCTGCGAGTATCGCTATAACTATTATTTAAGCGTTTATATATCTTATAAAGAGAGATAGTAAATTTATATATAATATTATATAAGCGGTTACTAGTATTAGGATAATTATATATATCCTAGCTACTAATAGTATAAGGCGTAGGTTTATATAGTATTAACTATCCCTCGGTCTAAGGTTATTTACCTTTTAGTTTAGTAATTATCTCTAAAATCTGCTTATTATTCTCTAATAGGGTCTTTAGTATCTTTTCGATATAGTTAAAACGCTAGTTATACTATTCGTATAGGTAGTCGGTCTTTTTCGTTTAATTCTTTAATTAAGTATAAAACTAGGCGCTCGGAGGGTCCGGCCGGAGAGGATTCTCGAGTAGGATTAGTAAACTCGAGGTCCTCTAGTATTCGTTATTTAATATAGCTGAATTAGCGATAGACGAGTTATTAGTATTATTATTAATATTTTTCGTAATAGGGAAACGAGTTTAAAGAGATAAGGGTTATCCTCTTTAAAAATAATTATTTTTAAGGGTTCTTTAAGATACGGTTAACTAATTAAACGTTAACTAACCGTATATAATATATAGTAAGTTCGTACGTTCTAAAGGTTGGTTTATTAATTAACTAGCTAGAAGGGTAACTATCTCGGGGGCTTTAGTATTATAGATATATAGTGGGTATATGCCGTGCCGGCTATGCCGGCAGGCAGACGCCGGCAGGCACGGATCTATATAAGTAAAGAGCTATACTCTTTATAAAACTTCCTCCTTATATATCTTCTTAATAGCTTATATATTATTAATTATAATAATAAGTATAGCTTAAGCTATATTACTCTTAGGAATCTTCGGTTTAATTTTATCTATATACTACGAATTCGCTATTTTAATACTTCGGAATAGCTCCCCTAGATCGGCTTATATATTCTTTAATTACTTTATAAGTAGTCCTTTCGTAATAACTATATATATTCGCCTAGCTTTCGTTATATTTTCGCCGAACGCTATCTTCTCCTAGCTGGTCTTTTACTTATATAGGTTTACTCCCTCCTTAAATATAAATATAATATCCCTATTATATGACCGTTATATAACTATTATTTCTTCGTTATTAATATTATTATTCGCTATTTAGATTAGCTAAACCGGTATAAGGTATTATAGGCCCACGGGTAAATATACGGCTTCGGTATACTAGAGCACGAAGCCTTAGTTAGTATATTCCCTTCCCGCCTAGAGACTAGCATTATATAAGTATAAACGAGAGCGCCTTCCGAGTAGCTTATAAGCCGCTTAAACAGATTATCGGCAACGGCACCTATATCGATACATAGCTTATAGAAAACTTTAAAGGTGGATCTTTAAGCGTAAGAGCTACTTAAGAGCAGCTCTTATAGCGCTATATAAACTCTACGTTTACTTCTCTCTTTAAGTTAGTTAATAATAGAAATTAGGATTATAACTATAAACGCTCTTATAATACCTATTTATATAAGTTTTATTATTACTTAATTGCTATAGATTATTACTTCTCGGCTATAGCGAGCTAGGATAATTAGCTTTAGTTCCTATATACTTTTGCTATTTATTCGACTAATTATTCCTTATATCTTTTAAGATTATATTAGCTTTACCGTTTAATATTTAATTAAAGCTTTAATAATTGTTTTATCGAAGTTTCCTTATATAATAGCTATATCTTTTTAATAGCTTTATATATCTATATTATAGATTCTTAATACTTATATTACCTACTTAGTATTCTCTATACCTAACTTTAGCTTGAAAATACCTCGGATATTATCTTCTATCGACGATTTAATATAAGTTACTAGCTTTTTATAGCATTCTAATTATATAGATATTATAGCTATAGTATTATTATATCCGCTTTATCTATAGTTAGAGTAGTAAAAACTCTATATAAATCTCTTTTCCCTCCCGTTTATATTTATTAACTATACTACGCTTATATTATACGATCGATATAATAATATTGCTCGATATTTATAAGGCTATTCCCTCTTTTTATTATAGTTCGGTGCTTTTATCGGTTATAGTTATCGAGTTTCCTCGAGTTCGGCTCTTCGTTATAAGCTTTATATAGAACTTATAATCCTTATTAATAATAGCTAAAATCTACTCTTTTATTTTAATTTAGCACTCCTTTTAAGCTTTAGCTTTATATTATTATATTTTATAAATAATTATCTTGGTATTATATATAATAAGTCTTATAGCTATTAAATCGTTTATATATAATAGTTTACTATTAATATATAACTATATAATATAAGAGGTTTTTATAACGCTTTCTCTTAAAGATATTTAATATATTAAAACTTTATATAACTTAATATACCGTACCTTATATATATCTAATAGCTTATTATATATAAGTAGAGGAATATTATTAAATATAAGGTAATAATATTTATAGTAGTATATTATAAGGGCTAAATTATACTCTTAAGTAACTTATTTAAAAGGGCTAGTAAAGCGTATAATAGTTTTAAAGCTTAAATTAGATATCGTAATATCTAACGTTTTAAACGGAGGTAAAGATAGTAATCCAAGCTATTAAAGGGCTTAAATCGTCGTTTTAATAGTAAAGTAATATAATATCCTTCCGAACGGCGTTTATAATCGGTAATAGAAGGTAAATAAGACTCTTAATTATCGGGTAAAATATATATAAAAATAGATAAATAAATTAAATTAGTAAGCAAAGTATATAGCTTAATTATATATATATAGCTTATAATATAAAGGTATAAGTAAGACCCTTAGGATAAGAAAAGTGCGGATCTATTTAGTACCTGAAAATAACCCCTGTCCTTCTAATGCCTAGGAATGATTAGGTTACTCTGTTATATTATCCGATAAGACCTCCGTAGTCGCCCGCAACTAAGGCGCTAGCGGGGAAGGCCCAACCCCAGGTTTCGCTAGTCTGCTAGTACACAGACCAACTGCATTTGGCATCTTCGTTAAGCCATCCTATCATATCGTAGTACTAGTGATTTCTGCCATATCTTCACCACGTCCCACTAAACTGATACTATGATGCAACGTCAGACGTAGAAGGAGCAAGGTGTGCCGGAATAGTATTGCAGCCGTTCCTGATCAGGGTGGAAGCGTTCACCCGCCGTCACGTTACGCATGTGTTCCCCGGTCCACCTCTCTGCACTGGGGTGTAAGCTCCGCAAAGGTGCATAGGATTTATCTGTAAATGGTAGTAGACTGGTGATCACGCCTGCCACGGATCGAGCGCCTTCCGACTATGTACTATGTACTATGTAACTTGTCTCTTTCCCAATACGGCTTCCCTAGAGCGGCTCCTTCTGCACTACCAGCCTGCTAGTGCTATCTATATATGCAGGGGCCCCTGCATCAAATTCAGGATCCACCACGTGAAGCGTGGATATGCTCACCCCCCGACAATGATTTGTCTAACCCCCAGCGTATTCGTGACGCTCGACGCAATGTGATCCAGACGACAAACAATTACTTCATGGAGTCGTCTGAACCAACAGGCGCGAGTATTCGAATCATGGACCAACCAAGCATAGCGATAGCCTGCCTCTTGTCCTCCTCCGTCACAGCGCCAGCAGCATCTGGGGCACACCGGGCATTGCGTTTCTCTCTGTTGATCACTTGGTCTCTCTAAGCAGTGCTTTATTATGCTATAGGAACAACACTTCGTCCTCATTTCGAGATCTCTTTTTACTATAGTCCTACACTCAAGTTCTCTGGCGATCTGACATCGCCATCCCTCCCCATTCCTTCATCATGTCTCCTTCACAAAACATGGAAACCGACAAGCCTACTCTCCACGACATCTTGCGAGTCCTGGTCTCTCCGCAGTTCTACGGCCAGTATGTCGAGCGGGAGAGCCTCCAGCCAACGAACATCGCTCCTTTTCTCACCCAGCTGTGCCGGGAGCATGAAGCCGAGCTGTCTACGACAACACGAGCGCAGTTGCAGCTGCTGGGAGACCTTTGTGGAGATTTGGACTTCCCAACGGCCCTCTGTGGGCAGATTCTTCTTGATAGTGACGGTCCCTGCCACAGTATGAACGACGTGATTGCCAAATACTGGGCCAAGTGGGACACCGATCCCTCAATGAGAAAGTATGCAGCCTTGATCTTTGAGAAGCGACCCTCGGCTGTGGTATCTCATCTTTTCAGAGGCTTCCATAGCCACCTTGTCCAGCAGCCGTCTGCCCGCCAGGACATATTGTCAATCCTTGAGAGCCTCGACGCCGAGCTGAATCTGCTGAGAGACCCTCTTTCTGCCGAGAACCATGCTTTCGCGTCTCTCCCTGAAGAACGCAAGGATCAGATACTGCCGTTCTTTACGGCCATCCAACAGCTTTGTCAAATCATTATGCAGCCCACCGACCTTCCTGTTCTTATGAAACTCGGGTTCTGGTCCGTCGAAAGCGTGGCATATTGCCCCTCTGCTACATTCAAGGAAGTTGTCTCTCCTTACGGTATCGACGCCGACCACGCAAAGAAAATCCTGAGCGAGGCCCGTCGCGTGCAGAGCAGGGCGGAACAGCTTGTTTCCAGCCTGGTCATGGGAGCCTCGTCCATGGCTCTGGCGAAGCATGAGCCCGCCATGTTCTTTGCTTCGGCCGTAGACGCACCGGCAGCCACCACCGATCAATCTGCAAAACCACTAGATACGCCGCTGCAGACAAATATGTCTAACTGGTTTGGCGATCTGGACGACATGGGCTGCCCGGATTGCTGTTCTGTGACAAGCACGGCCGCCTACTTCGTGGACCTGCTGCGCTTTTTGAAAACAACAAGGGCCACGTCCAAGGCTCAGGAGTGGACTGCTCTGGCCTCATCTGATCAAGACGCTCGAAAGCCTCCCAACTCTCTTTTGGCCAAGCTCTTTGTACGCCGACCGGAACTTGGGGACCTGCTTCTGTCTTGCCGAAACACCTCCGAGAGAGTATCCTATATTGACCTAGTCAACGAGATCCTCGAGTCAGCTGTAGCCTATCTCGACAATAGGGATCAGATCGGGTCAGGGCTGATCATTGACAGCCACAACGCAGACGATGAGCAGGGGTTTGACCATGATATGTACATCTCCTCCTCGCTGCCGTCGAATAATCAGCCGCCGCGAGATGCCTCCAATGTAAACCATAACGTGTACGATCAAGTCATTGCGAAAGCAGTCTATCCTTCCTCGGTGTTTCCGTACAGCCACGCCATCCATGCATTACGTGAATACCTGCAAGGCAACGAAATCCGTATGGAAGATGTTATCCACACCTTCCAGCCCTTCAAAAAGCTCGATGAAGTCAACGACGAGCATGTGAGGGAGGCAGTGGCACGCAGTTGTGCTGCAGCTATCCTGAACCTGACAGAGGGCGACTTTGTGGCTCTTGCCGAGGAGGCCTTATACCCTCTCGGTGCCGCCCGCACCGCTACAGGCGATGAAAACCTCTCGAAGGAGGACTATCAGGCGCAGGCTGGATTAAAAGCGTCCTGGCACTACTGGGGCTATCTTGACGAAGACGAGGAGGAAGGCGATGGAGCTGAGCGTATGCTTCAGAGCGAAGAAGAGTGGAGAGACAGCGGTGATGGCCCTCAGCTTGGCTTGACGTTCCTCAAAGAGCAACTGCTTCCTCGTCTTGGTGAATCATACCAGACTTTGGTACAGCTCCTTGGTACACGCTTCTTGGCCAATTCTCTTGTTATTGTTCCGTTCTCGGCAACTTCTGAGCCCTTGAGCACCGCACAGAGACAGCTCGCCACAGAGCTTGGAGAGTTCCGGCTTTGTTCAAGCGGTGGTAAGCGGCTCAATGCGTTTGCACTGCAGCGTTTGGAACAGATTGTGCGTCTCTGGCGGCGCTGCAGACAGGAGCACAATGCAGGCGGCAAGAGCGCGGCCGGAAAGACAGTCGCATGGACCCTGGATGAGGTAGACGACAGTCTCTGTGCCTTTGGGGAGAACCCACCTGCTGCATCCTCCGACCCTGGATCCATCGGCCGGGATCTGAAAACCATCTCCCCACGGACGATCAAGCAAATGGCCGCCGTCGCCGAGATTGCTCGACGGGCGCCCGGGCAGATGAGCCCGGGCCGGATCATCGCGCTCTTCGACAAATCGGCCAGCTACCTGCAGAACCTACCGATCGCCA
This sequence comes from Coniella vitis, assembly GCA_011317545.1. Taxonomy (NCBI): domain Eukaryota; kingdom Fungi; phylum Ascomycota; class Sordariomycetes; order Diaporthales; family Schizoparmaceae; genus Coniella; species Coniella vitis. Next base: position 1,938,174 of record WUJK01000004.1, on the reverse strand, counting down.
AAGCTATTGCATTCGGTGCGCGACACGGTGCTGAGCCCCCGAACTTGTCATCCAGGTACTTGTCACTGCTGCTGGCGTCTTTGGAGCTGGCATATGCCGACTATGCCCAGATTCAGGCAGACGAGCAGATCCCCTGTGACGAGACCATCACCATGGAGACCATCTTCCTGTTCCATCGTCTCTCGACACTGGCCAAGCTTCTTGGTGTGACATATGCTAGAATGTCAACGCTCTTAGCTTTCCTGCAAGAAGGTTGTGGATCGTCAGATCTCGCCAGGCCGGAAGGTCTACTTGGGATGCTCACTTGGTGGCAAAATCTCGTTTCGGATGGATGGAAGGCAGAAAGCATTCTGTCGACTTTTCCCAAGACGCATTCGGGGGACTCCAACGCATCGTCCACAGCCTGTACCTTTTTATCAAGGGCCATTCCCAGTCTGACGGCGATGCCACCCCGCCCTCAGAGCGCAAGTGGCGCAAATGGCACATCGGCACTGATCGGTGACAGCTTGACTGCTGCAGTACAGAGTTTAGTTACGGATATGACCTTGGACATGGCCAAAGTCCTTCTCAGCCAACCGGCTGAAACGTTTACCCTTTTGAGTGGAAGCACAAGAGGCACCGTCCAGCAGATTCTTTTCAGTGTGCTCGAGTACATATACAGCAGCCGTGCTGCCGAGCCAGGCGAGCATGGCAATGGGGACTTTATGGTCTTTGCAGAGTCTTGCACTATCACTGTCAAATGCACGGTTCCAAAGGCCTCGAGGCTACCAATCAGCCTCAGATTTGGGCCGGATCATACCTGTAGCTTGACAAGCACGGCAGCGCAAGATGGTGCCGCACCAGCCGAATCCTCGTCTATCCAAGTCGAAGGCAAGCTGTCCGTCTCGGTCCCACAGGATGGCACTGGTTTATTGCCTATAATCAGTGTGTCTTGGCCGCCTGAGTGCTCTGATGTGCGCTTCGCCTTCACCACTGATGGAGAACCCGCTTCACACCAAGCAGATGTTGCTTTGCAAAAGCCACCGCTCTATATCCCGCGAGAGCTCATGGCCATAGTGGAAGCAGAAGTCAGCAAGTTGTCTTTGCAGGGCTCACTGCTAAGGCAATACAGGCTTGGACATCAAGAAGTGCAGATGCTGGCCCCCGTTCTCCTGAGACCGTCACAGCAAGGGATGGATGCCCTCCACAGATTGGAGCGGTATAGCTCCATACGCAAGGTTCTGAGCAGGCCAGGCATGGAGGCAGATTTCGCGTCTGCGACTGCATGGTTCTGCAGCGTCACGGATCCATCCGTGACAATCAGGACGGCCGCAGCTCGCTTCTCCAAATCTTGCATACCGAGTCCATCGCTCGTGGAGAGCCTGCTCTTGGAAAACCTGGGGGGCAGGCACAGCGATGAAATTATCAACAAAAGTCAACCTGGAGCTGCACTGCGGCTCGAGATTCTGCACGCGATTGCACAACAGGTGAAGATGCTTTCGAGCATTGGCCTGAAGCAGGACAGCGTGTCACATCTGTTTGCAGTGGCACGAGCGGGCTCTGCTGCGACACCCTCCACCGGCCATGCCGCTGGGTCGGCGAGTTCCCACGTGGTGTTGACCAACCACCTCCGCGCAAGCCTTGTCGCTCGTGGAGCAAGTCAGTCTCTAGGCTCGACCCAAGACCGACTGCGTGATGGGCGACGCAAAGCGCTGGTGCAATATCTTATTCAACACCCGGCTATGAAAGCCTGCGGCGTCGCAGACGAGGGAAGTCTCTTTGAGTTCTTCCTCATCGATGTTCAGATGTCGTCGGGCCTGGAGACGACACGCATCCAACAGGCCATCTCCACGGTCCAGCTCTTTGTGCACCGCTGTCTCCTGGGCAGCGAGCAAGGCGTTGAGGCGCGTCTGATTTCGCGCGACCGCTGGTCGTGGATGCAGCGCTACACCACGTGGGAAGCCAACCGCCGCGTCTTTCTCTACCCAGAGAGCTACGCCGACCCGACGCTGCGTGATGGCAAGACGGACATATTCCGCGCGGTGGTGGAGGAGGCCGCCATGCAAAACACACTCGACGAGGGCGTGGTTCAGAAGATCATTCGCAACTACATCTACGCCGCCGATGAGGTAGCCAATCTCCGTGTCGAGGCGGTCTATTACGACCCAGAAGTCTCTGCTGTCGCAGCTGCGCAGGCACCCTTGCAGGGCGAAGGGGTCTACCATTTGTTTGCGCGGACGAGAAATGCTCCGTACGCACATTACTACCGCACCATGGAGCATACCAAGAGAGGCCAGTCAATTCCGAGTCCGGTCTGGTCGCCATGGGCCAAAATGCCCTTCAACATTAGCGGCCACGAAGTCGATACCGCCGGCAAGCCCCTGGACAGGTCAGGGACGTATATCATACCCGTAGTGTGGAGAAAGAGGTTGCTGGTCTTTATGCCCAAGCTTTCCATCCGCACAACCACGACGAACAAGAACGGTGGCAAGAGCACCATGACGACAAAGGAAAAGAGCACCACAGTAGAGGTTGCGAACCCGGTGCAACTGAGCATGTAAGTGTCCCACGCCAACTGTCTTGCTACTCTGATGGAAAGGACTAACACTTTACTGTCTGTGCCAAGTGACATCAAACTTGCTTGGACAGAGCAAGTGGATGCCGTATTTGCTTCTCCGAAGCAGGGCCAGGTCACAGTCAATGTCCCGTCTGATGCCGCTGGCTCGCTTCCACCGTTTGAGTCTTTCTACTTTGAGGCCAAGCCATCCCGTGAGTCAGTGTCGATTCTCCTGTACCAGAATCAACAGCTCGAAAACGCGGATGGAGCAAGTACGCACACGTGCCTGGGCGAATTTGTGCTGTACGGCGATCACCTCATGTTCCATGACGCCAAGAAGACCAAGGGCATCAGTTCGAGCCTGTCAAAGGAAACATTCCTCAGCACGACGTTTGGCTCGCTCACTAGATCGTCGGACTTGCCGCTGGCCCCGGCCCTGCTCAGCACCCGGCCATCGAATTCCAAGGTCGACGTAGCAGACTGGCCCAAGTTGCCCGTTCCAGACATTGGCACAGGGGAAATGTGCACATCTCTCACGTGGACTCTGAATTCCAGGTCAGGCCACCGAGTTGCTGTCGCCGTCGACGCCACGCTTGCATCAGCGTCTCAAGCCTGCCAGCCCTGGTTTTTGTTGTGCTCAACGAGCACCAGCATGCCGCTCTACAACACGCTTGCCGACGGGCTCCGCAACGCCTTGGCTTCGGACCCAGGCGTCAACGCCATCTACCGCATCATGGACCAGTCTGTCGTGTCCAAGGACGGCAAGTTTGCGGGGTCCCAGGCGGTTGACCATGGTCTGGCCTTTGGAAACTCGCCCATGCTCGCGCAGTGCCGTGAGGATGCGACCCCTTGCGCCATTTACAACTGGGAGGCCGGCTTCCACAACATTGCATTCCTCATGGAGCGCTTGATCAGTCTCCAGCAGGTGGACAGGGCCGTAGAGCTGGCCCATCTGGTCTTCGATCCGACAGGCAGCAGCTTGCCCATGGGCGCTGGTGATGGCGATGGGGATGAGTGGCGTCCCGTCTGGCGATTCCCTCCTTTCCGCGACCCAGCGACTCGCTCGCACGGCACCGTGAGCTCGATCCTGAGCAAGCTCCAGGCTAGCAGCGGCAGCGAAGACACGATGGACACCAGGATTCGCTCGTGGCGGCTCTCTCCGTTCCAACCGCACGCGGTGGCCCGCAACAGGCCGCTGGCCTACATGAAGCGCTTCGTGATGAAATATATCGAGGCGCTCGTGGCGTCTGGTGACAATTTGTTCCGCCAGAATTCCCTGGAACTCGTGCCACTGGCTGTCCAGAAGTACACAGAGGCGCTGCACGTATTTGGGCCCCCACCGCAGACTGTGACAGGGCTGAACCAGAAGAAGACATTCAAGAGCTACAACCAGCTGGCGAAGCAGATTGACGACTTTTCCAACGCGTCGGTGCTGGTTCAGCTGACACAGCCGTACTACGTCCCTGTCGGCGACCGTCGTCGTCATCAGGCTGGAACAGATGCCCCTGCCGAGGACGACACGGTCCAGGGAGGCCCTCAGACGACGTACTTTGGAGTTCAGGCCAACAAGGAGTTTGTCAAGCTGCGCGAGCTCATCGAAGACCGGCTTTTCAAGATACGCAATTCGCTCGACATCAATGGCAACCCGCGGACGCTGAGCATCTGGGACCCGCCCATCAACCCCAATGACCTCGTCAAGGCTGTCGCTGCAGCGGGGACTTCTGTGCTGGGCGGCGGCGGCAGCAGCGGAGGCCCGGGGTCCACGGCGCCTGGATACGACGGCCAGGTGCTCCCACGCAAGCGATTCGGGTACCTTCTGGCCAAGGCACTGGAGCTGTGTGGCGAGTTGAGGAATTGCAGCAACATGCTGCTGGCGGCGATGGAGAAGAAGGATGGCGAGGCACTGCAGTTGCTGCGCGGCAAGCAGGATGTTGGGCTGCAGCGCATCATCGGCGAGATGAAGGAGCAGCAGAAGAAAGAGGCTGAGTTAGGACTAGACCATCTCCAGCAAATCCGGCAGTCTCACGTTCACCGGATGCAACACTACGCTGCGCTGACGGGCGACACGGCGACAGTGGCCATCCCCAGCCCAGGGGACGAATTTACCCCCATCGAGCAGAACATTCCGCTCCCCGCCGACAAGAATCTGCGGCTGACAAGCGACGAGGTGCTCGAGCTTGATTTTGCCGACCAGGCGTCGCGCCACAATACGGCGGCGGCTGACCAGGACTGGTGGGCGTCGCATCTCTTCCTACTGCCAATGCCGAGTCTGAACATGCAGTTCATGGGACTGGGAGTGACGCAGCCGCTGCCCAACGTCGGTCAGGGCTTCCAGATCGAGGCATCCATCAAGCGCTCACTGGCACTGAACGCTTCGGAGGAGTCGGCCCGCTCGGGGCGCATCGCGCAGTGGACGCGCCAGCTCCAGGAGCGGAGGCTGCAACTCAACCTCGCTGGCCTGGAGATCACTGCCGTCGACAAGCAGATCGCCGTCCAGCGCGCGCGCATCGCCGCGCTCGACGCAGACTTGCGTGCTCAGATGCAGAGCACAGACGCTGCTGCGCAGACTCTCGACTTTCTCTCGACTAAGCTGACCAACCAGCAGCTTTACAGCTGGCTGGAGGCTGCCAGCAGGGCGTCGCTCTACAAGACATATCTCGTGGCCTTTGAGCTGGCCCGCAAGGTGGAGTCTGTCTATCTCTTTGAGCAAAGGACTCCAAACAGTGGAAACAGCAACAATTCCTTCATCTCGCCGTCGGGCTACTGGGACAGCTCTCACCACGGGCTGCTTGCCGGCGAGCAGCTATGGATGGCCCTGAAGCAGCTCGAATTGGCTTACATGGCCAAGGATGAGGGCCGACCGCCGCTGTACATGACCAAGAATATCTCTCTGCGCCAGCTTAAGCCGGGGGCGCTCATTTCGCTCCGCGAGCTTGGCGATGCCATGTTTGAGCTGCCAGAGCTGCTATTTGACCTCGACTACCCGGGTCACTACTTCCGACGCATCCACTCTGTCTCCTTCTCCGTGCAGTGTATTGTCGGCCCGTACACTTCAGTCAACTGCACGGCGAGTCTAGTGGACCACAAGTACCGCACCTCGTCCATCGCTTCGCCCGCCACTGGCTACGCGGAAAAGACAACAACATCATCATCTTCTTCTTCTTCATCAGACGAACGCTTCGCTGGAGACAAGGTGAAGCTGCCCATCACGTCGGTGGCTATCAGCTCCGGGCAGAACGACGCGGGCATATTCGATCTCTCCTTTAGCGCCGCCGGGGAGGAGTACCAGCCCTTTGAGGGTGCAGGCGTCATCAGTACCTGGCGGCTCCGCTTACCCAGCGTGCTAAAGCAGTTTAGCTACGATTCCATCAGTGACGTGGTCATGCACATGCGCTACTCGGCGCTGGATGGCGGCGAGATGTTGCGCGAAGCCGCCAGCAAGTCGGCTCTCGAGAGGATCAAGAAGCCATCGTCTTCCGCCTTGTCCATTATGGTTGATTTGAGACAGGACTCCCCTGATGCTTTGTTTGCATTGACGCGCTCCTTCTCCAGTGGTACTCGAACCGCTGTTGTTGGTGGCAGCAGCAGCAAGAAAGATGTAGTGGTGATGCCAATGGGTAGCATCAGCGATCGCCTTCCATACTTTGCCCGAACGGCCGCGGGGGTTAACATCACTGATATTGTCCTCTATGCTGCTCCCGGCGGACCTGGCGCTGGTCTCGAACAGATCAGGAAATGGAAGTTCAGTGTCTGTCCCAGGAAGACTACGCAGGAGCCAGCTCCAGGAGGGCAAACGGATGAGGATGTGGTACAGCTAGGTTATGCAGACACTGTTGGCGACATGTTCAAGTTCACAATAGGAGCAGCAAAAGCAGTAGAAGCAAGCATCCAGAATGAGCCTTCCTCAACAGGAGGTGTGGTTCTGGGCGGGAATCTCGACCTCGTCAGGGAAGGTGCGTGGGCTCTTCATGTGGAGGGACTTGGTGGGCAGGATGGACATTCCGTCGGCCTGTCCAACGTGATTCTTATCGTTGACTACGTGCTCTTATAGATTGGTTAAGGATTTATTGGGTATTGAGGATTGTATATTTGAAGCTCTAAACATCAATATTATCTTGCTATATTCTTATCTCTTCTCTCTTGCTTGCATTGTTCTGTATTATCATCATATTTTCTACAGATTACTTCCCGAGATATGTTTATGGCAGTTTCAACCCTTATGACTCCCACAGGGCCTCTCCAATCGTGGCTTCTCTCCCAATAACGTTACCGCCATTGGGCCTTCCTCTACAGTGGGCACTATAGTCTCTCTCTCTACGTAAGCGCCGAGGCAGTGGGCGTGAGAGTTGAAGAATAGAGGGGTGTTTGTATAAGTGTCAGCGTCGGGATCCGCTTCCCTGCATCCCGCGGAACCGGGGTACGGGAGATACCGTGTACTAGGGTACCAGAACTTGACTATGTACTATGTACATAGTATACATCCAGCAGGGGGCCTCTAAATAGTCGCTCGTCTAATTTTCTTTGACTAGCTTCGCCTCTTCAGTCGATGAGGCCATAGTTGTCAATCAAGTATAGCTCAAGTATAAACCTTTAGGTGGACCCTTGTATTAGAACCGTTCCAGCCACTCACTGTCACTATGGCTATCACCTTTCACTCTGCAGCCAGCCATCTACGCCCCAGGATCCATCATCACCTGAACTAGGTCTACAAGCTGAGCACACTCGGTCAAGGAATCCAGATGATCAAACAGCGGTTCTGTCCCTGTCCAGCGCATCCAGACGTAGCTCTTGGCTGAGGGTCACGGTGCATCCTTTCCGCGTGCTCCATTCCAAGAGGAACAGAGCAGTCCAGACCTGTTTAGATGGCCATGGAGTGAGCTGAGCTGAAAACGCAACTTTTGTTCCTCTTAGGAAGGAAATTCGCGCATGCCGCGGCCTAGCTATTGTGTCATGGGATTCGTTCGTTCAGACGAGTCACAAGCGGACGCGAGCGAGGAGAGGCAACCCTCGGCGTGTGAATCCGAATCGTGGCAGCGAGCGGCAGTCACCGGGTGGGTAGAACGCAGAAGCTCACGACGTAGGAGTTGGGACACATGCACACAAGGCCTCGGGTAGGATGTGTTCCAGAAAGCAAGGCTGAGGTAGCGTGCGTGTGACCAAAGGCAAGTAAGTATATGCTGTTGGGGGGGGGGGCGCGTTTCGAGGGTAGACAGACACCCAGATCTTATTTCAAGGCACTACGCTCCTACCTTGGAATCAAGACACCACTGTGCTGGCATCACTTCCTTCTCCGACAAAGAGACCACAGATTCTCTAGAGAACATCTAGTCTCTCTGTTTGTTTCGTTCAAGTCCCCTTCGGGATATCTCAGCCTCCTCTCTCATCAAGCCAAAGGCCCCGGCATCATCATCATCATCACTGCTTGTCATCATGACTGTTGACATCAACGCGTTGGTCGAAACCAAGGACTTTCGCAAGGCTGAAGACGAATCATGGCTCAAGACAAGCTGTGACACGAGCCTGGTCGGAGGCTCAATGGAGCACTACGACCAGGTCGTTGCCATGAGTCAAGGCATGATTAACTTTGCCCTCAAGCGAATGCACCAGCTGAATCCAGACATGAGCAACTTTGATGGAGAGAATCGTGTGTTACTTTCCCATTCCCCCTTTTCATCCAGAATGACCACACATTCTCTCTTGCAAATGTTGTATAAATCATCCATCATCTGACGACGGTGTGGGTCGTGGCGTGTAGCTCTCGGAACCGGCCTCATCTCAGCCGAGCTCGATCCACCACAGATTCTGATCAACACGGACGACCAGAATGTGGTTGTGTGGAGGACAAACTTCAAGGCAGGGACTCTGACCTTTACCGCTGAGAATGGAGACAAGGATCGTCACCCCATCGACGGATGGTCGGTGGACGTGAGGGTTCCTCTTGGTAAGTGGCGGTGTGATTATCGTGCAAGACATACGGGCATCATGGGAAGTTTTCTGACCTTTTATTTTACATCATTTCCTCCAATACAGTCATGAAGGACTTCAAGGATGCCCCAGACGATTCGGACGAGGTCAAGGAAGAAAATGCAAAGCAGAGGGAGTTTATCCGCGAGACCTTCCAACTGCCCGGAGACTACACCCCGGAGCGTCTCTACGCCAAGTTTGCCGACGCACGATGGAGCGACATCAGCTTTGTCGGCAAAAGCTTCTCCATCAACGGCAAGCTCGAGAGTTACGAGTCGTGGAAGAAGCGCAGCATCGAGAATGCGCGCATCTCGATTGCCTTCGAGAGCACCTTCAAGGAGATCTGCGTGGCGAGACAGATACAGGGCTTGACGACCATCGGCACGCGTTTCCAGCTCAAAGATGTGAGGAAGGTGCCTGCGGAACGTGCCGCAACATTTCGTACGTGCCACCTTCTGTTTTCTGCTTTTCCCCCTCGTATTATGTAATGAGAACCAGGGCACTTCTCAAATTTTGGTGATGACTGGGTTCATTGTTTGTTGCTAACTTTGCATGGCAACCTGGCAGCTCCTGTCAGCATGGTCCATCAAGGATATCCGTACAGGATGCCCGCCTGGTCCGGTGCGCCCGCAGCATGGGCCAAGGGACTGACGCAGTTTGAGGATCCGGGGTCGCGCAACTGTCTTCTGTACTGCGAGAACACGACGATTCGACAGATGCAGCAGCGCATGCTGTCCATCAACGGCAACTTTGCCACGTTTGGCAGCGTCAACAATGCCGACAGCCGCGTCGAGGGCACCTTTGTCCTCAGCCACCAGCTCTTCTTTGAGCGCTTCCTCCTGCCCGCCCTCCAGCCGTTTGTCTACGAGAGCCAGGTGTACCCGCGCGAGCCGACCTTTGTATACAAGGAAGGCTACAAGAACTACACCATCACGGAGCCGTACTTCACGGGATACAACCCAGACATTGGCGGCAACTGGACACACGAAAAGTACAAGTTCAAGCTCATCCCCGACCCGAAAGACAGCACAAGGATGTGCTATCAGGCCAGCGTGCCCAATGCGAGGGACACGCCAATCAATTTCAACGAGCGCAACAACGATTACAACAAGCTCTGGTCCGACGGAACACCGTATGTCACGGTCAGATGGGATCGTGGGGGCACCAAGATCCACATCGATGGCAAGATGACATACCAGACACACATCACCACATCGAACGGTCAGACAGTCGATCCGGGTAGCCATTGGCTTGTGCCGGCGATTACATGGTCACAGTAAGCCTCGACTCCCTTGTTTTCCTTTCCCGATCTCGTCACGATCCATCAGCACGTACGTGTCACGAGGGGAGCAAATAGAGAAAGCAACGGCAAGCTAATGCCAGTGGGGTTACAGTGTTTATCAATACATGACGTGGGAGATGGAAATCGACGCACAGCCCAAAGATGGGTCGATCCACTTTCACCTAAACGCCGCCGACGACATGGTCCAGGTGACTTCCAAGGACGACCAGAATGGCTGGCACTGGGAGGTTGCCGGGACTACCGAAAACATTCGAAAGGAGATCCACGACCGGGTGACGGCCCAGATGACAACATTCAAGGACACCCTGAGAAAGGGCTTTGAGGGACAGCTCAGATTCAACTACCCTGGATACGGACAGCTCAAGTTCGGCAAGAGCGTCTTCAACGAGTATGGCGACTTTATCGCATCGATCAAGTACACGGAGTAAGTCTTCTGGCCCCAGCAGCCCCAAAGTGCTGACAGCTTCCCTTCCTTTCCGTTACCTGCTTAGGCGCCATCCACCCTTGGCACTAGAACTGACGTGTCGTGAACTTTTGCAGCATGCCTCCTCCTGATCCCAACAACCGCATCGTCATTCCGCCTCCGCACGCCCAGACTCCTCGTCCCGTAGACCCACCTGAGAATCCTACCGGCGGCGAGGCGGGTGGCTTCTCGATCGGCGGCGCGCCCCGTCTGACATGGACGGGCAACTCGCCGGTCGTGGCATCGCCACCAGAGCCCAAGAAGCCAGCGACCCCCGCCAAGAGCGAAAAGGACGGACAAGAAACCGAAGACGACGCGAAGGGTGAAAAGGGAGACCGCGCATCGACGCCGCCACCACCACCGCCACCACCGCCCGCACCGCCCATCGATCGGCGTGTAGTGTTTAGCGTAAAGGGCACCAACACGAGCCAGCAGCCGCGGTACTTTTCCCAGATCAACCTCGCCTACAGCGGCAATACAAGGTCGAGTTCGACTCTGATGAGAGCTATCAAGTTTGTACTCAGCCGCGTTGGCAGCAGCAGCAGCAGCACAGATCAGCAGACGGTGGAGTTCGCCGTCACCACATCCGACGGCGTAACAAAGCTCAACAACCCGCAACTCTTGTCGGTGCCGCTGTCGGCGCACATGTCGGACTGTACCGTCTCTCTGACTCCTGCAGACGGGAGCGTGATCGAGGTGCCTGCTGGGGGTTCTATCATCGTGACCGCCAAGAGCTTGAGCGGACCCAAGAGTTCCAAAACGTACTATGTCGAAGTGTCGGAGAAATGGTGCAACGCAGATGGTGTTGTGACTCCTGGTGCCATTGCTGGTTTCAGAGCCAGGGTGCCGTTCAAGTTGGCCTAAGATACCCTCATTGCTTCAAAAGGGAGTTTCTACGCCTGTGACTTTTCCTGATCCGGTGCGTGAGACATAGAAGCCTGTCGCTGGAAGCGTGAAAATGTCGGCGCTACCTACGTAGGGGGGCTAGAAATCTAGTATACAGTATGCTGGATATTCAACTTGACGTTTACGTAATCAAGACCAATATTGAGGGAGCTATGCCATATTCGCAAGTTGTCCAAGGTTTCCATCTATATTTCGATCCATTTCTCGTCCTTGGATATGCTTACTTCTTCTCGGTCTTTCCTTTCCGAGCCGCTGATATGGCCCTAGCACTTTCTGTATCCGCAAGTTCTGGAGAATTACGTGCATGGCTCTGTGGGTCGTCAGCTGGCTTCTCATTCAAGCAATAGGCAAGTGGCGTTGCTAGAATCAGGCTGCCGTGTCCTAGTGGACAGGGCTGGGTATATACCGTACATAGCGGTTGATGTGACTCTGTAGGACAAAGAAGCTAAGCCAGGGCAATACATGGAGTAACTCAAACGCTCAAGGGCCGCGAAACCTGAGCAAGAAGTATAAAATGTTACCACAGACACAAGACAGTGAGATCTGGTCCAGTCCGAAGCGGTTTGTTTTCCCACTCGCCTCCCAGCATGGAAGCCAGACTATTATCTACCTCATCATGCTATATCAAAACATGGTTCTTGCGATGATTTAGACAAAACGCTCAAGAAACCGCTTGAATGCTAGCCCGCCTGACATAAGCCAAGACGTCGAGCCTTGCATGTTTACAAGATGGCCATAATATCCTTTTTCCAGGGAGTCCCTGTCAAGATAGCCAGGTCCGGTGGGCAGCTGGAGCGATGTTAAGGTTAGCAACTCTTCATTTTCCAAGTATAGTATAGAAAGAGGAGGCTAGTGGCGCTGTCATACCCAGTGTGCAGAGTGCTCCCACTCCGATTTCCCTCCGTAGCTGTACGACGACACCCACTGACCTCTCGTACTTGTCGCATCAACCAGCGGAGGGGGTGCTGACTTGTGGTTCCCGGCCTCTGCATTCTATGCGGCATTTTCTGTTAGCCAGAGTTTTTCGACGGAAATGGAGAGCGTGGGCAGCGTTCTTCTACCTTGAGGGTCAAAGGGGGCGCTATGGCCACACCAGCCACACCAGTGGCAGCACTCAGGACAACGACAAGCCTCATGTTTACGTTTGTCTTTCTTCTGAGCACCATTCAGTCCTCTTGTGATTTTATAATTAACTCCCTTTCCATCTGTCCAGCGGCCCCTTCCTTTATAGGATTATGACCACAAGGCTCTCAAAGCAAACAATATCAACTGGGGCTAGGTCTGAGGTCATAAAAGTCCTCTGATAGATAACAAGAATTACTTTGATTGGCCTTGGGCCTAATTCCTTGCTTCCATCATGGGTGCACAAACATCTGAAGCAGAGGGGACTGGCAGGCACATGCCACATATGCAAACCGCCTACATTTCCCCATTCTTGTCCACATTGGGCCACATCTTTCTAAAGGGCGTGCCCTGACAGATAACAAGAGCCAATTCGACTGGCTCTGGGCTTATTTCCCCAATTCTATATTGGTTGCACACCCTTTTTGAAGCAAAGAGTGTGTGGAAAGGCAGGCGCCACATTTGCATACACACCTTCCCCATTCTATTCTACATCGAATCATATCTTGTTGATGGCCTTGTATAGCACCCAGAGTCAAGCGTTTGGTCCGATAAAGATCACCCTCAGCTTGTTCTGGTGGTATGTAGGTGAGGGTAGGGCGCGATAACTTTGGCTGTAATGAAAAAATGAAAACTCTCTTCCTACAACCCAGTATGTATCAAATTTTGGCCGGTGAAGCTTGCGCGAAAACCTGCGTAAATATCTCAAGATGTATTTGTCTGCTGTACTCATGAACATGTACGCGGCGGCTTCCGATGGCTCACCCTGGCCTGGTCATCCTCATAAACACTTCCTTGTCTCCTGCCACATTTGTTAAGGTGCAGAACACTGCAGCAGAGTCCCGTCCTACCAAAAGCCTCGCTTGGCCTTCTTGAAGCAAGCTACACCTAGTCAAGTGAGGTGGTACAATCACGATGGGCTCACAAGTCCATGCAATCCTATCTGGCACCACAGGCTTATCAGCGGGGCAGAGGGCCACCGGGCTTGGGTATGAATACCATGACATAAGGAGTTACTTCTTGGTCACAAAGCAGTAGCCAAAGGCTCCGGAAAGGATTCTAGTCATTTTATTTGCGATCCAAGGGCCCTTCAAACTTGTTGCCATTATTTCGTAAACACGATGGAGACCGAAAATGTGAAAGCTGAAGAAAACGGCAGGAGACTGGCCTGGTTTTGGCAAGGGCGTGCTGCCGTATGCGTTCATATCATTCTGTTTCTCAATGCTGCCTTGTTGAATATCTGGGCCCTACAACGACTAGACGCATGTTCATCCCCCAGCCCTGTTCTCCTGGACGACGAGCGTCCCGCGAATCTGGCTGTTCATTGTCAGCCAAGTCTTCAAGAGCCTTTCCAGTCGCCCACCTGTGGGCTTCTCACCTTGCACTTCATCATAGATTTAGACTAACTTCTTGACTTGGGAACAAGTAGACCCCTTGGAACAGCTAGCAACCTTTTCCACAATCAGGTTCGAGGCCGACCTTGGATCTACCTCCGTCTACAAAGGCCCGCCCCGCAAGGAACTAGACGAGGCTTGGAATGATCTAGTTGACCGTTAGTACGATGTCTTGTCGCATCATATTGTCGCTCTGCCCTGCTATCCAGTACTCGTGCTCACAAACGTGGACATACAGATGCCATGATCTTGGTGGATAACGAGACTCTCCAGAAGTACGATCCGACGCCGAAGCTTACCAAAGGGACCAGCGGCCACTACTACGCGACAGTCGAGGTTTTCCATCAGCTCCACTGCTTGGACATCACCCGGAAGTTCATATGGCGCGATGAATACCAACACATCGACACTTTTCAGAACCCGCCTGAGAGGGTGCTAGAACACATTGGTATGTCAGATGCGTACCCTTGCGTGCCCATGAGATGCCGCATGCTTACAAGAAGGATTTTGGCAGATCATTGCATAGATCTCTTGCGTCAGGTCCTCATGTGTCACGGAGACATTGGTCTATTATTCTACAACGACGTTGGCAGCTTGCAGCCTGAGGCTCGTGTCTCCACGAACCACGTGTGTCGGAACTTCTCGCAGATTGCCGAGTGGGTGAAGGCGCATGACTCGGAATACTACGGAGGTCTGCAGTACTCACTATCCTATATTTTATTCCTGATTTAATTTGAGTTAGATTTTAAGCATTCTTCCTATAAGCACCCTACTAGTATATAAAATGAAAATTATTCAGTTTATCCTAGGGCTATAGAAAACGTATTTCTAACACCCCTTTACTATTATCGCGGCAGGCATTCTCCTAAGAATTTTTCAATATTATAGTAAAGCTTGCCTAACCGTTAATTAAACTAATAAAGCCTTTAGCCTCCCTTCCCTATATCTAATTATACCTATAGGTTATACCCCTTATAATCTAGACTCTATTTATAATTAGATTACTTAGTAATATTCCCTTAGAGTATTAATACTAAAGCTCCTTATAATACTTCGAGATTATTATAATATTTATATTAGCCGGTAAACTCTTTATCGTTATATAAGAGCTTAGGATATCCTTATTTAGTAGATTAATATATAGAACTCCCCGGCCTTATAGGATCGGATTTATACCTACTTTTTTAACCTTAAACTAACTAATAAATAACTTAAATATTTACTTAAGAGAGAAGGATTTACTACTTTTATTACTAATATTAAACGGCTTTATAAAAGTATCGATTTATAATATCGATTATCTAACCTTAAAATTAATAAACGGAAGGAAGAGCTCTAGCGCTATTTTAGGGAATATTCCGTAATCGATTAATATAATTCGGATACTAATTAGCCTAAAGGTAACGCCCGGTTAAATAATAAAGTAGACCCTAGGGCTAAACCTATCTAACTTTTTCCTCGATTAAATCGATATAGGCTTTATAACTATTTATATTCCTATATAGGTATTAATATCTTAATATATTAAGCTTTTATAGAATTTAAGTAATAGTTTCCCGAATAAATAGATAAGCGGTATTAGTAACTCCGAAAGCGCTATAGCGGCTTTATAATACTAGATCCGAACTATATCTAGTTTATAGATAGGTATTATAAGCTTTTAAAGTTTAGCTTTATTAGGAGATTAGTTATTATAAAGTAATAAAGTATAATATAGACGACGAGTTCTTAGCGTAAAAGCAGCTATATCGTATAGAAGACGCTATAATAGTAGTATTCGTTAATAGAAACTAAACCTAAGGAGAAATCCTATTTCTATTAACTAGTTTCCGAAGCTTCCGACGATTCTTTATATCTTTAAGATTCTATAGCTACCTACCGAGAGCTGCCGGCAGGCCCCTATTCTAAGCCGTAGGGCCTGCGTTACCGCTACGCTTTCCTAGCGTTTAGGGTAGGGCTCTAATAATACTCCTCCCCTTATATAACTTTATCCTCGAAGTTATTAGATATCGACTTATTAATAGGTAATTAGCTATATTTCCCTTACGAATAACCTATATTATCGCTTACCTTCCTAATATCCTATATTCCTAAGTAATCTTTATTTATTTAATAGTTATTCTTAAAATAGTTATAACCTACAAACTTTCTTTTATCCTAGGATGCTTATTCGCTATATTATCTCTGCGTTTAAGCACTATACGCTTATATATCTTTTACTCCCCTTTAGTATATCTAAAACTAATTATTCTCTTTTAAAACCTATAAAGCTTAAAGAACCTCTAAATAGCTTATATTATACCTTATTATTATATCTATTATATAAATAATAAGTTCGCAGCTTTATTATAGCGTTCTTTATACTTCTATTATACTTTTATTATACTTCCTATCTTTATTCTATAATAATAGCTAATAATAAGATAATAGTAAATAATTATAGCTATATCTAGCAATTAAATAGGTATACGGGCTACTTAGTAGTTAGTAATAGCTTTAGACTTACGGTTATAAAAGCCCTTCTTTTTATACTTTCTTTCCCTTTTAACGTTTTCTTCCTTTAAGTAAATATTAAAGTCTTTTATAAGTTATATCTTTAATACTAAGTATATAGCTTCTTCGTATCCTTTTCGCGATATTTTCTCTTAGATAGGCTAGATTACTCTTATTAATTCGCTACGTTTTCGCCGGGCTAACGCTATTTTATAGTTTTAAATAGCCGAACTATAATAATAATAATTAATATAACTAATAAGCGCCCCGGTCCTAACGATAACTAAGGGTAAGTAGTTCGCAGCTCTTTCTCTATATATTATCTACGTTAACGCTATATCTTAATAGTCCTAATAAATATACTCGTACCGCTAATATTACCGCCTCGGGTACCGCTATAGCTTCCTCCTCTAATTAAAGCGGCGTTACCGCTACGAATACGCCCGCTAATACGCCTACTAGTATACCTGCGAATACCCCTACTACGGCTGCCTCTACTGCTCCTCCCGCTATATATAGCGCCCCCGCTACGGCTTCGGCGGGTATATATAATACGCGTAATTAGTATATTCGGTGCCTACGTTGTCGGATAGAAGATGGTTATTATAACTATAAATGCTATAACGTTGCTGGTATATTGACTTACGTTATCCTTGCGTTATCCTTACGTTATCCTTACGTTATCCTTGCGTTATCCTTGCGCTTTAGTTGCTAACTTTATACTTTTAGGCAAGGGATTAAAATATTTATACTATAGTGCCGGCAAATATACTTATAATCGCGTAAGTTCCTTCTTTTAATACGTTTATATTACGTTCTCTATACTAATTCTCTATTATAGCTTCCCTTTAATACTATTACTATCCTTAAAGAATAATTTCCCTTTTCCTAGGACTAGTTATAATATACTAATAAGTATATTCCTTTAAATTATATTAATTTATTTATAAAGCCTAAGGGAGCCGGTTAGGATAGCGTTAATACTACGGTTATACTGCTTACTAGCGGCGGTTAAAGTAATAAGTAGTTAGCTTTATTTCGAGATTTAGTTAGCTTAGTATACTATAGTATAATTGCTGCTAAACGTATTACTAATCGCCTAGATCCTCCTAAAGGCGGCGATAATAGTACGAATCCGTAGGGTAGAAGCAGCGGTAATAATACTACGGGTGGAAATAATAGTAATAGCGGAGATAATAGTAGAAATGCTGCTAGTAGAGATAATAATAGAAATACCGGAAATACCGGAACTAGTAGTAACTAATGATTTTTTGCGAAAGACTAGCGGATTCGCTATTATAATAGTTTAACGTTAAGGTTTTTATTATAAATAGTTTAATTTTAGCGTTTTTATATAGATAAACTTATAAAATATTATATATTTAATATATCCTACGTTTAACCTACGTTCGAGCCATAACTTCGTAGTAATCTAGTATAATATATTATTTAAAATTTATATTAAATTATTATTCGATAATTAATTATAATAATTATAACTTATAATAATAATAACTAATTAGTAATATTAAATATTAATTTAAACGTAAAGTATAAGCTAGACTTTTGCTATAATATCGTATAATATTTAAACTTTTAAATATTATAGTTTCTAAGACTATATAACCTATATAAAGGGTGCGTTCCTATAGTATACTTACTACTAATATATACTTATTTATAATTTAATTTAATTTATAAAAAGATAGATTAACTTTAACTATCTTAAAAACTATTTCATTAGCGTAAGAGCTGCGTTTTTATAGGGTATCTACTATATTTATAGTTATCTATAATAAATTAATAAACTAGTTAACTAAAACGCTAAAAATCTTAATTTAAATAATTTACGCTATATATACTAGTATAAATTTCGATTCTTTACTTAAGGCTTTAACCTCTAAGTCTCTATAATAGACTTAGCGGTCCCGCTATATCTCCGCTGCATTTATATAGTATAGAAACTATACTAGTATGAGAAGGCCGGACTCGCGATTCCGTTCTTCTAGCGATTTACCTCGTATAAATAGCGTAAAAACGCTCCGTCCTATATACTTTACCGCTACTTCTAAGCAACTTAATAACCTATACGGGATAAAATAGATCTAAATCTTAAATATACTACTACCTTCGACTTATATAGGGATAGTAGCGCTAGTACTACTTTTTCTATACTCTAAGACTATATAAAAGTAAGTTACTTATAAGTATAAACTTATTATAAATCTCTAATAACTCTTCTTACTTAAGAAGTAAGTTATCGATATAAAGCCGTATACTTTACGTAACGATACCTTCCAGATTATTCCCTAAACCCGGGGTAAACTAAGTATTCCTTACTTATTATATTTAATCTTAAGTCTTTATTCCCTTATAATATTAACTTAGACGTTATAAAAAACCCGCTCTTAGCCTACGGTTATATAGGGTATCTTAATTTTTTAAACTACGTTTTCGTTAGGTATATCGTTCCCTCGATATATAAATCCTCGATATATAAATTCTCTTAACTTAAGCGCTAAGGTTCATTTTATTCTGCGTTTAATATACGTTTTCTTATAGTATTATATTGTTCTCGATATATAACTTTTCTATAACTTAAATATTAGGTTTAATATTATATCTCCGTTTTTCTTAATATATAGACTCTTTCGACTCGGGCGTTAAGTTTATCGGACGTTAACTTTACTTTAAACCTATATTTTCGTAGGGTATTAATCTCTTAATATATCGAGTACTTATTATCTTATAATTAATAAAAGTCGATTATATATCTTATATAATAGGGTATATTTAAAAGAGTAACTCTTAGGTTACGTAAAAGCAGCGTAAATACTATATAGGTCGATAAAGCTGAATAACTTTAATATATGGTAATGCTTAAAGAGTTAATATAATAAGTATAATAGTAAAAACAGGGTATAAATCTATTACGATAACGCTAAGAATTTAAGGTAATAACGTTATATATTGCCTTTACCGGCTCGTACTCTATTTAGAGGTTTAGAATATTAGGAGATTAGTTATTATAAGGTGATAAAGTATAATATAAACGACGAGTTCTTAGCGTAAAAGCAGCTATATCGTATAGAAGACGCTATAATAGTAGTATTCGTTAATAGAAACTAAACCTAAGGAGAGATCCTATTTCTATTAACTAGTTTCCGAAGCTTCCGACGATTCTTTATATCTTTAAGATTCTATGGCTGCCTGCCGAGAGCTGCCGGCAGGCCCCTGTTCTAAGCCGTAGGGACTGCGTTACTGCTGCGCTTTCCTAGCGTTCAGGGTAGGGCTCTGATAAGCTTTAAGATTTATATTATAATCGATATATACTCGCGTTTTATTCTATAGCTCTTCTATAATTAATCGGGGCTAACTAAGCGGTTAATCCTAGTATAATATATTAACTCGATTAATACCTTAGAATTTATATTAATAACTATCCGTTTCGATTATAGAGGAGAAATATCGCTTATAGCTATAATATATTAGTAGCTTTCTTATATAAGTAAATTAAAACGTAAGGTTAAACTTAAACGGATAGCTAAGGGCGATATTATTTAGGATAAACCGGAGGCGTTAGAATTATCTATTAGCTAGGAATTACTAATTTATAATCTAGATATATTATTAATACTCGATAATATTTACCGCTTTAATAAGAATATAAAGAATTAGAGAATCGAGTCCTATTAGATATAGCTTAATAAAGATCGAACGCTTTTTTAATAAGTATATTTAAATTTAATAATATAAAGAAGTCTATTTATTAATATATTTATCTCTTAGAACTACTTTAATCGCCTTTAATATAAAGGCTTATAATTATAGGATTATATTACCGATTATATTACCCTTCTCTTTACCTTTATACTATAAATTCGCTAGGAATATTCTTCTTTTATTAAGGAGTAAAATAGCTATTTTATCCGTAAATAGTATAACCGGCGGTATATTTAGAAAGGGAAACTATTAGAGTTTAAACTGGAAACTTGCTTACCTATCGCTTAAAAGCAACGGGAACCCTGCGAAGTTAATTATATTTATAGTTATAGACGAAAACTGGAATACTAAAAAGAAAAGGAAGGAACTAAGTTTAGTTTAATTTCCGAATATAACTTTATTAAAGATATATCTTAAATATAGCTAAGACCTTACTTATTAGATGCTTTCTTATATCCTATTACTTTACCTATTAAAGCCCTAATATTCTAAACTTCTCTACTAAGGGTATAAACCCGTAAGAATAAGAATACTATCTATATAATACTCTTCTTATATTAATTACGCTAATACTACGCTAATATAGCGAATTTCTTTAGAATCTCTAAATATAGCTATTATAACTAAATAACGCCTTTACGAAGAGGCTAAAGTAGATATATTACTACGCCTTTAAGATATTAAGCAGCGTTTATATACTAAATATCTACGCTTAGCGTAAGAAAATAAATCCTCCGATTATATCTACCTATTACTAGATAATTATAAAGTTCCTTCTTTATCTATAATACTTCTATATAGTAATTTATTACCTATAAGTAGAGCTATACCTACTCTTTCTAAACCTAATAGTTCTTTATCTACTTTTTAATCGGAAAATACTATTAATATTATATCTCTTACCCTTTTATATAATATACCGAATTTAATATATAAAGGTACTAATCTAATAGAATTTTAAGCTTTTAAATTTAACCTTATATATCGATTTAAGATATATAATATTATTAATAAAGATTATAAATCTTATTATACTACCGGTTATTTAAAAGATAATATAAAATACTATTAGGTTAGTTATCTTATATATTAATATAGGGAAAATAGTATTAAGGCGAAAATATCCTTACCTAATCTTTTAGAATTTCTCGAGAAATAATATTCTAATCCTAAGACTTATATATTTATTATATCTTCGAAGCTTTTATAACTTATATAAGGCCGAGATAAAGTAGTTACGGATTTTATATAACGTTTTAATAAAATTAAATTAGATAATCTAGCTTTATTAAAAGGATTAGCTTATATTATAGCTTTTATTATTCGGCTATACCCTAAGTTACGGATTATATTTAGCTCTTAAATAATATTACTATATAAATAGGAGTATATTATTAGTTTAGTATAACGATTCGAATTAATATAAAAAGATATTTAACCTTAACTTATATAAACTATACGAGAATATAAGACTTACTTTATATATAGGGAGTTTAGTTATATTATAACCTATTATCCTAAGAAAGCTATTAAGAATTAGCTACTTTCTATATTATTATTTAACTTATATTTACCCCCTAAGCGTAATACTAACGATTCCGCTATATTAATATACCTAACTTATAATTATAATATTCGATATTATAATTATAACTAATAAGGTTATCGAAAAAT
This sequence comes from Coniella vitis, assembly GCA_011317545.1. Lineage (NCBI taxonomy): Eukaryota > Fungi > Ascomycota > Sordariomycetes > Diaporthales > Schizoparmaceae > Coniella > Coniella vitis. The sequence goes on along the minus strand of WUJK01000004.1, from coordinate 1,916,596 downwards.
AACTTACCTATAGAACCCGTAGCGAATTTACTATATTTATAAGGAGGATAATTATACTTCTATTAAATATCCTAAAGCTTATTATCGAACTTATTAAACGGTAGGCTATATTATAATCGTATACTTAAAATTATAGCGAATTTCGAATATTACCTATAATATAGCTTCTATATAGAGTTCTAGTTAGGAATACGCTAGATAGGATTATCCTCGTTTAGTTATAAAGGCTAGTATAATTTTAAGTAAAATATTATAGTTTATAGAAAAAGAAGCGCTTATTAACTCGAGCGTAGAGGAGAACCTACTTATATATAACTTATTCGAATAAATCCTATAACTTTATATTAGACTAAGTATTCTATTAGTTATATTTAATAATATATTAATAAAAACTCTAAGTTCTATTTTATTAGATTTATTAATTACTAATTCCCTAGGTATTATAAGAATATAGTATTATCGCTTCTCTATTATTAAAAAAGCACCTTTCCTAATTATATTAGGTTTTCCCTAGCTTATTTCTACAAATCCTTAAATTAATTAGGCTATTAGGTATTAGAGATAGCTATTATATATATCTAAGTTAATACTTACTATATTTATATAGGAAATATACGAAGTATATATAATATTTGCTATATAAAGTATACCTATTATTCCTTTATATCTATTTAAAAAGGAAGTTAAAAAACCTATCCCTAGTTTACTTAGCGAATATATAGACTTTAAGGAGATTATATATATAAATCCTAATATACCTTTATTAATATAAATAGTTTTAGACTATATTATTAATCTAGAAGAGGGTACGATACCTTTATAGGGACCTATTTATATACTTATTATATTAGAGCTAGAAAGTTTTAGGGAATACTTATAGAAAATATAGGCTAGAGGTTTTATTCGCTATTCTATTAATCCTATAGGAGCTCTTATTATTTTTATATTAAAAAAGGGCGGGGAATTACGCTTTTATATTAATTATTATACCTTAAATAAGCTAATACATAAGAATCGTATACCCTTACCCTTAATTTTAGAAGTTTTAGACTAATTATTATATATTATTATTTATATTAAGCTTAATTTAAAAGATACTTAATATTATATACGAATTAAGGAAGGTAATAAGTAGAAGACTATTTTTCGTACTAAATATAAGTATTTTAAATACCTTATTTTATTAATAGGTTTAACTAATTCTCCTATAACTTTTTAATCTTATATTAATAGAGTTTTAATTAAGCTTATTAATATTATTTATATTATCTACCTCGATAATATTTTAATTTTTAGTAAGGACCCTATAAAGTATACGTAAGATATTCGTAAAGTATTTAAGCGATTATATAAATAGAAGTTATATATTAACCTTAAAAAATATAAATTTAATATATTAAAAATTGAATTTCTAGGTTTCGTTATTACTCCTAAGGGAATTAATATAGAATATAGTAGAATCGCTGCTATTAAGTAATAGCCCGAGCTTATATATATTAAAGATATCTAAGTATTCTTAGGTTTTACTAGTTTTTATAGGCGTTTTATTCGGAATTATTCTCGTATTATAATACCTTTAATATAGCTTTTATATAGCGAGTATATTAGTACTTTTATTCTTAATTTTCGATAGCGTTTTATATTCCGAACGTTATATACTCGTTTTATTATTACTCTATTATTACGCTATTTTAATCCTATTTTACTAATATATATAGAAATAGATACGTTTTACTAAGCTATTAGAGCTATTTTATTATAATTATTTAATATAGTTTAGTATCCTATTGCTTTTCGCTCTAAGAAGTTAATTCTAATTAAAGCGTATTATAATATAGGAGATTAGGAACTCCTTATTATCGTTAATGCTATATTAAACTAATATTAATACCTCTTATATATATAAACCCTAGTTATTATTAAGATTAATTATCTAAATTAGAGTTTTTAGGAAATAAAAAGATATCTATTAGTAAGGTAAGTATAATAGCTATAGCTATTAAATAATTATAACTTTACTATTATTTATTAACCTTATCGATTAAATCCTATAGACGGATTATTATAGCGTCCTAACTATCGTAGTAATACGAAAGCTAATAAGGAGCTATATATACCTAGCGATTTTATTATATAGGTATTTAAAGACTTAGTATAATTAAAAAGGATTTACCGAAATAATAAACTAAGTACTAAAGAGGTATAGTTTACTATAGGATTAATAATTTCTTACTTATAGATAAGCTATAAATATATAATTTTAGAGTATATTTTAGATAAACTAAGTAACGCTATCTTATTATTAAATAGAGGAGGTAGTATTTATAAGACTAGATCTAGGAATTTTATCCTATATAGGTTATTAAGTTACTTAGAAGTAGTAATAAAGTATATAGGACGGAGAGCTTACTTATAATAATCCTTGCCTAAATCCCTGATTCTAGAAGTACCTATAAGTTATATATTAGTAGGTAGGGAAGTATTACCTTTAAGCCTTCGTACGTTATCGAGCAATATTAAGTATTATAAGTAATTAAGAGGGATTACCCTATTATATAGAATAATACTTAGATTTATAACTAAAGACTATAAAGAAACTATCTAATATTAAGCTATAAACTCTTATCTTTATATCCTTCTATTATTAACGACTATTCCCTAAATAATACCTTAGACCGACGATATCGCTTATCTACTATTACGGTCTAAATCGATAGAGTTATAGTACGGTCCTTACGGTCTACCCTTATCCTATATAACCCTAACCCTAATAGTATTATTTAGTATAACTTTATTATATAAGAGATCCCTATCGGTCCGTTAAAGTTCCGATTTACTAATATATAGTTACGCTAGCCTATTCCTATAACCTATATAACCGTAGGTTATAATATTATCTCCCTTCTATCGGTCTTTATCCTTAAAGACTATAATTATTTCCGTAAGTAATCCTACCTAATATTCTTACTTCGGATTATACTTTCCTAATTCGTTATATTATTAAGAATTAATAAAGTTCGTTATAAAAAGACCGAATAAACTTCTTCCCTTTAGTTATCCGTACTAGATTATTATTCTAAGATACCCTCCTATTCTTCTTACTAATCCCGTTAAGTTCCTTATTTAGCCTCCGAAGAGGATTCTTCTTATTATTCGGAATATATTCGCTATAAGCGGGGAAACTACGATATATAGGGCTTAACTCCTATATAGATATAAAAAATTACCTATTAGTATTTATTAGCTAAAATAGCCCTTAATATTCTTAAGGAGGAGCTTAAATAAGCTATTACGAAAGTATACCGGTTATATAAGGAGCGTTATATATAGGCTAATAAGATAGCGTATATTATTCGTTATAATTTAGATATAATTAAGGAGTTAGATTATATTAAAGCGGAGGAGTTAGAGAAGGAATATTTAGCTATTAAGGCTATAAGGCGTCCTACGGAGTTAGCTATTCCCGAAGGCCTATTACCCGAGGGTTTTATAACTATTATATTAGAGGATTTTAGATAGTCTAAGTTTTCTCTATTATCTTTATCTAATTTTCTTATTAGTAATTTATAGGGTATTAAGGCTTTTAGTTTATAATTTTAATTTCTTTAGAGTTATTATTAATAATCTTTAATAAAGGGTCTAGTTATTCCTATAGGTAATTATTATAATTAAAGATACGAGTAGTCTTATAGTTTAATAGTTAGAGTTCTTAGTTTCTTATTAGGAGGTCCGGGGTTCGATTCCCTATAATACTTTCTCTATCCGAGGCTATAATAACTTTTTATTTTTCGTATTCTTTAATAAGGTCTAGGTATATATTCCTTAGTAGTTCCTAAGTATTTTCCGAATTATTATAATTTTTCTATTTAATAAGGTATTATTTTCTACGTTTATATTTACGTAAATTAAGGATTTATTTAACTTTATATTATACTTATTCTAGTTCGATAATATCTATATTATATAAGAGTTCTATATCTACTAATACTAATTTTAGAAATAAAATATAGAAGACTAGGTATAGATATATATATAGGATTTCGAGTTTATAATTAACTAGTAAAATCTATTATATAATTTTATAAGGTCCGAGCTTTTTATAATCGAGTTTATTACTAGGTTTAGTAGTTTTAATATTTTTATAGTTAAGGTAGACTTTATCTCCCTTTTATAGGATTAATCCCTTAATTATTTTCTAATTAGTATATATTATTATCTATTCTTTAATATCCTAAAGTATATATCGAGTATCTTTATACGATTATTTAATTCTTTTAGTATATTAATCTACCGTTTCTACGTTTCTATCTAATAGTATTTCGTAGTATACCGTAGGGTTATATCTATAGAGTAGGAAGAATAATAATTTTCCTATACTCGTTATATCTATACTATTATAAGCAAACTATATAATTAGTAAAAGTTCGACCTAATTATCTTATTTATAGTTAATATAGTATTATAGATATTATTCTATAATCTAGTTAGTATATTCTATTTATCCGTCCGTTTAAGAATAAAATACTATAGATATACGTTATTTCGTTCCGAGGTATTTAGAAAGTAAGATCTAGAATTTTAATATAAATTTTCTATCTCTATCTAATATAATTTCCTAAGGTATTCTATAGTTAGCGATAATAATACGGAGGAATATATATACGAGTTCTTCTATAATACTACTTTCTTTATATAGTAGGAAGTATATATATTTACTTAGTTTATAAACTATTATTAAGATATTATCGTATTATACCTAAGTTAAGGGTTCTTATAAGAGGGGTAGTTTAGTAATAAAGTCTAGATTAATAGATAACTAAATAATTATAGGTATTAGGAGGGGTTATAATAATCCGTAAGGTTTATATCGTTCTATCTTATTCCGTTTATATATATTATAGTTATTAATAATATTTATAACTCGTTTCTTAAGGTTCGGTAGGTTCTAATAATATTAGATCCTTTTATAAGTTACTCTAATTCCTTAGTATTTATATACTAGTATACTATAAATACTCCTAATATAATCGTTTTATTCTAATATTATTAGGCTATCGAGGTTAGGTATTTCTCCTTCGATATATAATATTACGTTAAGTTCCTTAGTAATAGATAGTATAATAAGATTACCTTCCGAATCTTCCCTAAAGATTATTATAATATCTTAGTTCTTACTATTATTATCCTTATAATCTAACCGTCTACTAAGAGCGTTTACTTATTCGTTTTCTTTACCTTTATAATAGATAATCTTAAAGTCGAATTCTAATAAAAATTTATATTATCTAACTTATCGTTTATTAAGCTACTTTATTAAGGTAAATACCTAAAGATTCTTATAATCCGTATATATAAGGATTTATTATTTCGCGCCGATAAGATAATATCGCTATTCCCTAAAGGCTTTTATTATTATTATAAGTTCCTAATCGGGTATTCTATAGTTAAGTTCTAATCCGTTTAACTTCTTACTAAAGTTACTAACTATCCGTAATTATCCTTTATCGTCTTATTATCCGAGTTATCTACCGAATATATAATCTAATATATTTATCTCGATCTCGAAAACTTTATTTTAGTTTACTTTAATTAGGATTAATTCTAATATAATTATATCCTTAATTATACTAAAGGCTTCCTATACCTATTCGTTCTAGTTAAAGGTAATATCCTTTTTCGTAAGTTTTATAAGTAATATTATAATATTATTATAATTCTTAATAAATTAATAATAGAAGTTAATATAGCTTAAGAAGGCTCTAATATTTTTAATATTCTAAGGTATAGGCTAATCCCTAACTACTTATACTTTATCTTTCTATATTCGTATATACTTTAGTATAATAGTATATCCGAGGTAGTTAACTTCTTAAATATTCTAATTATATTTAGTAGTTTTTACTAAAATCTTATTATTTTAGAGGATTTATAGGATTATCGTAATATATTTCTAATATTCTTCGAATATCTTTAAATAAATAAGGATATCGTTTAGGTAAGCGATTATAAAATACTCGAGGTATTTATATAAGATAAAGTTTATTATTTCCTAGAATAATATAGGGGCGTTAGTAAGTCCGAATAATATAATAAGATATTCGAAATATTTATAACGTATTCTAAACGCTATTTTCTATTCTTCTCCGGATTTAATACGAATATATATATATCCTTCCTTAAGGTTAAGGGCTATAAACTATTAGGCTCTTCTAAATTTATCTCTAAGTTCTTTAAAAAGGGGTAAAAGGTACCGATTCTTAATTATAATATTATTAAATTACCTATAGTTAATATATAATCGTAGTTTACCGTTTTTCTTTAGTATAAATAGGATTAAGTATCCTATTAGTAAATATAAGGGTCTAATATAACCTTTCTTAAGGTTTTCGTCGATATATTCTCTAAGTATTTTAAGTTTATCCTTATCTAATCCGTAAATAGGAAAGAACTTTAGTTATTCTCCTTCCTTAAGTAGGATCTTATAATCGTATAAGCTATATTCTAATAGGCTATTATCGAATTTTCCCTAAAATAGTTTTATAAACTTCCGATACTCTTCTAATATACCGGAAAGGTTTTTAAATATATCTTTATCTTATATAGTTATTATTATAAGGAGATATTATTATATATACTTAATTCTTTCTTAAACTTACCGCGATAATATATCCTATTATCTATAAAATCCTATTATATTATATCCTAATCTACTATATCCCTTCTACTATTAGGTATCGATTATCGCTAAATCCTTCTCTATAAGCTATCGAGGTTTATTATATCTTAGGGTAGCTACCGTCTTAGCTTTTCTCGATTTAGAGATATATATAAATTCGTTTAAGCCCCTATTATCTAGGTACCGCTTAATAATTAAATCTAATCCTATACCTTTAATTATAACTATTTATTAAATACCCGCTTTATCCTATAAAATATAATTATTAATCTAATCGATTCGAGGATTTTCCTTTCTTAACTATAATATATCTAAAATTAGCTTATATTATATAGTATCTATAATATCGAAGTTTATTAATATTATATATCTATAGATTATAATTAGTAATTAATTAGATTCTATATTAATAATACCTTAGCTATAAGCGACTTTTATACTTTTTATAATATTAAGTTTATAGGGTTCTATCTTCTTTTTCTAAGGTATCTATTCTCTATTATTAACGCTTAGGGATATAAAGTTTCCTTATACTCCGCTATCTAGGAGTATTATATAATATTTATTATTAATTTATATTACGATTTTTAAATATTCGTACGTTAAGCTATTTATTATATAAAGGGACTTTATTATAAGTCTTAATCGCTTATTATCCCTTATAGGCGATCCTTACCTTTTAGGTTCTATTATTCTTATTATACTCTAAGGGCTATTATCTATACTAGGTTCTTAGCTTATTATATTCCGTATCGTATTCGTACTACGGCTTATCGTTATAGGTATATTTAGTTTTCTTCTTTCGTATAGGGAGTTTATACTCCGGGCTAATTATCTTTAAGGTTATAATAGGTATACGCTTTATCCGCTAGGTATTCTATATAATCGGCGCGCTTATAGAAGCTATAATATATAGGTTCTATATATACGGGTTTTATAAGCTTTTCCCTTTATTTCTATTCGTATATTCTATACTAATCGAGCGTCTTTTCTTACGCGTAAGGTATATATTAGGGTATTATATACTAGTACTATTTTACTTATCGTATAATATATTCGTAGGGGGTATTATATTATAAGGCTAATACTAGCGTAGTTTCCCTTTATTCTAAGTACTTTATAATAGTTACTATTATCGTCGTTATAAGCGATAATATTATACCCTATCTCGTATATAAGGAACTATTTATTAGTTACTTTATATTTAAAGTATTATCTATAATTATATATAATATAGGTAAACTATATAATCTAATAATACTTTTCGTAAAGATAATTAATTCGTATATCTTCCTATATAAGGGGGGTTTCGTTTTAATAGGTTATTATTCGGAATAATTCTCTAAGTATAATATTATAGATAAGGTAGTATATATCTCCTTTATCGATATCTTCGTCCGTAAAGCTTTCTAATTCTAAGCTCGTTTCTTTACTAATAGCTTAGGCGTTAGTATCCTAACTAATATAAAGCGTTTCCTATTATTCTATAATTATTATAATATTACTTTACGAAATATCCGTTTCGTTAGGTAGTTTATACCCTTTTATATCGCGCTAATAGGGGTATTCCCTAATAAGCTAGGCTTATTATTCTATTACTAGCCTTTCGAATAAACCGTTATCCGTTAGGAGGGGTATTTTCTAAATAGCTATAATTTATCGTTCCTTATAAGGTTTCTAAGGGAATTATCCTAAGCTTTACTTTACCGAGAAGTATATTATATAATTATCCTTATAATAGAAGGTTTAGTTAAGGAATCTATAATCGGGATTATTCGATATTTACTCTAAAAGCTAGTTTTAGCTAAGAGTAAAGTCCGTAATCTTATATATTATAATATTAATTTATTATCCTTCGGGGACTTTCTTAAATTCTCTAGGTTTCTTAGGTTATCGGTATTTTTATATAAAATAGCTTATCTTACTATAATTAAAATATTCCTTACTTATAGGTTTATATTAAGCTATATCGAGCTTTATAAGTCCTATATATATAATACCGCTAACTATTATACCTTATTACTAGAAGCTATAGTTAATTATTTATTAAATCCGCTATCTTATATTAGCGTAATTCCTCTATATAATATAGCTTCCTCCTTTCTTACTTTTCTTTATATATCTTTTATAAAGACGATTATCGATATAGATAATATTATTACTAAATATCGTAAAGTCTTTAGGCTAATCCTACTTAGAGATTTTATCCTTAACCTTATCCTTAAATCCTTTATAATAGTATTCTATAAGGTTTTTATCTTCCTAAGGGAGGTATATTAAGAGTTACTTAAAGCGGATCGTATAGGCTAAAGCAGACTTATTCTACTTAAGTTTTATAAGTTATTATATTATAGCTCGTTCTTCGTTAGGATCGCTAAATATTTCCTTAAGGATATATTCGAATCCTATAAACGTATCGAATATATTCTTAATAATTATCTTATATTAATCGAGGTTACCTAGGTATTTAATATAATTATAAAGTAAGGGTTTATATTAGATAAATATATCCTTTTCGAGTTATATACCGGCTAGGATAATTTTATCGGGTTTAATAATAAATTAAGCTATATTATATAGGAAGTACGCCTTATAATAGGTAAGGAACCCTTAAAGCGTTTTTTAATTACCGTTATATATAATAGGTTTATCTATCTTATAGCTATTACCGGTATTTTAAATAATAAGCGTTAGGGGTATAATAGCTATAGCCTAATATTATTCGAGCTATTAGGCCTACCTATAAATAGTATAATTCTACTACTCCTAATTCTATTAGAGTATAATAAGTTATTAGGTAAGTTCGATTAATTAATATATTATATCTTCCTAAATTATAATCTAACGATATCCTTTTCCTAAGGTAGATAAGGTAGGAGTTTAAAGAGCTATTATTATACTTAATATTACTTAAGAGGTATATATAGACCGTCCTAAATAAGAGTTATAAAAATATAATAATCCTTACCTAAATCCCGGATTCTAGAAATACCTATAAGTTATATATTAGTAGGTAGGGAAGTATTACCTTTAAGTCTTTATACGTTATCGAGTAATATTAAGTATTATAAGTAATTAAAAGGGATTACCCTATTATATAAAATAATACTTAGATTTATAACTAAAGATTATAAGGAAACTATCTAATATTAAGTTATAAACTCCTATCCTTATATCCTTCTATTATTAACTGCTATTCCCTAAATAGTACCTTAGACCGACGATATCGCTTATCGACTATTACGGTCCAAGTCGATGGAGTCGCAGTGCAGTCCTTGCGGTCCACCCTTATCCTATATAACCCTAACCCTAGTTATATTATCTAGTGTGCCTTTGTTATATAAGAGATCCCCATCGGTCCGTTAAGGTTCCGATTTGCTGGTATATAGTTGCGCTGGCCTGTTCCTGTGACCTGTATAACCGTGGGTTATAACAGCTACTTTCTATTTATTTGCCAGCTTATATAGCTTTCCAAGGCTATCGTCTCTTCCTACCGAGATTCGAGAAATAATTCGTACCTTAAGTCCGTATACCTTCCTATAGCGGATAGTCGCAATAACCAGTATAGCGTACTATTTCGATAAAATAGCGCTAAAGTCTCTCAATATCCGAGATATAACGTATTTCGAGCGTAGTAAGCCGCCGGTGGAGAGGTCTTATAACCTAGTCGCAATATCAGCCGAGGATCTAATAATTAGAATTACTATAGACTCTAATAGTATTTAAGCACTTGGACGACTTTCCAAAAGACCTATAGTATATATCGAGTCTTTAACTTCTCGTATATATATCTTTAAAGAAGAATGTATTATACCCGGGAAGGCCTTTCTATTAGTATATTGAATAATCCAATTTAAGGTTCGCAGCTAATTTAGTTAAAGGGTGGACGCCTTAGACTTAAGTCTCCTGGTTCTAGGCAATATTTCGAAATTTGGGATACTCCAAGTCCGCTAGTAAGCTATATGAAAAGTGTTCCCCGCTCCTTAGGCGAACGCCTAGACGATATAATCCGGTATCGAATAGTTAAATTTGCTACTATTAGAGGTATAACTATCTTCTATCTCTATGGAAGGCCAATCAGGATTTACCCTTATAAATTCTCCTATTTCACTCCGTTACCAAATTATCAATAACTGTTAAAGCGACGCCGGGAGGCTTATATCTGGATTTATCTTCCAATAGCGGCTTAAGACTCGATTCTTTGCCTTATTATTCGTGATAGTCCTAGGGGACGCAATCTAATAGTAAGCTAACTCAAGGGACGGTGAAACGTTATTATATACTAATTCTTTTATAAAGGTCCGCATACGACTTTGCGGGGATATAATTCTGGGCCTATAATCACAGCTAACTCCGGATTCTAAGCACTACCTACTAGCGACTGGTGACTCTATTACTATGATTTACGATGAGCTTCCACATGAGTATATTGATTATATTGGAGCTTACTATACTGCGGAACTACGCTACGATCTACCTCCTTTCAGCTTGCTATATTGCGGGCGTTCGCTTTAGAATAATATAATATATTATTCCGCCGCGCCTTTAGATCACGTTATCTCCGTTTTAGTCTTTCGCTCTAATAATGGCGTATGCCGAGGAATGCTTCTCGAGTACGAAAATCAGGGTCTTCAAGCCGTTGGAGAATATCGAATCGGCCTGGATTCTGGCAAGAAAGTTATTAAGCTATCGTATATATATATGGGAAGAGACTACTCTCCTGGTACTAGTAAAGGATAGATATGCGATTTGCAGATCGAATTCGATTTGTGCTTGGATGGTGATAATAATATCGTTAAGTGGTATTATAGCCCTATGAAGGGCTTACTGTATTTTCTTTTCTGTGGGCAATTGTCGCAGGTTTTCATCTTACTTAAGAGCTAATGCAACTTTTGTCTCTTAATAGTGGCTTTGGATAAAGTTAAATACGGCGCTTGATGCCCGTGAGAATGTATATGATAGAGGGAGGGTTGGGGCAGAGACTGAATTGTATTTATTAAGCTAAAGAAGCTAAAGAATGCCTTTCGCAGAGGATAAATAACTGTTGTCCCAAGTTGAATAACGCCGTTAACAAAACCTCCGCTGGGTTTATACACCTATGTAAGCCTTTTAGAGGGCCAAATTGCAGCCCTTATGACATTAGAGGACAATATAATACACGGTGTGTGGGGCAGTTATCACCAAGAGGTTTTGAAGTTGGCTATTAGTCCCCAACACATGTCGGCTCTATGGGAGCTTGTCCAAGGATATCTCCTGCCCTAATTTCAGATAGCGAGCATTGATTCTATCAGGTTGGCTTCCTTCCAGTAACGTTATCTCCTTCCAATGTTAAAATGCCAAAGGTGGAAGCTGTGAAGTCCAGATGGCAATTCGGAGCAAGTCCGACAGAGGGCCTTCACCAAGTTTCTTCTGAATTAAATACGCTGGTTGTCTCAGGGACCAACCAAAGTTCCTTTGCACCAAGCTGCGTGTCGACGCTATAGGCGAGGTGGTGATTCTGGGCTGGGCTTGCCGTGACGATGAAGTGTTGTCCAAGCCGTTGGTTTCGATATCGGCATACTCTTCGATTGCCGAAAATCCGTCGCCCTGCGGGTGGTAGGCCTTGAGATAGTCACCGTTCTTATCGTGTGCCTAAAGCCGCGCGCGAGTGCCAACCACCCTTATAACCCAAACTGTTAACTTTAAGAGGGAGTAGCAGTACGAAGAAGCAGCATTATAGGGCCTACGCTTCTACTATATCGATGTATGCCGGTGGTGCGTTTGTTTGGTTGGCCTCAATCAAGAGCAGTATAATGCTGCTGCCCAGCAAGCTCATCGAGCATTTCTACGACGAGATCCACGCGTCGTTGGTTACCATATTTCTTCGTAGGAGATTGCTAGGAGTATAGGAGCCACTTTAACTCATTGAAGAACTTTTTCCGGAGCAAATATTCCCAGAAACGAGTGACCGCCCGTTCTGGAAAAGACTGAGCATCCTTGAAGAGGGCGCCAAGTACTCCGGAGGTATTGGGAGCGTCACTCGGTACGCATATTCTAACACGTGTAAGGGGAGGGCTAGTTTCTGGTCGCAAACTGCAGAAGACACTCAGTGCACAGCAGGATCTATGACAAAAGAGGTTGTATTTTTGATTGCGGCGCACAGACGCCTTGCATCATGCCAAGATGCAGGTGACTGTCAAGTCGTGTTGTGTGGTAACTTTCGCTCCCGACATTACTTCAAGTCTCGGTAGATCTACCTTCGACTAGGCCCGCAAAACTTGCTTGAGACAACTCCATTGTTCCATCATACCAAAGTATTTTCAGCCGCTCCCAATGTACTATTTATTGGCCTGGCACCCTTTCGCACTTGTAATCCGCTTGAGCATTGCGCTCTTAAAAGTTGGTAAACACTGCTGTAGGCGTAGGGCCGAAAACAAGACATCCACTCTAGTGATACGGGTTCTTTGTTCACTCAGAAACCACTTCAATGGCCACGTGACTCGACAATATATCGAAGCTGAAAGCGAGCTGACCGCACACCAGAGCTTTGCAGCACTTCGCAGGCGGGACTGACCATCATTTATTGCCGCTGGGATTTGGAGTCTGTGAACGGGACCGAGAACGGCGTTGAGAGCGAGGAAGTAGCAACAAGAATTCTGAGCCGTCCGCGAGCTCTCCCAGCGGCCAATTCAGTTCCTCTCGAATGTACTCGAGAGCATCCAATGGCTCGCCATGATCAACGAAGAAGTTAGTATCTGCACCTGACACCATTCCATTCGAGCTTTGTTCAAACAGACTGCCACAAGGTCTGGCGTTCCTGATGTATTCGATTGGTGAACTTTGCAGGATTGCCCGTACGTTCTTCTGGATGAAGTCAACAGAGACTCGTTCAATTCCTCCTATGAAAATTAGCCAAAATACACCATGTTGGAAAGTTGAACGTACTTCCGTAACTTGTAGCAACGGCCATGCAAGCGGCCGGGTGGGAGCTCATCACCCCAAAAACATCGTCCGTTTCCTCCATTATCATGGACAGAAGAGCACGGGCTAGTCCTCGCATACGGTAGTCTTTATGAACGACTAGCTGGGTGATCCAGCAAATATTTTTGCCGTCAACAGACCATCGACACGCGATAACGTTTCCTGCGAGGTTTCCATCGATGTGAACGCTGCCGTACGAACTATTGGTGTCCTTACGGAGATATTGATCCCGAAGCCGCTGTGCCGACATTCGGACGCGTTTGCCTGCTCCAGGTGTTAGCAGAAGAATACAACAATGGAGACAGCGCTTGCTCACCCGGCTGGGCTGACTGTTCGCCCCAAACACCATAATTTTCGCTGAACAATTTGGCAGCTTGGGCTACCATGTCATCAGTGACTTGCTCACTCGAAAAGACCTCGTAAGTTTGCGGCGCCATAATCTTTCCTCTCGAGGGAATGTAAGCCCAACTACTTTCGATGATGGCGATACTGTGACTTGAAGCGAACCTCACGAGACGATGCGGTTGTGAAAGGACAGACCCGGCATCCATTTTGTGCGTCTTGCAGGAAGTCAAGGAAGCGGGATAAGCTCCTGGGAGGGCTGCTGAGGACACTTTGCCGGTTGGGCTTTTCGGTGTGATGTCACATGGCTGCCGCTAGTAGGGCACAGCTTCCCAACGGTGGTAGGAAGGCAGCACGACCACACAGCAACAACACTTCTTCGTACCAAACGTACAGATGTATAGCCGCGGCAGGATACAAACGAAATGCGACTTCTGTAAGAGACTGTATGTACTATGGTTACATGGGTAATAAGTGTTGGCCCCGCAAGTACCCGCGCTAGCAATAAGGGTTCGGGTTACGGCTTCTAGGGATAAGCTGCGTATTTTTGCTATAAGAATCAGGGTTAGGGTGTATAGTTCGCTTGGAAATACCGTTAGTTTCGCTGATCTCGGTATATACCTCGGCGCGCTAAGCTATTTTCAATTCTACAGCGTAGTAAACGCGCCCCACAGTAACTCGCCCCACTGACATTATTTAGGCCTGCAACCATAGTAATTGTTTATAACGCAAAATCGATAAATCATTGTGGGTATCAAATGTTTCCAAGCAGACTTGAATATGTTTACTACGCACAATGCTCTTATATCAATGCGATACAAAAACATATCATTTATTTCATTCCGGCAATATGATGCGAGACCAAGCTACGTACGTGAGCATGTTAACTGCTAAGTTTAAAGGCATGCAACTTGCAATCTGAATGCAGGTTGTTTTGCTTTGCTTTTTAATTCCGGTAGGGTCTGCTGGTCGCCTGATTGTTGGATATGCAGTAGCGGAGGCAGCAATACGTGGCAATAACTAATGCTTTCAAAGCATTTTGGCAGGTGGAGTCGAAACTGGCGCTCAGCATCCTGCAGGTAGGGTGTACGGAGGTCTGCAGTGCTCACTGTCCCATATTTCATTTCTGATTTAATTTTCCAGGAAACATAGCTATATACACTATCCATTCAGTAAATACACTATTAGTACATCTCGCTTTTTCACACCCTTTCTCACACTCTTTTTCACACTCTTTTTCATACCCTTTCTTATATTCTTTTTTACACTCTTTTTTACACTCTTTTTTACACTCTTTTTTACACTCTTTTCCACACTCTTTTTCCACACTTTTTTTCACTCTTTTTTTTACTCTTTTTTTAACTCTTTTTTTCCTCTTTTTTTCTACCTTTTTATAGTATAGAATAGAAACTAAGAGTAAAGAAAGAGTAAAGAAAAGAAAGAGTGAAAAGAAAGAGTGAAAAGAAAGAGTGAAAAGAAAGAGTGAAAAGAAAGAGTGAAAAGAAAGAGTGAAAAGAAAGAGTGAAAAGAAAGAGTGAAAAGAAAGAGTGAAAAGAAAGAGTGAAAAGAAAGAGTAAGAAAAATTCTGTGTTTTTGGGCGCTCCCGACGGTGCTGAAAGGAGAGGCTATGTACTGGTAGTGTACGAATTTGACTTAGTGAAAATTTTGATGAATTTGGATAAAAATTAAATCAGAAATGAAATATGGGACAGTGAGCACTGCAGACCTCCGTAAGGGTGGCATTGAAGGTCTACTACATATGATTTGCCAGGTAAGTGGGATCAGCATGTCTCACATACATGGGTACGCTCCAGCATCTTACTCAACGGGGACAAGAAAAACTAGCAAGTCAACTTCTCCATTCTAAGCCTCGCCATCATCAAGCGAGCATGGACAATGATGCCCAAGGCGCACCAATGGCATCCTCCGCAACTGATGAACTCGATATCATATTTTATCGCCCGGGTTCACCGAACAGGCCGCCTCCCCATCCCACAACGAGCAGCATACCGATGTGGGAAAGACTTGCAGACCGGGTTAGCTCGGCGACCGTCTCGCGGCGTCTTGATCCAGACGATTGCCTTCGGCTGCTGACGGGATGTTTTGGAGATAGCTTGCTTGACGCTGCAAGAAACCTCTCTTCCAATATGTCTTCAAACAAGAAAGAGCGTGCGTTACAAGGGCTCTTGCTTCTTAGCATATGCATAATATTGGATCACTCAGGACGGATATCCCCAGTCGCCCTTGATGGTATCGTTGGTAAACTTACCAAAAGTACGAAACCTAAATACCTTGACGCATTGAAACGTGGTGCGCGGGTTGCAAACGAGGTTATAGTCCAATGGGCTGAACGGCAGCCAAGCCGGGAGCCAGGAGACCAGATACGATATCTCGAGCAAGCTACGCAACAAGTCATCAATGGTGGGTTCACGACAACAGCCCCCGGACTACAAAACACCATCACCTCATTCTGACTCTGAGCAATAGCTGGTCTGACTGTAGCCCAGTGGGCCACACTAAGCGAGCGCTGCACTCAAGCAAAATTACGTATCGTGACGATGCCCTTGCCATTATTGCCGAGGGGTGACCAACCTTTACTACTGATCCCACTTCTTATCAGCTATGTCACCAGGGGGTCTCTAGGGTATGTTGTATCTCTATACTGAGCCTCAAGTGTGCAGGAAGAGTAGCTTATACGGCGACCAGGATCAATGAGATTTGCAGACGCCTTGGATATAACAGTGAGCTCGCTTCTGATATTTCAGCATACAACTCACGCCCATGGAAACACGGTTAGGACAAGTCTTTGCAAGCACGATTAGACCAATATTATTATGACCCACGGTCATGCAGGTCATAGGAACAGGCCAGCGCAACCATATGCCAGCAAATCGGAACCTTAACGGACCGATAGGGATCTCTTATATAACCAGGTCATAATAGGATAATATAGTTAGGGTTAGGGTTATACGAACTGATTAGGAATAGATTATTAAGATTATTAGATAATCCAGCAGAGCCGGATTATTAGGATCGCGAGATAATCCAAATAATCTAGGGTTAAATAGGGAATTTAATATAGAATAACAGAAGGATATAAGGACGATGGATTTCCTAGCTATTAGATAGTTTTCCTTATAATCTTTAGTTATAAATCTAAGTATTATTTTATATAATAAGGTAATCCCTCTTAATTACTTATAATACTTAATATTACTCGATAACGTACGAAGACTTAAAGGTAATACTTCCCCGCCTACTAATATATAACTTATAAGTACTTCTAGAATCCGGGATTTAGGTAAAGATTATTATATTTTTATAACTCTTATTTAGGACGGTCTATATATACCTCTTAGGTAATATTAAATATAATAATAGCTCCTTAAATACCTACCCCGTCTACCTTAGGAGAAGGACGTTACTAGGTTATAACTTAGGAAGATATAATATACTAATTAATCGAACTTACCTAATAATTTACTATACTTTAGTAGAATTAAGAGTAATAGAATTATATTATCCGTAGGTAAGCTTAATATCTCGAATAATATTAAGCTATAGCCGCTACGCCCCTAACGCTTATTATTTAAAATACCGGTAATAGCTATAAGATAGATAAACCTATTATATATAACGGTAATTAAAAAACGCTTTAAGGATTCCTTACCTATTATAAGGTATACTTCCTATATAATATAGTATAATTTATTACTAAACCCGATAAAGTTATCCTAGCCGGTATATAACTCGAAAAAGATACGCTTATCTAGTATAAACCCTTTGTTATAACCTACGAATATACAGGTCACAGGAACAGGCTAGCGCAACTATATACTAGCAAATCGGAACCTTAACGGACCGATAGGGATCTCTTATATAAGAAATACGGATAATATAATTAGGATTAGGGTAGAGCCTATAAGAGATTACTATTACCTATCGGATAATTAATAGGTAACTATAAGCATTAATAGGCTTAGATAAGCTATATATTAATAAATAGAATAATAGAAGGATATAAGGACGATGGATTTCCTAGCTATTAGATAGTTTTCCTTATAGTCTTTAGTTATAAATCTAAGTATTATTTTATATAATAGGGTAATCCCTCTTAATTACTTATAATACTTAATATTACTCGATAACGTACGAAGACTTAAAGGTAATACTTCCCTACCTGCTAATATATAACTTATAGGTACTTCCAGAATCCGGGATTTAGGTAAGGATTATTATATTTTTATAACTCTTATTCAGGACGGTTTATATATACCTCTTAGGTAATATTAAGTATAGTAATAGCTCCTTAAACTCCTACCCTATCTACTTTAGGCGAAGGATATCGCTAGGTTATAACTTAGGAAGATATAATATGCTAATTAATCGAACTTACCTAATAGCTTACTATACTTTAGCAGAATTAAGAGTAGTAGAATCGTATTATCCGTAGGTAGGCCTAATAGCTCGAATAATACCAGGCTATAGCTATTATACCCCTAATACCTATTATTTAAAATACCGGTAATAGCTATAAAATAGATAAACCTACTATATATAACGGTAACTAAAAGATACTTTAAGGATTCCTTACCTACTATAAGGTATACTTCCTATATAATATAGCGTAATTTATTACTAAACCCGATAAAATTATCCTAGCCGGTATATAACTCGAAAAAGATATATTTATTTAGTATAAACCCTTACTTCGTAATTATATTAAATACCTAGGTAACCTCGATTAACGTAAGACGACTACTAAGAATATATTCGATTTATTCGTAGGGTTCGAATATATCCTTAAGGAAATATTTAGCGATCCTAACGAAGAACGGACTATAGTATAATAACTTATAGAACTTAAGTAGAATAAGTCTACTTTAGCCTATATAATCCGCTTTAAGTAATTCTTAGTATACCTCCCTTAGGAAGATAAGAACCTTATAGAATACTACTATAAAGGACTTAAGGATAAGGTTAAGAACGAAATCTCTAAGTAGGATTAGCCTAAAGACTTTACGATATTTAGTAATAACGTTATCCGTATCGATAACCGTCTCTATAAAAGATATATAAAGAAAAGTAAGAAAGGAGGAAGCTATATTATATAGAGGAATTACGCTAATATAGGATAGCGGATTTAATAGATAATTAACCGTAGCTTCTAGTAATAAGGTATAGTAATTAGTAGTACTATATATATAAGACCTATAGAGCTCGATATAGCTTAGCGTAAACCTATAAGCAAGGAATATTTTAACTATAATAAGATAGGCTACTTCGTACGAGAATACCGATAACCTAAGAAACCCAGAGAATTTAAGAAAGTCCCCGAAGGACGATAAGCTAATATTATAATACGTAAGACTATAAACTCCCCTCCTAGCTAAAACTAACTTCTAGAGTAAGTAACGGATAACTCTAATTATAGACTCTTTAACTAAACCTTCTATTATAAGGATAATTATATAACGTACCTTTCGGTAAAGTAAGGCTTAGGATAGTTCCCTTAGAAACCTTATAAGGAATAATAAATTATAATTACCTAGAAGATACCCCTCCTAACGGATATTTTATAGAGTAATATTACGGAAATTATAGAATAATAAGAAACGCTTAGTATCGGTTAGAATACTAGCACCTAAACTATTAACGAAGAAACGAGCTTAGAACTAGAAAGCTCTATAAACGAAAATACCGATAAAGGAAACGTATACTACCTTATCTATAGTATTATACTTAGAGAATTATTTAGGATAATAACCTATTAAGATAAAACCCCCCTTATATAGGAAAACGCGCGAATTAATTACCTCTACGAAAAATACTACTAGATTATATAGTTTACTTATATTATATATAATTATAGATAATACTTTAAATATAAGGTAACTAACGAATAGTTCCCTATACGTAAAATAGGGTATAATATTATTACCTATAATAACGATAATAGCAACTATTATAAAGTACTTAGAATAAAGGGAAACTATACTAGTATTAGCCTTATATATAATACCCCCTACGAATATACTACGCGATAAGTAAAATAGTACTAATATACGATACCCTAGTATATACCTTATATATAAGAAAAAGCGCTCGACTAGTATAAAATACGCGAATAGAAATAAAGGGAAAAACTCGTAAGGCCTATATACGTAGAACCTATATACTATAGCTTCTATAAGCGCGCCGACTATATAGAATACATAGCGGATAAAGCGTATACCTATTATAACCTTAAGGATAGTTAGCCCGGAGTATAAACTCCGTATACCGAAGAAGAAAATTAAGCGCGCTTATAGCGATAGGCTATAATACGTATATAATATAGAATATAATAAGCTAAGGACCTAGTATAGATAACGGCCCTTAGAGTATAATAAGAATAGTAGAACCTAAAAAGTAAGGATCGCTTATAAGGGATAATAAGCAATTAGGACTTATAATAAAGTCCCTTTATACGATAGATAGCTCGATATATAAATATTTAAAAATCGCAGTATAAATTAACAGTAAATATTATATAGTACTCCTAGATAGCGGAATATAAGGAAACTTTATATCCCTAAGTATTATTAATAGAGAACGGATACTTTAGAAGAAGAAGATAGAACCCTATAAACTTAATATTATAAAAGGTATAAAAGTCGCTTATAACTAAGGTATTATCGATATAGAATCTAATTAATTACTAGTTATAATCTATAGATATATAATACTAATAAACTTCGATATTATAGATACCGTATAATATAAGTTAATTTTAGGTATATTATAGTTAAGAAAGGAAAATCCTCGAATCGATTAAATTAATAGCTATATTTTATAGGATAAAGCGGATACCCGAGAAACGGTTATAATTAAAGGCGTAGGATCGGATTTAGTTACTAAATAATACCTAGATAATAGGGGCTTATACGAATTTATATATACCTCTAAATCGAGAAAAGCTAAGATAATAGCTACCCTAGGATATAATAAACCTCGATAGCTTATAGAAAAGGATCTAGCGATAATTAATACCTAATAGAATAAGGGATATAGTAGATTAGGATACGATATAATAGGATTTTATAGATAGTAGGATATATTATTATAGTAAGTTTAAGAAGGAACTAAGTATATATAACGATATCTCCTTATAATAGTAATTATATAAGACGAAGATATATTTAGAAACCTCTCCGGTATATTAGAAGAGTATCGGAAGTTTATAAAACTATTTTAAGGAAAATTCGATAATAGCCTACTAGAGTATAGCCTATACGATTACGAGATTCTACTTAAAGAAGGAGAATAATTAAAATTCTTTCCTATCTATAGATTAGATAAGGATAAACTTAAAGTATTTAGAGAATATATCGACGAAAATCTTAAGAAAGGCTATATTAAACCCTTATATTTACTAATAAGATACCTAATCCTATTTATACTAAAGAAAAATAGTAAACTATAATTATATATTAACTATCGGTAACTTAACGATATTATAATTAAGAATTAATACCCCTTACCTCTCTTTAAAGAACTTAGAGATAAACTTAGAGGAGCTTAATAGTTTATAGCCCTTAACCTTAGGAAGGATATATATATATTCGTATTAAACCCGGAGAAGAATAGAAAATAGCGTTTAGAATATACTACGGATATTTCGAATATCTTATTATACTATTCGGATTTACTAACGCCCCTATATTATTCTAGGAAATAATAAAGTTTATCTTATATAAATACCTCGATTATTTTATAATCGCTTACTTAAACGATATCCTTATTTATTTAAAGATATTCGAAGAATATTAGAAGTATATTATAATAATCCTATAAATCCTCTAAAATAATAAGATTTTAGTAAAACCTATTAAATATAATTAGAATACTTAAGAAGTTAACTACCTTAAATATATTATTATATTAGGGTATATACGAATATAGAAAGATAAAGTATAAGTAGTTAGGGATTAGCCTATACCTTAGAATATTAAGAATATTAGAGCTTTCTTAAGTTATACTAACTTCTACCGATAATTTATTAAAAACTATAATAATATTATAGTATTATTTATAAAATTTACGAAAAAGGATACTACCTTTAACTAGAACGAATAGATATAGAAAGCCTTTAGTATAATTAAGGATATAATTATATTAGAACTAATCCTAGTCGAAATAGACTAAAATAAAGTTTTCGAGATCGAGATAAACGTATTAGATTATATACTCGGTAGATAACTCGGATAACGAGACGATAAAGGACGATTACGGATAATTAGTAACTTTAATAAGAAATTAAATAGATTAAAACTTAACTATAGAACGCCCGATTAAGAACTTATAATAATAGTAAAAGCCTTTAGGGAATAACGATATTACCTTATCGGCGTAAAATAATAAATTCTTATATATACGGATTATAAGAACCTTTAGGTATTTACCTCGATAAAGTAGCTTAATAAACGATAAGTTAGATAGTACGAATTTCTATTAGAATTCGACTTTAAGATTATCTACTATAAAGGTAAAGAAAATAAACGAGTAAACGCTCTTAGTAAATAGTTAAACTATAAGGATAGTAATAGTAAAGACTAAGATATTATAATAATCTTTAAGGAAGATCTAGAAGGTAACCTTATTATACTATCTATTACTAAAGAACTTAATATAATATTATATATCGAAGGAAAAATACCTAACCTCGATAGTATAATAATATTAGAATAAAACGATTATATTAGAAATATCTATAATATACTAATATACGGATACTAAGGAATTAGAGTAACCTATAAAAGAATCTAATAATATTAGAATCTATTAAACCTTAAGAAATAAGTTATAAATATCGTTAATAACTATAATATATATAAACGGAATAAGATAAAATAATATAAACCTTACGGACTATTATAACCTCTATTAATATCTACGATTATTTAGTTATCTATTAGTTTAGACTTTATTATTAAGCTACCCCTTTTATAGAAACCCTTAACTTAGATATAATACGATAGTATCTTAGTAATAGTTTATAGATTAAGTAAATATATATACTTCCTACTATATAAAGAAAGTAATATTATAGAAGAACTCGTATATATATTCCTCTATATTATTATCGCTAACTACGGAATACCTTAGGAAATTATATTAGATAGAGATAGAAAATTTATATTTAAATTCTAGATCTTACTTATTAAATACCTCGGAATAATATAATATATATTTATAGTATTTTATCCGTAAATAGACGGATAAATAGAATATATTAACTAGATTATAGAATAATATCTATAATATTATATTAACTACGAATAAGATAATTAGGTCGAACTTTTACTAACCGCGTAGTTCGCTTATAATAATATAGATATAACGAGTATAGGAAAATTACTATTCTTCCTACTCTACGGATATAAACCTATAATATACTACGAAATATTATTAGGTAAAAACGTAGAAATAGCAGACTAATATATTAGAAGAATTAAATAATTATATAAAGATATTTAATATATACTTTAGGATATTAAAGAATAAATAACGAAATATACTAATTAGAAAAGGATTAAGGGATTAATCTTATAAAAGGGAGATAAAGTTTACCTTAACTATAAAAATATTAAAACTACTAGATCTAGCGATAAACTCGATTATAAAAAACTCGGACCTTATAAAATTATACGATAGATTTTACTAATTAACTATAAATTGGAAATCCTATATATACGCTTATACCTAGTCTTCTATATTTTACTCCTAGAACTAGTACTAATAGACGTAGAACTCTTATACGATATAGATATTATCGAACTAGAATAAGTATAATATAAAGTTAAATAGATTCTCGATTTATATAAACGCGGATGCGGAAAATAATACCTTATTAAATAGAAAAATTACGATAATTCGGAAAATATTTAGGAACTATTAAAAAACGTATACCTAGACCTTATTAAAGAATACGAAAATAAAAAGTTATTATAGCTTTAGATAGAAAAGGTATTATAAGGAATTAAACCCCGGACCTCCTAATAAGAAGCTAGGAACTTTAACTACTAAGCTATAAGACTACTTATATCTTTAACTATAATAACTATTTATAAGAATAATTAGACCCCTTATTAAGGATTATTAGTAATAATTCTAAAGAAATTAAAATTATAAATTAAAAGCCCTAATACCTTATAAATTACTAATAAGAAAATTAGATAAAGATAACGAAGAAATCCTAAATTAATTAAAATCCTCTAATATAGTAGTTATAAAACCCTTAGATAGCGGGCCTTTAGGAATAGCCGGCTCTATAGAACGATATTTAGCCTCGGCGGCTAAACGCTCCTTCTCTACCTCCTTACGCTCTATACGGTCTAACTCCTTTATAGAATCCAGGCCCCGGCGAATAGCCTATACTATCTTCTCTCTCTATATCTTTTTCTACTTATAAAGGCAATCTATATATACGTTTAGAGTATATTAAGCCTTATCTAGTTCCTCTATCTTATCCTTAATCTTCTAATAGTACCGAGAGATAGTATAAATATTAGATAGAGAAGGACCTAGTATATTATAATAAGATTTATTTAAACGAATATACTCGGTATAGCGGTCGGAATATATTATAGAAATTTAATAAAAAGAAAGCCCCCGTTCCTTATAGTTAGAGTAGGTCGGTATCTCTATATAATACTCTAGAATAGATTAAAGAAGAAGGTTACGCTTAACGGCTTTAAGAGTAACCGACGAAGAAACCTTTCGAGAACGATTTTTATTAATTCTCGATAATATAATAAATTAGGAAGGTATAATCCGAAGTAAGAATATTAGGCAGGACTACTTACGGAAATACTATAGGTCTTTAGGAATAAAAACCGATAGAAGGGAGATAATATTATAACCTACGGTTATATAGGTTATAGGAATAGGCTAGCGTAATTATATATTAATAAATCGGAACCTTAACGGACCGATAGGAATCTCTTATATAATTAGGTTATAATAGGATAATATAGTTAGGGTTAGGGTTATATAAACTAATTAGGAATAGATTATTAAGATTATTAGATAATTTAATAGAGCCGGATTATTAGGATTATAAGATAATCTAAATAATCTAGGGTTAAATAGGGAATTTAATATAGAATAACGGAAGGATATAAGGACGATAGATTTCCTAGCTATTAAATAGTTTTCCTTATAATCTTTAGTTATAAATCTAAGTATTATTTTATATAATAGGGTAATCCCTCTTAATTACTTATAATACTTAATATTACTCGATAATATACGAAGACTTAAAGGTAATACTTCCCCGCCTGCTAATATACAACTTATAGGTACTTCCAGAATCCGGGATTCAGGCAAGGATCATTACAAATATATATAATTACCAATCAAGCGCCACCTCAAGAATATTTGCTTAGTGATTTGCTCTGCCCATTCCGGCCAAGATCTAATATAGAAGCTAATCACGCTTGATGCCTTTCGTGTTATTACACTGGTATAACGAAATGGATAAGTTACCAAGTGTTTGTTGACGTTTTAGGAAGTCGGGCCGATCACCTGGGCCGCAGTAGGCTCTGAAAATTGTGTAGGAATTCCAGAGCTCGTATCTCTATGATTTGAATCGGCGCCGGGATCGGAGGATTTGAGTCCATTGGTGCTGTGTTGATTAGATACACAATTTCCCAGATTGGTAGCTGAGACTGCTAATGAGCTGCTTATTACTTACTGCCTTGGATAGGCTGAGATGTATAGCTATATATATTGATATGTCGGCAAGCGTATGCTGTACATTGGAGAGTCCTTTCAACCTGGACTTCTGGACGCCGCGCCCATCTTAGCACTTGGATTCTTTACAAGGGATACCAAATCCTGGAGCGGTGAGGGCGGGCTGCAAAAAGTAGGAATGATATTTGTTAATTAGGCACAGGCGTGCGGTTGTGTGCTATGCAGGTACCTAGGTACATAGCAATACGAAGGGATTTGCACAAACCCCTTGTTCATATGCAGTGACGCGGCAGGCTGTTTGTGATCCGGCACTGCAACTCCGCTCATTTCCTGCAACCTACTCTGTCAGAACTTCTCTTTCTCAGAACTCTTCCGTCGCGCAATCACAAGATAGCTCCCATCACATCATAGAGGACATAACACAATCATCTCAGCCGCAAACACTTCACACGGTGCGTGACGGCTCACCATTGAGCGTCCAAAGCGATTATTCTGAGCTACAATTGTTTCTGTGAAAATGGCATTCAACCCTAACCCGAAAGCCATTATATCAGCCTGACAATGAGCTTTATATAAGCAGAACAATGGCTTCGGCGATACTTAAATATTCGAATAATAGCTCTTTTTACAGTTAGATATATAGAAGAACATACTCTTTTAACCTCTCGTTTATTTCGCCTATTTCAGCTAATAACTAAGCCTTATATATACTCTATTTTCTTTATTATAAGCCCGAATATAAGCTAAATAGCTAAAACCTCCTTTCCTTAAGTAAACGTATAAGCTTACTAGTTATAACTACTTTTATTTAATAATCTTAATCCCTAATAATAGTATAAATCGACTATCTAAGCCGGAAGGACCTATAATTCTTACGATAGCTTTAGAGGACTTCGAATATTAGGTGAAATATACGGATTCTATTACCTTTCCGGTATAATACGCTATACTTAGGGCCTATTATTAGTAAAAGGGTATCTAATCTAATATAAACCCTAAAGACCTTAATATATAAATAACTAGCCTAAGTATACCTATATAAACCTAGTTGGATAAAATATTATACGGAGAGCTTTTCGATAATTATAAGAAGACTTATATAAACTTAGATAAGGGATTTATACCTCCGACTTAGGAGTAATATTAGCGATTTTATAATAAATAGATCCGAAACTATTAAATCGGTTTATCGGCTAAGAAGGAGAAGAAAATAGCCTTTAAGAAGATCGCTATATAGATTAATAAAACGGTCCTAGACTCTCTCCTTTAGCCTATTCGTATAGATCTAGCTAAAACTAAAGGATAATAAACGCTTAAAGACCTTATTAAGCGCTTAAAGGAGGAATTATTACCCTTAGATATTATTATATAAAACTTCGTTTATTAAAAATATCTTATAGTTCTCGAGAAGGCTAAATATCCTACTTTAGCCTCTAAATAGCTAAACGAATATATATAGGCGTATATTTAAGCTAAAGTAAATAACCTCCCTAAGGCTACGGGAATATATATTATAGAACTATTTCTTATAGCTATTTAATATCGTTTAGCTCTAGATTAGGTAACTCGAATATTATAAGATTATATTATAAATTAGGCAATTAGTAAGGATATCCTATCTATTAAATACTATTCTAAAGCTTATTCGACCCTTCTCTCTATCGATTTAATCTCTAGTAAAGGCTTAAAGATAGGTATTAATATATTTAATACGCTAGTTTATACTAATTCGGTATAAAACGGTAATTCTAGTAAATCCTTTATTAATAAGAAGCGTTTAGACTATAAGTACCTATATAAAACTTTATTTTATTACTATAGCTAGTAGCTATAGACCTGCTAATAGCTTAGATAGGTATATAACGGGACGAAACCGGATAAAGCGGAGAATATATTAAATAAATATAAGATCCTCCGTATATAGTAAAAGCTAGGATTAAGGTAATATAAATACCTTATTAGTAAACTTATTACGAAATAGTAGCTATTTAAAGGCTAGAATTTATTAGACTATCCTAAGTTAGGCGGTTCGGGCCGATTAGAATAATCGAGTATTAATAATAAAGATAATAAGTATATAGGAGGATACCTTATAGGATAAATAGGGCTTAGAACGCTTATATATACTATTTTTTTACGTTTTTTCCTTTAGTTACTCTATATTTTATATATATATTTTT
The DNA here is from genome assembly GCA_011317545.1 of Coniella vitis. Taxonomy (NCBI): domain Eukaryota; kingdom Fungi; phylum Ascomycota; class Sordariomycetes; order Diaporthales; family Schizoparmaceae; genus Coniella; species Coniella vitis. Next base: position 1,888,702 of record WUJK01000004.1, on the reverse strand, counting down.
ATAAAGTATAATATATATAGTCTCTTTAACTTAATTATTATAATCTTATTTAGCCTAGAGTATAATAGTAATTAACCTAGACTTACTCTTTTAGAATTAGTTTAATAAAGCCTTCTTTATAATTAAGGAAAGCTATCGAAACCTCTTATAAAGTACCGTTTTAGATAATTATAAAGCTATATACCTTATTAATAGTATCTTACTCCTAAAGGATAGGATATTCGTTCCTAAAGATAATAGAATAACCGTTAGAGTAGGAAATACCTTATTCCTAGTTAAGGGATATAGTATACGAATTATTAGATAATACTTAAATAATAAAGCCTATAACCTTATACTAAAAAAGGTATATTTAATAAAAGGCTTTTATATAAATATTATCTCTAAAGTATTATTAGCTAAGAGGGGAGTTTAATACTATAATTTTAATTATATATTATATTCCGGCGATTTAAGCGATAATAAAGTTTTAGTAACGCTAAAGAGGTAATTTAATTTAGCCTTCTTTAAATATATTCTATATTACTCCTCCTATCTCTTAATACCCTTATTTATCCCGTTTAGTAAAGCTAATATATTATATTTACCCGTTTTAAACCTATTATTCCGTTTATCTTTTAATCTACCTAAAGACCGAGAGGATTCGGAGTATTTATAATACTTATATTTAGGCTATTTAAGTATATAGGTATTATAAAAGCTAGTTTAATAAGCCCGCGGAGTTAAAATAAACGTTATATAAAGGCTAAACTATAAATATTATATAAAAGCATTCCTAACTTATATTATATATAGAGGACCGTCTAAGAATACTAGCCTTAAACCCTTCTAAAGGGTTTACTAGGATATATTTATATTCTACCCGGGTATAGGAGAGGCTAGGTATATAATAGTATTTAAAGACGAGTTCTCTAGTAAACTTTTTATCTCTACTATTATAGATAAAATAGGATCAACGGTCTTCGGCTTACTTTATAACTTCGTTACCTAGGTATACTAATAGTTTTAGCTTAATATATATAAAATCCGCTAAGATAGTAAAGCCGCTATTCTATATATAAACTATAATATAGCTTATATACGATAATATTAGGAGGTAGGAATCGAGCTTAAAGTAACCCCTTTATATATAAAAGAGCCTAACGGCGTAGCCGAGAAAGCTAGGCGTAAACTAATTAAGAAATAATTAGTAATACTATTATCTATAAACCTATTATCTTATTTATAGCCCGAAGCGATAAAAATAGCGGTATATTTATATAATATTAGCCTAGTAGTAATAAAGTATTAATAATCCCTAAATAGTCTACTTAAGGGATAGTTTTGTAGAAACCTACCGATAATACTATTAAAAAAAGATATTTATCCTAATTAGAGCTATATTTACGTTTATAATTATCGTATTTATATACTTAGGGTAGAGAGAGAAGTAGGAAACTTTAGGAAAAAGATGAAAACGGCGGAATATATATATATTAGATATCTTATAAGCTATATCGCCTTTAATATATTTAGAATATAGATACCCTTTATAAATATAATATATATTATAAGAAATATATAGTTTAATAAGATAGTTTTCTATAACCCTTTAATAGAAAGGCTTAAATAGCCCCTTCCTAATTATAAGTTTAAGAAAATCCTATTATAGGAGACGAGATTAGAGGAGATTTTAGATATTATATACGTTTAAGTAGATATAGGAGAATATTATACCTTCTCGTTTTAAGTAGCCGACTTAAGCCTATATATATTATATATTAATATTAATCTACCCTTAGAACTAGGGGGTAAATAGCCTTATATAAATAGTTTAAAAGGTATTCCGGATTAGATTATAAAGAATATACCTATACTTAAGTTAAATATAGAGAACTTATAACTCTCTAATCGCTATTAAAGCTTAGATAACTATATTTAGCTAGAATAAAGTAATACTTTTATATATATATAAACTTAAATAAACTTTATTAATAGCGATACTAAGGTAGATAAAAACCCTATTAGTAATATATAACTCGCTAAGGTAGATAAAATACCCCTTAAAGTTAAGGAACTACCGGAGTATTAATTATTAATATATAATAAGGATTATTAGTCTAAGACTTAACTATAATAACTATTATTTATAAACGGCCGAGATAATCTAATTAATTAGAAACGTCTAATTACTAAAACCGAGGAGGATATATAATAGGATATTCCGCCCTTTTTATAAAGATCTAATAGATAGAGAGTATTAATATAAAGGGTATTTAAATAAACGCCTATTCGTAGGTTGTTATAACCTACGGTTATGCAGGTTATAGGAACAGGCTAGCGTAACTATATGCCAGCAAATCGGAACCTTAATAGACCGATAAGGATCTCTTATATAAGGAATATAAGGGTTAGGGTTATAAAAGATAATACGATAAGGACCGATAGGACCGCTAGCGGTCCTAACGATTATATAGGTAGACCGAAGAAGTCGCTATCGACTCTTACGGTCTAAGGCATTATTTAGGGAATAGTAGTTAATAATAGAAGGATATAAGGATAGGAGTTTATAGCTTAATATTAGATATTTTCCTTATAATCTTTAGTTATAAATCTAAGTATTATTTTATATAATAGGGTAATCCCTCTTAACTATTTATAATACTTAATATTGCTCGATAACGTATAAAGGCTTAAAGGTAATACTTCCCTACCTATTAATATATAATTTATAGGTACTTCTAGAATTAGGGATTTAGATAAGGATTATTATATTTTTATAACTCTTATTTAGGACGGTTTATATATACCTCTTAAGTAATATTAAGTATAGTAATAGCTCCTTAAACTCCTACCCCGTTTACCTTAGGAGAAGGATATCGCTAGGTTATAACTTAGGAAGATATAATATACTAATTAATCGAACTTACCTAATAACTCGCTATACTCTAGTAGAATTAGGAGTAATAGAATTATACTATCCGTAGGTAAGCCTAATAGCTCGAATAATATTAAGCTATAGCTATTACGCCCTTAGCGCCTATTATTTAAAATACCGGTAATAGCTATAAGATAGATAAACCTATTATATATAACGGTAACTAAAAGATATTTTAAAAGTTCTTTACCTATTATAAAGCATACTTCCTATATAATATAGCTTAATTTACTATTAAACCCGATATAGTTATCCTAGCCGGTATATAACTCGAAAAGGATATACTTATTTAGTATAAACCCTTACTTTATAATTATATTAAATACCTAGGTAACCTTAATTAATATAAGATAACTACTAGTAATATATTCGATTTATTTATAGGATTCGAATATATCCTTAAGGAAATATTTAATAACCCTAACGAAGAACGGATTATAGTATAATAGCTTATAAAACTTAAGTAAAATAAGTCTGCTTTAGCCTATATAATCCGCTTTAAATAACTCTTAATACGCCTTCCTTAGGAAGATAAAAACCTTATAAAATATTATTATAAAGGACTTAAGGATAAGGTTAAGGATAAAATCTCTAAGTAGGATTAGCCTAAAGACTTTATAATATTTAATAATAATATTATCTATATCGATAACCGTCTTTATAAAAGATATATAGAGAAAAGTAAGAAAGGAGGAAGCTATATTATATAGAGAAATTACGCTAATATAGGATAGCGGATTTAATAGATAACTAACTATAGCTTCTAGTAATAAAGTATAATAATTAGCGGTATTATATATATAAGTCTTATAAAGCTCGATATAGCTTAATATAAACCTATAAGTAAAGAATACTTTAATTATAATAAGATAGACTATTTTGTATAAGAATACCGATAATCTAAGAAACCTAAAGAGTTTAAAAAAGTCCCCGAAGGATAATAAGCTAGTATTATAATATATAAGACTATAGACTCTATTCCTAGCTAAAACTAGCTTTTAAAGTAAATATCGGATAACTCCGATTATAAACTCCTTAACTAAACCTTTTATTATAAGGATAATTATATAATATACCTCTTAGTAAAGTAAGGCTTAGGATAATTCCCTTAGAAACCTTATAAGGAACGATAAATCGTAGTTACCTAGAGAACGCCTCTCCTAACGGATAATAGTCTATTTAAAAGACTAGTAATAGAATAATAAGCCTAGCTTATTAGGAAATACCCCTATTAGCGCGATATAAAAGGGTATAAACTATTAAACGAAACGGATATTTTATAGAGTAATATTATAGAAATTACGGAATAATAGGAAACGCTTAGTATCGGTTAGAATATTAATACCTAAACTATCTATAAAGAAATCAGCTTAGAATTAGAAAGCTCTATAGATAAAGATATTAATAAAGGAGATATATACTACCTTATCTATAGTATTATACTTAGAGAATTATTTAGGATAATAACCTATTAAGATAAAACCCCCCTTATATAGGAAGATATACGAATTAATTATCTCTACGAAAAGTATTATTAGATTATATAGTTTACCTATATTATATATAATTATAGATAATACTTCTAATATAAGGTAACTAACGAATAGTTCCTTATATATAAATTAGGGTAATATATTATCGCTTATAATAACGATAATAGCGATTATTATAAAGTATTTAGAATAAAAGGAAACTATACTAGTATTAGCCTTATATATAATACCCCCTATGAATATACTATACGATAAGTAAAATAGTATTAGTATATAATACCTTAGTATATACCTTATATATAAGAAAAAGCGCTCGATTAGTATAGAATACGCGAATAGAAATAAAGGGAAAAGCCCGTAAAGCCCGTATATATAGAACCTATATATTATAGCTTCTATAAGCGCGCCGATTATATAGAATACCTAGCGGATAAAGCGTATACCTATTATAACCTTAAGGATAATTAGCCCGGAGTATAGACTCCCTATATAAAGGAAGAAAACTAAGCGCGCTTATAGCGATAAGCTATAATATATATATAATACGGAATATAATAAGCTAAGGACCTAGCTTAGATAATAGCCCTTAGAATATAATAAAAATAGTAGAACTTAAAAGGTAAGGATCGCTTATAAAGGATAATAAGCGATTAGGACTTATAGTAAAGTCCTTTTATACAATAAATAGCTCGATATACGAATATTTAAAAATCGTAATACGAATTAACGATAAATACTATATAATACTCCTAGATAGCAGAATATAAGGAAACTTTATATCCCTAAGCGTTATTAATAAAGAATAGATACCTTAGAAGAAGAAGATAAAACCCTATAAACTTAATATTATAGAAAGTATAAAAATCGCTTATAACTAAGGTATTATTAATATAAAATCTAATTAATTACTAATTACGATCTATAAATATACGATACTAATAAACTTCGATATTACGGATACCGTATAATATAAGCTAATTTTAAGTATATTATAATTAAGAAAGGAAAATCCTCGAATCGATTAAACTAATAATTATATTTTATAGGATAAAACGGATACCTAAGAAGCGGTTATAATTAAAGGTATAGGATCGGATTTAGTTACTAAGCGATATCTAGATAATAGGGGCTTAAACGAATTTATATATACCTTTAAATCGAGAAAAGCTAAGATAATAGCTACCCTAGGATATAATAAACCTCGATAGCTTATAAAGAAGGATCTAGCGATAATTAATACCTAAGGAAGTAAGGGATACGGTAGATTAGGATATAATATAATAGGATTTTATAGATAATAGGATATATTATTATAGTAAGTTTAAGAAGGAACTAAGTATATATAACGATATCTCCTTATAATAGTAATTATATAAAACGAAGATATATTTAGAAACCTCTCCGGTATATTAGAAGAGTATCGGAAGTTTATAAAACTATTTTAAGGAAAATTCGATAATAGCCTATTAGAATATAGCCTATATAACTATAAGATCCTACTTAAAAAAGGAGAATAACTAAAATTCTTCCCTATCTACGGATTAGATAAGGATAAACTTAAAGTACTTAGAGAATATATCGACGAAAATCTTAAGAAAGGCTATATTAGATCTTTATATTTACTAATAAGATACCTAATCCTATTTATACTAAAGAAAAACGGTAAACTACGATTATATATTAATTATCGGTAATTTAACGATATTATAATTAAGAATCGGTACCCTTTACCCTTTTTTAAAGAACTTAGGGATAGACTTAAAGGAGCCTAATAGTTTATAGCCTTCGACCTTAAGGAAGGATATATATATATTTATATTAAACCCGGAGAAGAATAGAAAATAGCGTTTAGAATACGCTATAGATATTTCGAATATCTTATTATACTATTCGGACTTACTAACGCCTCTATATTATTCTAAGAAATAATAAACTTTATCTTATATAAATACCTCGATTATTTTATAATCGCTTACCTAAATAATATCCCTATTTACTCTAAGATATTCGAAGAATATTAGAAGTATATTATAATAATCCTATAAATCCTCTAAGATAATAAGATTTTAGTAGAACCTATTAAAAATAATTAGAATACTTAAAAAGTTAACTACCTCGGATATATTATTATACTAGGGTATATACGAATATAGAAAGATAAAGTATAGGTAGTTAGGGACTAGCCTATACCTTAGAATATTAAGGATATTAAAGCCTTCTTAAGCTATATTAACTTCTATCGATAATTTATTAAGAATTATAATAGTATTATAATACTACTTACTATCAGGAGGTAGGTTGTTACGAGGTAATAAAGTACAATATAGACGACGAGTTCTTAGTATAAAAGCAGCTATATCGCATAGAAGATACTATAATAGTAGTATTCGTTAACAGAAACTAAACCTAAAGAGGAATCCCCTCTCCATTTACTGGTTTCCGAAGCTTCCGACGGCTCTTTATATCTTTAAGATACTATAGCTGCCTGCCGAGAGCTGCCGGCAGGCCCTTATTCCAAGCCGCAGGGACTGCGTTACCGCTGCGCTTTCCTAGCGTTCAGGGTAGGGTTCTGATACTTACGGAATTTACGAAAAAGGATATTACCTTTAACTAGAACGAATAGGTATAGAAAGCCTTTAGTATAATTAAGGGCGTAATTATATTAGAACTAATCCTAATCGAAGTAGATTAAGATAAAGTTTTCGAGATCGAGATAGATATATTAGATTATATATTCGGTAGATAACTCGGATAACGAGATAATAAAAGACGATTACGAATAATTAGTAACTTTAGTAAGAAGCTAAACGGATTAGAACTTAACTATAGAACGCCCGATTAAGAACTTATAGTAATAGTAGAAGCTTTTAGGGAAGAGCGATACTACCTTATCGGCGTAAAATAATAAATTCTTATATATACGGATTATAAGAATCTTTAGATATTTACCTTAATAAAGTAACTTAATAAATAATAAGTTAGATAATACGAATTTCTATTAGAATTCGACTTTAAGATTATCTACCGTAAAGGTAAAGAAAACGAACGAATAAACGCTCTTAATAAACGATTAGATTATAAGGATAGTAATAGTAAAGACTAAGATATTATAATAATCTTTAAGGAAGATTCGGAGGGTAACTTTATTATACTATCTATTATTAAAGAACTTAATATAATATTATATATTAAAGGAGAAATACCTAACCTCGATAATATAATAATATTAGAATAAGATGATTATATTAGAAATATTTATAGCGTATTAGTATATAGATATTAAGGAATTAGAGTAACTTATAAAAGGATCTAACGCTATTAGAATCTATTAAACCTTAAGAAACGAGTTATAAATATTATTAATAACTATAATATATATAAACGGAATAAGATAGAATAATATAAGCCTTACGGATTATTATAACCTTTACTAATATCTATAATTATTTAGTTATCTATTAGTTTAGACTTTATTACTAAGCTATCTCTCTTATAAAAACCCTTAACTTAGGTATAATACGATAATATCTTAATAGTAGTTTATAGACTAAGTAAGTATATATATTTCCTATTATATAAAGAAAATAGTATTATAGAAGAACTCGTATATATATTCCTCCGTATTATTATCGCTAACTATAGAATACCTTAGGAAATTATATTAGATAGATATAGAAAATTTATATTAAAATTCTAGATCTTACTTACTAAATACCTCGGAATAATATAACGTATATCTATAGTATTTTATCCTTAGATAAACGGATAAATAGAATATACTAATTAGATTATAGAATAATATCTATAATACTATATTAATTATAAATAGGATAATTAGGTCGAACTCCTATTTATAATATAATTCGCTTATAATAGTATAAATACGATAAGTATAAGAAAATTACTATTCTTCCTACTCTATAGATATAACCCTATAATATATTATAAAATACTATTAAATAGAAACGTAGAAACGGTAGACTAATATACTAGAAGAATTAAGTAATTATATAAAGATATTTCACATATATTTTAGGATATTAAAGAATAAATAACGAAATACGCTAATTAGAAAAGGATTAAGGGATTAATCCTATAAAAGGGAGATAAAATCTACCTTAACTATAAAAATATTAAAACTATTAAACCTAGCGATAAACTCGATTATAAAAAACTCGGACCTTATAAAATTATATAATAGATTTTACCGGTTAATTATAAACTCGAAATCCTATATATACGCTTATACCTAATCTTCTATACTTTACTCCTAGAACTAATACTAGTAGATATAGAACTCTCGTATAATATAGATATTATCGAACTAGAATAAGTATAATATAAAGTTAAATAGATTCTCGATTTATATAAACGCGGATACGGAAAGTAATATCTTATTAAATAGAAAAATTATAATAATTCGGAAAATACTTAGGAACTACTAAAGAATATATATCTAGACCTTATTAAAGAATACGAAAAATAAAAGTTATTATAGCCTTAGATAGAGAAGGTATTATAGGGAATCGAACCCTAAACCTCTTAATAAGAAACTAGGAACTCTAACTATTAAGCTATAAGATTACTTATATCTTTAATTATAATAGCTACCTATAGAAATAACTAAACCCCTTATTAAGGACTATTAATAATAACTCTAAAGAAATTAAAGTTATAAACTAAAAGCCCTAATACCTTATAAATTATTAATAAGAAAATTAAATAGAGATAACGGAGAAATCCTAGATTAATTAAAATCCTCTAATATAATAGTTATAAAACCCTCGGGCAACGGGCCCTTAAGAACGGCTAACTCCGTAGGACGTTTCTTAGCCTCGGTAGCTAAACGCTCCCTCTCTAACTCCTCCGCTTTAAAACGATCTAACTCCTCGATCGTATCTAAACCGCGACGAATAATATACGCTATCTTATTAACCTATATATAACGCTATTTCTATAAACAGGAAATACGGGTATTCGCCTCTATCGCTTCCTCCTCTGCCTTATCTAGCTCGGCCTCGATTAGAGAATATTATCGGGTAATCTTTTATATTTAGGCTAGCGTTAAACTATATATATCGTAATTAACCCGCTTATTTCGAATATACTCTAGATAACGAGATAGGTTATCCTTAGAAGTAAGATAGGAAGTCTTATAATCCTTATAGTAAGAATAAGAAGGTATAACGGTATAACGAGAAAAGATAGAAAGACTTAAGGTTAAGCTTTATTCGATCTTTTTATAACGAACTTTATTAATTCTTAACGATATAATAAATTAGGAAAGTATAATCCGAAGTAAGAATATTAAGCAGGACTATTTACGGAAATAATTATAATCTTTAGGGATAAAGACCGATAGAAGGGAGATAATATTATAACCTATAGTTATATAGGTTATAGGAATAGGCTAGCGTAATTATATACTAGTAAATCGGAACCTTAACGGACCGATAAGGATCTCTTATATAAGGAATATAAGGGTTAGGGTTATAAAAGATAATATAATAAGGACCGATAGGACCGCTAGCGGTCCTAACGACTATATAGGTAGATCGAAGAAGTCGCTATCGACTCTTACGGTTTAAGGTACTATTTAGGGAATAGTAGTTAATAATAGAAGGATATAAGGATAGGAGTTTATAGCTTAATATTAGATATTTTCCTTATAATCTTTAGTTATAAATCTAAGTATTATTTTATATAATAGGGTAATCCCTCTTAACTACTTATAATACTTAATATTGCTCGATAACGTATAAAGACTTAAAGGTAATACTTCCCTACCTGCTAATATATAATTTATAGGTACTTCCAGAATCAGGGATTTAGGTAAGGATTATTATATAGGTATAAAAGAAAGAACTCCGAGCTACCCGAGCTATTTATCCGAAGGCTATTCGCCTTTATAAGCGTATTTTATCCGTTTAAGCGATAATAAGCTTATCTAGCTATTATACTAATAGATATATAGCCGGAACTAGATATAAGATATATTATATTATACGCTATAATTATAATAGTAGTTAATATTAATAATAAGCCTAGTTAGATATAGGATAAAATTACTAAGTTTATATTATATTCCTAATATATTAATAATCTACCTAAAGAACTATTAAACTAGGTATAAGGTTAGAAGTTACCTTTCCGCGATTAATAGTTTAAGGCTATAAAAAAGGAGATATACTAGTTAATATCTATATATATATAGAAGAAAGTCGATAGAGCGAAGGTGTAATAATCCTTGCCTGAATCCCGGATTCTGGAAATACCTATAAGTTATATATTAGCAGGTAAGGAAGTATTACCTTTAAGTCTTCGTACGTTATCGAGTAATATTAAGTATTATAAGTAATTAAGAGGGATTACCCTATTATATAAAATAATACTTAGATTTATAACTAAAGACTATAAGGAAAACTATCTAATAGCTAGGAAATCCATCGTCTTTATATCCTTCCGTTATTCTATTTATTAATATATAGCCTATCTAAGCCTATTAATACCTATAATTACCTATTAACTATCCGATAGGTAATAATAATCTCTTATAAGCTCTACCCTAACCCTGATTATATTATCCGTATTTCTTATATAAGAGATCCCTATCGGTCTATTAAGGTTCCGATTTACTAGTATATAGTTACGCTAGCCTATTCCTATAACCTATATATTCGTAAGTTATAATATTATCTCCCTTCTATCGGTCTTTATCCCTAAAAACCTATAGTATTTCCGTAAATAATCCTGCCTAATATTCTTACTTCGGATTATACCTTCCTAATTCGTTATATCTTCTAGAATTATAAAATCGTATATTATAAATCCGTCCTTATCTTTATCTAAGAAGCGTATTACTACCTTAAATCGTTTTATATATATCGAAACCTAAGGTTACGAAATTATACCTTATTCGTTATACCTAAGGGAGGGGTTAGTATATAAGATAGTTAATAATATAAAAAGTTATACGTAATATACTAAACGAAATCGTTCTTATAATACGTTACGAGTACTAGTATCCTTGTATAGGTGGTTTTTCTTAGTAGTTCTTACTATACTAGTATTAACTCTTTCCTTAGTATCTAAGATTAACGACGAGTTAATATATTTAGATAATCGTAAGTTAGAGGAGGAGGAGCGTTTGCTTAAGTATTGGAGGGAACTTACCGATATATAAGCCCGTCTAATAGAGACTTTAGCTAGATTATCTCGTTTAAAGAAATAATAACGGTTTCTTTAGGAGAAGGGTATAAAGTTAGTAAATACTAGTTTAGAAGAGGAGGAGCGTAAGCGGGTTACCGAGGCTATTTAAACCGTAGCTACTAAGGAGGCCGTTTTATCTATATAGGATCCTTCGTTTAAGGGTATAGATTAGAATATATTAGTAGCGCTTAACGCTACGATTAATTAGTCCGGATTTAACTTAGGGAGTCCGAGTATAGGTAGCTCTTAATAAGGGGTCTAGTTATTCCTATAGGTAGCTATTATAGTTAAAGATATAAGTAGTCTTATAGCTTAGTAGTTAGAGCTCCTAGTTTCTTATTAAAAGGTCCGGGGTTCGATTCCTTATAATACCTTCTCTATCTAAGGCTATAATAGCTTTTTATTTTCGTATTCTTTAATAAGGTCTAGGTATACGTTCTTTAGTAGTTCCTAAGTATTTTCCGAATTATCGTAATTTTCCTATTTAATAAGGTATTATTTTCCGCGTCTACGTTTATATAAGTCGAGAATCTATTCGACTTCGTATTATACTTACTCTGGTTCGATAATATCTATATCGTACGAGAGTTCTATATCTACTAGTACTAATTCTAGAAGTAAAATATAGAAGACCGGGTATAGGCGTATATATAGGATTTCCAATTTATAGTTAACCGGTGAGATTTATCGTATAATTTTATAAGGTCCGAGTTTTTTATAATCGAGTTTATCGCTAGGTTTAATAGTTTTAATATTTTTACGGTTAAGGTAGACTTTATCTCCCTTCTATAGGATTAGTCCCTTAATCCTTTTCTAATTAGCGTATTTCGTTATTTATTCCCTAACGTTCTAAAGTATATATCGAGTATCTTCGTACGATTATTTAATTCTTTTAGCGTATTAATCTGCCGTTTCTACGTTTCTACCTAATAATATTTCGTAATACGCCGTAGGGTTATATCCGTAGAATAGGAAGAATAATGATTTTCCTATACTCGTTATATCTATACTATTATAAGCAAACTGCGCGGTTAGCAAAAGTTCGACCTAATTATCTTATTCGTAGTTAATATAGTATCGTAGATACTATTCTATAATCTAATTATTACGTTCCGTTTATCCGTCTATCTAAGGATAAAATTCCGTAGATATACGTTATATCGTTCCGAGGTATTTAGTAAGTAAGATCTAGAATTTTAATACGAATTTTCTATCTCTATCTAATATAATTTCCTAAGGTATCCCGTAATTAGCGATAATAATACGGAGGAATATATATACGAGTTCTTCTACGGTATTACTTTCCTTATATAATAGGAAGTATATATACTTACTTAGTCTATAAACTACTATTAAGATACTATCGTATTATACCTAAGTTAAGGGTTCTTATAAAAGGGGTAGCTTAGTAATAAAGTCTAGATTAATAGATAACTAAATAGTTATAGGTACTAGTAGAGGTTATAATAATCCGTAAGGTTTATATCGTTCTATCTTATTCCGTTTATATATATCGTAATTATTAACGATATTCGTAACTCGTTTCTTAAGGTTTAGTAGATTCTAATAGCATTAGATCCTTTTATAGGTTACTCTAATTCCTTAATATTTATATACTAGTATATTATAAATACCTCTAATATAATCGTTTTACTCTAATATTATTATACTATCGAGGTTAGGTATTTCTCCTTCGATATATAGTATTACGTTAAGTTCTTTAATAATAAAAGGTATAATAAGGTTACCGTCCGAATCTTCCTTAAAGATTACTATAATATCTTAGTCTTTACTATTACTATCCTTATAATCTAACCGTCTACTAAGAGTATCTACTCGTTCGTTTTCCTTACCTTTATAGTAGATAATCTTAAAGTCGAATTCTAATAGAAATTCGTACTATCTAACTTATCGTTTATTAAGTTACTTTATTAAGGTAAATACCTAAAGGTTCTTATAATCCGTATATATAAGAATTTATTATTTTACGCCGATAAGATAATATCGTTATTCCCTAAAGGCTTTTACTATTATTATAAGTTCTTAATCGGGCGTTCTATAGTTAAGTTCTAGTCCGTTTAGCTTTTTGCTAAAGTTACTAACTATCCGTAGCCGTCCTTTATTATCTTATTATCCGAGTTATCCACCGAGTATATAATCTAATACGTTTATCTTAATCTCGAAAACTTTATCTTAGTCTACTTCGACTAGGATTAGTTCTAATATAACTACGCCCTTAATTATACTAAAGGCTTTCTATATCTATTCGTTCTAGTTAAAGGTAATATCCTTTTTCGTAAGTTCTATAAGTAGTATTATAATACTACTATAGTTCTTAATAAATTATCGGTAGAAGTTAGTATAGCCTAAGAAGGCTTTAATATCTTTAACGTTCTAAGATATAGGCTAATCCCTAACTACTTATACTTTATCTTTCTATATTCGTATATACCCTAGTATAATAGTATATCCGAGGTAGTTAACTTCTTAAATATTCCAGTTATATTTAGTAGGTTTTACTAAAATCTTATTATCTTAGAGGATTTATAAGATTATCGTAATATACTTCTAGTATTCCTCGAATATCTTTAAGTAAATAAGGATATCGTTTAGGTAAACGATTATAAAATAGTCGAGGTATTTATATAAGATAAAGTTTATTATTTCCTAGAATAATATAGGGGCGTTAGTAAGTCCGAATAATATAATAAGATATTCGAAATATCCGTAGCGTATCCTAAACGCTATTTTCTATTATTCTCCGGGTTTAATACGAATATACGTATATCCTTCTTTAAGGTCGAGGGCTATAAACTATTAGGCTCCTCTAAGTTTATCTCTAAGTTCTTTAAAGAGAGGTAAGGGGTACCGATTCTTAATTATAATATCGTTAAGTTACCGATAATTAATATATAATCGTAGTTTACCGTTTTTCTTTAATATAAATAAGATTAAGTATCCTATTAGTAAATATAAAGGTTTAATATAGCCTTTCTTAAGATTTTCGTCGATATATTCTCTAAATACTTTAAGTTTATCTTTATCTAATCCGTAGATAGGAAAGAACTTTAGTTATTCTCCTTCTTTAAGTAGAATCTCGTAATCGTATAAGCTATACTCTAATAAGCTATTATCGAATTTTCCTTAAAATAGTTTTATAAACTTCCGATACTCTTCTAATATACCGGAGAGGTTTCTAAACGTATCTTCGTCTTATATAGTTACTATTATAAGGAGATATCGTTATATATATTTAGTTCCTTCTTAAACTTACCGCGATAATATATCCTACTATCTATAAAATCCTATTATATCGTATCCTAATCTATTATATCCCTTATTCTATTAGGTATTAGTTATTACTAGATCCTTCTTTATAAGCTATCGAGGTTTATTATATCCTAGGGTAGTTATTATCTTAGCTTTTCTCGATTTAGAGGTATATATAAATTTGTTTAAGCCCTTATTATCTAGGTATCGCTTAATAACTAAATCCGATCCTATACCTTTAATTATAACCGTTTCTCGGATATCCGCTTTATCCTATAAAATATAGCTATTAATCTAATCGATTCGAGGATTTTCCTTTCTTAACTATAATATACCTAAAATTAACTCGTATTATACGGTATCCGTAATATCGAAGTTTATTAGTATTATATATCCGTAGATTATAACTAGTAATTAATTAGATTCTATATCGATAATACCTTAGCTATAAGCGATTTCTTTACCTTCTATAATACTAAGTTTATAGGGTTCTATCTTCTTCTTCTAAGATATCCGTTCTCTATTAATAACGCTTAGGGATATAAAGTTTCCTTATACTCCGCTATCTAGGAGTATTATATAGTATTTACTATTAATTCGTACTACGATTTTTAAATATTTATACGTCGAGCTATCTATCGCGTAGAGGGACTTTATTATAAGTCCTAATCGCTTATTATCCCTTATAGGCGATCCTTACCTTTTAGGTTCTACTATTCTTACTATACTCTAAGGGCCGCTATCTATACTAGATCCTTAGCTTATTATATTCCGTATCGTATATATACTACGGCCTATCGCTATAAGCGCGCTTAATTTTCTTCTTCGGTATATAGAATCTATACTCCGGGCTAATTATCCTTAAGGTTATAATAGGTATACGCTTTATCCGCTAGGTATTCTATATAATCGGCGCGCTTATAGAAGCTATAATACATAGGTTCTATATACGTAAGCCTTACGAGTTTTTCCCTTTATTTCTATTCGCGTATTCTATACTAATCGAGCGCTTTTTCTTACGTATAAGGTACGAATTAGGGTATCGTATATTAGTACTATTTTACTTATCGCGTAGTATATTTATAGGGGGTATTATATATAAGGCTAATACTAGCGTAATTTCCCCTTATTCTAAATACTTTATAATAATCGCTATTATTATTATCGTAGGCGATAATACTATACCCTATTTCGCGTATAGGGAATTATTCGTTAATTACCTTATATTTAAAGTATTATCTACAATTATATATAATATAGGTAAACTATACGATCTAATAGTATTTTTTATAAAGGTAATTAATTCGCGCGTCTTCCTATATAAGGGGGGTTTCGTCTTAATAGGTTATTATCCTAAATAATTCTCTAAATATAATACCGTAGATAAGGTAATATATATCTCCTTTATCGGTATCTTCGTTTATAGAGCTTTCTAGTTCTAAGCTCGTTTCTTCGTTAATAGTTTAGGTATTAATACTCTAACCGATTCTAAGCGTTTCCTATTATTCCGTAATTTCCGTAATATTACTCTATAAAATATCCGTTAAAAGGGGTATCTTCTAGGTAACTATAATTTATCGTTCCTTATAAGGTTTCTAAGGGAATTATCCTAAGCCTTGCTTTACCGAGAGGTATATTATATAATTATCCTTATAATAGAAGGTTTAGTTAAGGAGTCTATAATCGGAGTCGTCCGATATTTACTCTAGAAGCTAGTTTTAGCTAGGAGGGGAGTCCGTAGTCTTATATATTATAATATTAGCTTATTATCCTTCGGAGATTTTCTTAAATTCTTTAGGTTTCTTAGGTTATCGGTATTCTCGTATAAAGTAGCCTATCTTACTATAATTAAAATATTCCTTATTTATAGGTTTATACTAACCTATATTAAGCTCTATAAGTCTTATATATATAGTGCCGCTAATTATTATACCTTATTACTAGAAACTACGGTTAATTATCTATTAAATCCGCCGTCCTATATTAGTATAATTCCTTTATATAGTATAGCTTCCTCCTTTCTTACTTTTCTCTATACGTCTTTCGTAGAGACGGTTATCGATACGGATAGTATTATTACTAAATATCGTAAAGTCTTTAGGCTAATCCTACTTAGAGATTTCATCCTTAACCTTATCCTTAAGTCCTCTATAATAATATTCTATAAGGTTCTTATCTTCCTAAGGGAGGCGTATTAAGAGTTATTTAAAGCGGACCGTATAGGCTAAAGCAGACTTATTCTGCTTAAGTTTTATAAGTTATTATATTATAATCCGTTCTTCGTTAGGATCGCTAAATATTTCCTTAAGGATACGTTCGAACCCTACGAACGAATCGAATATATTCTTAGTAATCGTCTTACGTTAATCGAGGTTACCTAAGTATTTAATATAGTTATAAAGTAAGGGTTCGTATTAAATAAGTACGTCCTTTTCGAATCGTATACCGGCTAGGATAACTTTATCGGGTTTAATAGTAAATTATACTATATTATATAGGAAGTACGCCTTATAATAGGTAAGGAACCCTTAAAGTATCTTTTAGTTACCGTTATATATAATAGGTTTATCTATCTTATAGCTATTACCGGTATTTTAAATAATAAGCACTAAGGGCGTAGTAGCCGTAGCCTAATATTATTCGAGCTATTAGGCCTACCTACGGATAGTACGATTCTACTACTCCTAATTCTGCTAGAGTATAATAAGCTATTAGGTAAGTTCGATTAATTAGCGTATTATATCTTCCTAAGTTATAACCTAATAATATCCTTTACCTAAGGTAGATAGGGTAGGAGTTTAAAGAGCTATTACTATACTTAATATTACCTAAGAGGTATACGTAAACCGTCCTAAATAAGAGTTATAAAAATATAATAATCCTTACCTAAATCCCGGATTCTAGAAGTATCTATAAGTTATATATTAGTAGGTAGGGAAGTATTACCTTTAAGTCTTCGTACGTTATCGAGTAATATTAAGTATTATAAGTAATTAAGAGGGATTACCCTATTATATAAAATAATACTTAGATTTATAATTAAAGACTATAAGGAAAACTATCTAATAGCTAGGAAATCCATCGTCCTTATATCCTTCCGTTATTCTATTTATTAATATATAGCCTATCTAAGCCTATTAATACCTATAATTACTTATTAACTATCCGATAGGTAATAGTAATCTCTTATAGGCTCTACCCTAACCCTAATTATATTATCCGTATTTCTTATATAAGAGATCCCTATCGGTCCGTTGAGGTTCCGATTTGCTAGTATATGGTTGCGCTAGCCTGTTCCTATAACCTGCATATTCGTAGGTTATAACAGAAGGTATATAATAAGTTATTACCGCTTAAATAGGTATTTCGCTATAAAATAAACGGTAATAGTATCTTATCCTTATTTAAAGTATAGATTTATATAAGAGGAGATCTATAGGATACTAATATTTTCGATACTTATATTATAATACTTATAGTATATATATTCCGTATACTTATAGCTATCGCGGTTTAAAAGGATCTAGAAGTAGACTAAATAGATATAACCGGAGCGTTCCTTAATATTAATAGAGAAGGATAAGAGGAAGTATATATTAAGCTATTAGACGGATTTAAAGTTATTAATAAAGTTACTAAGTTAAAGAAAGTATTCTATAGTTTATATAATTCGCCCCTTATATAATATAAAGATCTTTATAATACCCTTTAAGAACTTAAACTTAAACCGTTATCTAAAAAACTATATATATTTAAAAGTAAAGATAATAAGATTACTCTATTATTCTATATAAATAATATCTTATTATTTTATCTATAATCGGCTAAAGTAGAAGTAATAAGGATTAAAAAGGGTATTATTAAGGCGTACGATATTATTAACTAAGGATTAACCGAATAGTTCCTAGGTATCCGAATAGTATATAATCGAAGTAAAATAACTATTCGCTTACTTTATAATACTTATATTAAAAAAGTAGCTAAAAAGTTCGGTTTAACGGATATATTAGTATTCCTATCCTATTTACTAATCTTACCCTTTATTAAGCTTAAAAAGAATATAGGTAAGGCTATAAAGGAGGAGGTAAAGTTATATTAAGAGAAGATCGGTTCTATCCTTTATATAGCTATTATATTACGCTTAGATATAATATTTATATATTTATTCCTTTCTTATTTCCTTATAAACCTAAGTTAAGTATATTATAAGGCTACCGATTAGGTAATTTAATACCTTTATATAACTAGATTCTTAGGTATTTAGTATAATAGTATAGCTTCTAAAGTATAAGTATTATATATATCGGGAGATTTATCCTTTATAAACGATATAAAGGACCGAAAGTCTACGTTTAGATATATATTTATATTATTCGGGGGTATAATTACTTAGAAATTAGGTAAATAATCTACGATTACTCTATCTATTATAGAGGCGGAGCTTAATACCTTATCTTTAATAGTAAAAGAAATAATAGCGTTTAAATACTTACTTCGAGATATTTCTATAAACCTTAGAGAGATATAGAATATCTATTATAATAACTAATAGATAATACGGCTAGTAGTAGCTAAATACGAGAAAATTAGTATAAAGCTTAGGTATATTAATATTAGTTAATTATAACTTAAATAGGTGTGACGGGCTGGCCCCTATAGGGCTCCAGGAATTAACTAGCGTTCCTGCGGCTATCTCCGACATACGTACGGAACCTTTCGCTTGGGCGGTTGAGGCAAAAGGTACGCAATCTTCTAAACACGTTTCAGAAGATCTAGTTAACTTATCAGGCACGTCGGGCGAAGGCAATATCACAGGTAGGCCTATAATATCACCTCCCTTCCTCCTCTAATAACGTCGGACCCCCAAAGCTCACCCGCGACGTTGCTTTATAAGCCGAAGTTCATACGGAAGGGGTGTCCAAGACTTTTGGCACTCCGTAGCTCGAACTTGCGACCTTGGGATTTTGTTTAGAAGATATATAACGGGCTGGCCCCTATAGGGCTCTAGGAATTAACTAGCGTTCCTGCGGCTGTCTCCGACGTACGTACGGAACCTTTCGCTTGGGCGGTTGAGGCAAAAGGTACGCAATCTTCTGAATACGTTTCAGAAGATCTAGTCAACTTATTAGGCACGTCGGGCGAAGGCAATGTCACAGGTGGGCCTGTGACAATAGGAGTATTAAAAAGGTATATTTAAAGTTATATATTTATTTATAAAATAGATATTAGCCGATAGTTTAATTAAACCGCTAGATCGAGCTTAATTTAAGTATTTTAAAGCTCTCTTAAATCTTTAAGATTTAATTATAATTATTTAAGTATAAAATAATTATAATATTATAATAAAATAATAAGAGGATATATTAAAAACCCCTTTTTTATTAATATAAATACTTAAACTTTATACTTTAGACCTTTAGTTTAGGGAGAATTTTATTAAGGACCTTTACTATCTCTAAAGCAGCCTTATCGTAAGTAATTCTCTATTCTTATTAAATAGAAGCTTTCTTATACGGATTATAATCGTCCGAACTAGCCTATAAGGAAGTATTCTCCTCCTTTAAACGGATCCTTTCTCCTTATAAGGTAGTATTCTCCTCTTATAAAGCGGTAATTTTATCTATTAATCGGGTTCCCTCTCCTTTAAAACTAGCTATCCTAGCTTATATACTAACCTTCTCCTTCTCTAAAGTAAGAAATAAAACCTTATAATCCTTAATATAATATATAAGCTTATCTTTCCGCTTATTTAATTATTATCTAGCCTTTTTATTCGTATTAAGTAACTCCTTAACCCTACGGAGATTATTATATAAATAGTTAATAATCTCTTTTAGCTTAGTATAATCGGCGGTAGAAACTATATTATTAAGCGGATTATTTAAATTATTAAATTATCCTCCTTTTTATAGCTTAAAGGTAGCTTTCTATACTTAAGAAGCGTAATTAGCCCTTATTTCGATATTAAATACCGCTTTCTTATTATTAAGATTAAGGTTTCCTTTAATACTTTAAATAATACGTTTAAAACGGAAGATTCGGTTTATAAAGGGCTTAAGGATAAGGGAGATAGGTATATAGGTATAATTCTACTTATAATAATAGTTATAATTAGGAGTATTAAGGGTAGAGATATATTTACTATTATTATTATTATTATTATAGCTCTTAATATAGGCGATATAGGGAATTAGGCGCTTAATTTAGCCCTCCTTAATAATAATAATTATATATTTATAGACGGTCTTAGGGTAGCGAGAAGGGGTAATAATAATAGATAAAGTAATATTAATATTATTAATATCGTCGTTATTATTATCGTCTTTAGCTAAAGGCTTAGGCTAAGCTTAAGGAAGGGGTTTCTAGGGGCGAGAGTTAATAGGTTTAAAACTACTAGTAACCTACGATTTAGTTCTTTTAGTAGGCGTATAAGGAGATTTTCTAAATACCCGCTTTCGAAGAGAGTCGGCGTAGAGAACGGTATTATCGCTAGTAAACGTATAGATATTATCTATAACTTTAAAATTAATCGGGCGATTTATACGAAATAAGCTTAAACGAGAAGATTTACCGAGGGAATAACTAATATAGGACGGATAAGAAGGGTTATTATCGCCGGTATTAGGATTAATATTAGTATTAGGATTAATACTAACGATAGTAATACTAATTAACCGGGCTAAATCGCTAGATTTACCTATCGCTTTATCGTCCTCTCTTATTATATTAGTAAACTCCTATAAAGGGTAGATTCCGTTTATTAGATTATCGAATTCGGAGCTAGATACCTCTTAGACCTTATTAGGCGCGGAAATAGTATTATAACTATTAACTCCGGTAAAAGATAAGAAAGAGCGAATCGGAGTATTATTATCGTTATTTATAAACTAATCGGTACCTATTATCGCTAGATTTACGGATTAGAGCGTTAATTAGTATTTAATTAGGTAGTTAATAGATAGTTTTACCTAACTTATAGTTTATATATTTAAGTTAGTCTAAAGGATAAGGAGGAAGAATCTTAAACTAATAAAACGCGATATATATATATTCGAATATATATTAGGCTGCTACTAGTATAACTAGCGATATTCTTATTAGTTAGGGGGTATATAAAAATAGCATTTAACCCTAACCCGAAAGCTATTATATTAGCCTGATAATAAGCTTTATATAAGCAGAATAATAGCTTCGGCGATACTTAAATATTCGAATAATAGCTCTTTTTACAGTTAGATATATAGAAGAATATACTCTTTTAACCTCTCGTTTGTTTCGCCTGTTTCAGCTGATGACTAAGCCTTGTGCATACTCTATTTTCTTTGTTTCCTATCCACCGTCTCCAGCAGCCGGAAGATGCTTCTATAGATGCCTTACCTGACAACTTACCAATGATCGATGGAGTGAGGCTCTTGCATGGCCAAATCGAGACTTCGCCGATCTTTCAACAGTCCGCAAATGAATCTCTTGATTACATGGACATAGGGAGCAGTCAGCGGGTTGCTCGACGCCACCAAATACTGGATACAGCGGCGAGCACGACAAAATCAGCTTGCACAACATGAGGAATACAAGAGATTTCGGCAGAGTCAGAAGCGCCTCCCAAGCCCCGCACAATCTGAAGAGGGAGTCGAATATGTGCTTGCCGCCGCCGAGCCTGAAGCGGACGAGTATGGGTGCACACCTGCTCTATTCGGCATCGACCATCGAAACTATGCCTACATTGAAGAAGTTTTTGGTGAAAGATATGCTCATAGAATGCGAGAACATGCTGTCATCAACGAAGGGATATCAGATGAACAAAGGTTGGCTTCCGGATCATACAGTTCCTTGCCCCAGAGTCGTGACAACACACGCAGCAAGACGAGACGTACTGCTCTTCGTCAACAGAGAAAGATGTTGGACAGCAAACTGCGTAAGAATCTGCCAAGTTCGAGAATTACGCGACAGTCCAGGAAACGCAAGATCTTTTGGGAATTGGATTGCCATAACGAGGCACGCCGAGTGGGATAATGTGGTCTGCTTACAGCGCATCATATGCAAACTTCATTCGTCAAGAGTGGCATGATTCTATGCAGATAGATCACTATAATTCAGAAATAGCGTCCCTTGGGATTTGAACTTCTTCAACCAAATTACTTGAACCAAACCCTGGCGCAACACGGCCCTTCTGCTCTCTCGACTTACTCATAATAATGGACAGCATGGACAATGGCTTTCGCTCTCACCATTTTCTGTTTAGAAAGGACCTCCTGGTCACCTCTACAACATAACCACAAGTCAAATTCGCACTAACTCCGCCCATTCCATCCAAAGAAAGTGTTTATATAATTCATGAACTCCCAAAGTCAGCTATATAGTTGAGACCAAGCGATCAAGTTGCACAAGGATCTGCAAGTCATAACGAGTCCACAATAACATATTTCATAGGATCCAGCTTTACGACACACAAAGGCCGTGAGAGGCCAAGGCTAGGCTGGTCGTGAAACAAGACTCAGATATATGTTGGAAGAGGAATGTTTCTCTGAAATCAAATGACAATCAATTCTCTGTATACATAGTACTATACTTCCAGTTGATATAACCTTCCAGCACCTAGCTTTCAGTAGGACTGTCTAAAAATATATTAGAGTACGAGTTGTAAACGTCAGCATAGTAATTATAGCAATATGCTCTTCTATATCTTTTGATTGTTTTGGCATCTTGCTGCCTTATTTTGGGGTGTAAGGCCCATTGTATTTGTCGGAGGATGGACAACTTGGGTCGTTGCAGTCAACCCGACGCATTTGTCGGACACCATGCTCGTCGACTTCAGAATCCCAAAAACAACTATTAACAATCTGAGTGCACATATCGTACTTTTGGATAAGATAAGAATCGAGAATAGAGATAATATCTGCAGTTGTATGGGTCAAAGGATTGCATTGAAAGCGAACGATCTTTGTTTTTCCTTAAACGAGGGAACTATCTAGGCTTTATACTTTTTTTATAATACTATATACACCTGGCTGTTAACCAACGCCTACAGAGTCTACCTTAGTATAGAATATCCGCTTATATAATGCCTGCAAATAGTTTTAAATCTCGAAAAAGTCCTCAGCTACTACCCCGCTTCATTTCCTATATATAACAACCAAGCATAAAATTCAAGCTATTGCTAACTCGGAAATACTGCGATTCCATTCTACAACGATAGCAGTGAATAGCCTAAGCACTCGGAGTATCACTATTTCCAGAATCTACATTCTCGAGAAGGGAGCCGATACCAGTCAAGTAGACTGGAAGAACGCAGGCTTTCTAGGCTTTAAGGTATACGAAGGTTCCAATGCTTGGTACGGAAACCTGCCAGTAGCAGAATATCGCAAGGACTAGCCTTAAGATAGCGATTAAACCGACCTCTCCAAATTCAATAAGATTATCAAGCTCCTTAGCCCGATTCCCAGACATATAATATACCCGGCATTCCCTGCCCACCAGCTTACTCGATATTCACTATAATAAGACGCCTCTACGGGCATCTATATCAAAGCACTAAAGTTAAGCTAATACCGAGCGAATATATTATACGATTTAGCTAGGCAGCTACTAAAGGAAGCTGAGAACAACGAGGTAGTATTACACAATTCACACCCCCTACCTTTACAGCTATCTAGGCTGTATCGAGGAGGGCGGGCTCCTTATACGCCTAATATTCAAAAAGCTTATAAATTCTCTCTCGGACTACTACCGATTGGATAAGCTAAAGGATTTTACTATTAAGCAACGTCTGGAGTAGATAGACTAGGTTGAAGCGGCCGCAACGCATCTGCATACACTAGGCTTCGCGCATAATGATATCAGTCCCTCCAACATTATGTTCAATAAGGCTGGACATATCAAATTGATTAATCTCGATGCTTATGCTCTACTCGGAAGTCCTCTTGCTAAGGCTGGGCGGGTTATAGGATGGAAGGGACCCCTGAGCGGGGAGGGTCTGCGGTTCCAAACTTTATCGATGGATTGTGATAAAATGGCCATCCAGGAGATCCGAAAAAAGCCTTGAAGAAGTCTAGAACAATGTTGTCGGGTCTGACCTCAAAGGGTTGATCGATCTTATTAAGGATCTCTCGAGATTGCAATGTCGGCACTAGTCCTAAGCAGAGCAAAGAGGAGAACTATGCTGGATACTACTTGATAGTATTTCACTCAAGTTCGTTCTTCTGGTGCACCAATTCCTTCTATGAGCATACGTACCACCAGCAGAATTATCGGTAGGCAACTGGACACTCGTCACATCAAGTGTATAGCACAGTTCTCAGGCTTTGAGGAGGCATGGGATCCACACAGGGCTCTGAAACTTGAAAGCACTTGAGTGCAGAAACTTCAGCACACGCACATAGATCTTCATATGTTCCGTAGATGCAGAATTCGCACTTCTGAAATAATGTTCTGTGTTCCAGAGTTACGGACCACTCAAATCCAAGCTCAAGATCTTCAACAAGAACTTTCCGCAAAGAGTCTCAAATGCATTGCCGAAAATAACTTTGCATTGGGGGCCTCTACTGAAGCGGGCTGATCATCCTGATGACTCTGAGCGCCCTGGGTGCGCCTCGCTTTGAAGATTTAGAATGGAAAATACATATATAGCGCGCAATATCGATGTAAAAAGCATTTTGCTTCAATTCAATGACGAAATTCTAATAGTGCCCCAAGAAATAGCTATTGCAGAGAAACATCGAAATATTTACGTCTTTAACCAATGATTGGGTCGACGAATCAGAAAGTAAAGCTACAAATCCTATTGTTTTACTATACTATGTATACAACAAGCTCCATCTATCAAGGGCCGCACGGACACTTCTACTCTAATCGGGACTAATGCCGATATATAGCTAGTAACAGCTGCTTCAGGCGAATAATGCTAGGGGTATCCATATCTTACTATAAATAGCTTGTCCTAGTCTCGATTGCTCCTCGTATATTATGGTAATAAAAGGCAGCTATACTATATATACATCACGCACAAGTAGATCTACTTTTATCCTTATAGTATAGTAGTTGTTTCTTATAGTTCCAAACCCGTTCGCAATCGAAACGGGCAATTCATAACCCCTTGAATTACATTAGGAGTACCCACCCAGAAGGTTAATGCTTGGAGATACACGCTGCGCAGTATGTGGTGCAATATGAGTTCAACGCGCGCGCTCTTTTGTTTTGTGTTTCTCTATTTTCTTCTGTTCTTATATATGACTGATTTTACAAATTGGAGTATAGAGAGCTATTCAGAACCCGCAGAAGGTAGATTAATAGCAAGGGACACGGGTGAACCATATTATTCGTGGGCCATGACTAATACGCCAGCAGAATCGGGTCTCGAATCTAGCTATAGTAAGCTGCCAGACAATGCTAGAATAAAAAGATATAGGTTGGATAGATTTTTCTAATCACTATATGACTTTTCTGGTAGTTCTCATCGCTCAATTCAAGCATTGTTAAATACCAACTGCGCCACTATAAAAAATGTTTCGATGACCTTGCTATCATGATTAATATAGAACTTTTGAATTACTCGCCAGGATTCCATTTGAATACTACGATAATATCTATAGCTCAAACATAGTCTCAAACTCGCCAACGCTAGCTAGCGAGCACCAAGTTAGTTATAATTCACACTCCTTCCCCATTCATGCTTATATAGTTGCACGCCAACTTTGTTCCACGTCTAGTTCCTCAAATCATCCCGCTCAGCACTCCACTTTAATTTTAGTCATTTTTTTTACTTAGCTTGAGTTATATGGCCACTTTCTGTCTTGGAGCATGTATTCCTGAAATGCTCTCGGTCCAATCTTTCAATATGAACTCTGTATTGGCCGGTCTGTGCGCAACGAACTCGCTCACCATACCCATAAAGTTTTATCGCCTAGCTTGTCCACCTTGGTCTTTGCTATGCATGAATTGACTAATAGCCGCCGTTCCTGCTTCTGCAAGTGCTTTACGTAGATTATATAAAGGTGTAAAGATTTCGAGTTCTTCGAAAAGTGTCTCAGTATCGACTCCTATAGCCCGAAGCTTATCGCTATAGTCGAAGTAAATTTCCCCCTTCTTATTAATTATTAGGCGACTAATACTTGTCCTCTCCTACTTAAGCCGCGCTGCCAATCTTCTAGCTATATAGTTATAATTTTACTTGGTTTCTCTGACCTTCTTATATTCTGCAGTGAGTTTAATAATACGAGTATAGGATTCCACCTGCTTCTACTTTCTCTAGGGTTTAGTAAATAGGGGCTTGTTTATCGCGCGCCTTAAAGGCGTGGGATATAAGTTTAAATAGGTATTTAGCCTCCGAGTTACTTCTAGCATCTTTATATAAGAGCTTTAATAGATCGACTAATAAGTATAGAGGAATATAGCTATACTTAAAGACCCCTTAAATATATTATAGGATATATATACGTAGACTAGACTTAAGTATAGCATCTAAATAAGATACCCTATTAGATTTAGCTAAAACTGGATGAATAACAACCTATAAAGGTTAAAGTTATATATACTATCTAAGCGTTACCTCCTTCCAACCCGGGTAATATATAGGCGAATGCTATACCGAAGGCTAATTACGAATATAGTCCGCTGCCAGATATTACGATACTAGTTATGGGATCTATCGAATATTCTTAGTTCCAGAAAACCTGATTTCCATTTCGAAGGAAAGTAATAAACGCCAGGTTCCAGCCTTAGGCGCAATAGAAATGTTTTCCTCGAACCGAATAGAACCTTAAAGGCATTATCCGCAAGTGCTATAGCAGTAATTAGAGTTAAAAGGTATAGTAATTTGCAGGGGACAAATATTACGGAAAAAGATAGACTGGAATAATTAGCACCAATTTATAAAGCTAGCGATTATACCTACCGTATAGGTCGAGAGAGTTAATATAAGAGAACTTATAATACGTTTTAGGATTTCTGGTTTAAGTCTTCCTTTCTCTTATTCTAAATCAGCGTTATAATAGCGATTAGGTAAAGCTTATCCTCCATATTCTAACAAATAAAGGCTAATTAGACCTATTTATATTTGAGTTATATTATAACTTCTATACGGGCCCCAGTTGCTATATATAGTAGTAAGGCGCCGTAGAAGGCTATTCTTAAGCGAGGGCTATATCTAATATCTTCTACGTACTTCCAAACGGTGCTAAGTATAAGCATAATATCTTCGGCTATAGCTGCGCGTTTTTCGGATATCTATTGGCTAATAAGACTATTTTCTGAAAAGTCTACTGAGAGAAAGTTTTAATTATTAGAATAATATTTTGATGACTTCTTCTGGTAGTACTTATATATATAATTTGGGAGACTTGTCCGCTAAGCCTTTATCGGTGAATTCGAGGCTCTATTTATAGTAGTTATACGGTTTCTCCTCTCTTTTCTTTTAAAAGAACTTTCTCGTCTGCAAAGCCCGCGAGTCCTCTCTATAGCTTCTCCATTATATTACTGGACTTGATAAGCTGAATCTCTTCGTATTCCAGTGCATTTAGTGTTGGCCGCTGAAAAGTAGTGCTACGGATATTGTGTATAAAAACTGCCTAACATCAACTTTGCAATCACGATGCAGGGCATCAACTTTGTAGTTAAGAGTTCTGCAGCGCCTCGTAAACTGAGTCAATGATAGTTGCCTTTGTTTGCGCATAGCAAAGATCTCCTTAGCTGAACGCTTGCCAGGACCAATGTGCATATGTTTCTCGGTTGTTGGTGACAAAGTAGGCATACTAGCATATCGTTCACTGCACACTGCAAAGCTGCAACAGATGCATCGTCTTATATAGATCAAATATCTTTGCTATAACATAGCTGAGAAATAAATGATTCTATAATAAACGCTACTGGTTGGGACGCGCGCATCAATTAAGACCATGCCATAGAGTCAGGCGTGAATTAGACCTTGGCCAGGTTAAATTTCATACCGACCTGGGAGGTAAACACCTACCTACCTACCTAGGTAGGTGGCCTGGAAGCTGAAAATAGCGGCAGCGGTCGGTCAGAACGGTGAATTAAAACGCTCGGCAAATCTAATAAAGGCAAAAAAGATCTCTTTCGCCGGGAATTGAACCCGGGTCTCGAGCGTTAACAGAAGGAACCTCACGATACATCCTGATTGACAAGCTCGCATACTGACCACTATACTACGAAAGACCAGGCTGGTTCTCAACTTGGGAGTTGAGGTAGTTGTTGTGATTGTTGTAAAATTGTTTCAAAGCTACTCTATATAGTATAACCTGCTGCATTTATCATTTACCACCATCACCCCTAACGCCAAGCACATGTGATATAATTCTAGGGATGTATCTGACTCTTAGAAGCGAGTACGCTTCTTCTAGGGTTAAAGTCTAGGTAAAGCCCAAAGCGTATCAGCAAGGGTGAATGAAGCGTGCATACAAATCAACCGCCCGGTCGTATCTCAGAGATAAATATCCGTCGTCTTAAGTCGACTTCCGTGCTTAGGTTCAAAAGCCATAAGAAACTACGTGCACTGGGTTTAAGGCACTATAGTCTGCCTAGAAGAAGTCGGACTTCCTACTAGCTCTTTGTGAGATGCCAGAGTGCTCACCTACGAAATGCCTGTTCTTCGCCGTTGCGCAAAGAACAGCGGGCCAAACTTGACAAGTCATCAAAAGCGTGAGCCCTCCCCATTCTTCGTTATCTTTTCTGTTATTCTTCTCTCTTCTCATATTGTTTTTGCAACAATATATCGCAAGCTAACGCAGCAATCTGGCCTCGCCTTACCAAGGTTCTCATCATAATGTAGGCCACGACTCTCAGTTGCCGCGATGCCAGCATTGCCAATGGCGTAACCTATCCGATGTATTGAACATGAAGGTATAGATGAAGACGGCCCTATATTATGTAACATAATTCATAGTTTTACAGACTAGTTTATATGATAGTATCGCTCGGATCTCTCTGCTGCTGAGACGTAAGCAAAATACATCATCATTACCATTATTTTCTTCCTACTCTTTCTCCAGCCAGCAGTTGACTGTCAATTTGTTACTTTCTTCGCTCCCTCCTTCCAATCAATCCAATAATACCCAGCTTCTCTCTGACAATTCAATACATGCTAACTTTCCGCAAAAATTGCTCCGCTAAATCTCTAATAGCAGCCCATTGACTATCACGATCTCTAACTCCAATGATTTCACACACCTCAAGTGTGAAGGGTTTTCCATACCCAGGTATAGCCAGATCTCTATGTATTCATCCTTTCAAAAACGGTCCTGATCCTTTCTGAGTCCATAACCAACTTGTCTTCTTTGAACATTATCGCTCGCCGGTCATTGTTTTCCTCGGACTGCCAGAAACCAGTGCGAATACATTCCAATGCCATGGCAGCGAGGCCCGCAGCAATGGCCGTAGCCACGGGTGGCCCCTAGTGAATATCACCCAGCTCTCTCTTAGGGTACCACGAAGAGGTGAAAAAGGGAGGTAAACTGGACCCTGCTCTATCTGGGTTATCGGCGGTTGGCGCGGACGCCGAAGTGTCTCTTGAGACAAGCACTGGATGGGATATTAGTGACCAGACCACGATCACAGGTGGCAAGCACTACGGGCAGGGTATTGATTGTGGGGACCCTACGGCATGTGGATGGACGCTGCGTGAAAATGAAAAGCCGAGAGACGGGTCTTCCGTAATCGTTCACCGTACCTGTGCTCATCAAGTGCCACGACCTGAAGCACTTCAACGCGATCGTCACCTTGAAAGTAGAAATAAATAAGCGGGCCACCATAGACTGGATATTTAATAAGATCAAAGTCGACGATCCCGTGCTTTTCAACCCGGCAATTCGTCAGCTGGCCAAGACACCAGAGGAAACAGGGCAGCGGAGCAGTCAGGAGGTCGGCGGCAAAGGAGGCCTTATCAAGTCCAAATCAAACAAGTTCTCAGAGAGTGAGCTTGGAGAGTGGGAGACGATGATGAATGAGCTCACGCATGTCTTCTTCCAAACGGTCTATCAAGGAGCTAACAGAAGGGTATGAAGTACTTGCTGATTGTTCAGTCAATGGAGAAAGTCAGGGGTTTGCCAGGCTTTCCAATAACTAGCATCATGGTAATTCCTATCCTGGCTTATTGCCCTTTGACAACGCCATAGAAACACTCTCTCCCTGGGACCGACCTAAGCATGCTCCCTCCTCTCTTCCGATCCGCCCAGATCATCACTCGACTTCTTCTCCGACACACCGCTGCCAGGCACCGCATCACCACCACTACTGCCTCCAAAACCAGGCATGCCCGCGCCAGCACCGCCGCCCGCAACACCCGAATGCCGCCTGTGCGCATACTCCGTATCGTCGTAGTTGATGAGCGCATTGCCGTGCTTGTCGTACCGCCGGGGCTTGTGCTTGGCAATCTGGACGACGGTGAAAGCGCCTTTGGCGCCGTGGGCATCTTGGAAGATCTCGTCCATCTGGGAACAGTCCTCGTTAGTATAACGGTGCTAAAAGAGAAGGAAAGATGTGTGAAACATCGGGTTACTTACCTCTTCTAGTGATCGATATGCCGTTTCGGGGAAAAAGAAGTAGACGCATGGGACCATGAACGCGTTGATGACCGCAAAGACGATATACGTCCGGTATCCAATGTTGGCAAAAGCAGGCGGAGTGACCATAACGACCAGGAACTGTCATGGTGGACAAAAACTTGGGTCAGCTTGGGCTTCTCGATCGTCTTCTTCACACACAAAAAAGAAACTCACGTTAAAGATCCAATTTGCCGTCGTCGAAATCGCATTTGCCGGCGCCCGAATGGCCAACGGCGTAATCTCAGCCGGATACAGCCACGTCATGCCAAGCCAGCCAATGGCAAAGAAGGAGTTGAAGACAAAGAGGAATATGGCGGCCGTGATACCCGCGCCTTTGCTGGTATCTGAGTACCTGCTGGTGGCGGCAAGGACAGCCATCGACAGCGACTGGCCGACGGCGCCAAATAGCATGAGCTTGCGGCGGCCAAACTTCTCAATTGTAAAGATGGCAATCCACGAGGCGAGAAAATACTCGGTGCCGTTGAGTGCAGCAAGGAGACGACTCAGGAAGTTGGAGAGGCCGATGCGGACAAAGATCGTGGCGGCGTCTTTGCACCATTTGACATGAGTATTTGCATAAAGGATGAATAACCTTGGGAATCGCCTTGTTTGGCTTCACTCACAGTAAGTAATAATGTTGATGCCTGAAATCTGCTGAAACATTTGATTGACATAGCCCAGAATCGTACGGTGCAGGTTCCGGTTCTCATTTCTCTTGAAACAGTCGGAGAACGAACCCGAGGCCATCTCGAGTGCTGCATCCTTGACGGCATGGAAATCATTCTGGACCTTGGGATGGTCCTCGGGCAGGTCCTCGAGCGCAGCGAGCACAGTAAGTGCTTCGTCCTCGCGGCCTTTGAGAATGAGCCAGCGAGGCGACTCGGGTAAGCCTGGGATACCGACAGCAACAAACAGGGCCAGGACAATTTGGAAGGCAATGGGGAATCGCCAGGCAATGCTCGATGGCTCCAGGAAAGAGAAGCCCAGGTCGACCCAGTAGCTGAGCATGACGCCAAAGACGATCAGAGAGCCCTCGATCATGACCATTTGGCCGCGTTTATGCGGTTTCGAGGTTTCGGATTGCCACGTTGGGACGGTAGATGTGTTCATTCCTAAGGGAAAGCTGTTCATTAGCTGAATTATTCCAAGGCACTCATTTTGACGCTCTCCCTCACTCGTTCACTCTTCCACAGATCAATAAAAACTGGGAGTGAACAGAGATTATAGGTCACTAACCATTGCCAAATCCGGTAATCCAACGGGACACAATCAATTGGGGCAGCGAGAACGAGGAGCACTGGATGGCGGCACCAATAATCATGATGATGGAGCCCACCAAGATGGTCTTCTTACGGCCAAGCAGGTTGCCTAGCCAGATTGTGGCGACTGCACCAAAGAAACAACCAAGCGTGTATGCTCCAACAGTGATTCCCTGGATATTGGATGCTTGAGAAGCCGTGTAGCCTGGTGGCGGATTGGCTGTGTCGAGCTGGGGAAAATATTGCAAGAAAGAGGGCAGAGTCAAGAGCCCGCCCATGACACCCTGAGAAAGCTGTGTCAATACTCGTACGACTCGTAAAGTGAAACTGGAAACTTCGAGGGACTCACTTGATCATAGTCAAAGAGGGCGAAATCCGTGCCTGCGATGACTGCAATGGCAATGTTGAGCGAGGTGCCTCGCAGGCCGTAGAATTTTGATTTCTTCATCTTGTCGGGTCCGCCACTTGTTTGATATATTCGAGTTTATTAGTCGATGATTTGGTGACTTCGCAACGTCAACGCGAGACTGCTGCTACTCAGAGCCCAAGCATATGATAACTGTGATGCCAGAAGAAATGAACAAACCTCGAAACAAGCCCCCCGTGGCACCCAGGGCTTCCTCAAGTCTCACATCTCTCGAGTCTTTATACTTTTTGCCGATTCTGCCTGGACAGCCTTGGTACCAGCCGTCTCCCTACATAATACACGGCATATGAACTGCAATGACACCCAGACTGGAACTTTTGTGCGAGTGTGTACACAGTACAGCCTCTCCGGGTCTCCACTCATTCCCATTGGGCCCAAACAACCGAGTCAGAGAAAACCTTTCGCTACCCCAGCCTTTCCCTCTTCTTCTGCTTCTTCCCCAGGCTCTACCCCGCAAGTGAAGTGCCGATCCCCCGGGTTTCATTTATGGGCGTACGATGCCTGACGCGGCTTGCTCAAAAGGGAAACCCGCCGTGCTCTTCTGCAGGGTCAGCCTGTCTTGAAAGGCGGAACCGTGGAGGGACAGACCGGACGCCCACCCACGCTGACCTTTCTGACGTCACGTCACAATGACTGGGAATTGCCAACTTGTCATGGGGAGTTTTCGATGCATATTTCCAAGGCTCGGCGTGGGGCGTCGTGGGGAGTCTTGGGAAATTATATGGCGCATGTTACCCACTTTGCTCCGTCTAATGCCATGGCACTGGCTGACTCTTGGGCGCCAGGATACAGGCTTGATGAGATGAGAGCACTGTACTATGTAACAGGACGACAGGACTTTTGTCTTGAATGCCAAAAAGTCCCCGGTTTGTGTGACAGCAACAACGCGGGCGATGGTGGCGATGCTTTTGACATAAGCAGCTAATATGAATTAGGCTTTGGATGCCGCCACATGAGCACAACGTTGGGCTTGTCTCAAGGGATTCAGTCACAAGAGGCACAGCCTCGACCAGAAGCTATGTACTATGCCTGAGCCCGATTGTGAGAACCTAGCGAGTGATATTGTCAGATGTTCTAACCGAGTAATTGCGGGAGCATATCAGCTTGGAAGTGAATATAGTATTGAGAACATGCTTTGGTTTATATTTTCCATCCACAACAGATAGCAGCCCAATGTAGGAAGTATGCTAAGCCCTGTTCTTGAGAATCTCACTCTGATAGATACATTTCGCTGAAACAAATGAAGTGTCCGTATACAATGACCTTTTCTTGGTGGGTACAGAAAGCTGCACGACTCATCGTGAAGAGATCACTGGTAGTAAACCACGGTCAAGTATCAATACATAATCGAATCAATAAATTGGCGCCAATGACTGACAACTTGGTAGACCTTGCTTCCCACTCTAACATGTTCTTCGAGACTGTTGTTGTTTTTTTCTGCCTGGTCCGTACCACCAAGACGAATAAACAAGTAACACTCCCACTGCAGTATCAAGCTCAACATCTATTTCCGCGACGGACGCCTATATGTCTACGGCACCAGGCCTTTCCATCACCAGGCCTTGCCCGGGTGAAAGTATCGCCGTGGCGCTGCCGGAGAGTCCATATATGCTTCTCTCTATGAATGGGTTTAGGATGACAAAGTGGGCTCATGTTGATGTTATCGATCCCATATCGACTCAAACGAAGGACGAGCAGCTTTTCCACGATATCCGTATGAAATCCAGAAAATTGCGGGAAGAAAACGGTCTACGGGCTGTGTCCACAGGATACACATGATCAAGAACTAGGCGTGCCTTTCCTTCATGTCTTGGTGGAGCCTGGTGACCATCTGCATAATTACTGGACTATGCACGTGCCCAAGAAGCTTAAAGAAGAGCTCAAATACAAGAAGTATGGGCTAGAAGCGGTAATCGGCTGGGGCCTCCATAATCAAGAATGCGCGAACTGGTCTGTAGTCATTTTCTCTTTATTATAATGAGCGTTACTCATTCTGAGATATACTCCATCTCTTGGGGAGACGTATCGAGCGGCTTTACGATCGGATCTCTCGCCGTTGCAGTGACACAACTGAAGTAGTCACGCTGATGAATGCTGTCATTACAGCTTCGTTCTCGGTCTAGACTCGAGCTTTTCATGTATTTAATCAATCAGTCCTCTTTTCAATCAAACTGTTGAAAACGAAGAGACCGGTAGCTCTTTTATGCAAATTCCCAAAGCATAGATTGATGGAAATGATGTGTTTTGAGCTGTCTGTGCTCGCTAAAGAGGCGCAAAAGACAAACAGATGAGATATGTACGGCAACAACCCTTTTGCTTCCACGCAACCGTGATGCTTATAACGATGAAAGTATCTCTCGTTACCTTCGCTTGTGGGGTGCTAAGGAGCGGTAGTGATACATTTCAGGACACATCTGAATATATAGATGTCGGCGATACAAAGACTGTACATGTACACGCCACAACATCATTTTTTCACCTTTTTGAGAGTTGGTTTTTATGGTTTGTAAACAGGTGTTCCTGCTGGACTCTTATCTACATGCTTAAGCAAGCGTTCGCCGAAACTAGGTACCTGAGAATGACCAGAGACATCATACCCAAGTATTATAATTTATATCTTCTTTGTATACCTTCAAGTCCATCTGGGCAAACCTCGTCTCACCACGCACTGTACACATCCTGCTCATCATACAACTCGTCCATATCTATCTCATGTATCACCACACCGCCAGCTTGACCACGGCCCCCTTCCCCCTCTTCCTCCTCAGCATCGCAAGCAGGCACAGGCTGATAGCGCTGCCGTCGCCACTTCAGCACATGTTTTGCCCGCCTCCCCCGAGCAAAGTGCGGCATCTCCTTTGCCAACGACACCAACGTGAGGCTAGCCACGACGCTCGCCACGCCCGCCACGGTCCAAAAGTTCATGCTGACATGCCAGAGGATGCGGTCCAGCGCCAGGGCCCAGAGGACTTGTGAGTAAATCATGATGGTGGCCACTGGTGAAGCGTCGCTCGACACTCCGGCGGTGAGGAGGAATTCCTGGGGGGAAAAAGGTTCAGTCAGCGGTCGATCAGTTGATAAACATCATGGACTTAGCAAGTAAGTGCTTTTGTTCCTGGAACTTACAGTTAGCCCCCCGAATATACCAATGATGATCATGTATCCCCAGGCTCTGGCACTCGTCGGCCAGCTGAGCTGCTGGACAGTCACCAAGACTGCGGCAGCCAGCACAACCACCCATGCGAAGTAATTCACCATGGTAAGCGGATGAGCACGCGATCCCATGCGTCGCATTGTGGTGAGGGCGATCTGGAAAAAGTACAAGACGCATTAGCAAGTTTGAAGTGGGATTCGGGTTTATCATGTCCTTCAAAGCGATCTTCTTCTCATTCTTGTCTCTCTTTCTATACAGAAACTTACCGTCGTACCAAAAACACCCACCACGCCCCAAGCCAGCCCCTTGATCTTCACATTGGTGTCGTGATGGCTCGGAACAACGGCGAGTGAGTCCCCCGACGTGAGGATATTGTCCGGCTGGACGACCATGACCACGCCCGCCAGCGCCACAGCCGCACCCGCTCGATCCACAAAGGAAAATGTGCCGTGATCCATGTACTTGGAGATAATCATGGCGCCCATCGGAGCGAGGAAGTTGAGCGCCGTTGCTTGCGATAAGGTGAGGTATCGAATTGAGTCTATGCTCGTTGCATTTTAGTGAACCAGTTGAGGCCAAAGAAACTTCAGTCTTACACAATTTGGCGGTAACCCCCCAAGAAAGGAGAAAGAAAGAAAATAGAAAACTTACAATACATCCCACCAGCCCCCAACACACCTCCAAATGCCCTCAGCAGCAGAATATGACGAACATCGGCATGTCCCAGAGGGAAATCCGGCACGCGTCTTGCCCAAAGGTACGCCGAGCACGCCACGCCGGTAATCACCATGCGCACAAGCAGGATCTGGAAGGGGTCGACGGCACCATTGGCATTGCTTGATGGTGTTGCTGTTGTCGTCTCGAGCGATTTGACGACACCGTGTACGATGGCTGCCGAAACCTGCGAGGCGAGGACGATCAAAGATGGCTTGTGTCTGGTGAGAAAGGATACTTGATCGTGTGTGCCCATCTTGTTTATTCCTTTTTTTTTTCTCGACTACAGAAAACCTTGAAACTCCCTCTGATCGATAATCGGGTCCCAAAGAGATGGGGCAGAAGCTGCTATTGTCAAATCGTGGAACTCTCACACCCTAGGCTGGTCCGTCCAAGAAATGAAGAGTCTCCTTCGCCCGTATTGAAGAACTAAAAGCTGGTGGACGTGTCGAGGCTTATTAACGGCAAGATATGGCGGGGCGGAGTTATCAGACATTTCCTTTATAAAGAGCGAAAAGGTCAATGCGGGCTTGTACGATAGGGTGATTGTGCAATGAAATCTCACTTGCATCGGTGCATTCGAGCTGCAAATGTTGGCCACAAAAAATAAACCAATAGAGCAGGAGAAGCGGAGAGCGGGCTAGGCAGTCTATTCAGACCCGAATGCATGCTTATCTTTGTTATGGGGGGGCGGCGAGCAGCGTCAGAAGAACATACGTTCTTTACGCAAAGTCCAATCGTCAGCGCACAGCGCTAGGCTGTGAAAGGGAAAGGCAAAGAAAGGGCCCCTGTTATCGAAAGTCCTTTTGGGTTACAACCGAGCTGCAGAATGTGTCTGGGGTTTCATAGCCACGGTCAAGGCGGTTACGAGACGAGACGAGGCGAGACGGTTGGCGCAAGAGAAGGGACAAATACTCGTACTCGCCAGTGCAACTTGTGCTGCGTCTCGAGTGCTGAGTGTGGTGGAACATGTCTTACGATCAGAAGTCCATCAATGAGCCCTTGATGTTCGAGAATGACGGGCCGAACCGAGACAGTAAGATTCAGGATGACTCGGTGTTATTCGCACGAGGCTTGGCTCCCACCAACAATACAATGTCGAGATGGCGAAGCATAAATCCACCGAGTAACACGAAATCAAGAGTCATTGATCGAGTGTAAATCGTGATCAGTTCTCGAGTTTGATACTATGTATACTGATTTAATACTGCTCACTTTTGATTGGCTTTCTGAGCCCGAATACACTCACCAAAGCGAATTCTGACTGGCCGGGGCATGTATTACTATGATATATGCACCTAATCAAATGAGACGGATGGAACATCGTGAAGGAGCACAGAACTCGAAGTTAGGAATACAATGCCCCATAGCACCCTTTGTACCGATACTATGTAGCTTGATGATAAAATAACGTGTGGATCACCAGTCAAAGTGTTAAAAAGCGGATACGTGGAGTAATTATATGCAAGCTCACCTCAGTACAATCTCAGTCAACCCGTCATAACAATCCTCGATTCGAACATCCATCCTTTCTGATGGAAAGTTCAC
Organism: Coniella vitis; assembly: GCA_011317545.1. Classification (NCBI taxonomy): domain Eukaryota; kingdom Fungi; phylum Ascomycota; class Sordariomycetes; order Diaporthales; family Schizoparmaceae; genus Coniella; species Coniella vitis. Next base: position 1,850,158 of record WUJK01000004.1, on the reverse strand, counting down.
TGCCAGAAGCGCATATCGTCGATACGTCTCTTCCTCCTTCTCGTCAGGCGTCTTGTGCACCAACAACCCTGTATAAGAGCATACAACAGAACTTTTCCGCTTCAGCGCACCGACAAGCAGCCACGTCACCACAATGCTCTCGGCAGCTTTCTCTGAACTCGATATTTGGGTTTGGGACGGGCAGATATCATCCACCTGTAGCTGCTTATCCTGAAACCACCACGCGCTCCCCTCAAGGATCCATTTCCTGCCCGTCCCGTTGTTGTCCTTGTCCTTATACTTGTGCTTGTTCTTGTCCGTAATGGCAATGGTCACGGCATTTTCGGGCCCTGTGGTTCGCGTGCATTCAACTCGAAGCAAAGGCGCGCGCAGATAAAGTGCGCCAGCGTCGGTTTTGTCGTCTGCGTGGTCCAGGCCGAGATGGCCAGGGTGCGTTGGGAATTGCCGCGGCCGTCGCGGGTGGTCATCGCGAATAAAGACGGCCGATCCATGGATAGAGATGAATCCGACGGGACAGTTTGAGGCCCAGCACCAGGAAGGGAAGAGAGGTTTCTCCATCCTCTCCTCGCTCACTTTACTATCTGCATGCTCACTTCGCATGTCCACGGGCGGCGGCGGCTGCTTCTGGCCGTAAGTATACCACATGAGGCCCTGCGCCAGATGCGGCCGAAACAACCCATAGCTATATTCCACGGCCAACCGTTGCACCAACTGCGCAGCCAGTCCCTGGATGGCATACATGCGGTCGCTCTCAAATGTTAGTTTTTTCCGAGAGAAATTCTGGAGGAGCTTATACCAGCCGTCGTAGGAGATGGCGTTCTCCTTGGGAAGGGCAAGGATATCGCGCGGGCTGAAGGATGAGGGGTCGCCGGTCCATTTTCCGACCTGGCCTTCGATGAAAATAGAGGAGCGACATTGGAGGAAGAGGCCGTGCTGTGTCCAATGGAGTATGCGGCGGGAGAGCATGAGTTCCTGGAGGTACCAGCCGCGGCTCATCAGAGGGCTGTTGTTGAGGACATAACTGAGCTTGGAAGAGGATTCCGTGGCCAGCATGATCACGGATTCTGGACCTTTCTCAACCTTGTTGTTCTCATCGTCGCCATGACTGTTTGGGGAACTGGATGAAAGCTGGATGGCGACTGGTTGGATAGGGTATCTCCCCAGGACACGTTTGGTGAGAAAGCCCTGTGCGCTGTCACTTGCAAGCGATGCCGCGATGCAGCACTCTGCATTGGTGTAGTAGTCTCCCATCTTGGTTGCCTCTGTTGCAAAGTCTCCAGCGTGGTCATCTGTGGCCTGGATGATACACATTGCATCGATCCATAGGTACTGAAAGCCCAGCCTTCTCGTCACGGTGATGGCGTCTTGTAAAGTTGGGGGCAGACCCGCCACGGAAAAGCCCCGTGAGCGTTCCTCGACATTGTGCATCGTTGTCATGGCGCTTGCGTTGCCTTTGCCCCAGCAGTAGCTTAAGATCAAATAAGGACTGTCTATGCTCATCTCGCTGTTGCTGGTTGTGATGACTTTGATGGAGTCGGTCTCAGATGTGCCTACGTCCACCAGCCGTGTGGGCAGGATCCTTACACCGTCTGATGGGCCGCACTTATCGTGGTCTTCGTGTTGCTCGCGGCAGCGTTTCATCCAAGGCTGTATGGTGTCTTTGATCAAGTCGTCCAGCTCGTCTGGCATCCTATCGGGAGCGAAACCTACGAGTACCGAAATTCTATAAGCATAAATCAGATCTCCAAACACAAGTCGAGGGAGTCGAGACTGACATTTTATATGCCGAGGCTCAACATCCTTCAACGACTTGGTCATCTCTCCGTCAATAACAGGAAACCGCATAAACCTCTCGTCTTTCACGGCTGCCGCTTCGTCTCTCAAATGGACACAGAGACCCATACCGAACGACCCATCTAGTCGAAGATCGCTCGTGAGACTCAACCCTTTTTCGAGGTATTCTGTAACCGTCTGTCTTGAAATCTTGCTGTGGCAGACGAGAGCAGACCACAGGAACTGGCACAAGATACAGCCCTCGTCGGCTGATTCTTGGAGTTTGCGAAACGTCGGATGGGGCGGAGTGATTGGACATTTCTCTCCCTCTTTATCCGGGAAGGGAACCGCAGGCCATTTGAAGGCTTTACAGCCGGCGCATAATGGTGCGTTTGGGGGATGTAGAATGGTGACGTCCGTCATTTCGGATGGATGCGGGCCTTTTTTTCAAGAATTATGGGGGCTAACTCATCGAATTATGCAGATGCCTCGGCGAAGCTTTTTCGAGGAAGACTTTGCATAAGATCAAAGTATATGTGCACAATGGACTTCTTTTCATGGCCTTCATTCGTATACAGGGTATCTGCGGCTGGAGCTCTATGCCTGGGATTGGTCTGACTGTGGGGAAATCGAGCTGACGTGTTCGTTGCTATTGGCTGACTGAAAAAAAAAAAAAAAGATCAGCGTTCAAAAGGCATCTCTTGACCTCTAATTTGGATTCTATCTGGTCCATAGTTTGAGGCTGCCTTATGAAATATACAAGTAGAAAGCTATTACCACTTCGCTACGAGGACAAAAGAAGTACTCCTTCTTGTATAGTACACAGGGTTGCTTAATGTCCTTGACATAATATAATCTCCTCTATCGATGATGCAGACATCACTTGCATGCTCCTCTCCACCAATGCCACCGTATCTACGACGTCTCAACCACAAAATCCATCAGTCCCACATCTGGCCCAGGCCACTTCTCCCTCGCCCAGCCCACCCACAACCCCAGCGCCACCAACAGCACAAACCCCATAATGGGCCCGCAGTAATTCATGTTGGTCCCGGTGACGGGGAGCGTCGACGGAAAGGGCAGCCAGAGGACCATGTATATCGTGTAGACGAGCGCAAAGATGTTGATGGGGCCTCCCCAGCGGCCCCAGTTCCATTCGCCTGGGGTGAACGTCGATCGACGGCTGTAGCGTGCGTAAATCATGCCTTTTGTGGGTGTTTTTTCCCCCGAGTACAAGTCAGTATCCGGCCTGTTCTCTCTTGAAACGTAGAGAGAGAGAGACAAAGAAGCACAGAGGATGAATGGCTTAGAAGGGAGCAAGATGGTGTAGAAACTTACTGCTGATGGCAATGATATAGCTGATATACAGCGCTAGACATGTCAAAGCAATGACAGCTTCAAAGGCAATGTAGCTGGCTGAGCCAATATTCAAAAGACTCAGTAGACAGACCACCACGACCGTCAGTACGATGCTGCGAGTCGGCACTCGATGGATGGGATCGATCTGGCAGAGATATTGCGTCGTCAGCCTGGATGCACCGGTAGCAAGTAGAGTAACGACAACTCGGCCCCTTCATCTCCTCTTGCGCTCTCATATCGAAGCTTTTGGTGGCTTGGATCTTGAAAGCTCCAAACTGACATGTGCAAAATACTTTGGCAAGCCCCCATCCCGCGCCCAAGCCCACGTCAGCCGCGACACAGACGCAACAAAAGCCGTCGTCACGCCGAACCCCATCGCCACCATGCAACTAATCAGGACCGTCGTGGCCGCCGTGGACCCCGTGGCGTGCAACAGGACCTCCATGATGGGCATCGCTGCGCTGAGCGTGTCGTCGATGGAGCCCATCGACGAGAGGACCGCGACGACCATGACGAAGCACATGATGCCGTTCAGAAAGACGGACCAGAACATGGCGCGCGGGACAGACATTTTGGCTGTTTTGGTTTCCTCCGCCATGTGTATGGAGCCTTCGAAGCCTGTTTTTGTGGCAGGTTTTTGCTTGTCGGTTAGTTCTCGGGGGTGACTTTGACTCTCGAGTGTTAACCATGTCATGGGTTGTATCAAAAGACTCACCCGTAAAGCACCATACAGCAGTAATCATGCCGATATTCCACGAGACAAACGGCCTCTCTTCCCACCCAGACGAGATATTCTGTTCCAAAAAGATGAACTCGGCCCCATTGTGCGATCCCATCGAGACAAGCACCACCACAAACACCAGCCACACCACGACATGCAAGACCCCAATCACCGTTTCCACAAGCGGGATCCACTGGATGCAATACATGTTGAAGCCCATCGTCACCAGCGAAAGCGCAATGATCATGAGCGATAACTGCCACCCTTGCGGCGCGTAGGCAGGGTTGTTGAGCACGACAATCGACTGGAGCAGCAACATGCAGACGTAGGTCACCGAGGCCAGCCCCGCCACGTAGCCGAACCACGTCGCCCACCCTTGGATCCAGGTTGCGAACCTGCGGATGCGTCTGGGCGCGAGATGCCAAGTCCAGTGGTACTGTGCGCCGGCCAGGGGTAATATGGAGGCGAGCTCGCCGAGGGAGGCGGCCTGGGCCATGACGCCTGTGAAGACGATGACAACGCTGAAGAGCATGGTGTTGGGCCCGCCGTTGTAGAGGGAGGAGAACATGTTGCCGACCATGCCTTCCCAGATGGACATGAAGGTTAGGGAGTAGGCGAAGAGCTGGAGGGTGGAAAAAAGACGTCGTGGCCGGGTTGGGCTGGCGGTGACGCCCTCAAGAGAAGGAGAGGAATCGTCTGCGGATGGGAGTTCCTGGGGAAAGGGTTTGGTCGGGGAATCCATATTCTATGGTTGAATTAGGGGCCTTGGATTCAGTCGAGAAATTGTGAAGAGTTCTGATTCCCTGGCGGCTCCTGGACGGCTTGATGTATGCCTGTTGTGGTTGTGAATGGGTTTACGAGGGTGAGAGGAAGGATTTAAGTGGACATAGACAGGTACTGGCTATTTGATCCACACCATCACCATTCCATCGCATTCTGAACTATACTACAACGAGACATTCGTGACCGCTAAGCGATACTGTTCATGGTGATCCTGAGCGTTCAGAGTGCTAGAGTGAGGGGAACCGGGCACACTTCTCTGTCCTTGCCACTAGATGCTGCAAGAGACCCAAAAGGAACGTCAGCTCGGAGCATCCCCGGTCGAACTGTGTAAGTTAATGGAGGCTTCCAGGCTTGGGTGGCGGGCATAGGGGCTATCATGCTCCGAGGATCTCGTGGAAAGAGTTGCAAAATATTTCCTTAACTTGACACTGGGTTGTCGTTTCTATTCTCCTTGAGGGATTGGAAATGGTGGTCGACATGCAGAGATGCTAAGCACCCACAAATATCTCACCACAGATATTACTACCTTGAATATCAAAGGGGCAGATAACCATCCAATAGATGCGACGGTCATTCGGAGATCAGTACTTGACTGGGTATGTGCGCATCAGATCGATGAGATGGTGTATGTAAAGTAAGCGGCCCAATCACTGGACTTTTTGGCACTCGATGCAGCATACAAAGTGAGTACTCGGTGACCTACTCGATCGAAATATATGTAAATGAATACATTATATATACCATTAGTACTATCTTTTTTCTTTCCTTTTCACTGTGTATAATGTGTGTTATTGATTCAGTCCAAGGTTGTAAGAATGCTATGCAAAATTTCAACTTTACATGAGTACAACACTGTCTTCCAGTAGAACAATTGTGACGGAGCAAGGCCTTCAAGTAGATCAGTACTTACTTGATGCTGTCATAAGTTTGAGTGACGACGATCCAGGATATCAATAAGAGGCTGTGCTAGTGCATCACATGGGATGACACTTTACAAGGTTATTATATTGAAACGAATATAGAGATTTATAATTACTTTATCTTAGACGCGTCCGTAGACGTATCTGCTAGCTATATATATATATAGGTCCTAGACCTACGTAACTTATAACTAATCGTAAGGGTAACTAACTAGCTACCCTATTATAGCTATAATATAATCTCGGGTAAATAAAAAATAGTAACGTCCCCGTTACCTAGATTAACTATATAAGCGAACTCTATATAAATATAATTAACGCTATAGGAATCTATCCTTTTCCTTATTTACGTTTATTCTCGTTAAGTAAGCCCTTTTTATACTCTACGATTCGTTCTTTATAATATTCTAACTCTTTTAATCCGAGCTATTCGTCGTCCTTTATAATATAGCCTCGCTACCTTATAAGGTATTAAATAATATTATTCTTTTTTCGACGACGATTAATACGCTTATCTAATATCCGTTTAACTTCCTATTTAGGGCTATTATCGTAGTCGACTAGCGGGGGCAGCGGTAGTATTCGTTAAAAGGGATCTTTATTAATATTAAGATAAGGCAATAAGTATTTAATATTAATAACGAGGTATATATACGATAAAGCGGGGAAATTAAGTTTATATACTAGCGGACTAATCTTTTTAATAATATTATATAGGCCTAGATAAGGTAGTAATAATTTAGATTACTTTAATAATAGCTTATATATAATACCCGTTTTTAATTATATATAGTCTCTAATAATAAACTCGACGGCCTAATAACGGTTATCGTAATAGCGCTTTACCTCGGTAATAATAATATCTATTATTAGCTAGGCGTTATAGCGGAGGTATTAATAGAGAAAACGGATTATTACTTAGTTATAGGATAATAGTTTAGTTAATACGTTTATTAGAGTATATAGCTTAAATCTAAATAAAAACTCGTATAAAGATATATTAATAGCGCGAGATAAAGCGTTATTTAAATTCTATTAGAGGGCCGGTAAGATATTAATCTATAGTTCGTACGGGTAGGCGGCGATATAATAACGGATAGCTAGCTCGACTATCTAATTCTTTTATTTTAACTACCTATCTACCTACGGATAGTATATTATTATTATTAATAGCTTTATATTAAATAAACTCTATAAGCTATACTAGAAGGCTAACTAGAACTTTATATCTCGGTCCGATATAATAGTATATAGGTAGCCCTAATGGGATAATAATAATTATTACGCTAGAACGGTAGCCTAATCTTTTATAGTATAGGTAGTATATCTAGGAATAAGTAACGTATATTTAAAAGTCTTATATATAATCGGTATTAGAGTATTATAATTATTAAAGCTAGATAATTACTAAAGCGTAGTAGTAGACGAGATACTTAGCAGGGTAATAATAAAATTAAGGTAAATCGTATATATAGGTTTTTATAGCGCTTATATAAGTATTAATTATCCTAACGGCTTTTAATTATTTATTTTTATCTTGCTATAGCGTAGATAATAGCGTATATAGTATAAACGGGCATCGAGAGAGCGTTCGTAGTCTCGATCTTAATTTCTATTATTAACTAACTTAAGGAGAGAAGTAAGGGTAGTATCTATATAGCGGCGCGAGAGCTGCTCTTAAGTAGCTCTTACGTTTAAAATCCACCTATAGATAGAGTTTTCTATAGGTCTACCGTCGATACGGGTCCTATTACCGATAGTCTTTTATACGGCTTATAAGCTGCTCGGAAGACGCTCTTATTTAGCGCTTATATAATACTAATCTCTAAACGAGAAGGAAATATACTAACTAAGGCTTTATACCTTAGTATACCGAAATCGTATATTTACCTGTAGGCTTATAATATTACCCCCCCGTTTAGGCCGAATACCCTCTTATAAAGCTATATATAGTATAATAGCTACCTAAAAAGTATAATAATATAATACTATTATACCCGCCTACCCTATTAAAGGAGCCTTATTCTTATACTTAGCGAATATAAAAGGAGTTTTTCGTTTATAAAGCTCCCTTTAACCTAGCTCTCGGCGAATCTATAAGTTCTACCGCTTATTATTCGTTAATAGAATAATAGTAACGCCCTTAACTTAGTAAGCGGTTATAGATATAATATCTTTACTCTTAAAGCCTCGAAAAAGTATAAATACCCCCTTAACCCCTATTCTAAGGGTTATTCCTTCCTCTTAATTAAATTAGAGCTTTTACGAATTATATAAAACTAACCCTTATAATAATAAGGTAAATATCGCGCCTTCCTTATTCGTCCTCTACTTATACTTAGCTCTATTAATAATATAAATATCGTTACTCGCTCTAAGTAAGCTAGTATAACTCCTATTATTATACCTATCGCTATTACCCCCGCTATTATTATAAGCTCTATAGCTACTCCTATAATAGTAGTATTTATAGCTATAGCTATAGCTATTCCTATTACGCTTATTATTACTCCTACCGCTATTATCCTTACCCCTACCGCTATTTAGCTCGATAAGGCTATTAATAAGCTTATTTAAAGTATTATTACTATTAACCCGTAGCTTTAACCTTATATTACCCTCCCCGAGGGTATTAGGGATAAATAATACCTACCTTATATTATAAGGGCTTCTAAGAACCCCCTTTCCCTTTACCTTTATAGTATTAGTAAATAGCGCTTCCTCTATTTCTTTATAGCTTACTAACTATTATAACCGGTACCTATTATTTCCCCTATAGGATAAATAAAAAGGGTAAGAACTCTAGCTATTCCTATACCCCCCTTTATTAAACCGACGAGATATATACCGCTATTATTATTATAGTTAATTATTCCCTTACCTATAATACTTCTAACCCTAATATATACTATTCCTTCCCTATTTACGCTTTCTTATACTTATATATTCTAGATATTCTCCGCCCTTAAGCCCTTACCGTTCTCACTATATATTATACCTATAATTACCTACCTAAGTTAGGTAAAACTTAAGCTAACTATAATAAGGTTTAATTATTAAATAATAAGTATACCTATAATATATATACCTATTACTCCTTCCCTATTTATATCTTATTAACTTTATACTAATATTATAGCCGTAAGCTTATATATTATTAAGTAATAGCGCTAGAGGATATTACCGACCTATTAGTAAAGCTTATAAAGGGGGGTAATAAGGGTAAGAGCTTAATTAATATTAAAGCGAAGTATAGCGTTAATAATAACCCTTATTCTAATAAACCTAAGGAGAATAATTCTAATAATAAGGAGGAGGTAAGTAAGGATAAGTAAGTAGCTATATTAGCGTATATTTTATATATAGTTTTCTTTTTATCTATAATATTTAATTTCCCCGCTCTTTTTTTCTATAATTATAGGCTATTATAACTTATAATACTATTATAATATTACTCGAACTCCTTAAGAGTAATTATATCTTTAAATTCGGATAATAGCTATTAGTTTAGCTAATCCTATCCGACCTATTTAACTAGGATTTTATATTATAGCGTTTCGTCCGTTTTCGTATAGCCTTTATACGGCTTATTATATACTTTAATAATACTTTCTACCTAATACTTAGGTTCCTTTCCCTCTTTAATTATAATAGGGTTAAACCGATATTCTCTTTATACCTATAATAGAAATAGGTCTTATATAGCTCGAATTAGGAGATCTATATAGAAATAAGGGTAAATACCCGGCGGGATATCTAATTCTATTATATAAGGGCTAATAATATATATTACGGTATACTTCTCGTATAGCTAAGCTAACTTCTTTAAAGGGCGGTTAGTAATAATATTTCGTAAAGAGAGCTAAACCTTATCGCCCTTAATAAGCCGCTCTATAACTACTTATAATTTATTTATAGATTCTTCTATTTATTACTATATAACTATTATTATAGCTTAAGCGAAAATAGTTATATTTTTAAGCTATTAAACGAAGTTCTTAGCCTAAACTCTAAGCGCTTATACTAATAATATATTACGCTTTACTTATTCGATTAGATCTATATAATAGCCGTATAGGATAAAAAATAGGCTAAAGCTAATTATATTAATATCCCTATTATTAATAGCTAGTTAAGCGCTAAATAGGAGTATAAGCTAATCTAATTATATATATATAACGAATGCTTAAAGGTAATTTATAACCTCTTAGTTTGCCCTTTCTATAGCTTTATCTATTTATAGGTAGAAAGTAGTATTTAAGCATTACTCTATCTTTATAAGCTTATATAATCGGTATTAAAACCCTCCTACCTAGTTTAAGCCTCGGTTACTAACTATTACCTTAGGGAAACTATAGAACCGCTAGTAATAATATAAGAACTACTCTATATATACTTCCGCGCTTATACTATATATAGCTTCGAGTATAATAGCTTTCGTTAATCGGTTTATAATTACTATTAAGTAAGCCTCTCTTATATCGTTCTTATAAGGGAGGTCGATTATAAAGTTTATAGATAACTCGCTTTATACCCGCTTAGGTATTAATAGGGGCTTAAGAAGGCCCTTCCTCTAATATCTTTATACCGTTTTATATTTATAAATATTATAATTTTATATAAACTACTGAATATTATAATATATACCTAGCTAGAAATAGCCCTTTATTATTATTATAATTATAATATCCCTCCTTAGGTAGCTAAATAGGGTAGAATCGTAGATATTTTATATTAGTTTAGTATATAGGGGTTCCTAATCCGGTAATTAGAGCTATTTATAAAACCTAAGTAATCCTTTCTTATCGATCGAATACTCCGTTATAAATACCTTAATAAGCTTACCTTCGGATATCTATAGGTAAAGGGGAAAAGAGTATTTACCCTTATAAACTATACTTATAAGCTAGGAGTATACCTTATTATATAAAGTAGTATTATCCTAAAAGCGTTAGAACTCCTCTTATATAAAAACCTTACTACTTATTAATAATAGCTCGTTATATATTATAACTTAGCTTATCTCTATCGATAGTAAAAGCTAGATTTACCTATCGGTAAGGCGTTCGTTAGATATATTATATAATATATCCTACTCCCTCCTTAAAAGGGCGTTTAAACGCTTACTAGCTACTCCTATATAGTAAACTAAATAGTATCGAAAATAAGTTATCGTTTCGGATTAATAAACCTACCTCTCGATAAAACGCTATAATATTATAAAATATTCGAGGTTCTTATAATCTAAGTAAATTATAAATAATAGTATAATACCCCTAAGCTCCGTATCTTATACTTTTAAGTAATTAATAATAACTAATAATTCCTTATTATAGATCTTATAATTATACTTTATAAGGCTTAGGTAGTATAAATAATATACTACCGAGCAGAGGATATTATACTTATCCCTTTAAAAGAGGTAGCTACTTAATAAATAATTAGAATAATCCGCCTTTAATACTATCTCCTTATCCGGATCCTATTAAATAAGTATAGGCTTATTAATAAAGAAATATTTTAGCTATTCGAATATAGCTTCTTCCTACTCCCCGAACTTAAATAGAACCCCCTTTTTAGTTAAAGCTAGGAAAAGCCTTATAACTTCGGAATAATTAACGATAAACTAACGATAGAAGTTTATAAATCCTAGGAAGCTATAAACTCCTTTAACTATCTTCGGAGCCTCTTAATCGTATATAGTATATACCTTCTTAAGGTTTATATAAATCCCTACCCCCGCTTCGATAATAAAGCCTAGGTATTTTATCTCGGTTACGCCGAATTTATATTTAGCGATATTTAAATTTAAACCTATTACTTCGAGAGTATATAATATTAGCTTTACCTTTATTCGGTAGTCTTTAGCTATACCGTCGGTATATATTAGAATATTATCGATATAAGTTAAATAGAAGATATCTAGATAGGGGTATAAAGTATTATTAATATAGCGCTAGAACGTTATAGGAGCGCTTATAAGTTCGAATAGGGTTATTAGCTACTCGAGAAGGCTATACCTTATATAAAAAGTAGTCTTCTATTCGTCTCCTTCTTTAATATAAAGCTTATAAAACGCTATTTATATATTAAGCTTAATAAAATATTTAGCGTTTATAATATTAAATAGGGTCTCTTTAATAAAGGGGAGCGGGTAATAATCGGCTTCCGAAATAATATTAAGTATATAATAGTTTATATAAAAACGGAAGCTACCCCCTAATTTCTTAATAAAGATTATAAGAGCTTCTATTAAGGAGCTATTAATTCTAATATAGCTTATATCGAATAACTCGGTAAGAGTTTTCCTTAATATAATAAGTTCTTCTCTAGATATTCCGTATAACGGGCCCTATAGGGCGTTTATAATAAACCTATCCGCCTTTTTATATAGCCGAATCTTATAATCCGCTCCCTTTCTATATAGCGGTAGCGTAGAAGCTATATCTTTATTAAAAAGGTTCCGGAACTTATAATATTCTAAGGGGAGTTTCTCGTTAACTAAGGATTCTACTTTCGGTAATAGGGCTTTAATAATATCGGCTATTATAATACTAAAAAACGCTATTTAAGCGGTACTTAAGTAATTTATATACCGAACTTCGCTCTAAATAGTAAAGGTATTAATAAATATATAGTTAAAGTTTTTAAGGTTATATCCTTATTCCTAAACCTTTAATCCTCTTATTTATCTAATACTTAAGCGATATTTATAAGCTATATATATTACCCTTTCTCTTTCTACCTAAGGTTTTCCTAAAATAAGGTTATACTAAAAGTAGGGGATTATATAGGCCTAAATATAATATAAATACCCGTTTAAATCTATATTAAGGTAAGTTATATAATAAATAACGGGCTATTTATATAATATTCTCTCCTTTAATAATTAATAAAGGGTCCTAAGCGGGATAAGTATATATAAAAGTTTTAACTTATATATAAGCGTCTTACTTATAGTAGAATAGTAATTATAATTAGAATTAATAAGTATTAGGATAAATAGAGTTAAATTATAGAATAGGTTTATTATAAAATAGTTTCTATTTATCTAACGCTTTACTTTTTATAAGCTAAAATCGAGATCTATAAGCTCCTATATATAACTTTATATAAGAGTAACTAGTTTTCCTCCTATTCCTCGGTAATATCGTTAAGGTCGATAAGGTTAATATCGGCGATATTAATTTCTATCTCTTATATAGCTCCTAAGCTAATAAATAAATATACGGGTAAGAAGGGGTAATAAGTAATTCTATAATTCGAATATCTATACTTATAATAAAGTCCTTACTCTTTCCTATACTTAATCTCCGCTTAGTTAACTTACCTTATACGCTATTTATTAGCCTATAGAGTATTAATACTAATTATAGCTATATCCCTATCGGGATTTATATAAGGGTTTTATAATTTCTATCTATTCCCTCCCGCTTATTAGGTTATTCTAAAGCGCTATATTATAGCTCCGGATAAATAACTTAAGGGCGAAATATAGCTATTATCTCGGATAATAATATAGCTTTCTAGCTTAGCCGAGATATAGAACGCTTTCTTTACCTAATCGTTATATATTAACGGTATTTCTATACTAATAAGCTATATACGTAATACGCTATTAATAGCGCCCTTTAGGTATATTAACTTAGCTAAATCCGGTTACTCTATATTACTAGAGTCTATTAATAACTTCTCCTATTAGGAGAAGAAGTTAGGGAAGGATTAGCCTTTTTTCTAAATAAAGCTTTAAAGCTTTTAAGAAATAGCGATAATATAATTCTCGTTATAATATCGGTAGTAGAGCTATTATAGGAATAAGGAGGGTTTCTAAAGGCTATATTCTCCTCCTATAATATAATAACTCTTTACTATAACCTTTATATCTCCCTCTAAATACTTATAGATTTCTTAGAACTTATTTATATAATTCCCGATAAAGTAAGTATCTCGGACGAGTTTATACCTTATAATACGCTCCTAAGCTAGGAATTAAATATATATACCTTTAAAGTTCGCTAATTAAGAAAAGGGCTTACGTTTAGGTATAATTATACTCTCTAGGGCCTTATTTATATCGATATCGGTATCTTTTATATCTTAAAAGGTAGGGGTATAAGTATCTTCTAGTTTATTAAGTACCGGGTTAGGGTATTCGGCTATTAGGTTATTAATACTTATTAGTAGCTCCTATAATAGTAAGCTACGGGATTATTCGATTTATATAAATCGTATTATAAACGCTTCTAGGTTTCGTACGCTATCTTCGCGCTATTATTATACTACTCTTTTAATAATATACCGCTATTCTTTTATTATTTAAGTAACTATTTATTATATAGTTATTATTATATTATTATTATCGTTATTTACTTAAGTAGGGAGTTACCCGAATTACTCGTTATAAGGGTACGATATCCTAAGGCTATATATTAAATAAGTATATAAATACCGTTAGATATATAGGGTAAATAGAAAAGAAGTTAGTTAAATATAAACGGGTATCGAGAGAGCGTTTATAATCTCGATCTTAATTTCTATTATTAACTAACTTAAGGAGAGAAGTAAGGGTAATATCTATATAATAGCGCGAGAGCTACTCTTAAGTAGCTCTTACGTTTAAAATCTACCTATAGATAGAGTTTTCTATAGGTCTACCGTCGATACGGGTTTTATTGCCGATAGTCTTTTATATAGCTTATAAGCTACTCGGAAAACGCTCTTATTTAGCGCTTATATAATATTAGTCTCTAAACGAGAAGGGAATATACTAACTAAAGCTTCGTACCCTAGTATACCGAAGCCGTATATTTACCCGTAGGCCTATAATATATAGGCATCGACTAGCTTTCTTTTATTTTTAAAGTATAGACCGTTTAGTATAACTATTATACGATTCCTTCCGAAGTAGTAACGGTTATTATATATATCGGCGAGGAATAAAAGGATAATAGTCGAGGGAACGATAAGGCGTTCGACGTATTTAGTATTATAATTATATAGTAAATTATTAATTAGGCGGAATAGGTAGCCTAGCTTTAAAGCGGTTATAACGTCCTCGTTATTCTTTAGATCTAAGATAATTATACGCTATATAGTATCGTTAGTATAGGCCTTAATAAACTACGTATATATATCGTCTAATATTACCGCTTTAGTAATATATAAATAAAGATAAATAGGATTAATAGGCCGAGCAGGTAAATCGTTAAAGAGTTAATCGAGAATAGCGCGATCTTTATATTATTTACTTCTTTATTACCTTTAGTAGTTAAGCGAGAGAGCGTATCGGGTATAAGGTTTAGACGGCTAGGTAAATAAACTATCTAAAATATAAGCATCGAGGTAGATAATAATATTAATTAGGCAACGATTAGTACGGTCCGTCGATATTATATTAAGTATAAACCTATTTATAATACCTATTATTAATTTATAATTAGTTAGGATAATAGTTATATAGGGATTACTAACGAGCGTTATCCTTAATCGTTTATAAGCTTATACTAGGTAAGCAACTTTAAGCTTAAATAGTCTATAATACTACTCGGCTTTCAATAGGTAACGGCTAAGGAATATAATTAGCGTAATAGCTATAATAGGAATATAAAAGCTACGTTACTAATCGACGCCGTTATAAAACTAAAATAGTATTATACTAAAGCCTCGTTCGAGAGAACTATCGATTTATAGAAATAATAACTTTATTAGATCGGTATAGTATAAATATAGGCGATTATAGAGGTATTATTATAATATATTAAACGATTCTCGTTCTTATACCGTAGGTTCGATATATGTTAATATTATATAATATATACGTTTACTTTTATTCCCGATTATAAAGTTACCGTTTAAGCGGCTAGCGGCTAGTAATTATATTTTAAAGTTTTAAAATAGGCCAGATAACTAAGAAAAATACGGAACTATCGGACGAAGGAAGCCTATTATACCCAAGTAGGTCTTAAGGGCCTTTAAGCTATACGGGAATAGTAAATCGCGGAAGCTTTATATCCGTTTCTTTATTATTAATAGACTAAGTATATTAACGTAAAACCTAAGCAGTTCGATAAACTAGAAACTAATATATAACTTTTAAGGTAATAGCGATAATCCCTTTATATTAAATAATTCGAAGATAAAGCGGAGGTAAACTATATAGTTTTTAAATATATTAGAGAAAATTATAATATAGTTAATAAAAGCGCAATAATAGTCTTTATAGGCTCTTAATAGTTTATTTATAAAGCGCTAGGCATAAGTAGGTAAATTACGAAAGCCTATTAGGGCGACTTTAAATTGTTCTAAACTATAATAGCTAATAATAGTAAACTTATCTTTATCCTTTAGATAGATAAGCAACTAATAAAAGAACTTAGTTATATTTATAACTATTATCTATTTTTTACCTTATATAAACTTAATAACGTCGGCTTAAAGGGGTAATAGATAGTAGTTTAATATAGCCTACTTATTTAATAGTCTTAAATCGATAATAATATAACCTTTATTAATTATTTTAATTATCCTCTAAATAACGAAATATAATAGGGTAAAGGGCGAGATATCGTTAAGGTCTTCTATTCGCTATTAGGTATATAGATTATCGAATATATTATTAATAACGTCTTTATCTCGGCGAGCGATAAGATAAAGCTAACAGTTAAGCTTTATATATTACTATCTTTCGATAAGCAGTACCCGTATTATCTAATCCTCGGGTATATTAATAGGGCTAAGGTCCGTCTATATACGCGTGAACTTATTATAAAGTCTTTATAAGTAATAAGCCTTTACTTTATCGGAGGAGTAAATATAAACGCTAGTAGAAGTTATAATTATAGGTAGATTATTAAGGGCTTTAATATTTAATAATTCGCGAAGTTCGAGTAAGGCTTTAGTAAGCGGTAATTAGTTCGTCGTTAGGCGGTTTAAGCAGCTAAGTATTAGCGTTTATAATAATATTATATATAGTATCGGTATAAGGAGTATTAAAGCCTATTAATAGCTCTATATTTAGTAATAGCGTAGCTAGGTTATTATATAACGTATCGATTATATATAAAGTTATCTTAAATTAGGTTCTAAGCAATAGTATAGCAGATAAGGCGTTTAATAGAGTAGTAGGTTTAAAAGATATAGCGGTAGCTATATTAGTAGGGCTTATAACGGTATTAATAATACCTTTAGAGGAGGTAGCTTATAAGAGTACGGCTATAATAGAGGTCTAATTAATAATTAGATTTATAGCGTCTTCGTATTTAGTAATAATATCTAAGCATATATAGTAAGTAATTTTAACGTTAACTTTAGAAGAATTATATAATTATATAGCGTATAACGTAATCGAGTCGAGAAACTGTCAGAGTCTGAACTGGAAACCTGCTTATACATTACTCAAAAGCAATGGGAACCCTGCGAAGTCAATTATATTTATAATCAAGGATGGAAATTGGGATATGGAAAAAGAAAGAAAGGAACTAAGTTTAGTTTAGTTTCTGAATATAACCTTATTAAAAACACATCTTAAATACTGCTAAGATCCTGCTTATTGGATGCTTTCTTATATCCTATTACTTTGCCTACTAAAACCCTGATATTCTAAACTTCTTTTCCAAGGGTATAAACCGGCAAGAATAAGAATACTATCTACCCGACGCTCTTCTCGTATTAGTCGCGCTAATACTGCGCCAACGCAGCGAATTTCCTTAGAATCTCCAAACACAGCTGTTATAACTGAACAACGCCTTCGCGAAGAGGCTGAAGTAGACGTATTATTACGGCTCCAAGACATTAAGCAGCGCTTACGCACTAAACGTATACGCTTGGCGTAAAAGAATAGATCCTCTGATTATATTTACCTATTACTAGCTAGCTATAAGGTTTCTTCTTCGTCTACGATGCTTCTACGTAGTAATTTATTACCCCTAAGTGGAGCTATACCTACTCTTTCCAGATATAATAGTTCTTTATCTGCCTCTTAATTGGAAAATACTGTTAACGCTACGTCTCTCACCCTTTTACGTAGTATACCGAACCTAATATATAGAGGAACTAGTCTAATAGAATTTCAAGCTTTTAAATTTAACCTTATATATCGATTTGAGATATATAGTATTGTTAACGAAGACTATAAATCTTATTATACTGCTGGTTGTTTAAGAGATAATGCAAAACGCCATTAGGTTAGTTATCTTATACGTTAACGTAGGGAAAATAGTGCTAAGGCGAAAATATCCCTACCTAATCTTTTGGAAATTCTTAAGAAATAATACTCTGATCCTGAGACTCGTGTACTTACTACGTCTTCGAAGCTTTTACAACTTATATAAGGTCGAGATAAAGTAGTTACGGATTTCGTATAACGTTTTAATGAAATCGAATTGGATAATCTAGCTCCTTTGGAAGGATTAGCTCGTATTATAGCCTTTATTACTCGGCTACGCCCTAAGTTACGGATTATACTCGGCTCTTAAGCAACGTTACCGTAGGAATAGGAGCTTACTATTAGTTTGGTATAACGATTCGAATTAATATAAAAAGATAGTTAACCTTAACCTATGCGAACCTTGCGAGAACGTAGGACTTGCTTTGTGTATAGGGAGTCTGGTTATATTGCAACCCATTATCCTAAGAAAGCTACTAAGAATTCGCCACTTTCTACGTTATTAATTAACTTATCTTTACCCCCTAAGCGTAATACTAACGATTCCGCTATATTAATGCACCTAACTCGCAATTATAGTATTCGATATTATAATTGTAACCAATAAGGCCATCGATAAGCAACTTGCCTATAGAACCCGTAGCGAATTTGTTACGTTTGCGGGGAGGATAACTATACTTCTACCAAATATCCTAAAGCTTATTACCGAACTTGTTAAACAGCAGGCTATACTGTAATCGTATACCCAAAATTATAACGAATTTCGAATATTACCTACGATATAGCTTATACGTAAAGTTCTAGCTAGGAATACGCTAGGCAGGATTATCCTCGTTTAATCATCAAGGCTAATATAATTTTAAGTGAAATATTATAGTTTATGGAAAAAGAAGCGTTTGTTGACTTAGGCGTAGAGGAGAACCTACTTATACGCAACTTATTCGAATAAGTTCTATAACTTTATATTGGACTAAGTGTTCTACTGGTTACCTTTGATAGTATACTGATAAAAACTTTGGGTTCTGTTTTATTGGATTTATTAGTTACTAATTCCTTAGGCGTTACGAGAACGCAGCGTTATCGCTTCTCTATTATTGAAAAAGCACCCTTCCTAATTGTATTGGGTTTTCCTTGGCTTATTTCTGCAAATCCTCAAATTGATTAGGCCACTAGGTATTAGAGATGGCCACTATATACATCCAAGTTAATACTTACTACGTCTACGTAGGAAATACGCGACGCACGCGCAATATTTGCTATGCAAAGCGTACCTACTGTTCCTTTATATTTATCTGAAAAGGAAGTTGAAAAACCTATTCCTAGTTTACCCAGCGAATACGCAGACTTTAAGGATATTACACATATAGATCCTAATACACCTTTACCAGCACGAACGGTTTCAGACTATACTATTGATCTGGAAAAGGGTGCGATACCTCTATAGGGACCTATTTATGCACTTACTACGTTAGAGCTGGAAAGTCTTAGGGAATACTTATAGAAAATGCAGGCCAGAGGTTTTATTCGCTATTCTATTAGTCCTATAGGAGCTCCTATTATTTTTGTACTAAAAAAGGGCGGGGAGTTACGCCTCTATGTTGATTATCGTGCTTTAAATAAGCTAATATGTAAGAATCGCGCACCTTTACCCTTAATTTCAGAAGTTCTAGACCAATTGTTATATACTGCTATTTATACTAAGCTTGACTTGAAAGATGCTTATTACTATATACGAATTAAGGAAGGTAATAAATAGAAGACTGCTTTTCGCACTAAATACGGGCATTTTAAGTACCTTGTTTTACTAATGGGTTTAACTAATTCTCCTGCAACTTTTTAATCTTATATTAATCGAGTTCTAGTTGGGCTTGTTGATATTATTTGTATTGTCTACCTCGATGATATTCTGATTTTTAGCAAGGACCCCGCAACGTATACGCAAGATATTCGCAGAGTGTTTGAACGATTACGTGAGTAGAAGTTATGTATTAACCTTAAAAAAATGTGAATTTAATATATTAAAAGTTGAATTTCTAGGTTTCGTTATTACTCCTGAGGGAATTAGTATAGAACGCAGTAGAGTCGCTGCTATTAAGCAATGGCCTGAGCCTGCGTGTATTAAAGATATCTAAGTATTCTTGGGCTTTACTAGTTTTTATAGGCGTTTTATTCGGAATTATTCTCGTATTACTATACCTTTAACGCAGCTTTTACGCGGCGAGCATATTAGTACTTTTGTTCTTAATTTCCGATAGCGTCTTGCATTCCGAACGTTGCGTGCCCGTTTTACTATCGCTCTATTATTACGCTATTTTAATCCTGCTTTGCTAATACGTATAGAAACAGATGCGTCTCAGTAAGCTATTAGAGCTGTTTTATCACAGTTATTTAATATAGTTTAGCATCCAATTGCTTTTCGCTCTAAAAAGTTAACTTTAGTTAAAGCCCGTTATGGCGTGGGAGACTGGGAACTACTTGCTATTATTAACGTAGCGTTAAACTGGCGTTAATACCTCTTATACGTATAAACTCCAGTTATTATTAAGACTGATTACTTGAATTGGAGTTTTTGGGAAATAAAAAGACAGCTATTAGCGAGGTAAGTACGATAGTTGCAGCTTTTAAGTAACTATAACTTTGCTATTATTTATTAACCTGGTCGATTAAATCCTGTAGACGGACTATTACGGCGTCCTAATTATCGTAGTAGTGCGAAAGCTGATAAGGAGCTACGTATACCTAGCGATTTTGTTATATAGGTATCTGAAGACCTAGTATAATTAAAACGGACTTGCCGAAATAACGAACTGAGTACTAAAGAGGTATAGTCTACTATAGGATTAATAAGTTCTGGTTTGCAGATAAGCTGCGAATACGTAGTCTTAGAGTATGTTTTAGATAACCTGAGTAGTGCTATCTCGTTAGTAGACGAAGGAGGTAGTATCTATAAGATTGGATCTAGAAATTGTATCCCGTATAGGTTATTAAGTTGCTTGGAAGCAGCGGTAAAGTATATAGGACGGAGAGCTTACCTTTTAATAATGCGTACTCTCGGATAGAGACTAAAGACCTCTGAGCGGAGTTATTAGACTGCGTAATCTAAGCTTAAACTATACGTTGGTTCTGCAGTTTACCTGCTTGGAAGTAGGCCTCGCGACCCTACTATCCTTCCGTACGCGTAACTTTAACGTATTACGGTAATAGCTTTATAGCTAGATAAACCTCTCTATATTAAGGTCAAGAATATATAATAAAGCGATCCATTTATAGTATCCGACGAATAGAAAGTATATAGGATCTGTATAAGAAACGTATAGAATACTTAATATAGACTCTTAATAATAAAGGACTAACTTTACGTACCTTAGGTGCCCGTACTCCGAAGGGAATTATTATTAGTATACTATAATAATGCAACTATAGGTTATTTCGGCTTTAATAAATCTTATAAGTTGCTTAAACGCTGCTACTTTTGGCCTTCTATGCGTAAGGACATGAAATAATATATTAATACCTATATAGTTTATTAACGAGCTAAAGCTATAACTTACCGCCCTTATAGCTTATTAGTAGTATTACCGGTGCCTATACGCCCTTGGCAGGAAATTTCGATGGATTTTATTACTAAACTGCTAGTATCTATAGGAAGCAACGGAAAAGCCTATGATTTAATTCTGGTTATCGTGGATCGTTATATAAAATATGGATTATATATACTAACTATAACTCGACTTATAAGCAGCGGACTCGTAGACTTAGTCGTACGATATATGTTTTAATTTTTTGGAATACCAGATGGAATCATTTCCGACAGAGGAAGCCTATTCATAAGCACCTTTTGGAGTTCTTTCTGCTATTACTTGGCGATAAAGCGGCGTCTTAGCACCGCAATGTATCCATAAACGGATGGTCAAACGGAGCGCCTAAATCAAACTTTGGAACTTTACTTACGTATATATTATAACATCAAACAAGCAGATTAGACGCAACGTTTACCTATGGCTTAATTTACTTATAATAACGTACTATATTCATCAACTTCTTTATTACCTACTTATGCCTTAATAGGATATAACCCTCGTTTACCCTCTAACTATCCTAGTTACCCAAAAATAATAGCACTAGCCGCTATAGAGAGAATAATAGCCCTATTAGAGGAATGCGTTACTATAGAGCAATATTTGCGTAATACTCAAGCTAGTTATACTAAATAGTATAATACAAAGCATATAGATAAAAGATTTACACCTAACCAACTCGTCCTGGTCTTAGCGAAGAACTTACGATAACGCTATCCATCAGCAAAGCTGGCAAATAAATACCTTGGTCCATTTCGAGTATTAGAGGTAGTTGGAGCGTACGGATTAGCATACCGGTTAGAGCTACCAAAAGCTTATAAAGTTCACGATATTTTTTATATCTCTACGTTAAAGCAATTTATTAGCAGAGAAGGCGACAATCCTAAGCCCCGATCTGAAATTAATATTAAAGGTAAAGAACATTTTAAAGCCGAAGCAATTCTTGTATATCGAGGTCCTAAAAAACAACGCTAATTTCTTATTCGATGGAAGGGTTATAGCAGCGAAAACGATACGTGGGAGCCGCGTTAATACATTGATAATAGAGAAATGATTTAAAAATATGAAATGCAATTAATAGCAAAACGAAAAAGTACGAAAAATTAAAACTAGTCTAAATAATCAACTAGCGAAAACAATAGCGTATCGCAACGATTAAGCAGCGCAAAATATGCTCACTAGTTGTAGCTAACAACAACAGCCTAGGCACCGCCATCACCGCCATCACCGCCATCACCGCTGTTATCGCCGCCTCCACCCTGCGCGTTAGCACCGTCGTCGCCGTTATTACCATCATTATTACCACCATTATTATCATTATTATCCTCTTCATCGTTATTATAGGCACTAGCGACCTTAACCAACCGTTCTCTAATATTAGCTAATCGCTCCAATGCGTTAACCCCGCGAGCAAGCAGCGATATTATATCGCGAGTAATGGCAAGCTGTTTAGCATTACCACCACTACTAATAACGACGGCAGGGCCAGCATTACCCTGCGAATTCGCAACGCTTTTGCCGCTATTATTGTCCTTACTAGTGGTGAATGGATGGGACTAAGCACGAGGAATCTTCGAAATAGCCTCTTTTAACTGGTCGGCAGTAAAGGGATACTAAGACAATATGATCGTACGGACGGCAAAAGGCATCTATTCGGTTGCTTATCAGTATACTTCTCGCAATATAATAAATTCGGATAATTATACTTATACGATAATAAGGCTGGTTATTTTTGGCGTAATGTTTGCACTTAGTACTAATACCTAATACTATTAGTATTGGCCCGATACGTAAGGAAAAAGCTGCTTACTAGGATAAGGTTCGCAAATGTGGTTTGGCTTCTTGGCTACTGCGCGAACGCAGCGCGTATACTATTCTGTAATAGGCCGAGCGGGGGCTAGAGGGCTATTATTATTGTTATTGATAGCTGCAGCGACTTTGGCGCGTTTGCTAGGCCTAAGAGCAGGGTTAACGGTGCTTTGACGTAAGACGAATATAAAAAATACTTACTGATTTCCATTATTATTAGCGGGGCGCTTAGGAGGTATTTTTGCTTCTCTAACTGATGAATGTTGCGACTGCTATAATAAAGTATTAGTACTACGCACTAGCTACGAAAACGCAGGAAAGGAATAAAGTAATAAGCGCGATAGAACTGCTTTTTAGTAGGGAAGACGAAGCGTATGATAAAGGGAGACTGAAAGGGAATACTAACAAAATATTTGAAAGTTTGGTCTAAAGGAAGAAAGAAAAGGAAAGAGAAGCAAATCAACAGGGAAAAAAGAGTAGCTTTTATAGTTGTAGAGGTGAAGCCATCGCAATAGTCAGGTAGTCTATATACCCTGCCCATTTACTACTATTACTACTATTTTTACTGTTGCTATTATTCTTTTATTGTTACTATTATCCTCGGCGTAAACTATTCTTGTTTACTACTCTTTTATTGCTACTATTATTCTATTATTATTGCTATTATTTTATTATAATTACGGCGTTACTAACGATACTTTGAAACCCCTCGATAATAATACGATAACAACAATATAGTAATAAGGATAATAAAGCAATAATGAAGATGCTTTAACGCATAATATACTATATTATCCCTGGAACCGATATTCAATAATAACAAGCTGTTTTTGGAATAATAGTATAGCCACTATACTATAATGCTAATGAAAGAAAATTGGATTTTAAGTATATAACCTGCAATTTGGTTATAAACAACCTGCTTAAACGCAACGAGTTATCAGCTGGAGTACCTTAACCTAAATTGCTGTTGTTAGATAAAAAGGACTTCTTCTGGTATTTAATAGCTTCGAGGACAAAGCTTATAAGAAGGGGGATATTATTAGAGTCTGAACTGGAAACCTGCTTATATATTACTTAAAAGCAATGGGAACCCTGCGAAGTTAATTATATTTATAATCAAGGATGGAAATTGGGATATGGAAAAAGAAAGAAAGGAACTAAGTTCAGTTTAGTTTCTGAATATAACCTTATTGAAAACACATCTTGAACACTGCTAAGATCCTGCTTATTGGATGCTTTCTTGTATCCTGTCACTTTGCCCACCAAAACCCTGATAGAAACGCATTTAGCGCTATAGGGTATTAAGTAGTAAATATAAAGGAGCGGCTATTAAGTAGTAAAGCGTAGTCGATATAAATAACCTTATTTAGCTAGGTTTTAAAATAACGGTATCGACGGCGATAACCTTACGAATAATTAGCTTATTTATAAACTTAGAGACGGTAAAGGGTATAATAAAGTTATTATTAGGGAACTTAATACGATTTATTCCGTAGTTAACGATAGCTTTTCGTAGTTTAAGCTAGTTATTCCCGAGTAGATAGTCGGCGTTAAAGCGGTTAACGATCTAAGCTTCGATAGTATCCTTTAGAACGCTAGAGCTAAAGGGGGTTATACTAAGTATAAATAGGGTTTAAGTTACTTTATATTCGAGAATAATTAGCTTATTACTAATGCTACGAATAATCTTAGGTTTATATTAGGTAATAGCGTAGTTAGGAAAGTTAGCTTCGAGCTATTTTAAGTCGATAAGGTTATAGCCCGAGCTAATATCGGCGTAGGTAATAATATTCTTACTATTAGGCTTCTTATAAACGTTAATTAGTATATAATAGTATCTACCTATAGCTATTATATTATCCTTTTTTTATATAAGTTAAGCGATTATAACATATTATATATTAATATTAATAATATTACTAGTAAAGGTATCGGCAGCCTAGAGGTTCTTCTTTATATTATATTTTAAAACGGAGCCTTTATAAGGGTAGCGATCGAGGTATTTAAATAAAAGGTTACGAGACTCGAAGATAAGAGAATAATAGGTATAAGTATAGCAGCTAGGCTTTATATTAAGCAAATCAGTTAATAGATAAATCGTACTCTCTAAAAACGATAAAGGTACTAGCAATAGCAACCTATTATATAAAGAATTCCTAAAAAGGGGCTTATAAGGAGTAATTAGTATCTAAGTCTTAGTCTAAAACGACGTTATATATACGTTATCGATCGCGATTACGATCGTAATTACGGTTATAATTACGGTTACGATTATAATTATAATTACCTTCGTATTTACTATTATACTCGGCGGCGCGATTATAGTAATAGTCGCGATTATATAATCTATCCTTATACTCGCGGCGATCTATATAATCGTTATAGTTACGTTTAGGGCTATAGTTATAATCTCTACCTTTTCCTTTATCCTTATTATATATCTTATACCTACGGTTATTATTATTATAAGGGCACGAGTTATAACGAGACTAGCGATTACGATTATTATAACGGTTATCTTCGTAGGCGGGGCGGTAATAACGGCGGTCGGCTATAGATAATAGAATTATTTTAGCTTCTTCTATAATTACTATATAATCTTTAAGAGTTTAGTTATAACGTAATAGCGGTAGGTATTATTATATAATAGGTTTAAAGGAAGATTAAATATCGATAATAACGCTATACTAATTATCGTTCTAACGGTTTAGTATACCCGCAGTATATATATATCGTATCTTTATTTATATATACTTATATAGGCTATATTTATTATTTAATAGGTTAGTAAGGTAAAAGTATATCTTACGGAACTTATATATAGCATAGCTAGCGTTTATAGCGAAGCGTTTAATTAGCGATATTATAATCTTAGTAATACCGCGATTAGATAGGGAATAACGTTCGGTAAGCAATAGCTCTATATTCTACTAGTATATAATAATACCTTATAATAGTATTAAAAATAACTCTATTAATTATATCTATATCGCTACTTATATAGCTTTATTACCTAGGAATATATCTAATCTTTACTAAAAGCTTTATATATTTATAAAGATAATATCCTTCTTAACGGTAATTATACTAATATTAGACGGATTAAGGTATTCGGGATCGAATACGCTAACCTCTTTGTATTTTAAACGGCGAACTAAGGCTATAGTAATAGAGGCTATAAGGGCTTAAACAGATTATATTTTATTAGATAAGGTACGTTTAGGCGGTAGGGCGTTAGGTAATATATAGCTAAGCTTATAACCTTAATAATAGTTAATAGAGTAGCTTAAAGATAACGAGCTAGTAAAGGGAGAAGGATATATAGTATGCGATTCGTTTAAATATATATTATATAAGGTACTAAAGCGGATACTACTATTATTATCCTAGCTTAGCTAAGCGGAGTAATTATCCTCGGTATAGTTACTTATAAAGGTATTATTAATAGCCTTAGTTATTATATAGCAGAGGGCTACGGGTTATATAATCAGCCAGGGTTACGTGATATAGGTCTAGAGGTGGCCTATGCGCAGGCCTATAACCTATATCCACTGCTAGCTATTCGAGCTAATAGTAGCTAGTTAGTTTCCTCTTTATATACGCATTTAATTAAGATATTACTATATACGCTACCGCTCCTATAAGTAGTAGCTACGATATTATATTATACGCTATTATATTAATAACGTTAAGTTAGCCCTTAAAACAAAGGCGAGACTTAATACCCGACGGAGTATAAAGGCCTACGTATAATACGCCGCCGACTATATAAAACTAAAAGCAATACTAACTCGATAAACGGACTAATCGGTTAAATTCCTTAAATAAGCCTCGCGCCGCGAGACCCTATACTTCCCTATATATATATAAGCTATATACTATTAATATAGATACTCGACGTATTATATATAGCTTATTCCCCGTTAAATTAAGCATTAGCTACCCTTCTATTCCTAGGCCTAATATTAAGAGTATTACTACTAGCCTAGTATATAATATCGCGATACGTATTAGTTAGAACGCCGCTTAGTTAAGCGGATAATATTTATTAGTAAATACCGAGGAGGATACCTTAGTAAAGAGTACGGTATCTAACGATAATAAGGATAAAGGAGACGCGTTAGTAACCGATATAATAAATATATTATATATCGAACGTAATATTATAATACTTGCCCTAATACGTAAACTAGACTTAATTAATAACCCTAAAGGTCCTATAGACCTAAAGGACTTCGCTAAGGAACTAAAACGTATTAAATAAATCGGCTAAAGGTCTTAAACCTTAACTAAAGCTATAATCGACTAATTAAACGTTAATTAGGTAGCCGCTTATAAAGCCTAAATTATAATCGATAAAATACTAGCTAAATTAGGTATTCGTACTAGCGCTTATAAGCAGGAACTAGCGAAAATCCGCTAATAAGCCGATAATACGGCTCGAACCGTTAATACCCTATTTCGTAAGTTAGATATAGCGGATAGCGCTATTAATCCCTTTATAATACGTTTTACCGCTAGTAGTAGATAGTTACTAAGTATAGTTTAATAAGCCCGTAAACGTATTCGAGTTACTATTAAGACCTTATAGCCCTTATAGTAGTATACGGCCGAAGCGCCTAATAATCCTAATAATAACTCTAACGGTAGTAGTTTAGATAGCGATAATAATAACCGTTTACCGCTATATAATAACCGCGATAACCGTCGGAGGACCCCTTACGATAATCGCCCTCGTATATTTAAATATAAATTAACTATATAGTTATAAGATTACGCCCCCTCTATAACTAATATATACTAGATATATCTAAAACGTAAAGTTATTAGTATCTTTAACCCTAAATACTCGGACCTAGATAATATAGGTATAGTAACGGTAGGTAAAGATTTAGTATTTATAAACGTATAAGCTTTTATTAACCGCTTTAAATCTCTTAAAGAGAGTAAAGACGACGAAGATATTAAGATAGAGATAGTTTATATATTTAGTACTCTAATTTAAGGTATTACTATCTTCTAATAGACTAATAAACTAATAATTATATATCGCCGCAACTTATATAAGGGAGGCTATATAGTATTTATTACTCTACTTATTAAACGCTTTTCTATAAACTATAATCTCGCCTTTTAATAATTTCGCTAAAGTAAGCTTACGCTCTATAACTTAGCTAAAGACGAGTATACCCTATATAAATACTTCCAGAAGAACCTATACTACGCTAAAGCTATAAAAGTTCTTAATTAAAATAATAGTTAGTAGCTTAGTATATTTAGTAATATCTAAGGTAAATTAAACGAGCGAATCTAGTTATATCTTAGCCTACCTTACCGTTTTAAAACTATAGATAGCTATATAGAGGAGATAGAAGAGGTTAGAAGCGAATTAATTAGTATTATAGGCCTACGGGTAAATATACGGCTTCGGTATACTAGGGTATAAAGCCTTAGTTAGTATATTCCCTTCCCGTCTAGAGACTAGTATTATATAAGCGCTAAATAAGAGCGCCTTCCGAGCCGCTTATAAGCCGCTTAGAAGATTATCGGTAATAATACCTATATTAACGGTAGACCTATAGAAAACTATATTTAAAGGTAGATCTTAAGCGTAAGAGCTATTTAAAAGTAGCTCTCGTACCGCTATATAAATATTACTCTTACTTCTCTCTTTAAGTTAGTTAATAATAGAAATTAGGATTATAACTACGAATACTCTCTCGATACCCGTTTATATTTAACTAACTTCTTTCTACTTACCCTATATATCTAACGGTATTTATATACTTATTCGGCGTATAGCCTTAGGATATTATTCCCTTATAATAAATAATTCGGGTAACTCCTTACCTAAGCGAATAATAATAATAATAATATAATAATAACTATATAATAAATAGTTACTTAAATAATA
This sequence comes from Coniella vitis, assembly GCA_011317545.1. Classification (NCBI taxonomy): domain Eukaryota; kingdom Fungi; phylum Ascomycota; class Sordariomycetes; order Diaporthales; family Schizoparmaceae; genus Coniella; species Coniella vitis. The sequence goes on along the minus strand of WUJK01000004.1, from coordinate 1,821,135 downwards.
GATAAATAGCGGTATATTATTAAATAAATAATATAATAATAGCGCGAAGATAATATATAAAACCTTAAAGCGCTTATAATACGATTTATATAAATCGAATAATCCTATAGCTTATTATTATAGGAGCTATTAGTAAGTATTAGTAACCTAGCGGCCGAATACCCTAACCCGGTATTTAATAAACTAAAAGATACTTATATCCTTATTCCTACCTCCTAAGATATAGAAAACGCTAATATCGATATAGATAAAGCCCTAGAGAGTATAATTATACCTAAACGTAAGCCCCTTTCTTAACTAGTAAACTTTAAAGGTATATATACTTAATTCCTAGCTTAGGAGTATATTATAAGGTATAAACTTATCCGAGATACTTATTTTATCGGGAATTATATAGATAAATTCTAAGAAATCTATAAATATCTAAAGGGAGATATAAAGGTTATAATATAAAGCTATTATATTATAAAAGGAGAGTACGGCTTTTAAAAACCCTCCTTATTCCTATAATAGCTCTACTACCGATATTATAACGAGAACTACGCTATTACCGCTTCCTAAAGGCTTTATAGCTTTATTTAGAAGAAAGGCTAATCCTTCCCTAACTTCTTCTCCTAATAGGAGAAGTTATTAATAGACTCTAGTAGTATAAAATAGCCGGACTTAGTTAAGTTAATATACCTAAAGGGCGCTATTAATAGTATATTATATATATAGCTTATTAATATAAAAATATTATCGATATATAACGATTAGGTAAAAAAGTCTTTCTATATCTTAGTTAAGCTAGAAAGCTATATTATTATCCGAGATAATAGCTATACTTTACCCTTAAGCTATTTATCCGGCGTTATAATATAGCGCTTTAGAATCGCTTAATAAACGGGAGGAAATAGATAGAAACTATAAAACCCTTATACGGATCCCGATAAGGATATAGCTATAACTAATATTAATATATTATAGGCTAATAAATAATATATAAGATAGGTTAATTAAGCGGAGATTATATATAGGAAAGAGTAGGGATTTTATTATAGGTATAGATATTTAAATTATAGAATTACTTATTACCCCCTCCTACCTATACGCCCGCTTATTACCTTAGGAGCTATTCGGGAGATAGGAATTAATATAGCCGAAACTAACCTTATCGACTTTAATAATATTACCGAGGAATAGGAGGAAAACTAGCTACTCCTATATAAAGTTATATATAGGAGCTTATAGATCTCGACTTTAATTTATAAGAAGTAAAGTATTAGATAAATAAAAACTATTTTATAATAGATCTATTCTATAATTTAATTCTATTTATCCTAATACTTATTAACTCTAACTATAATTACTATTCTATTATAAGCGAGACGCTTATATATAAGTTAAGACTTCTATATATACCTATCCCGCTTAAAACCCTTTATTAATCGTTAAAGGAGAGAATATTATATAAAAAACCCGTTATCTGCTATATAACCTACCTTAATATAAATTTAAATAGGTATTTATATTATATTTAGGCCTATATAATCCCTTACCTTTAATATAACCTTTATTTAGGAAAACCTTAGGTAGAAAGAGAAAGGTTAATATATATAGCTTATAAATACCGCTTAAATATTAAATAAGCCGGAGGATTAAAGGTTTAGGAATAAGGATATAGCCCTAAGAACTTTAATTATATATCTATTAATACTCTTACTATTTAAAGCGAAGTTTAGTATATAAAATACTTAAATACTACTTAAATAATACTTTTTAGTATTAAAATAGCCGATATTACTAAAGCCCTAATACCGAAAATAGAATCCTCGGTTAACGAGAAACTCCCTTTAAAGTATTACGAATTCCGGAACCTCTTTAATAAGGAAGTAGCTTCTATATTACCGCTATATAAAGAGAGAGCGGATTATAAGATCCGGCTATATAAGAAGGCGGATAAGTCTACTATAAACGCCCTATAAAGCCCGTTATATAGGATATTTAGAAAAGAACTTATTATATTAAGGAAGATTCTTATTAAGCTATTCGATATAAGCTATATTAAAGCTAATAGCTCCTTAATAGGAGCTCTTATAATCTTTATTAAAAAACTAAAAGGTAGCCTCTATTTTTATATAGATTACTATATACTTAACGCTATCTCGGAAGCTAATTATTACCCGCTCCTCTTTATTAAAAAAACCCTATTTAATATTATAAATACTAAATATTTTACTAAGCTCGATATATAAATAGTATTTTATAAGCTTTATATTAAGGAAGGAGATAAATAGAAGATTATTTTTTATATAAAGTATAGCCTTTTCGAGTAATTAATAACCCCGTTCGGACTTATAAGCGTTCTTATAATATTTTAACGTTATATTAATAATACTTTATACCCTTACCTAAATATCTTCTATTTAGCTTATATCGATAATATTCTAATATATACCGATAGTATAACTAAAGATTATCGAATAAAAGTAAAGCTAATATTATACGTTCTCGAAGTAATAGGTTTAAATTTAGATATTATTAAATATAAATTCGGCGTAACCGAAACGAAATACTTAAGCTTTATTATTAAAGCGGGGGTAGGGATTTATATAAACCCCGAGAAGGTATATATTATATACGATTAAGAGGCTCCGAAGACGGTTAAGGGAGTTTATAATTTCCTAGGATTTATAAACTTCTATTATTAATTTATCGTTAATTATTCCGAAATTATAAGGCCCCTCCTAGCTTTAACTAAGAAGGGGGTCCTATTTAGGTTTAAGGAGTAAGAAGAAGCTATATTCGAATAGCTAAAGCGCCTTTTTATTAATAAGCTTATACTCGCTTAATAAGATCCGGATAAGGAGATAGTATTAAAAGCGGATTATTCTAAGTATTCGTTAAGCGGCTATTTCTCTTAAAAGGATAAATATAATATCCTCCGCCCGGTAGTATATTATTCGTACTATTTAAGCCCTATAAAGTATAATTATAAGATTTATAATAAGGAATTATTAACTATTATTAATTATTTAAGAGTATAGGATATAAAGCTTAAAGGTATTATATTATTATTTATAATTTACTCGGATTATAAGAACTTCGAATATTTTATAATATTATAATATTTTACCGAAAGGTAAATCCGCTAATTTAAGATAATAGCTTATTTTCGATATTACCTAATCTATTATATAAGAATAGCTAGTAAGCGTTTAAACGCCCTTTTAAGGAAGGAATAGGATATACTATATAATATATCTAATAAACGCTTTATCGGTAAGTAAATCTAGCTTTTATTATCGATAAAGATAAGTTAAGTTATAATATATAATAAGCTATTACTAATAGGTAGCGAGGTTTTTATATAAAAGGAGCTTTAATACTTATAAGATAATACTACCTTATATAATAAGGTTTACTCCTAGCTTATAAGTATAATTTATAAGGGTAAACGCTCTTTTCCCCCTTATTTATAGATATCCGAAGGTAAGCTTATTAAAGTATTTATAATAAAGTATTTAATCGATAATAAAGGATTATTTAGGTTTTATAAATAGCTTTAATTACCGGATTAGGAATCCCTATATATTAAACTAATATAAAATATCTATAATTCTACTTTATCTAATTACTTAAGGAGGGATATTATTATTATAATAATAATAAGGGGCTATTTCTAGCTAGGTATATACTATAGTATTCGGTAGTTTATATAAAATTACGATATCTATAAACGTAAGACGATATAAAGATATTAGAAGAAGGGCTTTCTTAAGCCCCTATTAATACCTAAGCGGGTATAGAGCGAGTTATCCGTAGACTTTATAATCGACCTCCCCTATAAAGATAATATAAAAAAAGCTTATTTAATAGTAATTATAAACCGATTAACGAAAGCTATTATATTCGAAGTTATATATAATATAAGCGTAGAAGTATATATAAAGCGGTTCTTATACTATTACTAGCGGTTCTATAGTTTCCTTAAGGTAATAATTAGCGATTAAAGCTCGAACTAAGTAAGAGGGTTTTAACGCCGATTATATAAGCTTATAAAGATAGAGTAGTATTTAAGTATTACTTTCTACTTATAAACGGATAAAACTATAGAAAGGGCAAACTAAAAGGTTATAAACTACCTCCGAGTATTTATTATATATATATAATTAGATTAACCGATACTCCTATCTAGTATTTAACTAACTATTAATAATAGGGATATTAATACGATTAGCCTTAGCTTATTTTTTATCCTATATAGCTATTATATAGATCTAATCGAATAGGTAAAGCGTAATATATTAATAGTATAAGTACCTAGGGTTTAAGCCGAGAACTTTATCTAACGGCTTAAAGATATAACTACTTTCGCTTAAGCTATAATAGTAGTTATATAATAACGAATAGAAGAATCTACGAATAAGTTATAAATAGCTATAAAGCGGCTTATTAAAGGCGATAAGGTATAGCTCTCCCTATAAAATATTACTACCGACCGCTTTTTAAAGAAGTTAGCTTAGTTATATAAGAAGTATATTATAATATATATCGTTAGCCCTTATATAATAGAACTAGATATCCCGCTAGGTATTTACCCTTATTTTTATATAAATCTCCTAATCCGAGCTATATAGGGCCCGCTCCTATTATAAGTATAAAGAAAATACCGGCCTAACCCTATTATAATTAAAGAGGGAGAGGAACCCGAGTATTAGGTAGAAAATATTATTAGAATATATAATAAGCTATATAAAGGCTATATAAAAATAAACGAAACGCTATAATATAAAATCCTAGTTAAATAGGTTAGATAAGATTAGCTAAACTAATAGCCGTTATCCGAACTTAAAGATATAGCTATTCTTAAGGAGTTCGAATAATATTATAATAATACTATAAGTTATAATAGCCTAAAGTTATAGAAAAGAAGAGCGGGGAAATTAAATACTACGAATAAAAAGAAAATTATATATAAAACGCGCGCTAATATAGCTATCTATTTATCCTTACTTACTTTCTCCTTATTATTAGAATTACTCTCCTTAGTTTTACTAAAATAAAGATTATTATTAATACTATACTTCGCTTTAATATTAATTAAGCCCTTACCCTTATTACCCCCTTTTATAAGCTTTATTAATAGATCGGTAATATCCTCTAGCGCTATCGCTTAGCGGTATATAAGCTTATAGCTATAATATTAGTATAGAGTTAATAGGATATAAATAGGGAAGGAGTAATCGGTATATATATTATAGGTATACTTATTATTTAATAACCGGACCTTATTATAGCTAGCTTAAGTCTTAATTAACTTAAATAAGTAGTTATAGGTATAGCGTATAACGAGAGCGGTAAGGGCTTAGGGGCGGAGAATATCTAGAGTATATAAGTATAAGAAGGCGCGAATAGGGAAAGAATAATATATACTAGAGTTAAAAGTATTATAAGCGAGGGAATAATTAACTATAGTAATAATAGCGGTATATATCTCGTTAATCTAATAAAGGGGGGTATAAGAATAGCCGGAGTTTTTACCCTTCTTATTTATCCTATAGGGGAAATAACGGGCGCCGGCTATAATAGTTAATAAGCTATAAAGGAATAGGAGAAGTACTACTTATTAATACTATAGAAGTAAAGGGAAAGGGGGTTTTTAAAAGCCCTTATAATATAGGGTAGGTATTACCTATCCCTAATACTCTTAAGGAGGGTAATATAAGGTCGGAGCTATAGATTAATAGTAATAATACTTTAGATAAGCTTATTAATAGCCTTATCGAGCTAAATAGCGGTAAGGGCGAGGACGATAGCGGTAGGAGTAATAGTAAGTATAATAAGAGTAGCTATAATTATAACTATAAGCGCTACCGCTATAAGAATAGCTATAGAGCTTATAGTAATAATAGGGGTAGCGGCGGTAAGTATAGCGGTAGGGGTTATATTAGCTTACTTAGAGCGAATAGTAATATTTATATTATTAATAGAGCTAAATATAAGTAGAGGATAAATAAGGAAGGCGCGATATTTACCTTATTATTATATTTATTAGTTTTATATAACTTATAAGGGCTTTAGTTTAATTAAGAGGAAGGAATAACCCTTAAAATAGGGGTTAAAGGGGTATTTATACTTTTTCAAAGCTCTAAGAGTAAAGATATTATATTTATAACCGCTTATTAGGTTAAGAGTATCGCTATTATTCTATTAACGGATAATAAGTAATAGAACTTATAGATTTACCGAAAGCTAGGTTAAAGGGAGCTCCGCGGATATAAGACTCCTTTTATACTCGCTAGGTATAAGAATAGGGCTCCTTTAATAGGGTAAGCGGGTAAAGCGGTATTATATTATTATACTATTTAAATAACTATTATACCCTTAATATATTATATACGGCTCTATAAAAGGGCGTTTAGCTTAAGCAGGGGGGTAATATTATAGGCCTATAAGTAAATATACGGCTTCGGTTTATTAGGGTACAAAGCTTTAGTTAGTATATTCCCTTCCCGTTTAGAGACTAGTATTATATAAGCGCTAAATAAGAGCGCCTTCCGAGCCGCTTATAAGCCGCTTAGAAGACTATCGGTAATAATACCTATATCGACGGTAGACCTATAGAAAACTCTATCTAAAGGTAGATCTTAAGTATAAGAGCTATTTAAGAGTAGCTCTCGCGCCGCTATATAAATACTACTCTTACTTCTCTCCTTAAGTTAGTTAATAATAGAAATTAAGATTATAATTATAAACGCTCTCTCGATACCCGTTTATAGTTAGTTTAGTACGTATATATTACGGTAATTAATATAATAGAGCTCGTTAGCCCTACGGATTAGAAGCTAGTAAATACGATTTAAATATCCCTTACGAAACGTATAACCGCGATAAACGCCCTTATTACTTAAACCGAGGCTATAATAATTATCGATTAAACCGCCGTAACGATAACCGCAGCCCTTATAATAATTACTAGCGATCTAACTAGCGTAATAATCGTTAGTTAGACCGCTATAATTATCGCTAGCCTAAATAGCGCGATAATCGCTAGTTTAATTGCTATAACTATTGCAAATCTAACGGCCGCGATATATATTAATCTAACGATAAGCTTAAGGGTCTAAAACGTAAATAGAACTACCCTCTAAGCCCTAATAATAAAAAGGCGTATAATATAAACGCTTAAGCGGACTCGTCTTTAGATAAGTCCCGTAATAGATATAGCCGTAGCCGTAGCTATAGTCGCGATAATATATACTAAATTCGTAGTCCTTATTATAACGGGCTAGCCCCTATAGGGCTCCAGGAATTAACTCGCATCCTACAGCCGCCTCCGACGTACGGAACCTTTTAAGTAGTTAAGGCAAATAGTACGTAATCTTCTAAATACGTTTTAGAAGATCTAGTTAACTTATTAAGTATATCGGGCAAAGGCAATATTATAGGTAGGCCTATAATATTACCTCCCTTCTCTCCCTCTAATAATATCGGACCCCTAAAGCTTACCCGCGACGTTGTTTTATAAGCCGAAGTTTATACGGAAGGGGTATCCAAGACTTTTAGCACTCTATAGCTCGAATTTACGACCTTAGGATATTTAGAAGATATATAACGGGCTGGCCCCTATAGGGCTCTAGGAATTAACTAGCGTCCTACGGCCGCCTCCGACGTACGAAACCTTTTAAATAGTTAAGGCAAAAGGTACGCAATCTTCTAAATACGTTTTAGAAGATCTAGTTAACTTATTAGGTATATCGGGCGAAGGCAATATTATAGGTAGGCCTATAACACTTATACCTATTTAGACGATAGTTTCTATAACCGTTCGCTATCTCGTTTACGTAACTACGCGCGTTTACCTAGTCCTAAAGGATATATATATAACGTTCGCGCTCTAGATTATAATATTAATAAGACCTATATCTTCTATACGGAGCGATTTAAGTTATACCGTTAGCTATTTAAATATGTTAAAGGCTATAACTAGCGTAACCCTAAGGTTAATATCTTGAAAGAGGTTAAAAGAAGGCTTAAATAGGCCCTATAATAGCCTACGGTACTAATAACTTCGCCGGCGCCTATTAAATACGCCGTCAGCGCTATAACGGCTAAAACTCCTCTAGAGATTACTCTAAATAAGCCTATAAGCGGGATATACGTATCTATAAACCGCCGTTCGTACCGCTATTAATAGATCTAACCTTACCGTTTATTTGGATATAAGTATTAGTTATAACCTTATTAATTATTAGTTTTTAAAGAAATACTTTACGCTAAACGGTAATAACCTTACGGTAATTATTAAGCTAGCCCTATATATCGGAAGTATCGGTAAAGGTACCGTTAAGCTTATATAATACGCCGAATAGGATATTTACGCTTATAGTATACGTATAAACGGTATACCTAGCCTATTACGGTAATATTTAAGCGCTTAGCTAATAGATAGCTTAGCTACTAAAGCCCTTATTAGTAACGGATAGCTAAAAGCTCGTAAGGCTATTATTAACTATATAAACGAGTCTATTATATACCTTAACGCCGCTAACTTTAAAGTTAGCTTCCGTATTTAGCGTTAAGTATTATACCTAACTATATATAAGGTGCGGCTAGCGAGAGCCTATATTATAATACCTAGCGAGACCTCTAAAGTCTCCGTTAAATACGCCGCTTTACTTAAAGGCCGTTTATATATTTTCGAAGCCGCTTATCCTATAGCTTTAAACGCTACGGTAGATATTAATACGCCTAATCTCGTAGCACTATATAATAATACGGATATACCCGTTAAAGTGCCTAAAGGTATATAAATAGGTATTATTAAGGAATATAACTATACCTTATAGTTTAAAACTAGTATAAAGTATATTATAGCGGTACTAGCTATAATAGGCGTACTTAGTAATATAGCTTTAGCTAACGTTAACGCCGTTACTATATTAATCTTAAATATAGTAAACGCTAGCGCTACGGGCTCTATCGATATTATCCCGCTTATATTTAATAAAGTATAGGTATATTTAGCTATAAGCAACGAGTTTAAGCTCTCGTTTAATATACTAAATATACTATAAGGCGTATAGCTAGAGACGCTCCTTCTAAGCTACTTTTTAGTTAAGTATAAGGAGTTTAGCAACGATACTAAGTCGGCTATACTATATATAGACGCCGTTTATAACTATATTATTATAAGAGGTATAGGTATAACGTACGCTATTAATATTACTCCCGATATAGGTAATACGTTTATACTAAACCGAGAGGATATAAAGCCCCTTTTAAATATTAAAGGCTTACTTAATATCTTAACTCCTAACTCTATACTTATAATAGTTATAGAGGAGGGTATTTATATTTACTTAATTAACCCGTTTAAAGCCTAAGCTTTTAAACGTATACTAAAGGGCTATACGGATATATTTAAGTATAAAGCCCCTCTTAACCTACCTAAAGAATAAATAATAAAAATTCCTCTAATAGATAGCTAATAGTAAGCTAAACTTAACCGACTATATTACTCTATAGCCCGTTGCGACGAAAAGTTTATTAACTAAGTATATAAGGGTATATATAAAGGCGAACGCCTCTACTTTATTAACGATATTTATCCGTTTATAATACCTATATTCGTAATCTAGTATACCGTTAACGATAAAGAGAAAGGATATATTATAGCCAATTTAAGGCCTTTTAATAAGTAGGTAGTATTAGATAATTACCCTCTACCTCTATAATCTAACGTAATTAACGCTATATATAGTAAACGTTATATTACCGTTATAAACGCTATAGCCTTCTTCTATTAGTTTCCCGTATACCTAAACTACTAGGACCGTTTAATACTAGTTAGCTATTATAGACTCGAACGGTTAAAAATCGCTATTATAGGATTTAGGAACTTACTTATATACGTTTAACGTTATATAGACCGTTTATTATACCCTATACGCGACTATATACGCGCCTTTATTAACGATATAATCGTATTCTTAGATACCTTCGAGGATTATTTAAAGTATTTAGAGGCGATCTTAAAGCTATTTTAAGAACGTAGTATATTACTATCTCTTATTAAGAGTAATATAGGATTTCCCTTAATAGAGTTACTCGGATTTTATATAAATGCCTTCGGCCTATTAATAATATAGTCCTATATTAAAGCCTTTCGTAAGATAAGCTTTCCCTATTCACTAAAAGACCTTAAGATATACTTAGGAGTAATAGGTTAGTTATATATTATAATCCTATACTATAGTAAACTAGCGGAACCGCTCTAAAGGCGTAAAGTTTCCCTATTAGCGGAAGGTAGAAATACTAATAAGTTTATAATAGGTAATAAAAATAAGCAAATAATATTTATATATCGTATCTTTTATAACCCCTCCGAAGACGAAAAATAGTTATTTAAGATATTATAAGAGGTAATATATAGGAAGCTAAGGCTATATTATATAAACTTTTAAAAGAAGCTTTTTATATAAGTTAATAGCTATTTATAATAAGGATTTAGCGTAATACTATATTAGTTAATTAACGGGTATAAATAGGTCCCTAAGAAGCTTATTCCTTTATACACTATTAAGCTTATTATATTTTTAAGCTATTACTTAATAAAGGCCGAGATAAACTATAGCCCGTTTAAATAGGAGATCGCTTATCTAATATAGGCTATTAAGAGATTAAGGCTTATTATTTAATTAAATTAGCGATAGCTAATAGTTATATTTACGGATTATAACGTTATTAGAGATATTATTAATTAGATTAGCTTAATTACTATATTAATAGATAGAGCTAATAGACGCTTAATAAATACGTTAATCTATCTAAGTTAGTACTAATTTAATATACGTTATTTAGCAGGTAAGCTTAACCTTATCCTAGATACGCTATCGAAACTAGTTATACCTAGTAACGATATAGAATACTAGAAAGAAGACCTTTTAATATTAGACTAATTTACTAAAGATTTACCGTATTTATATATTATAACTAAAGCGGTAATAACCGACGAGATAAGGTCTCGTTTCTAGTAGGGCTATAAGACGGATATAATATTTTAGCAAATTATTTAGGATCTTTAGAAAGCTATAGGTAATACGAAGGATAATAAGGATATTATAACTACTTTCGTCGCTAGCTATCCGTTCTATTTATAAGACTAACTACTATATAATAAAGATAATAATAGCGTTAATCGTCTAGTAATCCCTTATAGCTTAGTATAATAGCTTTTATATAATACTTACGATAGTATAACGGGCTGGCCCCTGTGGGGCTCTAGGAATTGACTAGCGTTCCTGCGGCCGTCTCTAACGTACGGAACCTTTCGCTTAGGCGATTAAGGCAAAAGGTACGCAATCTTCTAAATACGTTTTAGAAGATCTAGTTAACTTATTAGGCACGTCGGGCGAAGGCAATATTATAGGTAGGCTTATAATATTACCTCCCTTCTCTCCCTCTAATAACGTCGGACCCCTAAAGCTTACCCGTAATATTGCTTTATAAGCCGAAGTTTATACGGAAGGGGTATCTAAGACTTTTAGTACTCCGTAGCTCGAACTTGCGACCTTGGGATTTTGTTTAGAAGATATATAACGGGCTGGCCCCTATAGGGCTTTAGGAATTAACTAACGTTCCTATAGCCGTCTCCGATATACGGAACCTTTCGCTTAGGCGGTTGAGGCAAAAGGTATATAATCTTCTAAATACGTTTTAGAAGATCTAGTTAACTTATTAGGCACGTCGGGCGAAGGCAATATCGCAGGTGGGCCTGTAATAGATAGCTTATATTATTAGGGTAGGGATCGTATAATATCTATACTCTTAGATATATATTTTCGTAATAAACGCTACTTAGTCGATATGTATATAAGATACTATTATTAGTATAGCGCTTAAAAGAAGGATAATCTAAAGCTAGTAGGGCTCTTATAGCCGATTTAAGCTCCCGAGGAGCTTATATTAACTATTACTATTAATATCGTCCTAAGCCTACCGTTAGTTAAGTTAAACGGTATACTATAATTATTAAGAGGATATATAGCGTATAATATACTACTAATAATTACTTATAAAACCTCGAAATAAACGCTATTAATACCTAAGCACTCTAAGTATACGGTAAAGGATTAGGGTAATATATTAAGCCGATAGCTTCTATTATTAGATTAGGCGTATCCTAAAGTAATTATCTTAGATTGTAATATAAAGTTTACTTTTATATTTAAGACGGTATTATAATCTAGCTTTCGAACTTTACTTTAGATAATAACCGTATATTATTCTTAGGCTAACGGATAATCTAAACGTAAAAATTAGGATATTAAACTAGCTATACGAATATATATAGCCGAGTACCCTAAGGAAAGCTAGATAGATATAATACCTACGTTATAATAGAGGTTAAATAATACTCTATAAAAGGCTATCGACATAAGCCTCTATAAATATTTATTCGGCTTTACGATCCCTTTACCGTCTAATAGATTAGTACGAATTAATAGAGAACTCGATATCTATTTTATATATAAATACTTACGCCGAGATATATAGTTAGCTATAGATATTACTATAATAGCTAATAAATAAGCGTATAATAATAAGTATAAATACGTTAAATACGTAGTCGGCGATAAAATATAGCTAAAACTAGGTAAAGTATACTAACCGCTATAGAAACGAAATAGTAAGTTATAGCCGAGAAGATAAGGACCGTATATTATAATCCGCAAAGTATTACTATTAGTATACGAACTCGATATTCGTACCGGCGACCGAGACTAAAACGTATAAGTCTACCCCGTTATAAGTATTTAATACCTATTATACTATTAAGCGTATAAAGACCCGTTTTATCGAGACTTTCCCAAGCCTAGCCTAGTTTAGTATAATAAGCACTTATCCGATACTAAGAGTATTAATAAAGACGAGTATAAGGTCAAATATATACTAGATAAAAGAGTTAAAATAAGAGGTAGTAAATCTATATTATAATACTTAATACACTAGAAGGGCTAGTTTATACGTTACGATCGTTAGAAGCTAGTAAGCAATTTAGCTAATTTTATAGTACTCGTATATAACTACGAGAGGCGCTATATAGCTAAACTACCCTCTAGTAAATTACGAGAAGGCGCCTAATATAATAAACGAGCTATAGGCAAAAAGAAGGATGCGATTTAGGGCAGATATTATAGTAAACGGCTAAAAGCGCTATAATAGCACTAGTATTAGTACTAGCAGTACTAACGAGTCTATAGTAGTAATAGTTTTTATTATAGATTTAGCTATGTTATATAAGCAACGTTATTACGATAGTAAACGCTTTTTATTACGTTTTTAAGCGATTTAGAGCTTAGAAGCTATTATACGTAGAGGAGGAAAGCCGAGGACGGCTTAACGTTTTTCCGTGCCGGGCACTTATAGTAGAGGGCCACGGGTTATATAATTAGCCAGGGTTACGTAATATAGGTCTAGAGGTAGCCTATACGTAAGCCCACAATCTATATCCACTGCTAGCTATTCGAGCCAGCAGTAGCTAGTTAGTTTCCTCTTCACGCACGCATTCAATTAAGATATTACTATATACGCTACCGCTCCCATATATTATCTCCGTTAGGCGTTCTTTAAATATTTAAAACTAGGCGTCGATATTAGTTAATATATTCCTAAAGCATATATCTATCTCGTTATATAGGTTAATATTAAAGTTATCGAGTCGAATCTTAAGATCGGTAAAGCAACGGCTTATATTACCTAACTAGTTAAGATATAATTCGGTATTATTTAAATAGTCTATTAATATATTAATAGTACTAATAGTACTTAATTTACCTAATCTTAATATCTCGACGGGTAGGGATAATCGAGATAATAAGGGTAGGGAGACCGGTAATAAATAAGCTAATTAACTCGTTAATAATAGCGTTATTTATTAATAGGCGAAGTAGACTAATACTTATTATATTTTACGAGATATATTTAGGATAATATATTTATTAAGTATTAGATAATAAGTATATTATATTAACGGGGTAAAAGGGGTAGATAATAAAGGAGATAATAGTAATATAATATATAAGGTAGGAGATAGTATAGAAGGCGATTATAAGGTAAGTATATTAGTTGTTTATTTTAGTAGCGTTTATTATTATTCGGCGGTACTTATACTATCTAAAGGAAGGAATACTAATAGCGATAACAATTCGAAGTTATAAAAGTTATAATTAGGCAGTAGTACGGCTAAGAAGTCTTATTAAGGGGAAATTAGGCGTTCGGACTATTCTTAATAAGGAGGATATATTTCTTACGTTATTAGATCTTTAACGCGATCGGAGCGTAAGCGTAACTATTTTTTTTAAGAAAATAAGTAAATTTAGGTTTAATAATAGTACTTTAAGCTTATAGCAGCTTATTAAGTTAAGCTTAAATAAAAGAAAAAACAAGGGGGTAAAAAAACAACCGTTAATAGTTTAGCGTACTAACGATAAGCGTTAGCATTAGTAATAGTTAAATTAGTGTTTTATACGTAAGGCGCTGGTTCTAGTTTAAATTAGTAACGACGGCGATAATAATAGCGGCGGCGAATAGCGGCGACTAATTAGAGGCGGCAGTCTCTAATGCTTAGCTTAATAGTAATCGTAGCTACTAGTTTGCTAGTATATTATATAGGATAATACTTTATAAGGTTATTATATTGAAACGAATATAGAGATTTATAATTACTTTATCTTAGATGCGTCCGCAGACGCGTCTGCTAGCTATATATATATATGGGTCCTAGACCCACGTGACTTATAACTAATCGCAAGGGTGACCAACTGGCCACCCCATTGTAGCCACAGCAGGCTGCAAGATGCTTTTACATCCATCATCTTGCATAGCTCATTACTCCCGTACCAATGCCGCTGGTTAATTATTATAGCATGCAGGGCGCTATCGGGCTATTAGCCCCAGGTGGGGAGCCCCTAGCGTGGCCCGGCACGAACCGCTGCGTCGGGCCTGCCACAGTGGGGCTGCAGTGCTGAAGGAAGCAATCCTGGACCCTGAAATGATGTGATAGGGCTCCCAATGTTGGCCAACCTGTCCGCCTGTGAGAGCTTACTACATAGTACGTAGTACATAACCAGATATATAATGTGTGGTACTGGATCAATTACACACACACTTCTTGGCACATTGTGTCACATTGCAGCATAAATATACACCCTCTCTTTTTTGACGCGGACTGTCTCTCGCAATTTCTGTCTGGCTTTCGTGTTTTCGCTCCCGAGTTCCAAAGTTCCAGTGGGGCCTGGCGTTCAAACGGCACTATGACTTTAGCGGCCGTTCGTGGCTGACAAACGCTCTCTCCACAGCGCGTCAGTAGCGGATTCCAGTGGACCGCCAAATTTTTTCTGTCACTAACATACAGTGCCCCCAGACTGGGTGAGGACAAAGCCCATCTCCACCCGCCAACACCAGATTCAGAACGACATCACGGCACAAACGTCACTTTTCCAAAGCACTTTTCCAAAGGGCATCTTGGCCTGGGAAAAGTACGCAGTATGCATAACTGCGAAGCTTCCCAGCCGCCTGACGAACACAGCCCTTTGTTGCCGGCAGGTCCAGCATCGTCCACCACCGCCGTCGACGACAGCCACGATAGTGAGAATGAGACATCCACAACCTGCGCGTCGACTTCCGAGCTGCGGCTCCTCATAAAATATTCGCTGCCGCTCATTGCGACCTACCTGCTGCAATACTCCTTCTTCGTCATCATCACCGTCGTCGCCGGCCACCTGGGCCCCGATGAGCTCGCCGCAGCAAGCATTGGCGCCACCACCATGAACGTGGTCGGCCTGGCCATCTACGAAGGCATGGCCACAGCGCTCGACACGCTCTGTGCCCAAGCCTACGGCTCTGGCAACAAACAAGCCGTCGGTCTGCACATTCAGCGCATGCTGCTGCTCATGGCTCTCGCCACGGTGCCCATTGGCACCTTTTGGCTGTGCTCGCCCTGGGTGCTGCCCTTCGTTGTCAAGCAGCACGATGTTGCTGTGCGCGCGGGTATTTTCTTGCGCTATAGTCTTGTTGGTCTGCCTGGGTACGCTGCTTTTGAGGCTCTCAAGCGCTTTCTACAGGCCCAGGGCGATTGTAACGCGGGTATGGCGGTGCTGATGATCTGCGCGCCTGTTAATGCCGCGCTGAGCTGGGCGCTTGCTTTCCCGCTGGGCATGGGCTTGGAGGGTGCAGCGTTGGGGGCAGCGCTCAGCAATAATCTGCGCTGTGTACTGCTGCTACTGTACATTGTCTCTCCACTGGGTAAATGGTCGCATGTCTGCTGGGGCGGCTTTTCACGCGAGGCGCTGCGGAAATGGGGGGCCATGATTTCCCTGTCGACTGCAGGAGCAACGGCCACGTTAGCTGAGTGGGGAGCCTTTGAGATTCTCACTATTAGCTCGTCGTACATTAGTACCGAGCATCTGGCTGCGCAGACTATTCTGGTTAGTTTTCGAGTCATTCACGCTGTTCTCAACATCCAACGTTGACGGGATCTGTGACTGACCTTATCTTTTACGTGTCCGTAACAGACAACAGCGACAGTCATCGTCTGGCACATTCCCTTTTCCATCAGCGTAGCTGTCAGCACACGTCTAGGACAGCTCATTGGCGGCGGCCTGCTTGCCACCGCACGCCGAGCCACAAAGATCTACCTCGTGTCGTTCCTTGTCGTTGGGTTCATCGACGCGGCGATTCTCTACCTCTTACGCCACCGAATACCGCCGCTCTTTACTGAGGACGCCGAGATCCAGCGCATCACGGCTGGCAGCTTTCTGACGGTCGCGCTGTTCCAGGTCGTCGACTCGGTGCTCTGCGGGACACACGGCATGATGCGGGGGCTCGGCCGCCAGGATGTTGCGGCGTGGATTGTCTTTGTCATGAACTATGCGCTGGGGGTGCCGTTGGCGATCTGGCTTGAGTTGGGACCGCTCAAGTGGGCGCTGGACGGCATATGGGTCGGGTTTGCGGTCAGTTCGGCGGCTACGGTGCTGGCGGAGGGGGTGTATATGCGCTGGTTGGAGTGGCAGACGTGTGTTGATAGCGTCAAGGCACGAGAGGATGATGACTAGGTGGAATGTCGCTTTTTGGTTTACTGGGTCGATTCAGAAATTAAAAGAAAGAAAAAAAGATCCTTGACATTCCAACTTGCAGATGGAATACAGAATGAATCGATTTTACTGTTGAATATATCGAGTTTTGTACCACGACCCAATTGGGTGCCTTATATACAGCATCGAGGAATACCAAAACTGTGTGATGAAAACGACACAAGTCACGAGACCTTGATATTGTACCATCAAAAACGCATCATCAGTCCTCACCACCACAAACTACTACCCCCTTCCCTGCAGATCGACTGGATCGACAAAATGACAATGCCGCTCAAGGGTCCCAGCAGAAACGCGGCAACTAATGGGCCAGCCTAGACCAAGCAAGACCCTGTGACGTCGATGTCGGTGGACGGCGGACAGAAGGGGGGAAAGAGGAGACCAGGGGTAACACGAGCCTACCTACGGTGATATGGAAGGTGCGCATCATCCCAAACATCGTCATACAGTGTGTAAGTTCTTGGGCGGGCCCCATCAACCCACGCTGGGGCAGTCCAGAGTTCACTCATCTTAGCTCTCGACTTCTCTCAACCCTTGGAATTTGCTCATCAACACACAGAAGAGACCAAAATTTGCGTCAAAATCACTTCAAAAAGCCGACCATCACGACTGAATATCACTTTACCTTTTCATCCAAGCTGGAGTCTACATTACTGAATTCGAAATCCATCGCATGGTCTACTTCTCGCAACTCAAATCGCGACATCACCAAAGTGCAGCCTGACCGACCATCCCGAGTTCCTCTTCTCCTCAAAACAGAAAATATAACGACAGTAAGAAAGAAAGCGAAAAAGGATTCAAAAACAAACTACACGATATTCCTATCACAAAACTACCATGGCAATCACCCGGCTATGGTTCTTCACTCTCAAACCCACCGTCCACGCCAATCCCGATTCCTACTCCTCCTTCCTCGACCTCTGGGCCAATGTCCTCGAGCTATGCGCAACCTACTCGCCTAACCCAGGGCCCTCGAGCTCCCAGATACACCTCGCCATGCTCAGCCGTCCGTGTCCCAAGCGGCCTCACCACTTCCTGCTTCAAGCCGTAACAACGCCACCACCAACAACAAACTCACATCCACAAAACCACGACAACCCAGAGAAAAAGGAACAACACGAGGACAAGGAACCCCTCTTTGTCCTCATCTCATCCTATCCTTCCCTCGCGCTGTGCACACAGGCAGACACAGCTTATACATCCCGCTACCGCACTCGTGTACTCGAGTATGTGCAACATATCGCGCTGCGACAGATGGACTTGGAGGATGCCGAGTTGGTTCCTTCTTTGCTTCTCTCCTCCTCATCATCCTCCCCCTCATCCAATGCAGAAGACGGCAAGGACAACCAACAAAAACAGCAACAACAACAACAACAACAGGAAGAAGCAGCAGCAGACCCAACAATTCTCGTCACAATCTCCAACCGCGACCCCCTCGAGTTAGAAGTCGCCCGCTCCCTCTCCAGCCCCCGCGGCACAAGCGGCAAACGTCTCAGTGCTGTGCCCCCGCCCGAAGAAGAAATCAGCGGACGGGACACCTATGAAATCCCGCCACCGCCGCCACCGGTTGCCGTGCCTGCGCCAGCGTTGATCAAAGTCGACGGACATGGTGGTGGAGCAGGAGGAGGAGTGAATGGTCAAGACAAGGAGAAGGATATGTTCGCGTCACAGAGGGGCGAGGGGACCAAGTGGATTCGGATCTCCAAGAGGTTGGACGCAGGCGCGGATATTGCGGACGTGGAAGGGGCGGATGTGGATGTCGAGGTATTCCGACTGCGTCAGGTCCTGGCGCGGTGAAAGTAAAGCAGATGAGGGAAATGAAGACACGGAAGCAGTTGCTGGAAACAAATCATACCGGCATCCAAATTGACAAGAGCACACGGGGAAGGGAAACAGAGTTCATGTCTCTGCAAAGAAATAAGGCAGCAGATACACACAAAGGTTCATGCCAAAATACTCAAATTTGCTGGAAGGGGGTATCATGAACCTACATACAAGCTCTTCTTTGACATGATAAAAAGAAGAAGAAATAAGGTGAGAGGAGGTCCCGTCATCCGTTCTCATCGTCCAAGTCTCCACAACATGCGGACATATCTCGCCCACATACCCAAGGCGCAATATGCCAACAGCGATCTCTCCGCGATACTGGCTCTCCCCACTTCCCCTCTGTGAACAGAAAACGACAGCGACGAACCAACGACACGTCTGTCTGCTTGTCTGTGTGTTTCAAAGAATTTTGCCGCGCTCTTCAACTGTCTGCGCAGCTTCAGCTTCACCCCCTCAGTCCTCGCTTCTTCCCATAGTGTCCCGCGAGTCATACCCTCCGTAGTCATCATTCAGTGACCTTTCATCCCTCATTTCAACCACTGTACCCACTTCTTGAACCCCGTAACAGGCGTCCGTTTCTCCTTCATCTGCGCGATGCGCTTGAGCCTCTCGCGGTGCTTGGCCTCGAGCAGCGCCGTGGGGCTCTCCTCACGATACCACTCGCGCGCTCCATACCCCAGTGCATCCTTGCCGTCGCGGCTATCGAGAAGCTTGCGCGCACTGCTCGCCGTGCGTGTCGATTCGCGCATGCGCACGCGCTGCACCCGCCGCAGCTTAGTGAAGCCCCACCAGGCAACGAGGATACTGGCGACGGCGGAGCCGACGGTGACGGCTGCAAAGCCAAAGTTGGTCTCTTCGATAAAGTTTTCGAGGTTCATGCCGTACAGACCCGCGAGAAAGGTGCCCATTGCGAGACCAAGGGTGTACACGCTGAACTTAAGCTCGAGAAGCATGAGGGCGTTCCGGTTGGCATCGAGGATGGCGCGGATACTACAGGCCGTCGTAGAACAGATTGTTAGTAAGATGGAGTCATGGACAGAAAGCAAAGCGAGCATGTGGCAGGAGAATACAGGGGGGGAGACATACATTTCCTCCGTGTTGCGAATACCCGACACCAGGTTACCCGCCTCTTGGACGACTTCATCGCAGATTTTGTGGTACGACTCGAGCAGCATCTCGATTTCAGTGTGGTCATCCTGCTCGCGGCGAATATCCCTTGTCTTTTCCGTGAGATACATTTCCGACAGGTCGTCGTCGGCCTCGAGCAGCTCGTCAATGGCGTCGCGCACCAACCGCGCCTTTTGCTCAAACGTGCTGACCTTTTTGGACAGCACCAGCAGCACGCGCAGCTTCTCGCGGTCCACGTCGTCCTCGAGATCGCTCAACAGATGCATGACGGGCTCCTGCACGGTGCTAAATTCTTTCCAGAGCTCCGAGGTCACGGACATGAGTACCACTTCGAGTGCCCGGAACTCGTAGGGGAGTCCGCCGCCGCCACCGTAGCTGCTAGTTCCTGATCCTGGGGCAGGCTTGTGGCGCAGTTTTCCCTGCAGCTCATACATGAACTCGGATTGTGCCGAGGAGCTGGAGGAGCCGTAGACGTCAAAGAGGAGGACGCGGTCGTGCTTGATGAGGACGCGCAGGTGGAGGAGGTTGAGCAGAATGGCAAAGGGACGGATGAGAATATGCGGCAGGTTGGACGAGTCGATCTTGCGCAAGTCACGAGGCATGAGACCGTACTGTGGACGAGTTTATTGCATTAGCAAAGAGGAGACTTTGGCCCAGGCTTGGTGGCTAAATGTCGGACTCACCTTGGCGATTAACTCGCTCTTTTTAAAGGCTCCATCTGTAAGAATGGCATCGCCCTTTTCATCGACTTCTGTGCATCGCAACACGGGTTCCAACGCAGCCTTTGCCCGTCTGCCCGTCATGTCGGCGGTGAAGATTGAGTCCTCGAGCTCGTCGGTACTGCGACTGCGAAAATCAGGCTTGACGGCGTTGGGGCCCCAGAGCCTCTGGGATGAGGATGAATCATCGTTGGAGGCATATCGACGCGAACTGGCAATGTTAGCCGCAGGAAGCAAGCCCAATTCGGTGGAGCGTATGCGCTTGAGGTGTTTTGGTAGGATATTGGCAACATTGAAGATGCTTCGCGACCCTGTTACGGGCACTGTTTCGAGACTTTTGGCGGTGGGAGTCGCACGATTAGTGGAGAATCGGCGGCCTGAGGAAGGCTTGGGCTCATCCGAAGAAGCACGGGCAATGCTGGGTGCCAGACGACGAGAGTGGGCGCGGCAGCAGAGGGGCGAGTGGTGAGGGCTAAAGAAGGGAATGCCCTGGGACTGCGACTGCAGGAATCGCAGCAACCTGCGCGAGGGCGCTGCAGGCTGCAGGGCTGGGCGCATTGTCTGCGTGGTTGGCGGCTCTGCTGTGGAGAAGAATCAACAGCTCAGCTGGGTCTGTCTTGGCTTGGCTGGTGCAGGAGCAGGACCATGGTGTCGATGGTGGATTGGAATAGAGGACGAAGGCGTCGAGAGTTTTTGCAGGGAAGATTTTCCTGCCTACGTCAAAGGCTTGGCTAAAACTTTCTTCGCCTTTGCCGGGGCCGGTCACACCCCATGGTGTGCATGCATCTTACGTCACCTCCTTCACAAGATGTACCCAGGTACTTACTTCCACATGGCCATCGATTCTGGATGCTTTTCCTCACATGTTCATCCTCAGCGATGAGCATGAAGCCATATAACTTCTTGCTTACATTGCTTAAACAAATCCAAAACTCTGTCCCAGGGCCACTGCCTGTCAATGCCATTGCTAATTTCTGAAGTCTTTCTGGACTCAGTTCTCGCCAACCATCAAGTCTGCTACTGGGCAATGATTTTGTTTCGAAATTTGATGCTTGACACCGAAACCGAGCCTTAGACAAAGTCTTGCACAAGTCAGAACCGGCCTGCCGTTACAGAATGAAGCTCACACCGATTCGGGTGCGCGGAAAGCGGGGACAACCGAAATCGAACAAAATCTCTTCATCTCAAAGCCACGACACCCTCGAATCATCCACAAGCGATGGCCAGCCCAAACCGAAACGCGCAAAGACCCGGAAAGCGAATGATGGTAGCAGCGAGAGTCGGAGGATGAACAGAGGCCTGCCTCGGCTGCTCCAGTTGCCTCAGGAAATGCTCGAGGGCATCTTCATTGCGTCAAGAAATCTCTCGCTGCCCCTTGTCAACCGTGAGCTGCTCCACCGTTTGTCGACTGACTCCATCAAGTATCAACTGGTGGGAGCCGCGTTTGGCCCAACCTGGAAAGCATGGTATGGAATTGATGCCGCAGAAGTGCATTCATATGCTGGCTGGCTCACCGATGGAGATCACATCACGGGCGATCCGCACTTCCAAGTGAGTTTCTTCAGGTCCTGACTTGTGGCGGGCTTCAGCTGGTTCAAGTCAACTTACTCATCCCAATAGTCCGCTCTCATCGGGTGTTCATGGGCAACGTACGATATGATGGTTCTGTCACTCAATGTTTGGATCCGCCAGAACTCTCATGGGCGCCCATACTTTACCGTTCCTGGATTGAAGGAGGAGCGTCTCTATATGATTCCGCAACCCGGCAGTCTTTACGACAAGGCATATAACGATGGAGTCTGGAGGGAAGAAATCCCGCGACTTCTGTCCTCATCATCGGCAACCATGTCCTTGGACGACAAGCTTGCTCTTGACCTCCTGCATTTCCGCAACCATTGCATCCACATGCAAACCGCCTTCGCCGATGAGCCACCAGAAAGCAGGTTTGCAAGACGCGAGATACAGAGGCACAGCCAATTCATGGGCGCTCTATTGGGAGCACACATTGAAGTGCACCCTGATATAACGATACCAGACAGACTGCTTGCCGGGCCCTACGAGTCAGAAGCCGGAGACGGAAACCTCGATATCGGCGAGCGGAAAATGCACCTTTTATTCTGGCTGGTGCGCGGTGGTGCACGAATTCAGGCCACGCAAACATGGGAAAGCTCGCGCGAGGGTTTCAGGGCAATGCTTCAGCTTGTCACGCGGGTACAAGCGGGAAGGACAGCTTCAGAGGTCGTCAAAAGGCGCGTGACGTTGGCGATGCAGTTGTTGTGCCTCTTTACCACACTCAATATCTTTGCTACGGTCTGGCCAAAATGTGCGTTCCTTTTCATCTTTGAATCAATGGAGAGGATATGTTTCATCTGTCGGCGAGGGTGATAACAAACCGAACAGCTCACTGACCATGTCGTAACTGCAGACATTACCCAAACATCATTAACGCACGTCTTAACATTGGCCTCACAGGCTGATCGAGAGACTCTTCAAGGTGCCTGTCTACAGACTTTTGCAGCGATTCTGCGCCGAGCCATGGACAGACCGCTGCAGCTTGTCAGATCGGATGACAGTCAGTGGAGAGGGCCGCGAACTCTGTTCTATCGACCCTGGATTCGCCCAGTGCCTCGAAACCTCGAGATTCAGCTTGCAGATATCTACCGCATGGCTCGAGCAAAATTGTTTTTGTGCGCACCCGACGTGGAAGATACACCTCAGGTGGTCAGGAGCAGCAGGGCAGCCCTTCCAGAAGATGAAGGTGTCGGGGTGGTACATGAGCCTTGGTCAGACTTTGGGTTGGAGTGATGGGTCCTACAAACAACATGAGATACATCTAGAGCAAAAGGCACTCGTCTATCGAGACCTTTACCGCCATGTTCCCCGATCAGTGGGCCTTGTTCAGCCTCAAATATCCAAGTTTTGGGTGTCGTACGTTGTCTACTCAGAGGTTTGTTTGCTCATTTGGCTCACGCATGTCTTGAAACTACGCTTGGAAGAGGCCTCGATAGTGTTGCGATATTCAGCGTTCGTCGCTGTGTTGTCGATTTCAAAGCTTCCCAGTACTTCGGCTTGCTGTTTCTACCAACTCTAGACTGTTGACTCGTGTGCTCTTTGGAACGCTGTTTCAGTTATCCAAGAGCGGCCAAGTAGGTAGGCAGACACAAAAGTCAGTCACGAGAACTTGATTCTGCTCTCGACAAAGCGAAAACCTGCAAGATATTCAGATACAAGACTTTTGAAATGGTTGCCAGAGTAGGACAAGGAAAGCCAAGTATTACACGCTATTGGTCAGTCAGATCCAGGCCTCAGGGGATTGCAGCCAGCAACCGACCTCGGCGGGAGCTAGTGCAGGGACCCCTGAAGATCCCCTGGAGAAAATCGTTTGTTGAGGCAAGTGCAACTAATAACCTGCCAACATGTGGCACCACTTGCAGTAAGTATCTCCTCCACCAGTCAAGCAGCCGACCGCTTCTTCCGCACACTTCCAACTCCTCTTGCCAACAACCACTCCTCGAAAAGCCTCGCCACCAGCACAGATCCATGGCTGGCGAAACCTTGGTCGAGCACTGGCTCGGCCAGGCGCGCGAGCAAATGCAACGGCTTTCCCCGTTCGCCTGCCCGCCTGTCGTGGAGACGCGGCCAGCCAACGGCTGGTTTGCTGATAAACTCGACAACATCCCACGCGCCGTGTGGCTCGCACTTTGGCCCCTAGGCCTGCTCGTCCTCGTCCTTTGGTATCTCCACGGTGAACACGACCAGCCCATCCGTTACCGCGTCCCATCAGCCCACAAGCCCGAGCGCGAGGAGATTATCTCCAAGCCTACCACAAAGGTAGGGAACGAAGCGGACGATGCATATTTGCGCTTCTACAAGCAGAACAGCTGACCTTGGCGTCTTGCTTGAATGTATAGGTTGCCGGTACAAGCGCGATTCAATGCTATGCCCCTGCGACAGGCCAGTTTCTAGGCTTCATCAACGCCGCTACCCCAGCCGACATTGACAAAGCCATTGACGCTGCCGAGGCCGCGCAAAAGAAATGGGCGACCACAAGCTTTCGCGAGCGCCGCAAGGTTCTCCGATCCATGCTCCAATATGTCCTCGACAACCAGGAAGAGATCTGCCGCGTTGCGTGCCTCGACTCGGGCAAGACCATGGTCGACGCGCAGCTTGGTGAGGTGCTTGTGACGGTCGAGAAACTACAGTGGACAATCGCGCACGGTGAAAAGGCCCTCGCGCCCAGCAGACGACCAACGAACCTGCTCATGGCGTATAAGAAGAACATGGTCTATTACGAGCCGCTGGGCGTTGTCGCAGCCCTCGTCTCGTGGAACTACCCCTTCCACAACCTCATCGGACCCGTCATCTCGGCCATCTTTTCTGGAAACGGCATCATTGTCAAGGCATCGGAGCAGACCGCGTGGAGCGCATCCTTCTTTGCGAGCATTGCGCGCGGCGCGCTGATTGCGCACGGCCATGACCCTACGCTGATTCAGACGGTGGTCTGCTGGCCTCATGTTGCCAACCACATCACCTCGCATCCCAAAATCGGCCATATTACCTTTATTGGATCTCGTCCTGTTGCGCACAAGGTTGCCGAGTCTGCAGCCAAGGCCTTGATCCCGGTGGTTGCTGAATTGGGTGGCAAAGACCCGTGCATGGTTCTCGACTCGGCAAAGGGTGATCTGAAGCGGATAGTCGAGACACTACTTCGCGGCACCTTTCAGTCGGCAGGCCAGAACTGTATTGGAATTGAACGCATCATTGCTACACCGGGCGTCTACGATCAGCTGGTCGAGCGTTTAGCACCACGCGTCAAGGCTCTGCGGGTTGGACAGGATCTTGATATGGGCGCAGTCATCTCAGACGCGTGCTTCAGCCGTCTCCGCGGCCTCGTCCAGCAGGCTGTCAAGAGCGGCGCGCGGCTGTTGGCGGGCGGCGATCGGTATAAGCATCCCGAGCACCCTAATGGCTTCTACTTTGCGCCAACGCTTCTCGTTGATGTGACGCCTGATATGGAAATTGCAAAGGAAGAGTGTTTTGGACCCATCATGGTACTAATGCGCTCTCCTTCGCCTTCTGCAGCCGACGTTCTTGCCGTCGCGAATGCACCCAACTTTGGCTTGGGAGCGTCCGTCTTTGGCAAGGACTCGGACCCGACGCTGCAGGCGATTGTTAAGGGCGTTAGGAGCGGCATGGTGGCCATCAACGACTTTGCCGTCTACTATGCCGTGCAGCTACCGTTCGGCGGCGTGGGAGGCTCTGGGTATGGCCGGTTTGCAGGTGAAGAGGGCTTGCGGGGCCTGTGCAACACCAAGGCTGTCTGCGTCGACCGTTGGGGCTGGGCTGGGGTGAGGACAAGCATCCCGCCACCAATCCAGTATCCTGTGGGCAACCAGGAGAAGAGCTGGCGATTCGCAAGGGGCATTGTGGAGACGGGCTACGGAATCGGGCTCGCGAGGAAGGCGAACGGTGTATTGGGTATCTTGAAGAATATGTAGGTCCTTACATTGGGGGTGGTCTATCTATAGGCCTATTCTGAGGAGTGTCGTTCGGTGGGATTCTATATGCTTATAGGCGCACATGATAATATGGGTGACGCATCATTTGTCGCCGCTTAAGCGGGCAAAATAGCATAAAATAATGATGTAGCGTACGTAATAAACACATGACTTGAAATTTTAATCATTGGCTTGTCACTATGTCAAGATGTTTTTTATCTATCCATCATGCCAATTGTTCAGCGCTGACTTTCAGCATGTCATACCGTGTCGACTAGAAGAACTCGAATGACAAAAGCTACAGGCTGCGTATTGCGAGCCCTATTCCGAGGGTGTGTTCAGAGTTGTTGTCAGCTTCTTCTCAGCAACAGGAAACCCCCTTCAGCGTTGTCGGCTGCACGAATATGTGACACGCGCATTTCTCGGTCACCATTGTCGTACGATGAGGATCCATGCCAAGAGATAAGATTGATCTGATAAAAAGTGGTCGGGTGCCGTTTTTTTTTTTTTTTCTCGCCCAGTACAAAGGCACAAAGTACATTACAAGAGTACGTACCCGTGTTTGCATTGCGCGTGTGTCAGTCAGTTGTCTGACCCAGCGCCCTGGGGCCTCGGCTTGTAGCGGCCGCCGCAACAGTTACAGCTACCGCTACCGCTACCGCTCTGCCGCTCTATACGTGACGCCTGATCAGGCCTTGTGATGTGATTCCAGCTCATGTCTTTCAACCCTTCTATTTCCTTTTACCATCTCCCACTTCCTCTGTTATCTAATTTATTTGCTTTACTATACACTATCAATCCTGACAGTCACTCGCTCCAGGGACGCATCTTCTGCGCAATACCACACAACCTTGCCATCATCATGAAGGCCCTCGCCTCCCTCTCTGCCCTCGCCGGCCTCTCCAGCACCGTCCACGCCCGCAGCACCCCGGCCGGTTCTCGCGACGACGATAACAACCACCAATTTCTCTTTCAGAATCCAGATCCTCTTTCTGCCTCCCCAGACTTCACCGCGCACCGCATCCCAACGTCGTACGAATCCGCCGTCCTCGGCCGCCGCATCCTCGCCCTCTCCCCGCTCGCAACCCTCTCCACCGTCTTCCCCGCGACCGACCACCACGCGCCCCCCCACCAAGACGCCGCAGATGGCGTCCCGCCGAGCGACATGCTCGAGAGCCGGCCCGCCGGACTGGGCGGTGTGCCGATTGGGCTGATGGATTACATTGCAGACTGCGACCCCAACGACGACGCCGCCGCAGAGGAGGACGAGCACGAGCACGAGGGCGCGGACGGGGCCAATAAGAGACTGGGCAACGGCAACCCGACCATTCTCGCGATCCGCATCGCAACAAGCTTCAAGAATGTGGATGCGGGGAGTAACATGAGCGTGAGCGTCAACTGGGTCCCGCCGCACCCGCCCAGTAAGAGGATTGCATCGCATTCGCATCCCTCCGCCTCTACCACCACGGGTCTGCTTGGCTGGTTGCGCGGCTGGCTCCCGGACTTCTCCACACGTCATCCACCCCCAAAGAACGATAATCATGATGATGAGGACAACGACGACGACGACGACGACGACGACAGCTACGACCCCGTCCCTTACTCAGCAGCCAACCTCCCCCGCTTCTCCCTCCTCGGCTACCTCGAGCCCATCCCCACAACCCCTTCCACGACGACGCTCAAAGACCTGCAATCCTGCTTCCTCGCCTCGCACCCCGACGCCCGCTACTGGCTCCCAGGCAACCACATCCACGCCAGCGAATGGGCCCGGCTCGTCGTCACGCAGGTCTACTGGATCGGCGGGTTCGGCGACCGCGCGTACATTGGGTGGATCCCCGTCGAGGAGTGGCGCAATGTCACGCGGGCCGAGTGGGAGGCTGCGCGGTTGCCCGGGGAGAAGAAAGGGTGGAAGGAGTGGAGCAGTGGTGGTGGTGGTGGCAGCATGGCTCGCGGGTCCGAGTGGGAGTTGTAGAGTTGTGAGAAGGGATCACCACACGCACGTGTGTGTGTGTGTGTGTGTGTGTGTGTGTGTGTGTGTGTGTGTGTGTGTGTGTGTGTGGACATGAGATAACGAGGAGGTAGGTACCTTAGGCAAGCCAAAGCGGTTTGTCTGTAGTCTGTTGATGGCTTTCAAGAATCATGACGGAGGGACCTGCTCGGGTGTATTGTTGATGTTGTTGCTCCATGTATATCAAGATGACAGAATGTCGTCACATAATGAATGCTAAAACGCTTATACCGTTCCCGTGTTCCGTTGGTTGCACGATGGCGTCTTTCTGTGCGCGTTCAACAAAAGCAAGGCGTTCTGCTTGTCCAACACAGGCAATCGTCGCACTGACTCGATTCGCCCATTCATTTCAGTGATATTACTACCACCCGCCAACTTTGCCATCTCAAGCCGAAGCCAATACATTTGCACAGGTAAAAGACATATCGTAGCACAGAGTCGCTTTTGTGTGGTAAACCCCCACCCAATGAATCCCAAGACAATGTCTGTACTACTTGTGTAGAGTAGAGTGAAGATGAGCCAACACATTCGTTTCTAGCCTAGATTGTTTGGTTTCCCCTCTTGCAACACGGAAAAAGAAAAGCCCCATCAGATAATTGCAATGCTCCCTTTACTATCCCTTGCCCAATGCCATGGTAAAAATACAAATAATGCAAGCACAACCCCGTAGGTAAATGCTCTCGCTGTAACGTACAGTCGGGGTCTCGTTCAAACATTTTCGTTAACCCCCTCAATACTTACCCCGTCTTCCCTTCAAGGACACTCATGATATGCAATATGCAAATACTGGCCGTGCAACATCATATACAAACAAGTCCAGCAGCTCGGCCGCTTTAGTCCACACGAATCACCACCCTCCAGCCAATTGCTCCGGCCTCGCGAATGGCACACGCAAGACATCCCCGCCTCCGGCGTGAGATCAAGGCATTCCAGCCCTTTTCTGCGCAGAGAGCCCGCACCAGGATTTCCATATCGCTTCCAAACTGCCGTCTTCGAGACTCGGAATGCATCTGCTGCTCGGCTGCACCGCCGCTGCCGCTACCGCTGCTACCGGTCCTGTCCGTGTCGACACGCTGCAGCCCCGGGAAACCACTCTCTGTATCCGGAGACGCAACGCTGCTAATAGACGACTGCCGACTTGAAATGGACATGTCGCTCATGTTTGTGCTTGTGCGGCTTGTGATGGGCGACAAGGGAATCTCATGTGCCTCCGGCTGCGGCACAAAGTTTGTAATGGCGTCAATGACGAGGACTCGGGGCATATGCGTGTTATTCGATGAAGGTGTAATGCTGGGCGATAATTCAGAAGACACATTCTGAAGCAGTTGGTCGAGTGTCCAAGTGGACTTGGTCAAGAGCTCAGAAAGGTGAATTGGTGTATAGGTATAGAATTTGTGGAGCGGGTGGCCTGAAAAGTGTTAGCAAACGGTATTACCTTTTTCCCTTACGACCCAGCCTTGTCAAAAGAACACAAACTCACAGGTAATCTTTGCGTGGCCATTGGATTTGCCATGGCCAGGAACAGGGTGCCCGGTCAGGTCGATCTGCTGAATCGTTGGGCTTGAGGGCGATTTCAAGATCCGCACGTGTTGGGACGGCACGCAGGGATGAGCCGTTACAAAGTAAACATCTTTGCTAATAGGGATTGTGTATTCGCGGTCCTCGTCATCTTCCCATGTCGTTACGTTGAAACTCATAGCAGGCGTAAATGTCTTGATTGCTGGAATTGCACCGACTTCCGAAGGCGCACTGGGAGTCTCCACCGTCGGTGTTGTTGTGACAGAGTCCAGTGGCTCGGTCAGCTCCAGAGACCTCAGCTCTACACTGAGAGTAGGTGGCGGCGTCTTGTAGTGATTTTCGTATGGAATGATAAAGTCAGCGGGAAAGATCGAGTCCGGGTCTGAACCTCCCAGGATCGAAGACTCTCGCTCGATGGCAAGCTTGCCCCAGATTCGTGACTGCTTGCCCGTCTTCTTGACGTCCTCGGGAATATCTTCCACATCAATATCGACCCATCCGTCTTGGAGCGCGCGCGGAATCACATCGCTTGAGATCCAGCCCATGCATTCAACGGCACCCTTGCCAGCGGCAAGCACCCGGCCCACGACACATGCTGTGCTCCAGAAACTCTTGCCGCTATACACAAAGCCACCACAAAGGTTTGCGATGGGTCCAAGCTTGGACATGGCCACAACATCATTTTCCAAAAGCGTCGACATGAGAAAGTGGTAGAGTCCTTCTCCTGGTAGCATCAAACCTGAAATGTAGCTCTTTGATAGCCAGCCTGCTGGGTGTAATGCGGCCCCCACCCTTTGGCGCCTGTCCTGCTTTTTACCCGAGGTAATATCCTTTTTGCTGGCAAAGTAGGATGACGACTTGGACTTGCCAGTCAGTGTTGAAAAGGGCGTTTCCAGAGGGGTGTTTATGGGAGTGCCGTCTGTGACTGCGCGGCAATTGTCGGTGATGAAACATGATTGGCTTTCAATGCCAGGCCACTTAAGCCTCTTTGCAAAATGTGTAAGTCCATGGACCTGCCTCTCCCAGTATTTGCCTTTCATAACATAAATGTAGTTCTGCTTGTGATGGTCATGATGCCGTTCATGATGCCTCGAATGGGGTCGTTCGTGTGTCAGCGACATTCTGTGCGTCAGGTTGGCCAACCACCCTGCGGGCTGCTCCTCTTTTCCATCTGTAGACTGCTTCGTTTTGGTAATTTGTATATTTTCCAGCCAAGCTCTGGCGAGGTGAAGAGACCACTTGACGGAGCTGTTGGCAGTCCTCTCAAACCGCTGTATCTCTGAGGGCTTGATGCTACCCGGGATCTCGTCGCCTTCTGTCAGCGTGTCTAGGCGGATTATCAGCTCACACGCCAAAAGAATCTGTAAAAGTAGCCAGTATCTCTCCTCGTGCATTCCATTAGAATCCTCAGCCTCGGTAATGGAAGCGCCATCGCTGACGCTGTCGTCAGAGTCTTCATCTGCAGTGCCCCAAAGTATCTGTCCCAGCCTGATTCTCCACTCAACGTGCGAAAAGTCAATCCAGACGTTTGGTGTTGCGAGGACCTTGAGCAAGGACTGGATCTGCGTCGACAAGCTGAAGGGATCCGTAAACGTTTTGGATGGCTGGTGCAATATCTGGCTAAACAGCTCGTTGAATAGCTCGCGGCACGAGGCTTTGTCTTTTTGATGTGTCTCCTGGTACCTCTGAGCATTCTTGATGAGATGGTCCAAAACTGCCGTCTCTTCTAGTCTCCTCAGCCCATCCTTGGATGCAATCAGGTATTTTCTAGCGTCGACAACCACGCGATCTTTGGCACCCAAGCTTCCAAAGCCCCACTGTTCCTCTTGCACTGCGTCTGCCACGCCGAGCTCGAGAGCAGCCTGGTATCCTACAGTTCCCTTCTCGAGCCCCTGCATGCTCAGCATGTTTGGCCGTTCCCGGCATCGTGGGTAAAAGTGGGCTCTTCGCCTTTTGGCAACTTCGCGAGTGGCCGATTGCGAGGGTCCGCGGCGGATATCTCTGGTAATGTGGGGCCAGGCGGTGATGCAGCCCCACGCCTCGTCTTCAATTTGTGTGTGGTCCGTCAAGTCGCGAATCGCGAGCTCTTCGTCCCAGGGAAAGGCTACGGACGGGTGCGGCGCGCCAGTGAAGTGGCCCTCTGAGCGGGCAAAGTATTGGGGCGCACCAGAGAAGAGCTTCTCAATGTCGAGAGCGGACAGAGTCGCCATGATGCGATTGATTCGCAAGAGTGTGACTGGTGGGTTGCCGGCAATTGCTGGAGGGGTTGTCGTTCTTGGATTCGTGGTAGTAGAAGTGGTGACGGTGAGGTTGATGGTGTTGAGGTCGTCTGCCGATGCGTCCAGTTGTGTTTCGCTGGCTGGCGTGGGTGGCAACGGTTTGTTTGGGTTCACGGGAGAGCGCAGCGCCTGTCTCGAGTGGACGGAGGAATCGCGTGGTGCTGAGTTTGGGGGTGAAGGTTGCGAAAGCTATGCCGAGAGCGCCAAGCAGACATGTGTGTGTTAGTCGAGATGAACCGGATAGCGCCGAGCTGGTTGTGACGGACAATGTCGCAGAGCACAGAGCACGAGCAAAGGAGATGAGCGGACGGCACAAGCTGGTGCAATCGTACGATTCAGACGCAGCAACAGGCGTAAGACGAATCATGAAAAAAGGGTCGTGACAATCAATGCTCGAGAATCGGCGCTGATGAAGTAAGAGAGGAAGGGAGTGAAAGCATGGAACCGGACAAATCGAGAGCTTGAGAATTGCTCTGCTAGCCAACCAGGCCGCCCTGAGACATGACGGCGGGGAGGGTCACGAGGATGCGTGGTGCGGTATTGTGGTGGTGGTGGTTTTTTTTTTGTTGGGCTCGAGTCTCTAAAAAGAGAAGGAAGACCCCCCGTCTTGTCGTGCCTTCGGTTTTTCGGCTCCAGCAGCAGCAATGGGAAGAGGAGGGGGCCGCCGTCCTTGGCAACAGCCACTGCCGAAGCGCTCCTCCCCTACGACCGCCTTGGATTTGCGCCGAATGGGCTGATGAATCTGGGGTAAATGTGGGGTCTGAACTGACTCTCACAGGGGATCCCCTTCACTGAAGCAACCTTGGGTAGCCTTTGCCCAGCCCACTGGGGCGGCGACTTTAGCCAAACAGCCAACCCGCCCTCCCGCCAGGATGTGCTGCTGGCGCTGCTGCCACTGCGGACCCCTAGTCCAGGGCAGTCAGGGCTCCCTAGCACAAGTGCAACGCTAATCTGGCGCGACTTGTCATGGCACAGCACCGTCCCGCTGGTCCGGCGCTCTAATTGAGGGGACCTTGGGAGGGGAGGATGCAACCACCAAAACACTCGCTACAGGCAGCAATAGGCCGAGGGTAGAAATGAAAGGAGAAGAGCACAAAAGCAAAACAAGTGTAAGAAACGAATATATCACAAACTCACCGCCGTACTAGGCTTTCCAGCCCCGGCTGGAGTTGCCTTGCTGAGCCTGCTCCCTCGCCATGACAGGCCTCGCCTCAGTGTCAGACTGGGCAGTCGCTTCAACCGCCTCTGCAGTCTGCCGCCAGCCTGCCTGACGCTCTCGCTGAGCACCGCAGACCCAGCTTGCGGCGTCTTTCGACCTGATTCGGTTCCGGTCGCGGTGCCGGTGTTGGTATCGGCTCCGGTTCTGGCTCGGCCTTCCTCTGGGCCAACCACGTTCGCATCTCTGCGTGCTGTTGCAGCGGCAGGCGTTTCTGGTGACGCTGACGACGGTGGAGTTGTTGTTGCTGCCAGAGACGACTGGGGAAAGTAGAGCGACGCGATGGTGCTCCTGCGTGCAATGCCGCTCGATCCAGCGGCCAGCTCGCCGCGCTCACTGCCAGCGCCACCGCCGCCCAAGTCAAAATGTGTCGACCGGCTTCGAAACAAGCCACGACGGCCCCGCCGGGTGTCGTTGCCGGCAGCTGTCCTCGATAGTCTCTTAACGCTCTTGTTGTCGTAGTCGCCGTCTACATCTCCAGTCTGCTTCGCATGCCTCCGCTGCTCAGTCTCACCGCCAGCAAAGAATGCGGTACCGTCCAGCAGCGGCGGTGCCGCCTCTGGGAATCCACCCGTGACAGGCGCTCCAGCATTCGAGTCCCCGCTGCCGCTGTTTCCGGCCGGTGGAGTCACTTGCACAGATTTGCGCCTCCTGCTAAACAACGTCCATGGTGGCATCCTCTGGGCACGCCGTTCCTGGTCACTTCAGCTGGGCAGAAGAGGCGTGTAGATGGATGGTTTTCCCGTTGCCTCGTTTATCCTCGGTTGTTGTTGTTGTTCGTGTTTTCTTGCTGTTGATGAGAAATGTCGCGGCCCGTCCCCACGACCCCGCTGATCCAGCACAGCAAATCAGACAGTCTACTAGAACTGTAAGTGCACCTGAATATGGCCTCGTAAATGACTCGAGTCCCCTCCTTATCAATGGCTGATGGGTGCGGCCGACGTCATGCCAGTTGCGGATAGGGCTGGGCTGGCTACGAACTTGGCGATTCGACTTCCACCGCGGTAGTCGCCCGGAAAATAAACAAGCAGAGGGACGGTGGGATTTGTTCGTTTGGTTCTCACTCGTCCGCTGCTCTTCACTTGGGACTCGGATATGAATGCAAATCCTGGATGCAAATGGAGATTTGGCCAAGACAAAAATGCGTAAAAATAGACAAGCAAAGGAAACAAGGCCGACAGGAAAATAAAATGAGAACAGACCAACAAAAGATGAACTTCAACGACAAGGTGACAAAGGAAGAACAACAACCATCAACAACAACGAACGACAGCAATACGCACACAGACACGCGCGCACACAGGCCAGACTCTACGTACGTCCAGCGGTGGGTGGCAGCCCATGGACGATTCATGCACGAAACCGTCGTCGGGTCAAGCACATGGTGCTTGCTTGCTTTGCTCTACTTTTACCATGTACATACATAGATAGTATTGCTGGCTTGGTGGTGAATGCTTGCTGCAGTGGCTGGGCTGCGCTGCGCTGCAGGCTTGTTTCTGCAAAAGGCCCTGGCCTCGCCTCGCCTCGCCTCCATCCATCCATACATACATACCTAGTATATCCGATACCAATTTCCCACATCCAGGGCAGGGCTCGCTTGGCTGTTTACCAGCTGTGCGCATCGAGCGCTTGCCAAAGTACATGAAAGTGACTGGATAGCCCAAACCCCACTCAAAGGTCGGTGCCAAGATACATCATTCAAGATCCGTGTCACATATCCGTTCTGCTTCACGAACAAGACATAGACAGGCTGTACTGTGCAAACGACGAGGCGAGTTGCGCGTTGGTTCGGTGTACGTATCTCCCGCCCAGCCTGCGGCTTATTGTGTCTACCTAGGTACCTACCAGAGTAGGTGGGTACTATAGTACATAGTACATGGCCATTCATACTTGGCTGTATGTACCTACTGCACCCAACAGCAACGGCACCGTCGCAAATCAAAGGGCTGAACAAGACACCCATCGAATCCTGCGCAAATCAACAAATAACAAAACACGCCCAAGCAAGTCTTGCATGGCATTTCACTGGCTGCCGGGGTCCACGCAGATACTGCATGTCATCATAACATCCACGCCAGTCCAGAATCGTCTCACACCCTAGCTCAACAAGGCCATGGGAACGTCTTCTCAATATGTTCATCGCCACTTCGCTGCACTTTGTATGCTGGATCCAGGCTTTGACTAGGTCCCCACTCCGCAGCGAAAGCTGTAGGAGATTCACGCTCGCTGGTCTTCTTGGTGCCAGCCCCTCGCTATCGAGCCTCCCACCACGTTCTTCAGTCCTGCGGTGCTATTCTTCTGCCCCTCCCAAACAGCCGTCGTCCAGGATGGCGAGTTTCAAGGGTGATACAGGCCGCATCTACACGATCGAGAAAGTTCTCCAGAAGAAGGATGTTCCACCAAGTCACGTATACCTTGCAACGTATGAGTCACCACCCTCGCTGGTTGCATTCCTGCTGACGCTCGTACTCACAGGGCCGAAGATCAAAGATTCGTGTTGAAGACGGTGTCCAAGCAGAGTTTCATCGACTACCAGGAAATCTACCGAAGCCTTCGCGACTGCGCCAATCTACGTGTCTCTTGTGATGCTATCCCCGAACAATCAGCTTTTGTCTACAAGTATTTCAGCGATCATCTCCTGAGTTTAGCTCAGGAGGGACCCCCGTTGCCAGCAGTAAAGCGTATTCTAAAGGATGCACTACAAGGGCTCGCAGAATTACACGAGAAAGATATCGTCCATACTGGTAACCAATTTCAAGCCTTGGCCACAGCAAAGTAATCGAAATTAACCTCTACAGACATCAAACCGAACAATATCCTTATTCAGCGGCGGAACGCTGAGGGCATAGAAATCGATCAAGTGCAGCTAGCTGACTTGGAAGATTCCGCTCATGTGCCATCGGATTGCGATATAGTTGGGAAGCAAGCTGGTAACTGGATGTGGCGTAGCCCAGAAGCCCACGCATCAGGTCCTGTGAATAAACCTTCGGATATGTTTTCTTTTGGTATTGTGGTCAATAATGCTACCCATGTTGCTTCCATTATCCTTTATAGTACGCTTATATGCTAATTCTTTCAAAGTGTATCTACGCTGTCCATAAGAGGGTTATATTTGCTGTTGGTGAGCATGAATTGGATGATGGCGATGAACTGCTCGCACATGTCCTCGAACGACAAATTTCATACTTTGCTGACGAAGAAGGGCTGGCCGGGCTGTTGAAACACCTCGGCGATAGTCCTTGGGTCGAGGTCTTCAGCGTTCTCCGAGATGGCTTTAATGCTGATAATCCACGGAAGCCATTTTCTCTGTGGAAGGGTGTCGATGAAGAACTGAAGGACTTAGTTGGCCGGTTGACGAATTTTGATCCTGCAAAGAGGATTACAGCACAGGAAGCTCTCACGCATCCGTGGTTTAATGGGGTGCAATGAAAGTCCTATGGTTGTGGCTTACTCTGATAGCTACCAATCTTGCTTATAACTGCTCAACCGAGTGGCACTAGCTGTCTGATGTCTGCTCCAAGGGTTTTGCGGGATTTCCGATCTCCCGTCAGCGTCCAGCCACTCGAAGCGCTGTTTTGAAGTACATGACCAAGTTGATCCTACGCCCAGCCGAAATTGATAATGCAAAGAATGGGACATTCTGGGCAGACGCCACTGTTTTTCTTTTTGGCTTTTATCGTCTGACGGTGGCTTCCATAATGAACGCGCATGGACTAGGAAGAAGAGATGCCTAGAATGCAGCTCTGCTGCTCATACAACGGACGAGCACCGTGTGGACATGAAGGCTGCGACGACTGCCCCTTCAAATGCCCCGTCGTGCAACGGGCCTTGCGCTGCATTCGACCCGTCCTGCCCTAGTAAAGCGAGAGTGGTTCAGATGTCGTACAACGACGGAACAAGGCTCAGCTGCGGGCGATTCCAGCTGATGGGAAAAGGTCCTGGAGGATCGTATCCCAACAGTCACACCGACCACAGAAGGGACCAGAACCGATGGACTGCATCCCCGTTGATGGAATACAGCAGTGACAGAAGACATGAGCGGATTTTATACTGCAAATCATGCAAGCAAACGTCGCCGGACGACAACTGGCACGAGTGAATCCTCGACAAAATGCTTGCGGATCTTGCTGCAACAAAAAGGGTGGACGTAGAGCTACATGCCCCGCAGGCAACAGCCGGGGCCGCATACGGAAAAGTATGGGGGTAAATGAAAGAAATGTTGCCTTCAAAGGCTCAGATGTTAACACACTTTTATCTCCAAATGCACAAATCTCTACCGATACTGCATCAGCGAGGGCGCACCTGAGGTCGGCGTTGGCTTTTTCTGGCGTGATTGCTCCAATACTATTACACAGGCTTCTTGTGGATTGTAGAATTCGTTTGGCCTCTTTTCCCCAAAACTTGGGCTTTCTTTTGACGGTCATTTGCGGCAGAATCCACCGGCATCCGCCACGGGATGCCACGAGAGTAATGCGTTCGTATATTTCTGTGGCAACTCTCCCAATTTCCCAATCTATTGCAGTCGCACGTTGGTCCCATGCTTGCAGACCAAGCCACCGGCCAGGACTGATTGGTCCAGGCCGTAGGAGGTCATATTGCACAACACCATGCAGTCGTCCTATCTCCAATTTCCTAGCCACACGATTTCGGAAGTTTTCTGCTAAGACATGCATGACGTCCCCGTCCCTGTGGCCACCCCCATTTTGCTACTCATCCTTGTCGCCATAGCTGGTCTGCAGAGGCCAAGCTTGTCGCGTGGTACGGGCTTGCAGCACTTGATCAGTGCAGGAATCCTTTTTCGCAGCTTTCAATGCGAAGAGGACACTCAATCCGGTGCTATTGAAGTCTTGAAACCGCTGGGGACGCATGCGAGTTTCTGACCAAAAACTTCAGAGAGCTGGGGCGTCATAGCAGAAGGTTTCGACTGGTGGAGCCGTCCACAGCGATCTTGGCACTGGAATCAAACAAGCAGACATGTTTGACGAAAAGCTGAGACCCGACTCGATACATGAACATGAAGGCTCCTTGGTTACCTTTGGTTTTTCAAAAGGTCGTCATGGTGCCAGTATGAATGCAGAAGAATTAAGCGTGCTGCTCACCGACCATGGTATTCCCTGGCGGTCCATGCAGGCAATGACTTGGAGTGACGAGATTAGCGTCCGAGATTTGCTTATCATGACACTCGCAGCTAGAGTCAAGGCGCTTGCTGTGGCAACTCTCAAGCCGTGGGCGCCTCGTATACAACAATCAGGAGGTATTTGGCGTCAGGTACAATAACGAGTTCCTGCTTCTTGGTTCGTATGCGCAGCAGCTTCAGTTCATCCTGTCGAATAGCCCACATTTTAGCCTTGTAATGTTTTGATGTTGCCTCGCGGGATGCTCCTCTTTGATTTCGCTTCTTCTCTCTCTAGGCCGATGCACGGCCGAATACAAGGAGAAACAACCTTGTAAGAAATGTGCACTCACCTCTGTATCCAGGCCCTCGACCAGTCCACCTGCGGCATTGACAAATCCCCAAGCCATTTTAGCCAGCTCTTCTGCGCCCTGAGTCTCCGGGTCAACACTCGGCGCAGCACTCGGATCGTCGGATTGCTGTTGCTGCGGCTGTTGCTGGGCCTTTGCAGAGTGTATGAAGGAGATCTGGCCCGCCAGTTTGAGGATCGCACCTGAGTCGCGGTCCAAAGCTATGGTCGTCTTGACGCCTGGCTTTTTGGAAAGGCGCGCAAGCGTTTCCTCGAGGGCGTCGGCGCCGTTGGTCTGGAGCATGGTTGTTAGTTCTAGCGCCCGGTACTTGTAAACATCAACGACATATCCACGACAATTGAAGGGTATATAAACATACAGTAGTAAGATCGGCCATTTGCGCGCTATACTTTCACAGATGGTAGAGTTCGATTGAGTCGGTGGATCGAGGTGAGTGCGAATGCGCGCAAGAGGTCTCTGTGTGTGGTTGTATGTCCGATAGCTTGTATGGAGATCCAGGCACAGCAAGCGTAGGGCATTACAGCATGTCTAAAAGAAAGGGTGCCCCGGCTTGTGCCAACGGGCAGGAGCACCAGGCGTGCTCAGCCAGATTCTGCTATGAACAACCGCACACCGCTTTTGCCGCTTTTGGTCCCGCTTGTCCAGTCAGTCAAGATTTCTCCTCCTACAACGAAATACTAGGTGAGTTCTTGTTTGCAAATACTCGCCACAGTTCCATCTTTTGATCTGCGTTTGGGTTGTCTGGTGATTAGAGGCTGACGCCGTCCCTCAATGAAGTCAAGATGGGATCCAGCACCAAAAAGAAGAAGGAAAAGAAGAAGGACTTCCAGGTAAGCGTTTCCAGCCTTGCAATCGCAACTCATCCATCAATAATGCCCATAAGGCTAACCCGGAGAACAGAAACCCAAGTTGAAGGTCGGGAAGACAAAACCCAAGGCTTCCAATTTTACAGACACGAGTTTCCAATCCAAGGGTGAGTGGGATTCTCTGAACATACGGGCCAAGGGCACCACAGCACCGTGCTACATTGGACCATTGCTGGGCGGCATCGTAACGTCGGACTGCTCTCATGCTGCAGCCCATTTCTGATCCGCCGTTCCTCATCCCTTTTGACGCCTGTACCAAACATCTCCTCTTCCTGAAATATCCGCTGACGCAGCACCAGCCATCGTTGTCAACCAACAATCGCTCTCGACGGTCGCACCTGATGCGATCGCCCAGTTCAAGCACAACTTCTCTCTAGCCACCTCGCGAACGGATAAACAGCGGAGGGAAGCTCTGGCTCACCTCGTATCGCAGGTGACATCGACTCCAACAAACAACCCAGTGGGCACCTACGCTCTGCTTGACAAGCTTTTACCGCTCATCACCGACACATCGTCTGGCGTGCGCACCACACTTTTGCGTCTCTTTGATGCTCTCCCGCACGCAGAAATCTCGCCTCATGCAGACAAGGTTGCTAAATGGGTGCGACTAGGCATGCTGCATCTCTCGGCCGAGGTTCGCCATGATGCGCTCAAGTTCATGGAGTGGCTGCTCAACGCTGCCGGGGAGCCGCTCCTCGAAAGTGCTGGCGGATGGACAAAGACTCTGGAAGCCTTTGCCGCCATGATGGGCTGGAAAAACACTGCAGCCCACGCAAAGTCAGCGGCTGACAAGAGCTGGACCTCAGCACCCAAAACAACATTCGGCGCGGATAAGGGCGGCTCGTCGTATGCGAGCCAGATTATTGTGTTAACCAAGTTTATCGAACTGGGGCTCACGCAGCCACCGTCGTTGAAGGCTCTCACACAGGACGAGTACTGGGAGCATGTGTACGACCTGCCGAAAGGCCCGAATCCTTTCAGTTACTTGTCGCTCTTTGGTCCCCAGCATGATGGGGAAATCTGCGCAGACGTCGAAGAACGGCAGCAGGCCCTTTGGTCGTGGATGGATACCCTTCAGGGCAGAGCGGATGAGGCTAGGAAAGAAGGCGGTCCTGCCGGTCGGGCTGCTGGTGAGCTTCTCAATGTACTTGAAGAGGGCATGGCAGGCTATGAACATGTTGTGATAGAAGAGATGGTATGGTGATCTCTCATGAAGTAATACAATCAGAACCTCTGGACCATCCTGGACCATCCCACACTGCCGTTCACACATCCTGATGCTCTGAGTACTTGAATCACTTGATCTTTGGCTTGGAAGTGAAAGACTGATAGGAGTGCAGATCATACCTTGTTGTACGGCTGTTCCCAGCTTACCTTGCGGCCAGATACTGGCCTTGAGCAAACTTCTTTATTCCTTATTGGCTGGCATTGTCTTGATGCATGACCCTCTGCTGAAAACATCTATAATCCTGAGGCAAACAGGCTACTTGATGCCCACCCTGGATCTGAACACTTGAGTTTTGAAAGCCATTGTCTCTGTGTCGATGCGGAGAACCATTCTGCTTGTATGAGAGACGGGGTGTTAGCAATGAGTAGGGAGCACTTGAATGCCTACAAGAACCTCGTGCTGTGAGGTGCATGGGAAAGGGGAGCCCCAAGGGCCCACAAAGACAAGCAGGAGCACTTGAGGTCATCTAGGCAGCCAGGATCAGCAACTATCGTCTTGCCTGCCTGTTGACTTGTGCTGTGCGTGCCTTCCTCCCTGGTAGCCAAAGCGTCAGTTCGCAGCTGTGCTTTCTTAGTCTGGTATCTGCTGCTTTCACCCCCAAATTCTATCCTCCAACCCTGCCTGCCTACCTTTCTCTTCCTTCCCTTCCTTCCCTTCCTTCTCTCCTTTCCTCCTTGTTACCGGTCTCCTTCACCATCCTCCATCCATCTCTCGCCTTCCTCACCGGCGAGATCCAACCACACTTCGAGCCGTCAACGGCAGGGCATTACCTCCATCTCTTCGACGTGCTTTCATTCGTTGAAGCGGTTCTCATCTTTTTCGATCACCACTCCCATTGCCTCGAGGTGAGTTCCTCCGTACACGGATCTTCTTCCGCTGTCCCGCGGCACCACAAACGGTCTTCCCCAAACTCCACTGCCTACCCCTTTTTGGCGAAAGCAAATGCTTTATCCCCTAGCCCTTACCAAGCATATCTCGTTTCCATCCTTCTGCGCGGGACCTTCGAGAGTCCAAACTTCAGCGGTCTTTTAGTCAAGATTCCCGCGCAACTTGCTCTGTTCTGCATCTATAGCGGCCGGTTTCAATTCATATTGGCCAGACCAGCCATCCCGAACGTTTGCAATGAGCTCTATCCTCTCGACATCCAGACCTTTGGGTGTGCTCACTTTGCTATCTCTCCCTTTAGAAACGGCCAGAAAGCTCTGTTACCACTCAACTCGCACATTCA
Organism: Coniella vitis; assembly: GCA_011317545.1. Classification (NCBI taxonomy): domain Eukaryota; kingdom Fungi; phylum Ascomycota; class Sordariomycetes; order Diaporthales; family Schizoparmaceae; genus Coniella; species Coniella vitis. The sequence goes on along the minus strand of WUJK01000004.1, from coordinate 1,778,998 downwards.
TTTCTACCTCTTTCCTTTTGTGATTCAACTTCTTCCCGAGAAGTCACAACGGCTCCCTATTCGTTGCGCTTAACCTTGGAGATCGACCGCTACATTTTCGATCACGAATACCCCTTGTGCGTGGTGATGTTCGAACTTGGCTGTGGGCCTTTTGACGCGTCTTTGACAACTGACAAAACGCGTACATACAGATTTCGTCCGCCACTAAAAATGGCCTCGTTTGACGGAACAGAGCACGCTGCCGACACTGGCGACACTGGCGGTGGCAACACTGTCCCGATCATCCCTGGTGCTGGCGAGCAGTGGGCCATTCACGAGAAAACAAAATATAATTACGATGACCTCATTGCCGGACAGGGTGATTACGAGGGCAATGCTCGTGTCTACGCTTGGGATGGAGAGGAGGGCGACCTAGGCCCCGAATATCCTGAGCTCGAGCTGGAAATTTTCGGTCCTCCTGACGAGCGCGGAATCGACGACCCTCTTGGTGTTGCTGGACCCAGCTTGAACAAGTGAGTGTGTTGCTTACAAGACGAAGTTGTTGCCTGGGTTGCTCACAATATGGACAGCATGATCCAGATCAAGCTCGAACAGGAGGGCCCTGTTCGCACGATTCCTATCATGAGCTTCGAAGCGGCTGGTTTGCATCCAGCTATGGCCAAGAACGTTGAGCTATGTGGCTACAAGGTTCCAACGCCCATTCAGAAGTACTGTATTCCTGCCATCACCGATGGCCACGATGTCATCGGCATCGCGCAGACTGGTAGGGCTCAGCTTTCCTGTGGTGCTAGACCAAGGTATTGACCGCATCTTTCAGGCTCTGGCAAGACTGCCGCATACCTCATTCCCATCCTGAATAAGTTGATGGGCAAAGCCAAGAAGTTGGCCGCTCCTCGCCCCAACCCTGCCACTTATCAGATTGGAATCGATCCCGTCATTCGTGCCGAGCCCTTGGTCTGTGTTGTCGTGCCTACCCGGGAGTTGGCTATTCAGATCTTCATGGAGGCGCGCAAGCTGTGCTACCGCAGCATGCTGCGACCTTGTGTTGTGTACGGCGGTGGTCCTCTGCGCGTCCAGATGGATCAGCTGGCTTTGGGCTGCGATATCCTGATCGCCTCTCCTGGTCGCCTGATCAACTTCATCGAGCGTCCTCAAATCCTATCTCTTCGGCGTTTGAAATACCTTGTCATTGATGAGGCCGATGAAATGCTTCACGATGACTGGAAGGAGGACTTCGACAAGATCCTGAGCGGTGGCGGTGAGTGCTCTGATCTTGATTTGACGACTGCATCATTGGCTAACAATTTGGATAGATCAGGAAGAGGGAAGCATTCAGTACCTTCTCTTCTCTGCTACTTTTCCCAAGGATCTTCGCGACCTTGCCTCCAACCATCTCGCCACTGAGCATGTCCGCTTCCGCGTTGGCCGTGCTGGAAGCACTCACGAAAACATCCACCAGCAGATTATTGCCGTTGAGCACAACCTAAAGCGGACTGCAGTCATGGACCTACTGAATGCCATGCCGCCCGCTCGCACCATCATCTTTGTCAACCACAAGCGCGTGGCGGACGAATTGGATGATTTCCTGTACAATTCAGGAATGCCCTGTACCTCGATCCATTCGGATCGCACCCAGCGTGAGCGCGAGGATGCAATGCGTGCATTCCGTGCTGGCAAGTCTCCCATTCTGATTGCTACCGGTGTCTCTGCTCGAGGTATTGATGTACGCAACGTTGTCCACGTCATCAACTACGACCTGCCTGGTGCCGACCAGGGCGGCATCGAAGAGTACACTCACCGCATCGGTAAGACACCTTGGTATATCCCTTTTTCTCAATCTCCCTCGTATTAATTAACGTCTCTGTTACAGGTCGCACAGGTCGCATCGGTCATCAAGGCCTGGCCACATCCTTCTATACCGAGCGCGACGAGGGCTTGGCCCCTGTCTTGGTTCGAACCCTACTCGAGACCAACCAGAAGATTCCCGAGTTCCTCAAAGAACACGTTCCTGATGACGAGAACCGCAACAAGTGGGAATCTGAGGGCGACTTCGCCGGTGCTATGGCCGGCGACTCGGGCTGGGCCGAGGACTCTGGCGGTGCTGGCGCCTGGGGTGCCGGTAGTGATGACAACGCTGGCAACGCTGGCAACAAGTGGGCCACCGACGACGCTGGCAACGGTGACGCTACCGGTCCCGCTGATTCCTCTGGCGGTAACGCCTGGGGCACTGCTGCTGGTGCTTCTGGTTCTCGTTGGGAGACTGGAGCCGGCCAAGCTTCTGGCAGTGGATGGTAATTCGATATCTCTTGAACCTCCAGTGCCTGAAACGCGCCTTGCTGCTTTCGCACTATTGGAGGATATTCCGGGGGTTCACCAATTGTCTTTTAGCTAAAGGAGGCAAATTTGCACCTTTGTGCTCCCTATACCTGGCAGATATGGATGGACTTTGATTTCTCGCAATGGATTGGCAAAATTGTTGGGAACTTGAATGTGGTACTCATCTGGGTTAGATTGGCGTCGATGACCAGCTGTGCGACTGAATGCATGCTATATGTTGCATGTTGATGAGGATAGTTGGGATTTTGCTTGTGTCAGTCTTCCAGAACTATCACCCACAGTTGACCAGCAACTAGGATAGCCAAAACGAATCAAGTGTCTATCCGCATACACAATCTGAAAAGCATGGTGTCTGCTTCCTCGCTACGGTATGACAGAGTTGTTACAGATACTAAAGACTAACCTTTTGATTATTGTGCGCACTGTTGCCTGAATGTGCCCGGCCTCCCAGCTTCGTTGTTCGAAGTATAACGGCCGCCTTGAATACCTCTGCTAATTTTGGTCTATTCGCTCCCGCACCATTCGGCACTCCAAAACGGCCATAGATGTGGATTATCCAATGATAATGACTTTCAAGGAGTTAGCATGTGGTGTTGAAGATGTAGGTTGTCTATTGCTGCAATGCGGTCGTTGTGCGTAGCTTCTGGCTGCATGGTGGAGTTAAAGTTACGGCTAGTAAATCTAAGGCATAGGAAGAATAAGTACAACAGTAGGCTTCGACTGATACTTGCCAAAGCTTATCGACGATGGGAGAAAGGGAGGTTGTGGTCATCTTGAGACCTCTAATATATGAGGCCATTCCTAGAAAAAAGTCCTGCCCACCAGATTGCCATTTCTCATGCGGGGAAAAAAAAAAAAGAAAAAAGGAAAGAAAAGTACACATCTCGAGAATCATGCTCTGAATCACGTTGCTGGGGCTCGAGCGGTGCTGCAAGCTATCTATCTGCACCATTGAGATTGGCCTCGCGAGCAGCGAAGGCAAAAAAAAAAAAAAAAAAGAGAAGGAAAAGGAAACAACGGGAAAAAGCCTTTTTGAGATGCACGCTCCTCCCGTTGTAGCCCCCCTCCCCGAATTTCGTTTCGAAGCTCAACTTCCCTGGGACCCTTTAGTGGCGTCGCAAGAAGAGAGTGAATATAATATAGACGGGATCAGACAGACCACTTTACTTATCCAGCCCAGCCTACTATACTAGCAATGCATATTTACCATATAGCTTCATTCTTCTTCTCGATAGCAACATGACTTGTAAATATATGGCCCAATATACATACAAGGCCTGTTCCAACGAAAAGCAGACCAAAAAGAAACGGTTGGAAGAACAAAGGAGGGGGGGCAGACCACAGACCCCTAAGAGTCATCAACAACAACCCCCCCTCCCCCCTTCTTCAACCCTCCTCCTGTCCGCTTTTCCCCTTCCCCATCCAGATAAAACTCACCGACGGCCGGTTACAGCCACATGTATTTATGCAAATACATGCAGAATCAAACTGAGTAGTTTGAATCTCTATAAATAAATTCTGTATCGGTTCACTTATACAGATTTGGTCTTTGTGTTGTGCGTTGGCAAATGTTGTTGGGCTCCAATCGGCTTCCATCCCAACCATCATCATCACCACCACCATCATCATCATCATCCTCGTCATCATGCGCCTCGCTCGCTTCCCCACAAATGACTCACCCCGGGGCCACCCCGGCGAGATAAATACAACTTAGCGCGCGCGCGCGTGTGTGCCGTATACTGTGCGTCTGCCTTGGCATCGTGAGGATAGAAAAACCTCACCTCACGCCAGGCGACTCCGCCTTTGTCTGCCTGCTTGCCTATGTGCCCCGCTCCCCTGCTCTGCATTGCTTACTCTCACGCACTGACCCCGACTTGTGGGGAATACAAAGGGATAGGAGACACTCACTCTTGTGTTTTCAAACTTGGGTTGGTTTGTTCTCGAGGTTATGCACACACCTGTTCTGGGTTGGGCTGGGTTAGGTGAGGGCGGAGGTCAAGTTGGATCCGGACCAGCCCAAACTTCATCGTGCGGTTTGTTTCCTGCTGCTGTACCTCAATCATGGAGAATTGAGCGAAGGTGGTTGTGCCTTACTAGGGTTATTGGCTGTTGTTAGCAACGAGGTCAACATCAACGTGACGGTCCACCCAGCCCGTTGTACTATAGGTCCAACTTCCAAACAACTAGGTGGCGATACCCCGTACGAGTTCAGCTTCAGACAAGACGTATTGGTATACATGGCAAATGGTCGACAAACTGTAGTTTGAAATCACCATCAGGTGCCATTTGAATAGAGCCATCACTCCCGAGCGAACCGATTTGTTGCCAAAGGTCTATTTTTGGGTTTGAAAATTTTGGAGTGTCATTCTTATTCTGTAAGGCCACCGCGAGTTGCAAAGAAAAGCAATCCGATGAAAGGATACCTCTTGGCCTCGGCATGGTGTAAACGATCAATCAAGGCCAGTCCAACGATCCTTTCGGTTTGTCTAGGTAGCTCGTGCAAAGACAAGTCCCTTCCCAAAAGGTCAGTAGCTGGAACCCTTTCTCTCTCATGTTCACATCGACTTATCCAGAAAACACGTCCAGCTGGTAGAGAGCCTCGAGTTGGGTTCATTTCAGGGTAGGTTTGCGAGCTGGCAAGCCCGTACTTGCTTCCGCAAATCAGGCGCCTGCTACTGTAAGCCGCTCCGGTATGAGTTCCCAGTCTCGTCTCTGGCTGCCAGATTTCGGGGGGTGTATGTTCGTCACTACCACACAGCCTGTGACCTGCTCCTGCTACTGCCAACCTTCTCGTCTCTTTCTTTCAAGACCCTGCCCATGGCCATTCCTCGACAATGCGAGTCTTGAATGCCTTGGCGAACCACTGCCCACCCGCTACGCCCATGGATGATCCACCACAAAAAACCAAAAAGAAATAAAAAAAAAACTTATATCGCACAATCATCGTACACGGTGCACTTACACCTCGTATCCCATGTAATAACCCCGTTCGAGCCCAATAGACACCTTCCAGATGCATGCATAAGCAAAAGAATTTCCCGTGCGTGAAAACTTTTGCTGAGAAGCCTTGTGCCTCGTCGTACATCGGAAGAGCGAGACACAAAAGACCACGATATAAAAGAATTCCCTTTCCAGCGTGCTTTCCTCTAAAACAGCGGAAACCACATTAATTCTTTTTGTTTTCGGTAAGAGAAAAAGGAAATAAGTACAATAAATGATGGTAATGGGTGACCCATAAAGGGTCTAAAATATGTGGTAGTGCGAAAGTCAAAAAAAAATGAGTTTGGCCATGTCGCAGCAACATGTTTACATTCAGTTCAGAATGCCTGTCCACATGCCAGGGGCACCGAGGCCACCGAGGCTAGGGTGCATCGTGGGGGTCTGAAACTGAGCTGCTTCAGCAGAGCAGCAGATTCGTTTGTTGCGACCCGCACCGGATGCGACTGGTATCTGGCCATGTCCTTGAACTCGGGCGTAGGCAGACGTTTTGATGTTTGAGTCCTCATGCAAGAGCTCGCGCACATTGTCTTGAAGAACGTGCTCTGCCGACCCGGGTCGGCTCCGCTTGGAGCCAGCCTTGGGTGCCGCCAGCTCTGTTGTGCTGCGTGCAGCAAGCGCACGCTGCCAATTGTCATGCAAAGCCTGAAGCGTCTGAGCGGCGTCATTTGTGGCCTCATCGACTTCAAACTCTCTCGCGCGGTCTTGCTTTGCACATCCAAAAATACCAGACTCGAGCGAGCTCGAGTAGGAAGTGGGCGAAGCAGAAATCCCCTCGGTCGTCAGGTATTCTCCAGAGTAGGACGAAGTGACGCTGGGTCGAGGAGCATATCTGAAATCCACCATCTTCGCAGAGCGACAGCGCGCCTGGACTCCTAGATTGGTGTGTTCCAACTTGGAGTACGGCGCAGCAGCGAGCGATGAGATGGAGGAAACAGAAGATGTGCGAGACGATCCAGACACGTCCGAAACCATAGACTCGGGAGAAGAGACAGTCGAGATGGAAGCTGCGAGCGAAGACCGACGGGGGGTGGAGTAGTTGAGCGGCGATGACGAGACGTTGCAGGCCCACCTGTCGAGCATGATGCCACTCTGAACAGAGCCTGCAGTACTCACTGCCAAGCTCATGGCCGAACCGCAGCTCACGAGCTGAGGCGTCGAGGGGTCACGAACGGCACTGAGCTGAGGAGTCAGACGGGGTGTAGGCAGGAAGCCAAAGTTGGGAGCCAGCCGGCCAAGAACTTGAGGAGTAGATGAGGGCGAAGGCTCCATAACAGAAGGTGCATGATTCACGAGCGGCATCGAGAGCGCAGGGCGGGGGGCAAAGTCGAGCACCGCTGATTCGTCCCGGGCAGCAGCCAGAACAGATCGGGGCGACAACGACCGCGGAGACAGGGATGGCACCGGCGAATGTCTGTCCATGTACAAGACTTCCTCGAGATTTTCCAGGTCCGAGTTGAGACGGCGAATGATGCGCTTGAAGACGTCGCACTCGTGCTGGAACTGCGCACTGGCCACCTGCGCCTCTATCGGGCTGGAGCCGGGAGAGGGCGGCTGGGAGGGACTGTACTTCATGACGCAGTCCGTCCAGCGATGGTAAACCTCTTCGGTAATGTGAAGTTTCCAGTTGACCGCCAAAACAAAAGCCATTTCATTTTGGTTGATCTCGTTGGTGTTGAGGCCCGAGATCTTGCTCCACGCGCGGGCCGAGTAGTTCCGGTCTTGCAGGTACTTGGAAGCCAAAATGAGAGCGGCAAGGAACATGCGGCGGCCACACTGCAGAGCACGGCTCGCGTGGCAGTCCTCGGTCTGCTCCATGGTGAAGTCACGGTCGGGCAGGCGATCCTTAATCAGGACCAGGTAGTACAAGGCGACTTGCAGCGTCGAATAGCTAGTCCTGGAGCGGCGCAACGTCTCTTGAATAAATCTCCTCAAGGGAAGCACGCCCGAGTTGACAGACTCACCCCGGCAGATAACCGAAGACGTGGGCCATATCGCCTCGACGATTTGTGTAGAGGAATCTGAGACGTGTTTTAGAAGGCGGTCCCGGTGCGGGAGTGTGGAGGGCTGGGAAATCATCGAGTGGCTTACCAACGAGGTTATCGACAAAGTTGTGTTTGCGCTCCGTCTGTTTAATCAGAGTGGGGGGACGGCCAGTGCGGGTTGTGGCAGTGTTTGAGGTCCGCCTCGGGTTCTGCAGCCCTGGGCGTGGACCACTGGTGGTGCAGGAATACGAAGAGATCTCCGAGATGGACGAGGTGCGGTCTTCAGAGAACTGCGAGGCGGAGAAAGAGAAAGAAGTTGGTGCATCAGAACGGACCGAGGCCGGCGCGGGAGGAGCGACTAGCGACGAAGTTTGCAGCACGTGGCGGCGAACCGAAGAAAAATAGCAATATTGTTCTGTCGCCGACATTTTGACGGCAAAGGTTGCGTACAATAAAATTTAAAATTCCACAGAGGCTGTAGATGAGAATGGCACTAATTTGTCGATCGGGCGAGGTTCTTGCACGCAAGCAAAAAGAGCACAAGAGTCTTCTTCTTCCTAGCGTGATATCGTATCCCAGAACAAACGTGTCTTCTTATTCGCGAGCCATTGTGTGCCACGGATAGTAAGTAGTAGTTGCGGGGTGGTGTTTGTTTTTGGTGTTGCAGGGTCGGATCGGGTTGAGGTGTTTGTCGTTAGTCGTTCAGTGGATGGATGGGTGGATGGTTTGTCGATTGATATCGGAGGTTGAGGAGGATCCGCGAGGCTTTAGGTGTGTCTGATGCAAGAAACCTTGGATGCCAGTAGCATTGCCGGTATGGTGTCAAAGGTCGAGGGGCGGGGAAAAGGAAGAGTTGTCGTGCGTTGTTTTAAAGAAAAGGTAAAGGCGCCACTGTCAACTATAAGATGAGTAACTGAGTGTGAGGCTATTGCGAAGCGCAAGTGCCACTCGAAATGGACATGTGGTCAACGCAGCCTGGCTAACCCCCCCGGTATGGCAAGGCTAGGCAGGGCAAGGCTCTAGGCAGTGGCTAGACCAGGCTGGAGGGAGGGAAACCAAGGAGCACGAGCAAGGATGGATGGAGATGGCGACGAAGACGGCGAGACGGCTGTTTGGGTGCGGTGTGAGGTGATGGACGGAGAGTGGAGTATGGGGCCAGGCAGTGTCTGACCTTCTGACACGAGTGAAGTCCAGGTAGACACGGCCACGCCTCGAGCACGGCGGACAGGCTCGCCGATATAGCCTCGAGTGCTGGATGACTCTTTTGGGCGGGCGCCTGTCATGGTCATGGAGGTGGCGAGGGCAAGCACTGGCAATTTTGCCGGTTACGGCAAGGCGAGAGAGCGCGTGGTAGCAGGGGCGGGTTTGCCCACTGTTTTCTGTCATCTCCACCAGGACTGCCATCTTCTGGGGCGCTGTTCGCTGGTACTGGCGCTGGGTGCGGGTGCTTGGGTGGCTGCTTGGGGGCTGCTGAGCCAGCCCTTTAGGGCTTGGGGCTGGGCTGGGTTGGGCTGCGCTAGGCTGGGTTTGGGGCTGGTGCGGGTGCTGGTGCTGGGGCAACAAGAGATCTGGGCTAGGGGAGCGGATTGGATGCATGGGTGCATTGGGGCAGGGATGGTCCGGGGTGTCCTTCTTACCTGACGAGTCACAGGCTTACCCGAGGGGAAATGAAGCCTAGCGGGTGTGCTTTAGGCCTCTGGGGGGCGAGAGACGGGAGCCTGAAAAAAAGACAAGGGCACCTGGGGCCGCTGGGGCGTTCGCACGCTGTGGTGGCGGGTTCCAGGGCGCCAAGGTGAGAGTTCCAGAAACTCCGAAACAGGAGAATGCTGGGACTGGGGCCCGAGTGACTGTAACTGTGACTAAAACCGGCCAGGTCCGGAAGACGATCCAACAGCCAATGGACACGAGATGCACTTCCTTTGTGTGCAAGCGAGGCCGTGGCCGTGATTGCGGTCGTGGTCGTGGTCGTCGAGAGCAGATAACCGTGCCGCTGCAGGGTCAACGCAAGGGTGTGAAAGAAGAGATAAACAAGAGTAGCCGGTCTGAAAGCAGTGCGAAAAAAAATAATGAAGAAGGGTAGGGGAAAAAGACAGAGGGCGGCCGGGTGCGTGTCTGCTCCGCTCTTCTCACTGGGGCCTTCTCTTGTCCCAGGCTCTCTGTCTCTCCAGCGGATGCCTCCTTTCGCAGGTGCAAGTGAATGCCTCGCGAAAGAGCTGAAGAAGGAGCAAAGAAGAAGATCACAAGGCCAGCGGGTGGGATGGAGCGTGCGTCTAGGATAACGTGGTTTCGTGGCCGGAGCGGTACGGTGCGGTGCGATGCGGGCGGGCGGATGGCGCTGGCGCAGGCGTAGGCGTAGGCGTAGGCGTGGACACGAGTAAAAATAAGCGAGCAACAAGGGAATCAGACAGCACCAACAAAAGGCATGAGAGGAGATGTGCTAAGATGAAAACAGAGTGGTATACGGCTTGGTGGATGTAGGAAACGGTCGGCCTTTCGCAAACGCGGGAGATTGCACAAGCAGACCACAAAGAGTCGCTTTGCACTGCTCAAGAGGTCGAATCGAACATCTTGGCTGCTCGATAGCAAGAGAAGGGGGAAAGGAGAGGGGGATCCACGGGCAGCGGGCCCCAAAGCAGTTTTGAAGATTCCAGTCCAGCGTGCTGCCACCACTACCACCACCACCTCTGCAGCCTGCCCAGCTTGGTTGGCCCTGGTGCCGTGTTGCAAGTATAGCTGGGTACCGCGGTTGCGGTGAGATTGCGGTGAGCACGCCGTGGTGCGAGCATTACAGTACACGAGCGGTACTTGCAGCGTACCCGCATCCGGCCAGGGCCTGCGCTGCACTGCAGTGCACTGCACTGGCATTGGACTGCTGTGCAGCCAGCAATCAAGCAGCATTCAGTGGATGCTCGGTGGACAGCAGCGCTGTTAGTGGGCTGGTGGTCACGGCGTGGTTGGCTAAACAGAAGCAGGGAAGGAGCTGCCACCCCAGCACAAGAGCGCGCTGTCATTGGCCAGCGGCCACGACGTGTGCTCTGTAAGGCTCTAGCAGCCCACACCATCCCCGACTGGACCTAGCGGCATCTGGGCTGCGTTGCGTGCCATGCCCAAAAGTTCTGCCAGGGCAGGATTGCGATGACTCTTGGGACCCATCCCCCTTCCTCCTCGTCTTCCATCCTTCGTCTCGTCCTGGTGAGCTACTGTGCATACGCAAATAACATCTACACTAAATGATCTGGTCAGCCAGGATGGGGTCGGTCTGACTTGCACTCCACACTCGCGGTAAAGGCACCGGCAGACAGTAGCAGGAAAAAACCAGAGGCGTATGCTGCGTAGGAGATTTTCAGGGGCCAACAAGCACAAGAGTCATACTGGGTGATGTGTCGGCGTGGGGTAACAGGCAATCAGTTAGTGCTGCATGCTCTCTAAGTACCCTGTACAAGGTACTCCTGCGCATATAGGTGGTGTGCCCAGTCAACAGGTACCCAGATACATAGCAAGCCTAACATATGGTATCGACATAGAATGTACTGTCGTACTATGTATCATGCTTAGTAGGGCAGTTTGTTAGGCGGTCGTGCCTGCAGTTGGTTGGCTTGGCTGGTTTGGGTTGGGTGTTGTTTGGCAACTGCCCAATGCTCCCGCTGCATGGCGCTTCTCGTCCTGCCATTTGGAACGCGTACCACCATGCCAATCGTTCATTCGACCATTCGCCCACAAAACAAGACTTTCTTCATCCACCAGGTCGCCTGGCTGGGTCGCTTGCTCTTCCTCTTCCTTTGCGCTGTCTCTCCATGCATTGATGCTTTCAGTTATCGGGCCACAGGATGCAAATAGGTAGGCCGGACTCAGACGAGATTGCGATGATCTCACCCCGTTTGGTCCGCAGTGTGTGCTGTGCCTTGTGCCTGTGCCTGGCTGCGACCGCTGCGACCGCTGCGAAACAGCTCCCAGCAGCCACAGCCACCCCGAAAGGCCCTGCTAGTCCTGCTAATTTTGGCTCGGCGATAGTGCCCTGGCTGGCCCGACTGGCAATTTCCTAACACGAATCGAACGCGCAACCTCCCCCTGCGCCCGTCGCAGCTGGAAACTGCTGCTGCCTCAGCCTCGCCAGATATGGCAGCATCTTGCTGTCTCGATCGGATTCCACTGTGGATGACCTTGGCCTGCTCTGACTGTGCACTCCGTTGTCCGATTGGGATCGCAGCACAATCCAGCACAACCAACGAGAATGATACAAGCACACACGACAGGACGAACACAACGGCAAGTCGCAAGATCGAGCCAACCATAATAACATGGAAGAACATGAGAAACACGGCACGCCCCCATCAAGCCACTCCAGCCTGCCATGTGTCGCCTTGGGTCCAGCTAGCTGTCGTGTCGTGCTGTATATCCGGACATGCCCGAAACCAGTAAAAAAAAACTGGAGTCCAAGATAACCAAAAGACGTTTATTTCTCGCTGCTTGTTGCGAATAGCCTCGCCTTGCAACGCTCCCATGTCTGAGCTGTGTCTCACTCAGCTCGTCAAGAAAACACGCCACCACAGATGTCAACGCGGGCAGAACGGGCCCATCCAGAGTCAAGGACCCCATTCGTCCCGTCGCCGCTCGCCATTTTGCCTCAGTTCATCACCTGTCCAGATTTATCATGATTTATCATTCGCTCATATCTATTTGCCAGCCACCTGACTGGCCCGATCATCCGTATTGTGCAATCTCAAGTCTCTGCGCCAAAAAAAAAAAAAAAAAAAAAAAAAAAAAAAAAAAAGGCCAACCAATGTCTCTTATTCGCATCCTGTGCCACTGACGGCCCAAGCCTTCTCCAACCAATCAGTTTGCACTGTTCTGAACATCATGTACAGCATCACCGCCACCCGGATGTCCGGGTGCCTTGGCAGGCTTACAGTAGTCTCGCTCATCGTCGAGCCCAAAGGTTGGCTTGCTAGACGCAGTAATACTGATGAGAGACGATTCAGTACCAGTCAGTGTACGGATCTGGTATCCTGAAAGACACTTCTCTCTTATGGCTTTGGGGGAAAAGAGCCTCGAGAAGGAAGAGCTGGAGTCAGACATTGAAGCGTGGGCCTGGCAACATAGCCATGACTGCTGCTTGCTTCTTTCTTCTCGCCTTCCGCATTCGCGGTCCACCCACATCTCACCACAAACCTGCTGCATGTCCCAGCATGTGTGAACCAAGCGTGCAGCCCGACTGACCGCATTGCACAAACGAAAGGTTTTACGCTGCACCCACACCCCCTGCCACGGGCCAATGGTGGCGCGGCTGGCGTTTCCCCGCTCACGCGTCCCTTGGAGTTGATAGGCTGGCAGTCTGGCTACCACCAATGTCTCCGACGTGTTTTCGATGGTCGCTGTGCGTCGAGATGCGCGAGCAGGAGGCCTGGCCTCACACATGTACTCTCAGTCCTCCTTACACAACTGCCATACGAGATGCAAGAGGTGGGGGACCATTTCTTTTCTCAGATGACTTTGTGCCTATCGCCTTTGATCTGGGCATCTTTGCAAGGTGCATTGTCTCCCTTTCGGCTTCGCCTTGGTCCTTGGTCTCCAAGAAGAATGGGATACGCCTAGCCGGGCAAGCATGGTCCTTTGTCCAGGGAGAAGATGGAGGGGCGCAGTGGCGTGTGCACGCTGCGCGAGACCAGACCGAACTGAAAAATGTCAGCCCAGGACCACCACGAGAAGAAAACAAGCGTCGAGCGTGAATGACTCCCTCGGGCCATGTGCGCGCCATGTGGTGTAGAATTGCACGAGTTTTTCACTGCCTTGGCACCTCCCTCCCTCCGGATTTGAAATAATAATCTGACGGGTATTTTCTATGTCTATAATAAGCTTGCTCTGATTTGCTCCAACGACCCATGTTGCGGCATGATGGTGTTATGGTGGCGTCGGTCAGCATCACCCGATTTGCACTAGCAGTCGACCCGAAAGATGGCAAAGTGCCTGTCCTTTAGTAAGTAGGGCAGGGGAGAGGAAAAGATGCACTCAGCCTTGCTGATGACTGGTTGTCTCGAGGAGAAGCGGTAAAATGGCAGATTCATCGACAGCATAGTCACGCTCGTGACTGGCGATTTACCAAGCGTGCACATACTCCCTCGCCAAGCAGTTGGGAAACCGAGGTAATAAATGCAGCACATACTTGTTACAGACAGTAGCATAGTATACGTGGCAGGGAGAAAGGATTTTGATGCACTCGGTATCACCGGATTCGTGAGATCCTCGCTATGGGCTAGGTTGTACCCTTGGCCCCCTCTCGCTCTGCTTTGCTCAGTTGCGCCTTCTCTCTTCTCTTTCCCTCTGCCGCGCGGTTGATGGGATGCCTCTAGTTAGCAAGCTGGCATGTCACGCCGAGTTGCACGTTTTGTTTTCCCGCTCATGTTGCTCATTGGTTGCGGCCAAGAAAGAAAAAGGCCCTTCCTGAGTCCTCGGGATGCTCTGTACTTTTGGGCAGGTACTATGTAAAAGGAACAAGCCGAAAGGAACTCTGTTGGGGGTTGTGCCAATGTGGTAAACGGCCCGGGTTCCTTTTGGTGGTCTGGTGGTATAGCATGGCATTTCCATGGCCGTCACTCTGTCCCTCTACCCTCTGGCCTGCCCCTCTCAACTGTGGAGCGGGAAGAATAGCCACAGAGTGAATTCTATAGGGGCGGACAGAAGAACCGTATCAACGTCATTCCAATTTTCTTTCTTTGACATGGATGCGTATATATGCTCAATCAAGGGAAGCCTCTAAGCAGAGGAAACACCATGCATACTGTGCTACATACTTTGTATATATGTATGGATGTATGGATGTATAGGGGGGAAACGGGTACTATGCAAGTGCACAGTAAACCGTGTACATTGATTTGTGTTGACGTTTTCAAACAAAAAGTTCTGGAATATGATATATGATACGGATACACCAATCTCTACTACGGAATGATCTACACACGAGTACGCGTGCCCAAAAACCCATTGTTTTAGAAGGGGGGGAGAGCAAAAAGCCCCTGAGGCGCAGTTTTCTTGTTTGCCCTTTTTTTTTTCGTCGATCCTGGGCAGCGTTACAATACAGAACAAGAGAAAAGAAGAAGGAAAGAAGGGGGAGGAATGCGTTTTGAAGTTGAAGAAAGACGCTCGAAAAGACCAAAAGGAACAAGGCAAAGAAAGAGCTGACAATTCAAGAGCGAGCCGGCTCTCCCACCACGGCTGAAAATGGGAAAAACATTGCCACTCTACTTCCTCCCCCGAGGGCAGACAACTCTCCGTGTTGCCTTTTACTGACTACATAGTATTAGACTATGTACAGCACGTGTTTAGAGTAATGTTGACACCATCGAGCTGAAAAGCAAGAGGAGGGCCAAATCCAGTCGAGGATCCATCAGGCCAGTGAGGTGAGGTGAGGGGCAGGCACAAAAGAACAAAGAGGGCTATGTCATGACTATCAATCACAACCTTGGACGAATCAAAGCACGTCAAGGTGGTATTACGGCAGCATTACTGACTGATGGTTTATTGAGGCTGGCTTGGAGCAAGGGCGGGGTGGAGGGGGGCGGAAACCGAACTGAACATCCCTCCCTGATTCATCTCTTGGATGGAGGGAAATAAATGGCTTCAGGTGATAAAAACAAGGTGGTTGGATGCGTGATGGCTCTCAAGTAGCGGCTCATAAGTTACGACGACGGGCTGGCAAAACTGGGCTGGCGAAAGTGCGCAAGGGTCCGCGGTCCATGTTTTCCCGGAGCCCTTCTGTTCACGCGGCAAAAAAAAGGGAAACTGACTCATCAACCACTTGTTTATCTGCTGTGAACCGAATACTGTGGAAGTCGTACTACTACTAACCCCAACCCTACTACTACTACTACTACTACTACTACTACTACTACTACTACTACTACTACTACTACTACTATGTAAATGAGAGGAAAATGCGCTTTGATGTGCCACCGTACGGGGCAGTGATGCGACTAGTGGCTATTGTTGCTTTGGATTGTGGATACGAATTTTGCCATTCCCAACAAGCAAAGTCACTAAAATATCCCGATTCCACTGCCTTCTTTTTTCCTGCTGATCTAGATGATCACATTTCTCTCAAGTCCCGCGTTGTACGTACTTTACTCTACAATCTCTGGGAGCCCGCTGAGGGGGGCTCCGGTCCGCTAACTGTGGTGTACAAGAACACAAAGAGTTACCACCCCCACCCCCGATGACAAGCAAACAATGTCATTTCGAGGGAGGCACATAGAAAAGACGGTCTTTCGGTTGTGCAATTCCTCTTTTTTTTTTTCTTTTTTTAGTGACTCATGGCGGGGTGTTTTGTTTTACATCTCTCATCTTACCTTCTTTATCTCTTCCACCAGTCAAGCAGTTTGCACATGTTTTTTTTTTTTTTTAAAAAAAAAAAAAAAAAAAAAAAAGAAGACAGAAAAAGGTGGCGAGCTCAAAGAGTCAAGTTTAGTTTTTACACAAAGAGGATTTGACAAGCTGACGAGGCGAAACTCTGAGAATGCGAGCGTGGCGTGTACGCGTGACCGCCATCTTTCGATTCGCCTTTGTGCAACCATGTCATGTGACAAGAGGCCAAGTTCAAGAAGTGAAGAGAGAAAATTGAATTAATTTCCCCCCCCCCAGAAAAACGCAGAAGAAGAATAAGAAAACTCCTCACAATCTCTTCAGATTCTAGCAATATCGACAGGTTTTGTGGATGTTTTGGTCTGACAGATCTCGTGGTCGAACCTACGACCAAAAGGTGGTCATTCAATACGTCCCGTCCTTTGCTCTTCCGTCTTCACAGGTTCTTCTCGTATCAGTGAGACACAGCAATTTCACATCATGTCATTTTTGCTCGCATTGTCACAACAGAACTCTCGTAGTTCTCTCGAGTCCCTTATTTTTCCCCGCCCCCTTCTTTCGCCGCGCACTTGCCTCTTGGTCGTTGGAGTGTAGCAATATACCAAGAAAAGAGTAAGCACCCAGATTATTAGGCAGCCTGTCAGCCTGTTAAGTATGTACATGATGACTACTCTCATGTGAGTGAGAGAGAGAGAGTTGCTGCACTTTGGTCATCATGGTCAGTTTTCAAGGTCATGCTCACCCACCTCCTGAATTCGCAGTAATCCATTGCGTGCACGTTACATAAGAAACTTGTAGTCATGGTGATTATGATACAGTGCTGAGAATCTTGAATCCTGATCACCATTCCTCCGTTGTGAATGCTCAGAATAGGATCCCTCGTACAACAGGCATCGGCTATCTCTGATCTGTGCTAAAAGGAAGGATGCATGGATGGACGGAGGATGGATGAGTCGTCCACTTCAATTTCCTATCATACAATCTACCTAGTCTAGCAAATCATGGCTTCCTTTTGTGAGCATTTCTCGTTTTGAGAAATCTCTCATACAAAAGGGGGAGCAACGGCTGTTTTCCTCTATCGTCGTTTGGCATCATACTTGCGAGGCTAGCCCTCGTAGCGTGTCAGAATATTTCCCCGTGGGTTCGTGAGACTGGAGGAGGTGCGTGTGATCCTTTTGTTCCCGTTTCTTGCATACGCGAATGAATAAGATTGATTACCTTATAAAAGCACCCCTTGCGTGTCTCTCGCCTGGAGGATATATATATATATATATATATATATATATATATATCTTGCGCTTTTTGGGGGGTCGTCTGGTAGCAAAAACCTACCTTTGGCAGACGTATTGTTGAAGGTATTATTGAGAATAAACAAGAGGTCATTTTCTTGTTATGAGTAGATGAGAAGTGTTGTGAAGAGAAAAAAAAGCCCACCAACAGTCCCATAACTTGTATAGTACACTCGGTTGTAAGATTATGCCCGTCAAGTGTGTGTTGTGTGGCCCCTTTGGTCATCTCGGACTGTTCTTGGGCCCGCACTTTTCTCGTTTTCTTCATCTTCGTGTGCGATACGATACGGAGGCGCGATCGCCCTCACATGGCTCTGTAGGAATCTCCCGTGGGCATATTTATATTTGGCAGACAGAGTCAGACACCCACATGGTCAACCTACAATGGGCCGTTGCTGGTCCATATTTTAGGGCCACTCCTATATGTACACGTGAGCACAGATCATAGCATTGAAGCCAAACTACATACGTGTACACGGCAAGAGGGACTGCCGGGAAATCCTCTTGATGTGTAAAAAAAGAAAAAGAAAAAAAAGAAAGGAAAAAGGCCTCAGAAATCCGAATAGGAATAGAAGGACTTACTTCTTGGTGAAAGCAATGGAATGCGCTTGATGTATTGTTGTATCGATGGAGATCTTTCGGGAAAAAAATCTTTTTTTTCTTTGGCATCTTGTGGTTGGGTATCGTGAACGAGTTTATAACTGTTCGACACTTATAAGTTGTCACATGGACGGAAAGAAGAGAAGCCAAGGCAGGTATCGCACTTTGGAGTTGCAGGATGCGTAGATACTATTTCAGCCAGTGTTACATTCCCGTTGTCGTCGTCGTCGTCGTCGTTCTTGGTTGTATCGTTGTTTGATATGTTGACCTCTCAAGGTTGAATAAACGAGTGATGTCTTTTCGACCCGGCGCTCGTCCCTCTCAAGTGTTTATCGCATCCAAGATGCAATGACATTTGGAATACATAGCTAAGGATGTTCATCACAACATGAACCTCTGTGTTCTTGACAAGAAAAGTAGCATGCCAGCTTCCAGGAATGCATCACTCATTCCACCGTCACAAATAGCATGAAGACCACTTCTCCATCACTCATCTCTATCAAACATACTTAAGAGAGAAGAGAATCAACAGCATATCACACGCGATTGGATAACGTTTCATTCCTGCACAACAACTCAATTGACTAGCTTTTCTGACATTCCGAGTTACAAAGAAGAGGGATCTTATAAGACTACCAAAGCCCAAAAGTCCATAGTTCATGTCCAACAGCTTTCAACAACTTCTGGATCTAAGAAGCCATGTAGGTGCTGGCCTCGATGCCATCCTTGGGGAACTCACTGTTATGAATGTTAGCCAATGTCATCAGGATATCCCAGATAGGTTGTACTCACGGGATGGCAACCTCAAAGCGCTTGCCAATGGCTTCGAGCACCTGCTGGTCTTCCTCAGTGCTGACAAAGGAGATGGCCAGACCCTTGGTACCAAAACGACCAGCACGACCGACACGGTGCAAGTACGAATCGGCGTCAGAGGGCATGTCGTAGTTGATGGCAAGGTTGATGCGCTCGATATCAATACCACGACCAAAGACGTCAGTAGCAACACAGATACGCTTCTTGAAGTCCTTGAACTCCTTGTAACGGCGAATACTGGACACATGCAAAGTCAGTACTATGTAGCGGCCTCGAAGAAGAGACTGCCATCACTTACCGCTCCTCCTGGCTGACTCCAGAGTGGACTGCAATGGAAGGGAAGTTGCACTCGCGCAGCAGCTTGTCCAGCTCGGTGGCACGGACGGTGCTCTTGACGAAGATGATGACCTGGTTGAACTGGAGGTCGTCAAGAAGCTCGTTGAGCTTGCGGTTCTTCTCACGCTCCTCCAGGGCGAGGTAGTATTGCTGAAGACCGTGCAGCGTCAACTTGGTGTCTTCGTCAACGTAGTGCTCCGTGGGGTTTTGCATAAACTTGCGGCAGATAGGCTTGACAGTGTCAGACAGCGTGGCACTGAACATCATGACCTGCTTCTGCTGAGGCGTGGCACGGAAGATCTCCTGAACGTCACGACGCATGTCTATCGAGTGTTAGTGACTGGGAAGACAAGTAACAGATACTTTGTGAATGTCATGGCTTACCAACTTGGTCGAGCATCTTGTCACATTCGTCCAGAATGAAGATGCGGACGCTGCCCAGACGAAGGAACTTGTCGCGGACGAGAGCGTTCAGACGACCAGGAGTTCCGACAATAATGTGCGGGTGAGTCTCCTTGTTCTTGAGGACTTCGGCATCCTTCTGGATGGGAGTACCACCGTAGAAAACACCAGTCTTGATGTCGGGCATGTACTTGGAGAAACGGTTGTATTCGTTGCGAATCTGGAAGGCGAGCTCACGAGTGTGACACATGACCAGGACGGAGCACTCGCCGGCGACAGGCTCAACCTGCTGGAGGGTGGTCAGGACAAAGACAGCAGTCTTTCCGAGACCAGACTTTGCTTGGCAGATAATATCACCTCCAAGCAAGGCCTGAGGAATGCATGTTTGCTGAACTGCACGATCGACCCGATGTTAGAAAATGGTCTCGCAAGGTTTGAACGGAGGAGGACGAAGAGAGGAGTCGATAGGTCCGTCCATCGTCGCAGCAAAGTATCTTGTTCCATAGCAAGTGTTCCAGGTCGTAAGAGGCGCGCCTCGCGCAACATCAGGACATTTTCGTTGATTGTGCAGACAAACTCGTGCATGTCAGATCCATAATGGTAACAACAGCCATAGATTTCTCCCCGATAGTCGCGTCGGACGCGCCAGATGACCGTGCCACCTCTTGACGAACACCAGGCGGGAGGCCCCCAAAAACATGACCAGATGCCAATTGGCAAAGACTTCAGGTATGAGCTGGTCGATGTAGTCCACATACGATTCTCAGCAAAAGACCCCAAAGGTTCGCAGCGCGCAAGTGGGTTGGCTGCATCGGGTAGACTTCAGGGGCCCCCCTTCTGAATGCCAATGCATACTGCAGAGGCAGTCGATGTCCCAGGACAGACAAGGGGTATCAACCCTTGTCTCCTTGTTTGACCGCGCCGAGCATGGCCCAGACGCGTCTCCGTGGCGGGTATCGAGGTCTCTCCGTCAAAACAACGGACATCGTTTGCACTCTTTTTCTTTTCCCCTTTCTGAAATCAAGATCTTTTGCTTGGTTTTTTGCTTTGCTTTGCTTGCGAGATGGACGGATCCTTTTGTGTGGTACGCAGGAAGGGCAATGGCACGTGGATGTAACGATAGGCTGCAATGTAGTAAGAGTGTGGTTTTCAGGACTGACCCTCCGAAGGATGCTCGAAGCCGCAGTCGGTGATGGCGCGGATCAGCTCAGGCTTGAGCAGGAAGTCGCGGAATCCAGTCGAGTGGATGCCGACGTAGGAACCCTTCTTGTCGACACTGTCGCCCGCGGCAGCCTCGGCCTTCTTGCCGTTGGCGGGGGCGGCGGTCTTCTGGGTTTCGAGCTCCTCGTCGGAGTAGTCGATGAGGTCCTCTTCGGCAGACATGATGGCTGGCTGGCGTTGTCAATTAGGCAGGAGAACAAGTGGCGGCGGCGGCGGCGGCGGGAAGCAGGCTGGAGGAACAGGCGCGTGGGCCGCAGGCGTGAGGCTGGTGAACAAAGAACGGGAGAGCGCAGAGAGGATAAAAGGAGGCGGGAGAGGCTCGATGCGCAGCTTGACAATCAAAAAGTCAAGCTTTTGCTGCGAGAGAAGCTGGGCGTGTGAGGCTGGGTGGGCGTGGAAAAGTGCACTGGGAGAAGTTGAGGTCAGAAGGTTCCGCCTGGTGCAAAGAAAGAAAGAACGAGAGCTTGCTAGGATGCAAACCGGTCAAGTCAGCGGTGCGGCGCAAGTGCAAGCTGACACAAGCAGGGCAGGCAAAAGGCAAGGCAAAAAGCCAGCAGCAGCACAGGCCAGGGGCGCCGGCAGCGCTGCAGGCGTACCATTCGCTGCCCCTTGCGTGGCCTCTGCTTTGCTGCAGGCCCTGCAAGTTGCTTCACGCTAGCCGCTCTTGGATCACAGTCCCCACTTTTGCCAAAAGGTGCAGGGCAGTACTACCACGATGCATCGTGCACGAGCCCCCGTTTGCGGGGAGGACTCACTGCCCACGACCAGTTGCCCAAGGCTCTGGGGCTCTAGGCTTTGGGGCTTCACGCCTGCTAAAAAGCCGCCGGGTTGCTGTATCTTTTCTACCAACCGAGTCTGGAATCGCCATTGTGCACCCAAAGATTGAACAGATATCGCATCTACAACCCATACACCCATTCATTTATTTCTTGATTTCATTCCATCCACGCGCCACAAACAAGTCATGGCGAAGGGAAAGAAACCCGGCGTGCCCAATCGCCACATCTACTCGCGCATCTCTTTCCTCTACCAAGCAGCAGCATACCTGTCGCATGCAGAGAGCATACAACCGTCAAGCAGGAGCAACAGTAGCAGCAGCAACTCGGAGAAGCCAGAGGGGACTGTTACCGATACTGGTGCCGCTTCTAATCTGGGTGCCCAGCCACCATCTGCACATACCATGTCGCGCAGGATGCTCACTGACCTGCGTAATGTTGCGCTGAAATCCCAGATCCGCATCAGCCCGGCTATCAAGCGGACAGTTTGCAAGTACTGCGATACGCTTCTTGTTGAGGGTCAGACATGCTTGTCGGTTGTGGAGAACAAAAGTAAAAGCGGCAGGAAGCCATGGGCTGATATG
The DNA here is from genome assembly GCA_011317545.1 of Coniella vitis. Classification (NCBI taxonomy): domain Eukaryota; kingdom Fungi; phylum Ascomycota; class Sordariomycetes; order Diaporthales; family Schizoparmaceae; genus Coniella; species Coniella vitis. The sequence continues at coordinate 1,757,306 of WUJK01000004.1, read as the reverse complement.
CTCGTCGTCAGCTGCCGCACGTGCGGTCGAGAACGACGCTACCCCGTCAACAGCCAGCGACAAAAGCGGCGACCCTACAGGGTCACGACGGCACAGTTGCAGCAGGAAGAACAGACTGGAGAAACAGGTTGAGACAATGTGCTATAATCAAACCTCTGTACGCGAACGGCTCGGACGTCCAGGCACAGGAGATTCATTCCGACCTTACGGATCGGCCCGATAAAAACAGTTTGGGGCCCGCCAAATCCTTCAGAGGAGAAAGGGGATGGCCACGCAAAAGCCCAAACTGTTGCCCACGGTGTTGCCTTTAGTATTTAATGCCCCTGGGGGGCGGCGCAGCGAGGAGATTGTTTAGCAGATCGGACTGCTCGCTCCTGTCGGACACTGTTTGCTCCTTCGGCTTGCGTCGCGTGACGAAAAACAAGAGGTCAAACACGAGCAACAGTGAGTGTTGTTGGGTAATCAGGAAGCCTTGCTCAGCCCATTCCAATCACTTATGCTGCGCCTGCTCCCGGACGGAATCCTCACCCAGCACTTTACTGGCAGCCATGAACCTAAAAGAAGTCGTGGTGGTCAGTTCTGCGAGCCATGCGATACGCGAGGGATACGTACAGTCCTCCGTGCCAGCTGCCGAGGCCACGCATGCATTCGGCCTGAACGCTCGTCATGCGAAGGAGGTTCTCAGTGTCGGCAAGGTTGGAGGACAGCTGAGCCAGTTGAGAGTGCAGCTGTGTCTGGGAAGTGTAGAAGGTTAGCAATCTACGTGTTTGGCATCATGAGGCCTAGTTTCTCAAGAATATAAACATACCATTTGTCTCTGCTTGACCGCGCTGCCCGACGTGGCCATTGACTGTCGCTGCGCGCCCTGGCCGCCGTTGTTCATGGTGACGGGTGGAAAAGGCGTCAAGAATTCCGTGTTTATCTGCGTCCAAGCGCTTTTCTCTGCAAATCAAAGTGGAGAGATTGCTTCGGAGGCCGATGCTGCGTCCTCCTGTGGAATGCAGACTCAAATCGCCGTCGCTGTAGAAACGAAATGGACGATTGTTTGGTTGTTGATTGTTTGTTGCTCCACGCGGCGTTGCGGCTCGTTGCTGCGCTAGGGAGGAGCCGGCAGCCGCCCGGTACCCCTATGCTGGCGAGTGCAACGGATACTATGGTACATACTATATAGTACAGCCAAAACTTTGGCAGCTGGTTGCGGACGGCACCCACCTGGCTGAGTCAGCAGCAGGTGCCTCTTCCTTCAACGACCCCTTCCGGGATCATCTCGGCGCTTGCTACCAGGGCGTCCTCGTCCTGTCATCAAGCACACGATACGCTGCTCTCAAGCTCATTACCTCAGTATATGAGCTGAGGTTCCCATGTTACTATAAAGCACCATAGATAAGGTCGATGTTAGCAAAGTAGCTGCTATAATCATAACTTTTGACTGTCCTCTTGGCCGCGAAGTATATGCAGAACATTGGGATAAAATCAAGAAAGATTAAAAAAAAAAAAAACACCTTGGTGACAGTTGATACAGTACACACGAAACTGAGCATCCAAGTCCAACAAGAGCAAGCATTTACCAAAAGCCTGTACATATATGTATATATTCAAATGGGAGGTGAGTAAATAACAATAATACCAACAATGACTCCTCTTCAACTTAAACCACACTGTGATATCTACTCGAGCAAATCACACATACTTACCCACTTTGCTTCATACCCCCTTGGGCATCAACACCAACAACAACAACAACAACAACAACAATGATAATCAACAACACGGTGCACCCACCATCCAGACTCGAGACCGCAAAGAACCACTCACATACTGCTTCGACCTTAACCAACCCAACCCAACCCAGTTAGCTTGATCTCACACAATCCGTCTGCCCGTCCGTTCACCCAATGGAAGATTTCTCCTCCCTCCCCCCTTCTCCGTGCCCATCAGAAAGAGAAAATGATAATAATAATAATAATCAGGCAATAATAACATGGCATATTTACCTCCACACTTACTTACCTACATATTACCTACTCAGTCTCCCCCAGCTCCTCAGTCCGCCAAAGCTTACCCACCTACGCAGCCGGAAAGGTCGTCCGTTGGTTTGTGTTGGGGTTGGATCTATTGCCGAGTACAGTACTAGAACTCACACTCGGCGGCGGCTCACTGCAGCGTGGAGAGCAGAGCAGTTACTAAGTTTCCAAGACTTGTCAAGTCAATTTACAAATATGAATAGATACATGGAATGGATAGTTGTTGACGGTAGACCCCGCATTGCACCACACCATCACTTCGAGGAAAAGTAAGAAAAAAACGTCCTAGAATTCGTCCCAGTCCAGATGAGGTGCTAAGAATTCTCCCAATATACCCCCCGGAAATTGTATGTTAACTTGCTCACCTGAAGAGAACACACCTCGACACCGCCCACCTTGACGTGAGATGGACCACAAAAAACACAACCAAACAACACGACAAACAGCAGAACCATAAGAGAGTAAAATGTAATTTGTACGCAAGGAAAAAAAGTGGTATCTGTTCGACCACGACTTGTGTGAGTCTGTGTGTGTGTGTGTGTGTGCGACTAGTTTTGTTTATACAGCAGATTACATCCTGTGCTCTCTTTTCCCCTCCTGAACTCCTTCTCGCTCTATGGGGTTTGTTTGTCCCCATCTCGTCCTCTTCCTGACTGTAACAAAGGGAAAACAGGATCCGAGAGCAGCCACCCTTTCCTTGTCCATTGGCATTATTCATTTGCCCTTTCCTGGGCCAAATATAGTTTCCGCCACCGAGAAGAAGGAAAATCCCAGCCCAACTCTAATTCCCCCCGCCTCCTGGACATGCAAGGAAACACTACCCACAGTCCGACGCCTTGTTGCTTGCTTGCTCTCTTCCATCCGCTCGCAGCACTGCCCAATTGAGACACAAAGCATCAATCAACCGCCACCGTCCCATGCATTGCATGCACCACGTGAAATGCAAACAAAAAAAAAGCACCCAGCTCGTTTTCCCATATTCCATCCGACAAGAATGATTGCGGCGGGCAAAGCAGTGGCTTTTTGGGCGCTTTTCTTTTCAATGGGGCGGCAGATACGACAGCCAGTCGTTGTCGCAGTCGAAAACGCAAGTCGTGTGCGTAGGGTTGATAGGTCGTATTGGCGTATTAACAGAAATAAGATCAAGTATGCTGATGTCGTCCCCTCCTGGCTCTGCCGTGCCATATGCCCTATGTACGTTTCTGACGAGACCCAATCGAGCTTCGGCTACTCAGGCTCAATCACTAATGATTATATTTTGATCGACTTTGTGCCGTCATCTCAACACGACTTTAAGAAATGAAAGAAAAGTGAAAAGTAAGTCCTGGCCAAGGGGTGTAGACCAAGAAATGATGGACCGACTTCCTTTGTTTGCACCACACCATCAACGCCTTCTATTGGTCGTATGCATGCCATTGTCGTAAATTCGAAAAATCCAGTATGGCAAGACCCATTACAAATGGAACACGCAGTGAAAACTGTTTGCAATGCCAAAAAAAAAAAAATGCATCGGCCGAAATGGGGAAAATATAGGCTGGTTTTTTTTTTTTTTTTTTTTGGTTTTGTAGGCACTTCTCCAAATCAAGCAACCGTGTTTGCGTTTAGGGCGTCTTGAGCTAGACAACAAGCTCAAGACTCCTATTTGTCCGCCGGGAGAGGTGATGGTATGATATTCGGGCCATCCAGTGTCTCGAAGCTGGCGTTCTGACTCTCCTTCAGCGTCGCGAGGCGCCGGCCATATCCCACAACGCAGAGATTCTAACGTGCCGCAATGGAAGGCCGGGGACCAAGGCTACTCTGGCTGCTATGCGCAGAGGGCGTGTCGAGGTTGGTAGATTCACCACTGCCCGCGCTGGCGCTCGCACTTCCGGTCAGACTCGGGACATTGTGGCCCTTTGAGGGCGGATGAAGGTTGCTCACCCCAGCGTGCTGCTCAACTTGATGTGGCGTGACGGCATTGCCATGACCTGGTGGGTATTGAGGCACTGGTTGACGGACGCCACTGGGAGGCGACGGCCGTCCGTTCATGCCTGGACCATGCCCATTGGGTGGAGAAGGCTTTCCATTTCCTCCCCTCATAGACGGAGCATAGCCTGGGGATTGGCTTGCTCTTCGTTGAAACATGTGCGCTCCGGCCTGGGATGTCATCGAGTTTGCTCGCGATTCGGCCTGCATGGTGCTGCGGTCGACATGACCGTACCTGTTGTCGGTGAAGTTCATCAACGGATCGTCCAAGAGGCCAGAGCCGAGGTTGGGAGCCTGTGCCACCATTTGGCTGGAACGGTTGCGTCCGCCCCAAGTAGGTCTGAAGCGGCTGGTTCGCACAGAAGGCATGGCGTCAAATTCGGGGTTCTTGCGGAAGGCTGACGCTGAAGGTTTCTGTTGATGCCGGGTTTTCCTCGACGTCACGCTCATCATGTCAAAGTTCTCCGGGTCAATCATGGGAACCGGAGGGCCAGCGGTGGGGTCGAAGAAGTCCTCGCCATCCTCATCGTCATCGTCATACACCGGTCCTCTGGGCGGTGGTCCGCGTCTCGATCCTGGTGCTGGGCCCATTGGACCTCGCGGCCCTCTCATTCTCATTTCCTGGTCCCGCAAAGCCATCTCGCGCTGTCGCAACTCACGCTCTCTCATGGCCATCTGCTCAGGATTCATTGCCTCACCACCCTCAGGGATCTCATCGTCGTAAAATCCCAGGTGTCCAAATTCCTCTTGCAGGCCCTCGTCAATGGATCCTCGCCGCGACTGCTGAGGGCGCGGGTACCCGTTTGGCGGTACACCATTCATCGGAGGACGACCGTAGCCACTGGGTGGGCCGGCGTTGGACGAAGGCCGGCGTGTGCTCATGGGTGGACCCATGGATGGGCCTCGGGGCCGGCGAGGAGGCATGCCGTTGCCGTTGGCCATGCCATTGGGCGGCATAGGTCGAGGGGGCTGGCCCATCGACATACGACTGGCGGGAGCGGGCGTGGCCATTGCTGTGGGGGAGACAGACGGCGGCGGAGGAGCTGATGCCGCAGCTGCGATATCGATCTTGGGCTTGGTTCGGTTGACAATGTTGAGATGATGAAGGAGAGCGTACAGAGTCTCAACACGAGGCACCTTGATGCCAGCTTCCTGTGCGAGTTTGACTGGCGAGCCGAGGAAGGTCTCGACCTCCATGGGTCGCCGAGCTTGAAAGTCCTGCCACATGATGCTTTCTTTGACGTTTTGCCGCACCATATCATCCATGGTCTTTTGTTTGAAATCTGCGTCGAATTTGCAGCCTTGAGCGGCGGCCAGTTCGAGTAGCTCGTCAATCACGCCCGCCACGAGAGGCTTGACGGCAGGCTTGCCGAGGAGCTCCGAGTAGCTGGACGCTTCAAAAATGACGCAGGCGGGCTGAAAGGCGATAGGACTGTAGTTACTGGTCAGCAAGTGCACGACCGTGAAAGCGAATGACAGCAAAACCGTAATTCACAAATGACTCACCCTATAACCCGTTCATACTGATGTTGGCGAATGTTGGGTGACACTTTGGCGTCGATCTGACCAGAGCTAAGGGTGATAGCCAGAGCTGATGCCATGTCGTCCTGTATCGTCGCTGGGATGGCCGAGTTTCTCTTGGCTGCACCAATCCATACTTCTGTGGAGCCCTTGTGCTCGAATTCGCTCTGAGCTTGCTGGCTCAAATCCGCACCTGCCACAAGCGACAACACAACGTTTGTGGGATATCTCTCCTCGATTGCTGCCTCAAGGCCGATTGTATTTGTCGTGTTGATGAGGATGCAGGTATGGTTTGGAACGACGACAGAGTCGATGACAGAAGCTAAATCGTAAATGTCGGGCAGCGCTTTCACGCACAAGACGACATAGTCGAATGGTCCCTCTCTTGGGTTGAGAGCTTCTTCTGGCGACTTGACCACTATCACGACAGACTCGATCAGCACCTTTCTGGGGACATGCGAATAGAAATCCATTTTGTTTTCTCCTTACCTCTGCGGGGTTTAAATCGTTCGTTGCCGAATACAGCAGATCTAGTTATGGTACAACAGTTAGAATGCGGACAGTCCCAAGAGGGATGGATACATTTTGAGTATATCTAATTTTCAGAGAGAAAAAGATGATTTATCGACTTACTTGAACGAGATGCCATATTGCGACACATGGTCAAAGCCAGACTTCCAGACAAGCGTGACATCACAGGCATTGGTCGCCTGGAGCCTCCATGACAGGAAGGCAGAGACAGCATTTCCACCGACTACAAGAATACTGATTAGCTCCAAGTCGGCCATGTCGAAAGAGATCACCGACGGATGCAGGCGCACCGCATCGTTAAAATTTTTTTTAATTTTGCAAAAAAAAAAAAATATCAAAATAAAATGGAAAGTAAAGTAGCAAAACGAATGTGCAATGAGGCAAAACCAGGGAGAGGGATGCAAAATGGGCGAGGGGTGACGGAGAATCCAAAGGGAAGCCGCTTGTGCCCAGAACGCTGCCGAAGAATGCAGGCTCGCACTTTGGACCCGGAAGGAAAGCCTGGCAAGATATAGGGTGCGAGAAGGGGCTGAATATCACACAATGTACGACAATGTCGGTTGCCACGTACCTGATAGGATCTTCAAACGGGGTGATGTGGGAGCCATGATGGAACCCTGGTAGTGTATAGCCACGCGGGGGAGCTGAATGGTTGGAAGAACGGTTGCGCAAGAGGACGAACAACCAGACCCACGCACTGCAGGTGCAGCTCTCGCGATTAGCAGGTCGGGGGGGGGGGTCGGACGCTACGGATGTAGCCCGGTGCCGCGGCTGAGCTCGATGTGCCTGCGGCTCCCTTGACTGTGTGGCTGATCAATTCCTCCTTTTGACCCTCTCTGCTCAGGGTAGAAGGCCTTTTGAATTGGTATTTTTTTTTGGAAAAAAAAAATTGCCGAATACCTGATCTCCCGGTCGAGGATCGCAATGCTCCTGAGGGGCCCAAGTCCGACCTGTGAGGAATATGCGCTTCCAGCGTCTGTGAACAGCCCGTGAACGTATGTGTTGTACGGTGCCCTCCTTCTTTTTCTTGCAATCCTTGTGCTTGTTTCCTTGTTGCGATAGCGGTAGCCAATCAATGCTAAGCGTACGAAATCGGGCGCTGGTCGGGGGAAGCAAAAAGTATGGCTGGACAACGGACGAAGATTGCGAACAGAGTTGTCTCGGAGGGAGCGGATCCCATTCGACGCGCAATGCAGGTGATGCAGCCGGCGAGAGCAGTAGACTGGAAGTGAGGGGGAGGGCTGTTGCCGACCGATTGTTGTTGAGACGAGGTCGCGGCGTGAGAGTGGACGTGGCTGTGACACTGCGAGAGAGAGCAGCGGACTGACTGCCTGTACACGACAGTAGCAGGCCGGGCTGGGTCGCACTGAGTTGACGAATGCGGAAGAGCGGGTCTAAACGAGCGACAAGAGGAATGCAGAGCGTCTGCGAGAGGAGGAAGGGTCAGCACAATGGCAATGGTGCCCGGGTCGAAGCTGGCGGGAAGTGGTATGGTGAGGTGAGGTGAAAGGAGCTGTGGGATGGAGGAGGAGGAGGAGAGGACGAAGTAAACGGAAGTTGAGAGCAGCGCAGCAGAAAGGTAAGGAGTGAGTTTAGGATCAGGAAATTCAACATCAGGATCAGGGTGGGTTTGCTGTGGTTCTCTCTCTCTCTGTCTCTCTCTCTCGCTCGCTCGCTCGCTCAGCCAACTCCGGGTACCAAGCAAGCCCAAGCCCCAAGCCAGAACTTAGTTGGGGGCGCCGCAGACTGTACTTGACTGGGGGGGCGGTGGGGAGCGCCAGGCCAGGCCTTCAGGCGCAAAAGCGGGCTGGCGAGCTAGGATGCCCTGGATGACCCAGTCTTGCCAGTGCAGTCCAGAATTTGGGTTTCCGCCCTGGCCCTATCGCATATGGGAAACTGGACACCAAGCCAGGCGCCTCCTGTACGGGTGCTGATAGGTGGTACGGCCAGTGCTAAAAGGGTCAAGCTGGCTGGCTGGCGCGCAACCAGGAAGTGCGGTGTCTGGGTGCTAAAGAATTTTACTAACCTAGCAAGTATTTTGTGGTGGACCTCTTGCCCTATGCTTTTCCTCTTTTTTTTTTTTCCTGCTGGTTTTTGATTTTCTGATATTGTATTCTTATTGATATTTTTTCTCTTTTTTTGGTTGTGGTTTGGTTGCTTGCCGTGGTGATTGGGGTACTGGTGCATGCGTCAAGGAACGAACGACGAGGCAGGCAACTGTCACCATGGACCAGAGGGGATGCCGGCGCAGATTGGCTCGAAATTGAGAGTAATGAGTCCAAAATTATAAATGAGCAAGAGGAGCAAGGAGACTGAGGCTGCTGACTGGTGCTGGAGCTGGAGCTGGTGTTGGAGATGGCTGTCGAATGGTAGACGATACTTTTGGAGGGCCAAGCAAGTGGGAGAGTGACTGCATGCAAGCAAGCTGCAGGCAGCAGAGCAGAGCAGAGCGATACTGGTTTGTTGTACTCGTACCGTACCGAGTGTGGGCGTGGTGAACTGGCAATTGGCGTGCCACGGAACTCTGAAAGCAGCTGGTTGGCGGGGGCAGCAGTGCGTGAGTGTGTGAGCCGTGTCCCAAGGCGTCTGTGTATGCGGACTGCGGCTTGTGTATCTCTTTTTGGTCTCTTCTAGCCGTGTTGCTGTCTTGGCTGTGGTCCTGTCACAGCGATCGTGACTGTCGGGTGCTGGGTTGCAGATGGGTGGAATGAAGGGATGGATGACCCCAGGCGTTGTCCTGTCGAGTGGGATTGCAATAGTGTTGCTGGATGGGAAACTAGAGCAAGGTCAAGCCAGGCCTGAAGGGGCCGCTGTTGGAAGATAGCAGTCAGCTTTGCTGTGAAATACATAGTACCTTTGGTGTGTACCTAGATACCCTTGGTACATACATAGTAGTGCTGAGACTTCTAGTGGGTACCTAGTACATAGAGCTTGGACACTGGTGGGGCCGGGCCGGGGGTGCAGCGCCGAATGCGTGTTTCGTCGGGGCGTTGGAGGGCCTGAAAGGGTGCCAAAACATCAGTAAGTAGTACGATGAATAAGCAAACATGCTACCCCCAATGGGGCAGTACTTTGGGCGCCAGGACTGCTAGGCTTACAGAGGCTAGCGCAGCGGGCGTGTTCTGCCAAGCACAGAGTAAGTGTCTATTGGTAGCGGCTCTGTGCCAGTCATTGACTTGTCGGAAAATGATGCAAAGGAAAGCTAAATGCTCTGCTTGCTTACCGTGTGCTTGCTTTTTGTCAACTGGCCGGCCTTGTTCTTGGCGGGCTCTTGGCCGTTGAATTGTCGTCAGAGAAAAGCAAAAAGTCCAGTGTTGGAGAAGCTGTAGCAGAAGCAGCACAAAGGCTGACTAGACAGTCAGCTGCCCGGCACTGGAGTTTGGCAGCCTAAGGCCAGAGCAGAGCAGAGCAGAGATGAAAGGAGACGCGACAAGGGCACCAAAGCGGTGGAGTGGAGCTGGGGCCATGGAATACAGGACTGCTGGACTGCTGGACTGTCGGGGCTGCATAGTACTGGGCGAGCTGGGCAAGCTGGGTACAACTACTACATTGTACATAGTACAAAGCACATAGCAGTCAGCCAGCAGCGCGGGATTGCGTCGTTCCCGGGCAGCACCCGGAAAGTGGTGCCAGCATGTGGCATCGGCCTTGGTACCGGCGGCTGTGGCGTGGCGTAGGTGCGCCAGCTAGGTACCGCATCGCTGTTGCTCAACCCATTGCGTGGCCCTGTGGTGGCCCCAGCAGTGGAGGCTACAGGGCTCTGGCTCTGGTCCGCGGCTCCACAGAGCAGCCACAGCGTCTTGCGTGAACTGGTCAGGGGGGCTACGTCACTGCGAGCCGGGGATGCCGTCTCGGCAATACGGAGGGGGAAAAAGGATAAAATAAAGAAATAAAAAGAGGTTGTTCGAAGGACCAGCAGAAGTGGCTGATCTTGGCCTCCTCAAGCGCTACGGTTGCCGGAGAACACAGCAATTACTACCATGTATGGAAACTCGACGGGGGCACAACGCAGTTGGCGGGTTCTTCGGGAACTGGACAGGTGCTGCGGGTGGTTCCTGTCAGACGCCTGTGTGCTGCTGTCCCCTGATCCCAGACGCTAACTATAGATCAGATGGAAGTCCCGCGGTACTTGACCGCTTACGCAGCTGCATGCTGCAAGCACTTGTACTCTGTACCTGCTGCATGTACTTAATTCCATAGTACAGCTTCCCGCCAATGCGCCTTGTGCACTTCCATCTCGTTCACTGCCACCACACACCAAAAAGCCAAGACCGTTGTCGACCAGCACCAGTAACAGCAGCAGCAGCAGCAGCAATAAACGGACACCCCTCGCAGCTCCGTCACTATGCAAAAATCATTGTTGCGGACAGGGGCAGAAACGGGCAAGTCTTGGGACGCAAGTCGCCCTGGCAACTGGGCCCCTCCGCCGCCGCCGCTCCACGCCTGGTGGACACCCGTCACGATAGCATCACCATCGTCCGACTGATAGAATCTTGTTTGGGCTGGCTTGCCCGTCCAGTCACCGCTTATTATATCCAGCAACACCTGGCTTCTACGGTCCAAGGACCTCCTCGGCCCCTCTTATCCAGCACCCACCCTCATCTGGGTGGCTTGGAGGATACTTGTATGTTAGCAGACTTTGGGCAGCCCTTTGCAACGCATACATAGTAGGAGCACTAATGATAACCCACAAGCTAGTATGTACACGCACGTTTTAATAGCACCAGAGTGCGTGGCCGAGCAGATAACCTGTCCACCCTGCATACCGTCGAGTGGAGTCTGTATTTCGCGGACCGCGCGCCCTTGTCGCTTGGGTCCAGTGGGCAGCGTGGGCCTGGGCAAGTCGTGAGCCAAAAAGATACCAGAGTACTTTGTTATCACTTGCACTTTGGTCATGCTATGTATACTCTTCAACAATACATACTATGAGTACATGCTATGTTGCTCAACTGTCGGCCATGCATCGCTTAAGCAGGGTGCCACAGTGATCAGCGCAATGGGAGGTCTAGCTCATGCTCAGTTCCAGAAGCAGCCTTCTCGATACGAGGTTCATCAGCATCCATCCAACGCGTCCATATGCACCAGACAACCGCTGTGGAGTGCGGACACCTACTATGTAGTATCTTGGGCAATGAACCGACACTGCCCTGTGGGAACAACGCAGCGGGATCGACACATGGAGCACAACGCACAGCAACAGCGATCTTTTTTCTTCTTCTCCCAAGCATTCTTTGGTTGCCATCTCAATCAGAATACATAGTACTGTCGTCCTTGTCCTGTCCAATCAACAAGCAGCAAATATTTAAACGATATAGCACTGAGGCCAAAGTATGGTGGGGCGCCAAAAGTACATATTGTTGGAATGCGGAACATTGTTTCCCACATGGCGTTGTCGGATCTTGTAACCGACTGGTCGAATCCAGTTGTTCTTTTAGATCTCTTTGCGCTGCCCCCTTGCGTAAGACCAAGGCGGATTTGGCTGAAACGAGAGTCAAAGCTGGTGCCTAGCGGCGTTATTCGCACATTGGCAAAGCAATGGGCTGCTTTTAGGCTATCGCTGCATACACAGTAGTGCCTTCTCGGTGCATGCACGTGGATATAGCAGTCAATCTCGTGGCGTTTTTTCTTTTGGTGGTGGTGGTGAATTTTTGTACGTTCAGAAGCCAGAGCGGGCGGGCTTCGGCACGCTTGGAAATGTTGCTGGACCCAGTGCAAACCCCTGTCATCATCTTTAGATTGTTTTATGAGGTAGCGGCTACTCGCTAGGAAGTCGGCAGTTGGGCGCAATGCGCTCAGCGGCGCAGTCTGGAAATAAGGTACTGGAGACTTTTGAGCGGTCCACTGCGCCTCCTCTCTCTCTCTCTCTCTCCCCGGGGCGTGAAATTTGCTGCAAAGTAAGATACGAAGGGGTATACTATGATACCACAGTATCAGTTTGGAGGACTATAGGATATACATAGTACAGATTCTCATGGCTGTGTGTGGTGTATATTGTACGGCACATATCTCTTGGCCAGACTGTTTCTTCTCAATCATCATTGTCGTGAATTTTATGTGATAGTACATACAATACCATGTGAAGCAGGAACTGTGCACTATCAGAAAAAGAGATGTATATTGGAACCCCACCAAGCTTTGCGATGGATTGGATTGATTGGAAGGTTAATACTGAATAAGTTTTTTTTTGGTTTGATTTCAAAGTTATTCTTGGATTGAAGAACTCCTCAACGACCCCCTCCCCCCCTCTCTTGGAGTATAGCTTTCTAATAAACCCAATGATAAAGATCCCCGAGGAATTGAAACTGTGTCCGTTTTGTTATCGTGTTATTTACTTCCAGCAATGGGCCGACCTGTCGAAAGCTCATTGGCTACGATGGAGACGGTTGAGATCACAATTCAACAAAGAATCAAAGGAAAAGCACAGTACCGTTCAGTGAGTACATAGTAGTGTGTAGCAAGTATAAAAAAACAACAAAGCTTTATTATTATAATCATCATACTGTTAGTATGGAATTGAGAAGAAGGTTTGATTGTAGAGCCACTCATCTCCCTGTGTCATTTTTGGGGGGCTTTTCTTCTTCTTTTCTTCTTCGCCCCTTTGCCTTTTTTCAGAATGAACCGAGTCGTAGTAAGCGGGAATCCGGCCCAAATGTGTGTGTTTACGTATACGTGTGTGTGTGTGTGTGTGTGTGTGTGAGAGAGAGAGAGAGAGAGAGCCACACAGACAGAAAGCGATCTATGCCGGTGATTTCGTGCGAAAGACACAAAGAGCCTAGAACCAGAAGTGGCTAGGTATAGTAAAAGAGACGGAGCTAAGAGTGAGAGAAGCCAGGTTTGTGCCATGGATCGAGTACCATGGATATCCGCTATTAGAATGTCACGATTCAAAACGCTCAGGCCATTAAAAAATAAGGAAGGAAGACTGAGGAGAAGGAGAAGGGAAGAAAAGCCCAGACGAAATCAAATGCTCTTTTTTTTTTCCCCACTGCGTGAATTCATGTGAACATGCGGCCTGGAATTCTAGAACTTCTAATCCATAGGCGGGCAGGAGCGTTACGAAAAAAAGAAAAAAGGAAGGAACCAAAAACAATGGAGGAATCGATTGTGCAGAAAAAAAGTAAAGGTGGAGAAGGGTCAAGAGTGGACCCACAAAACCACGGTATGATGACGCACTTGATGTTACTCTTTGCCGGGATCGGTGGTTCTTCATGTACCATGTACCGCAGCACAAATAACGCCCGCAACATTTTGAGAACCGCAACCGAAGGCATTGGACATTCATAGCAATGGCAGCGACTTGTCTAACCTGCCTGACTGCCAAGCAGCAAGCAAGCACTTCAAGCTGTAGTGTACAACGGTACCCGGCTTCCCTACCTGTCTGCATCGTATGGCACTACCTCAGTTCATACTTTTGTATCACATACGGCCCGCCGCGTTGGCCTGACGGCTGGCTTCTTTTCCTAGACGGGTGTGGTTGGTGCTGGCTGTTGTTGAAAACGGCTACGACGAAGTAGGTATTTTATCACTGGACTTCTTATCCAACCTACAGAGTAGACTAGACACAGAGATATCCTTGATCCTTGCCCAATATACATGAAGTATCTTGCGAAAAGGCCCGCTCTGCTCGTCCAGATCACACGGGCAAAACACGCTACGGGCTCTACTATTACCAAGCTGAGGCCGAGATGTTCTTCTCATCGAGCGCGCCCTCTGCTTTCGTCCTGCCGAGGGAAGGGGCAGGGTAGGAGAAGGAAAAGGAACCAAGACGCGTCTGTTGACGACGTGTCGTGCGTGACGCGACGGTGCTTACGATGCTGCCCCTTTTTTTGCTTCTCCTCTCTTTTCCTTTCTTCCCTACGGGGTTCCACACGGAGACTTTGAAGACAAAGAGCACATTCATTGCTCAGTCTACGTATTTGCTTGCTCGCGGGCGGGGGCGCTGATCAGTGATCCAAAGAGACCGAAACCGAGCCCGAGCCCTTGGAGATGGCATTCCCTGCATTGTGTACTGCTATGTACACAGGAGTATTCTGTATACAAAAATACTATGTATGTGTCTCTCTTATATACTATACAATACATTAGTATAAGTGTGTATCCACAACGGATGCTTTACATAGTACTCGATCGATGTTCATGGTGGTCGTTTCCTTTCCTCCAACCTCCTCTCGCGAGCACAAGCCGGGCTCCGAGCCTATACTAATGAGTCCTCTCTCTGTACACATGCCATTCTCGCTGTGCGGAACAGGGACTCAATCGTTGCAAGTGGGCGGGCTGGATCCATGTTTCCAAGCTGGGCATGGCGCCCGAAATCAAGAAAGAAAAGAAAAAGAAAGAAGGATAAGACGATACAGAGTAATTAAAGAAAACAAGGCATATTCAAGATTGTGACCAGGAAACGGCTTTTGCCAAGTAGGATCAATAGGAACAAGTATGGGGAATTCTGGAGAATTCCGCTTTTTCTTTTTCTGGCTCTCTCTCTCCTCTCCTCTCTTCTCTTTTTCCCCTAGTCTTGTTTCTTCTTTTCCGGTCTTTTCGGCCAACCCCCCCCCCGGATCTGCGAGGGGAAAGGGGAGCGAGCGGTTCGCGTGCCTTGGTTGGTCGATGGGATCGTCCGTCCATCCTTGTGTCACTCTTGCCAGAGACGGCGCTTCTCTCCTTGCGCATCGGATTCTGCCCATCGCGAGTTGTATATGGTGGTGTCTCTCTGGTTCTATGTACAGACAGTTGTACCACTCGAACCCAGCAGAACAACAGCCCCGCTCCCACGTTTCTTCATTCTCACAGCAGTATCAAGGAAAAGTAAGTACATTGTAGCGTGGCAGGCACCTCGTCTATTACCAAGAAGAGCCGCCCGTCCGCCCGCTGATATGACCTGTGTACAGTAATATCATAGAACAAGTGCTATAGCAGCCGGCACTAACCGCCGTCCCTCAATTGCAAACTCTGAATTAGGCAAAGGGGTCCCCAACACGCTACTACATAGTAGCCGGAGCATATCGAGCGAACAGCGTCGAGGTGGGTGCGCGGTGCTTTTTCACGATCGACAGCCACGGTCAGGACAAACTATGTTTTCTTTTTTTCTTTTTCTTTTTTCTTGTTTCTTTCTTTTTCTCGGCACTGGTTCTCAGATCTCGACAGCTATGTGCATCCCATCAAGTAAAAGACGGCAAAAGGCAGCAGCAAACTCGGGGCCAAGCCGCGACCCCGAGTTCCGGGGCATTCCTGGCATTCCTTGGCTTTCTCGGCCGAGCTGAGATGGGTGGGAAAAGGGCTCTGTCCTGTTTTGTGTGTTCGTGGTGGTTTTTGAGGGGGCGCTCTTGTTGTGGTAGTCTCTCATGTCAGGGACGATACGATGTCTTGTGTCTCTTCTTTTTTTCTTTCTTTTCCTTCTACAGAGTTTATCTTCTTCAGCCTACCGACAAGGCCTTATTTCGGGCTTGTGCCCATGGCCACCTCTCCAACAATAGTATATCCGATCGGTTGTTATTCAGACGGGTACGTACCTATGGGACAAAAAAAAGAGGTCTGCTAACGCAAGAGATTTATTGTATCTCTCTCTCTCTCTCTCTCTATACACCATCAAGGGACCGTGCTTTGTCACACTCACCGTCACACACGGGGCAATGGGACAACTTTGCTGTTGATGTGCAGCTATGATGAGCAGCCGGGATGGGCTTTTTATTTTTCCTTTAAAAAAAAAGAAAAAGAAAAAAGAAAGTGGCCAATGGTGTTTAAATAAAGAACAACTGACATTCAAATAAACTGAAAATATCATTGGACGTTATACCAGCGCCACGTGCCTGCCCCCTCTTCCTTCGGTAGCCTCATAAGGAGACGTTATTTCTCACTCACTCACTGGCTCACTCACTCACTCATACACACACACACACACGCGCGAAGAACATATGGCGAGCCCGTTTGTTTCTCAACCCACTGCCCTTTCCACCCCCCTTCCCCCAAACATGAATGAGAGAGACTCTGTCGTATCTCGACATTCATTGGACGGACTTACATGAGAGGTCTATGTGTATTGTTTCTGTTGCCTTTGCATAGTAAGTACCCACAGACACGACGATTATCCAAAATCATACGATGGCTAGCAAGAAAGAAAGAAAGAAAGAAAGAAAGAAAAGGGCTACCCTGCAGAGATGAGCGCTGACAGACAGACAGACAGACAGACAGACAGACAGACAGAAGCATGGCCGCCCAGAATGTCTCGGGGCAATCGCCGCCATGAAAACAGAAGGGGGAAAAAATAAAATAAAAAATAAAAGGAATTCTGCAGCTGCTTGCCCTGGAAACGTCTCGGCAAGCCAGGTACATAGTACGGTCGTAGCCACACACTCACTGGTTGGATGGCTGGGCTGGCTGTCTGAGAAGTGAAGAAGAAGAAGAAGAAGAAGAAGAAGAAAAAAAAAGGCAAGGATCGTCGTCGGCTCGGGAATTCCCCATGGGTTCTTTTTTTCCCTTTTTTTTTCTTTCTTTTTTTGTGTCTCGGAATGATTAGATACCAGGTAGGGTTTGGGCGCGGGTTTTACAAGTACACAATCTCAAGAAAACAATGGTACCCAAGGTACTGCATGCAAAAGAACAAGGTGGGGTTGCTTTTGATTCCTGTTGAACCTGGATTTATGATGATGAACGGAGTGAGTGAACCCCGAGTGATGAGCGGGGGAATATCTATCTGGAGACATTGCCACTATTTAGACGGCGCCCCGTGGGGGAGGATTGTTTTCGGAGAACGATTACATAGTAACAAAGCCAGTTGACAAGGAACGCTGACATTCCAAGGTCAGTAGAGTATAGATGTCATAGCTCAGTATAATGTCACGATTGTGGAACGTGCTTTTCGATGCCGTACCATCATCACTCGGGCTGACATGTACAGCTGGGACCTGCTCGTATAGGCCAGTTGATCGTCCATGGAGGTGGCGATATGGCCCATTGTCATCCGTGGGCTACCTCTCTGCAAAGCAGCACTACGTAGTTGAGGCCTCGCAAATGGGGGGGGGGATGAAGACAGAAGCTGGTTCTGTCGAAAAAGCCCCGTCTCTTTCCCAGCCTCCCTCCCAGCCCTGAAGAGACCACAGGCTACCATTGTCACGCTTCCTGATGGATAGTATGGCCTGTGTACTATGTATAGAGTTACAAGTGCTTGGCAGCTTACCGGCAGCTCAAGAGAAACCGCCACATGTCGCCGAATTGCGCCTCCCACTTGACTGCATGAGGGTCTGTTCCGGGAGCGGCTTCGGACGCGTGGTACCATGGACAAGCACATAATAGTACTATCATATGCAGCATATCTCTCCAGTGACTTGGCTTATTGGGAAGTCTGCGTGCGAGGCTAGCAAGGGAAAAAAAAAGAAAAGAAAAGAAAAGAAAAGAAAAACAGAGAAAAAGCAACATCTCAAACCGCCGCTCACGTCCACAACATCTGATCCACGCACACACTAGAGAACATGAAAGAGCACACCCAATCTATCTGAAATCGTTATATTCGTGCATAGCCTCCCCTGCAGAGTGCTAACTATAGTACTATGTATGCAGATCGATGCGACTATCATAGTATCAGTAGGATTATATATATATATATATATATAGATAGATAGATAGATAGATAGATAGCACATTCGTCTGCGTATATCGGTCTGTGGCTTCGAGTTCTACGGATACCATCCCGATCCCATCTATCTGAAATCGCCATCATGGTACTATTTCCTGCATCCATCCGCTGGGCGCTCCAATATCGGGAGTGTGGGTGTAATACATGGTATATGTGTGCATAGGCGCGGTTCGAGGGCGCAACCCAACGAACGATACTGATCAGCCATCCAACCATGACAAATACTCGTATCAGTTATTGGATGGAAAGCCAAAGGGATCCCAGTAAAAAAAGCCCAGACCGTCGACAGCCCGTCACATCACCGCGAATACCAAAAAAAAGAAAAGGAAAAGGAAAATGGTTTTGTGTCCAAGCCAGCCAAGCCTGTATCGTTTCGATACGATATCTTGCACAGCAGCATATACAAGGCAAGGCCAGGAGCTTCGTCTTTGTTTTTGCAAGATAGAACACAACCTGTCCACTTCCAGCTAACCACCCTCCTCTATACCGTCACATACATAGTAGTACACATTCCTACAACATACCATGCACGCGCACATGCCTCTTCACCCGCCATTACATGGTACATAAACGAGCTGTCGGCCGGTAAATCGGTCTGCTTTACATAGTACGACTACTACTACTACTACAAAACATCAACACCCCCCATGGTCAAGGAAATATCCCATATCAACACCCCCACTCTATATTGACACCTCGAGGCTGGTGAAGACGTGCTTTGCCCTGAGTACCCATTTCCCAAAAGCCCTCTTCTGGCGTCCATGCATGTACACTACTGTTTCTTCTTTCTTGGGGCGTTGTTGTTCATATCATGTTGACTTTATACGCGCGTGCACGCGTCTTGCAAAGGCCATTCAGAACAAATCCCTTTAATTACATAACTAAGGGTTTATACCAACAACTATCATCTTCTGCTTTGCAAGAGAAAAAAATAATAATAAAGAAAAAGACTGTTTTTGTTGTTTTTCCCGCACTCGGTCGGACCTGGAGGACGGGCGGCTTGCCTCCCCCGGTGCCAACATTCCACTCATCTGGAATCCCCCCTTCCCCGTCCCGGCTAAACTTTTCAACATGTCTTTGTCTTGTCTTGGGCCCCCGCGCCATTCGGCTTTTTTTTTTCTTTCTCTTTTTCTTTCCTTTCCCCGGATGCAAGAAGTCTGGGCAGTGGCGCAAGAAAAACTCTCTTTCTTTAAACCTGTAATTCTTGTATAGAACGGAAACAAACATGTTTATCTAAGCCAACAACAAAAACATATTGAGCAAGTTGTCTGCCCCCTCTCCATAAGGGCCCAAGGCACACTGTGCGATGGTCTATTATAGCACAGCCCCCCCATGGACAAGCAAACCGTGAGTCGCGCGACCCATGGCGGTGCACAAGTGATGCAGTCCTATTTAGCTTTTTGTCGTCATGGTCATAACCCGCTGTCTAGAGCCAAGCCAATATCAATAATATCTATCGGGTGGGCGTGTGTAACGGAATATCATCTGCCGCAGCAAAGGCAGTTAAATACCATAAAAGACAGAACCCCCCGCCCGAGACGAAAGCGGAGACGTCATTCCCTTGCCTGACAAGAGGATGACCCTATCCATCCTCTCGTGCTGTTGCCGGGTATCGAGAAAAAAGCACACCAAGACCCAAGTCCACGTAAACAGAAACCTTATTTTCTTAAAACGCCATGGCGAAATTTGCTTGCCATCCCGGACCCTCCCTCCAAAGCAGCAGGCCCTTGTCTTCCCAGAGAATTCATGCAGCCCGCAGTACCTTCTTGATGTTGATACACTTTGCAAAGTCCAAATCACGGCCCTCGGTAGGCATGTACTCGCCACTGGCAATACACATGACCTTCATACGCTCGTCATACCGCAGGCCCGCCAATAGTTTGGGCGTAATAAGAAAGTATTGCGAGGTATGTTCCTTACAGGCAATCTCAACCATGCGTTCATGCACCAGACGTTCGTTCCGCGGATCCATTCCCTGGTTGATCTCGTCTACGACGCGGAAGGGCGCCTGTGCCATTGCTTGCAGCGACATGAGATAGAAGATGGTCGAAACGGCACGCTCACCGCCAGACTGACGATGTTGGTCAAGTTTCTGAAGCGTCTCATTCTCTCTGCAAGGGCGGAAAAAGACGTCAGCCAGTCTGCAATGAACACACCTCTGATAACATAGAAACCAAAATATGACACACAATGACAGGGTAACAAGAGAAAAATAAAATGGGCGTACCTGAATTTGACCTTGATCTCGATGGCCCACTTGTCGAAATCCTCGTCTTTGTGAACACCAACCTCGCCAGCACAATTGATCTGCTCAAAGTTATACGAAAAGGCGTCATTGATCCGCCTGATGATCTCGTCGAGGCCAGGCTCCCAGCTTTGACGCAACGTCTGTATTTCGTCTTCAAGCGCCTGCATGTTCGCCTGCCTGTTTGCAAGATCCGTCTGCAGCCTTTCAATGTCCCTAGCACGCTTTTCAAAGTCACGCAGGACACCGGGATCTGCATCGTGGATGAGATCGAGCTTGGCCGTTTCGGCTTCGATGTCTTCCTCGATGCTAGCAAGCGTTTTGCCAGCGGAAAGCTGGAGAAGATAGTCTCTTCGCTCAAGGTCGATTTCTCCTTCTCTCCCACCCGGCACAGACAGACGTTCCTGGATGTCATCCTTGGCTTGGCGAGCTCGGGTCTTGGCTTCCTCTGTGTCGTGGACGAGTTGTTGGAGCTTTTCCCGTTCCTCCTCAAGACGCTCCGTGATGCCTCGGTTTCGCTCCTTGAGGGACTCGACGTCTGATTTTGCTTCAATGTGACGAATATGAGCTTCCAGGACTGCCTGGTTGGCTTTGCGAAGACTGCTGAGCTGCTCGTGGTGTCGTAGAGCGAGGCTGACCTTTTGCTGCGTAAGCTCGTCAAACTTGTCCTCATACAGAAACAAGTTTTGCCTGGCTTCTTCAAGCTCCTCCCGCATAGTATGCATCCGCTTCGTTTCGACCTCTGGAACAAAGTCAGCGGTGATTCACTGGATTTATCTGTCACTGCACAGTCCGTACCTATCTTGTCGGGCAGTGACTTCCACTTGGCATATTCGCGCTGCACCTCTTTCTTGTCACTTTCCAACTTGTTCTATATGGCACGGATGCCTGTCAGCTTCGACTCCAAAGGAGAACTTTGCATGCTTGCATGTGTTCCTCACCAGTTCCTCTTGCAATTCTTTTTGCTCCTCCTGGAGTTTTTCTTGCTCTCGGCGGATCTCTCCATGTCTCTCTTGAAGCTCTGCAAATTCTTTCGAGAGCTCGTTGAATTGCTGTTCGAGCCGAGCCTTTGAGCCGGAAGCATCTACAGGCTCATCGGTCCAGAACATAGCCTTCCGAATGGAGTTGGTGATTGTCGATGTAGCACCGGGTCCATACTCTCTGCGCCGCGTGGTTCTGTAGTAGGTCTTGCCCGAGGCAAAAGAGTTGATTTTCTCGCCTCGAACAATCGTCTCGTATTGCGCGTCATTGAGCTCCTGAAGACCGACGCCAGTCAGATGAAGCTTCTTCTCTGAGCACAGCATGGCCAGAACAGGCGGAGGTCCCTCGAGATAGTCTATGGCATAGCCGTCAAGACCCAAGCTCCGTATTTCCTCGCGTGGAACCGGCGGACGAAAGGTTGACAGATCGGCCATGATGGTGCGGACAGAGACTGCCAAATTCAATTTTTGAAAGAGCTGCTGCGTCAATTTTCTGTGGTCTTCCTTGGTTTGTGCGGTGAAGCAGAGGAAGTCGTCTCTTTGCAAACCCATCTGAATATGGTTTGTGTACTTCTTATCCTTGACAGAGCAAGAAAGCATCGGGGGCCCAAAGACTTCTTTCTCAAACTCAGCTCGATTCTTCTGGAGCCAGTCGTAAGCATCCGCCACTTCCCAGTCGATTTTCCGAAGCTGTAATAGACGCTGTCCTTCTAGTGAGTCCAAATTCTTGATTTCGTTCTGAATGGCGGCCCTTTCCGTGCTAATGCGGGAGCCTTGCCTGCGAAGTTCTTCTTTGGCCGTACTGAGCTCCTGGCTTTTGTCTTTGAAGTCGTTGCTTAGGCGGTTTTGGCATTCTCTCTGTGTCACAATTAGCATGGGCTCCCAATAGGACCTGAAGTTCTTTGGTAAGATCGGGCTATCACGAACGATTCTGTGGTTCCACTCGGCAGGGTTGTACCGGGATTCGATGTCACTACCATTCTTGAACTGGCCCTCAAGTTGTGTGATCTTGGTACGTTGGGCGGCTAAGGCTTGTCTTTTAGAGGTGGTGGAGTCTGCTTCTGCCTTTCTTTCGTTTTCGAGGTTTTCAATGCTCTCCTGGACGTCTTTGGCAGCTTGCAAGGCCTGGGCGAGGCTTGCTTCGAGTGCTACGGCCCGGCGCTTGCGCGCTTTGAGCGCTGCTTCTACCTGGGCACTGTAGTCCTCTTTCAGGTTCAGGTCCTCGAGGGAAGGCGCCGACAGTTCCTCTAATCTGCGCTGCTGTTGCGCTGCCCGCTTCTTCTGCTCCTTGAGCTGCTCAAACAGTGCTTTGCGGTCATTGTAAATCGCAATCAGGCTGACATCCTGCAAATCTGTCACAGCCTGTTGTATCTGCTCGCGCTCTCGCAGGCGTTCCACGTCGGCTTGCAGACCTTGTTGCCGGGTATGTAAGCTACGGAGGGTTTCTTGCTCCGTCTCGAGACTGCGCTGGAACTCTTTTTGACGATCAAACATTTCCTTGAGCTGGTTTCGCTGCTGGATCACGTCTTCTGGCGCGGCTGCCTGCAGGGTTCTATGGAGCAGCTCGATGGAATTCAGGCCCGCGAATTCAGCGACTCTGTCCTGAGGCAGGAACTGACACAGATTGTCAATTTGTATGCGCAGCTTCTGCATCCGGGCCTTGATATCCGTTTGGCGGCATTGCTTCCCGTTCAGCCAGAACTGCCTCGTGTTGTCCTCTCGGTTGATCTTGAGTCTGAAAACGTAGTTTTGGCGATCTTGCGGCCTCTTTTGCAGCTCAATCTCTACAATGGCGTGGTCCTTGCCATGCTTGACAAATTCGCCAAATGAGGACGCACGACCCAGTGTACTGGCAGGATAGCCCAGGCCCAGACATATAGCGCAGACAAGCGAGCTTTTCCCGGTACCATTGGGTCCAATCACCATGTTCAAATTCGGACCAGGGAAGAACTCGGCTCGTTCGTAGGTGACAAAGTTTTCGACCATGACGCGCACAATGGCACCGGCGGCGAATTCGGTTGCAGAAGCACCATTGGTCGCGCCATTGCCGTTGGCTTGCGTCTGGGAAAGAAGGTCTCCTGCCAATGACGGGAAATCGTGGCCGTTGGCTCGATCGTGCGGGTCAAAATCATCTTCGGACTCGTTCGCGAACTGTTCTCCTCTGCCTCCTCTCAGACACATCCTCTTGGGTCTGTCAGAAGCGGCCGGAGACGAGGCATCATGGCCACTGTACCGGGCGGCATCAGCCTCATCTTCGGCCTCCATATGCGAGCGCGAGCGCCGCTTGGTTGCTGTACCGTTCATGTTTGCGCCTCAAGCCTGACGGCTCAGGTCTGCAGTGGAGTTGAGACGCGCAAAGCCGGGGTTCCAGCAGTCTGTGTATGTGGATACACTGGTAGGTGACGTCGAAGAAGGGCTCGTGGACGAAGATGCGTGGGGGCAGCCAGCGGCAGAACGCGGTCGACGCGTCCCCGCCTGGCAGTTGGCACGGCACCACTGTACTATGTACTATGTAAATTGGGTGGAGCTGGAGCCGCGGGGATGTTGAATGCTGAGTCAGCGTCATGGGGTTAATTCAACGACATTCCTTGGAAAGTGGGCACAGTTTGGCTATTGAAAACATAAGCCGCTCGGGTTCCTCGCCCTTGCTACATGAGCATTATGGCTTGACAGGCCTCCTAGACCCGCAATCGATTCCCTCAACCAGGAGGGTGTTATCTGGCCTTTGTTTGATTGTATTCGCGGCGTATTTTTGTCTCCTGTAATCGGGGTGGATTCGGTACACCAATTTCCAAGTATTCGAGCCATGGTGCTGGGCTTTGGAAGACAAGATGCTTTTGCTATCCAAGGTCTCTCGATCGCTACTGATATGCAGGGTTCACTTTCTCACATTTGGTTGGGTGGAGAATGACTTGTGTACCTGCATTTGGGCACGCCCTTGATTGCCGCTGCACATCCATCTGCGCAAGCACATCCGAGGCAGCAATTTGCCAACACTGCTGGATTCTGTCTCCTTCGCCACTAAAGCTGTTGTAGCAACACATCGATAGGGTACATTACTTCTCCATACTCTGCTCCTGGCAGCCTCTTAGTGACAGCTTCTGCACGACGTAGGTGACCGTCAGAAGCACCTGGGCGAGGATGGTTGCATGGCCCAATTGCTGGCTGGTATGAGCAGAATGTCTTGGAATGAGATGATGCGTTTATTCGGCTGCCGTTGAAACCCCTGGAACCCCTGGAACAGCCGAAGAAGGCCTCGATCGCTGCCCTGCCTGCCATCATGCTGGACCTGCCTAGTCGCTGTACATGGTACTTTAGCCGTCAACTATCAATGGGCAGGAGCTGTCTGCAGGGTTGGCTGCCTGGGACCATGGAGCCAGTGTGCCTCCCTGCCCTTTTCCAATTTTCGCCTACAGGACTCGCCATGCTGGAAGCAGGCCTTGTATGCTTCTCCACGCCTACCAAGCAAAACCACCCTTTGGCCTCTGCTCGAGTCGCCATCCTCCATCTTTCTTTTTGTTGACAGTTTGATTATGGACGAATTGCTTCAGGCTTTCCCATAAAGTCGGAATTTAGAGAACCCTACTGCCTTGATTAGCTCTTCTTCTCGTCCACGCACCGCACGCCACAGCGGGCGACCAGGCTCAGACATTGCCTGGGGAAAACAACATCACGGCCACAGCCACGGCCCCTCGACTGCCACGCCACCAAGACCACCGTCCTTCTCGGGCCGTCTACGAGCGCCTTCACCATTGCATCATCTCCCCTACTCTGCGCTTCTTGCTCATCCCCTCTTACCAGTGTGCAGCGCTTCAGCGACCCAGCACCAAACACTCTTCAACCTACTGTGCATTCGTGCACTGGGCGGCGGCGCCTCTTTTCCCTACGCCTCACGCAAAAGTCCACTCCTCAAGTCCATTCATTCCAACACTCGTACCATGTGCTAAGAGATGCCGACCCCTCCTCCTCCACCATCCTTAAGCAGCGCCAACATGGACCCCCGTCACGCTGTCAAGCACTCATTGTCTCGTACCCCATTGGGCGAGAATCCCAAGCGCGCCAACCATGGATCTACTAAGAGTCGATCCCATCGTGCTGGCACCAGCCGACAGGAAAGCAAAGAAAACAACTCTGTCGAGACCCAGGATACCAAAGGATGGGCCAAGCCAAAGAGATCGACTAAGAGCGCATCTCAGCGGCCAACCGACCCTCGAGCATCCTCGACCATTTCGCGTCCGTCACAGGACCGACATGCCTCGCGGCGCACCTCGCAAATGTCAGCCGCCTCAGCTGCCAGCGAGACCGCTGCTGACGGAACCGTGAAGCACTACATCGGCCCATGGCAGCTGGGCAAGACTTTGGGCAAGGGTTCGTCAGCGCGGGTCCGCCTAGCTCGTCATCGCCTCACCAAACAGTCTGTTGCGGTCAAGATCATCTCCAAGAGAACAGCATCCTTGTCGCAAGCTGGCAGTATTGCACAGCTCGACAGGCTTGAGAAACATCAGCCAGAAGAAGAAGATGGCGTCCGACGCCTTCCTGTAACGGTTGAACGCGAGATAGCCATCATGAAACTCATCGAGCATCCAAACATCATCCGAATCCTCGATGTCTGGGAAAACCGTAACGAGATGTAAGTCCTGGCGTTTGTACAATGTGCGTTCTGATAGATACCTTCTCCTAACACACGCAAACTTGACAGATACCTCATACTCGAGTACTGTGAATCACGAGACATGTTCACGTGGATCAACAAGTACGGACCCCTGGGCGAGCATGACACTGTCTACGTGTTTAGGCAGATGATGTGTGCCATGGAGTATTGCCACTCATTCAACATCTGTCACCGCGACCTGAAGCCCGAAAATATCTTACTGTCGGATGAAGGAGATGTGAAAATCATCGATTTCGGCATGGCTGCACTCCATCAGAATGACCAGAACCTGCGCACTGCTTGTGGCAGCCCCCATTATGCTGCACCGGAGCTGCTGAAATCCAGGACCTACCGTGGCGACAAGGTGGACGTTTGGAGCATGGGCGTGATTCTATATGCCATGCTAGCTCAGAGGCTTCCCTTTGATGACCCCCACTTGCCAACGATACTGTCGCTGTCCAAGAGGGGTATTTATACCATGCCCGAGGAGTTCAGCAGCGACGCCAAGGATCTGATTCGACGGATACTGGTGGTGGACCCAGACAAGCGCATCTCCATTGCAGAGATGTGGGAGCACCCCTTGATCAAAAAGTATGACAAGAAGCCGGGCTTTGAGAATCACCGGAAGCAGCCAGTCGACATGAAGGCAAGATCGACGGACGCTTTGATCAACCCTCGTGACATTGATGCTCAGATCCTGCGCCAGTTGCGTGCCATGTGGCACTCGTCCGATCTCAAGGATATCAAGGCCAAGCTCACCAGCAAGGGGCCCAATGAGAAGAAGCTGTTTTACCACTTGTTGGCAGCTCGACGCGAGCGTTTGCTGGAAAACTACGATCCAGATCTACCTCACTCTTCAAGTGACTACCACCACTTGCTGCGGCCGCAGGCATGGGCAACTCGGGTCTCAACGCGCGAGTTCTATACCCATGGACGGACGCCGTCTCGCTTCACAGCCATCTCAACAGTGGCTGACATTGAAGCCGAGGCAACGATTCGAAGTTATGATCCGTACCATGCGTCGCGCGACCTCGCTTTCGGACAGGCCAGTCACGCAAAGATCACCATCCACCGCGAAAAGCTGGAGCCAGGAGATGCGAGAAGCATTGCCTCTAGCACGGTTCCGTCGAAAACACGGAGACGTCTAAACTCGTCGCTTCATTCTCGGGCAGTCAATTACGCCCAGTCGCCACTAAGCTCCATGAACTCCCTCCCTACCAATCGCCGCCGAAATTCCTCGTTGCTCGTCAAGCCAAGAAACAAACGTGGTATCGATTTCTCGAACCTACGAAAGAGCACCGCACGAAGTCCTCGTCGCAGAAGCTCTGGCCGTGAGGCGACTGGCTCTGGGAGCGTTTCTCAAGAGAAGAAAGTGTCCCATAACGGCAATGATTCGCTACTAAATTCTGTGCAATACATGGAGGGAGCAACTGCAACTTCGCGTGCCTTGGTTGACAATCGCCACTCTGGAAGCTCCATTGATGACGAGGACATGGTTCGATTTAGTCACAGCATCGCCAAAGACTGCGATGATGCATTTGGCAGCTCCATCATTGGTTCATCATCCGACATGGGCAATCGAAACATAGCCTCGAGTCTGACGCCTTTCAGCCTTGACTTTGGAACCCCCTCCGCCAGCCAGCAGGCTTCTGAGTCGTCACATAAAGCCGCCGTACCATGGAACTGGCGACCTTTACCTCCTACGCCTCCGTCTGAGTTTGCCCCAAGCCCACTGCGACTCAACCCAGTGAGCGTTGACAGATTATATACAAGCCCCACGCACAGAGCCGAACAAGATGCTCAAGAAGCTGCCCTAAGCGTACCTCCTCTGCAACCCCTTTCGCAGCATTCAAGACGGACCACGTCTGCACCTGTGTACGCACACTATCCACGAGAGGCAAGGCGTTTACCTTCGATCCACGAGGGAAGTCCACACGCTACTAAAGCACAAGCTCGAACTGTGTCGGCGCCTACACCTAGTCTTGCCACGCCTTTTCCGACACCCAATGTCAACAGGGACCTTGAGTTGCTAGCCAGGACCGAGAATACCATCCGTATCGTCGAGTCACCCAGTAGCAGTAAGGCTAGAAATTCAGTATCTATGCCGGCCCCGCTCAATGTGCGCAAGAAAGTCCCCCAGACTATCAGTGGCTCAGCAGACGTCCAGAAGTGGGACAAGTCTGAACACTCTTCAAACACGTCTAAGCCCTGTGATGAGCTGCAAAAGCCACCTGAAGAGTCTTTCAAGCATGATCGTTCGAGCAGCCATGGCTCGTCCATTGGTCCGAAGAAGAAGTTCTCTTTGTGGTTCCACCGGGTCTCCAAGGCGAGCTCCAAGGGTGACATGACAGCTATGGCTGACGTTGTGGCGGATAACGATGGAAGGAAGCAGAGTGCACATTTTGTCGAGCCTCCCACGAGATTCGCCCCGGCGACAGCGACCACCTCGACACCGCTTGCCCCAAGTGCGCAGGCATCGAAGATGAAGAGTATCATGTTCTGGAAATCAAGTCAAAAGAATTTTCACCGCTTGTCTCTGGCAGGTCAGTCTTGAACCAAAGGGATTTGTCCTGGTCGTTTCTCTCTTTTTCTTTTTCTCATTATATCTTCTTTTGTCTTTTTTTCTCTCTCTTTCTTTTACTTTTCTCATAGGTTACTTACTGACTGCCACCAGTTGCACCCCATGGACAAGAGAGATTATCTGTCGGCTCGGATAGTGAGCGCCCGCTGCCTGGAGAGTTGACGCACCAAGGCATCAACAGCAACACCAGCAACACCAGCAACGCGCGGCAGATTGAGCCGCAGCAAAACTGGCTTGCGCGCCTGTTCCGTGTTCGACCAGCGATGCGCTATCTCTGTCTACAAATCTCGTGCCGCCGCGCCAGACAGGAGGTTACTATCCTGCTGCGGGAGTGGCGCAAGTGGGGAATGCGGGATATCCAAGTCGACAAGGACCGTAACGTTGTGTTTGCCCGGGTGAGCAACAAGAACTGTGAGTGGAAAGCCTATAAGCTCAAACATTTTCTTATTGGTACAGTGAATGAGATGGTGAACTGACTAGTTCTTCTTTTGATCTATTGGATATAGTCTTGCAAATCAAGGAAGTCCATTTTGCAGTGGAAATCATCACTGTGATTGAACATGGCAAACGCAACCACTTGAGCATCATTCGCTTTACGCAAGAAAAGGGAGCCGCCAGCAGCTTCCACAAGGTTGTGGATACGATGCACGGGGTGTTTTCGAGCCGCAACATTTTGGTGCAAGATGAACGCAAGTCCAAGATGATGATCAAGACTCTCAACTCGTAGCCAGAGATCTTGTCGGCGTCACTTGGGTAGCAGCCAGCGAGGTCCGCTTGGTCTTTGGCTGCTGAAACCGGTCCGGATGAAGGCAAGTTGTGCGGCCTACTCGAGCCTGTGACTCCGGGCTGGTGAAGAAGGAAATGGCACCTTGATGGCGCTTTGCAGAAAAGTGACAGCCTTCCCTTTTTTTTTTTTTCTTCTTCTTCTTCTTTTTTTTTTAAAACCTTCAGGGCGAACGTCTGCACGCACGTGCACATATGGATGGATTCGAAATTCCTATGCGCATTTCGAACCAAAGAGAAACAATCCTTTTTATACAACCGCGGAAGCCAATCTATTGTGGCAGAGTCTAGATAATGTGTACGAAGACATCAACATAGCTTTATATGGTTGGAAACTGGGAGATGCTCGGATTGGACAGGCGAGGACGACTTGGATGATGAAGACAATGAGCAAGCACATGGAAGTTTAGACACGAGTCACCAACAGCGAGTGAGCTCGGAAAGAACATCATCACAAGGGCATGTTGCTAGGATTTCAGCCGTATGAAGAGGGTCGTTGCGGGCAGTGATTGCGGGAGGAAGGAAAAGGGATGGATGTGCAGTTGTGTATGTGTTGTTCTGATGTGTATACTCGAAAGGAAGGGAGGAAGAGGATGATTGGCTGTGTTTGGCATTGGGCGCTGCGACAGCATCAAGCTTGCATGGGCGTGTTTGTCTTTTTATTTTACTGTAATGATAGTTTGTGGGCTGTGTGGGTGGATGGGCGGGCGACAATGTAGGAAAGGAGGAGGACGAGCCCAAGAAGAGCTCATGCAAACGATAGGCAAAATCGGTAAGAAATATACTTCTCATTGAAATTGACAAGCCAGTGCACTGTATCATGCACTGCCTCATAGTGAAACCCCCCAAAAAGGAAGCCGATCTTTTCTGGAGATGCTCGCTTGGCTGGTGGATGTGCCCGCAGAGAAATATCGGGTTGCCAGCGAGCCAAGTCAGCGCAAACCGAGCGGGGCGGGAAATGTCGGCAACAGAGGGTCGACCTCGGCACCTGCTAAAAACGGAGACTGTGGAGCGTAGTACTATGTACTATGTAGAGCTACGTAGGTACCTGGGTACAAGGGTACATGATTGTAAGTATTCTTTTTTTCTGGAGTCGAGTCTAGTTTTCGGCAGAGCGGAGGGCAGTGGAGGTGGCCGGGGGGCGTTGGTATACATAATAGTGCTGCAGCACTCTGCATACGGCGCGCTCCGTCCTCCGTTGCCGTTGCCGAGATACGATATCGGCCACGGGGGGGTTTCTTTTTGGTCTGCAAGAGTGCAATACTAAGATATGAGGGCTTGGTGTATTTTCCCTATAATATAAAAGGGGAAAAAAGAAAAGAAAGAAAGAAAAAAACAGAAAAGGGAATGCAGCATATATAGAGGAGGTCTCTTTGCGGGCTTTCGTATAAATATAGAGGGTGCTGCTACCTATCAGCGCAAGACGGAACGGAAAGGCACATGCTTGCTCCCTTTGCGCACCTTGGAATGACTTGATGAGAGTTGTTGATGGCTGGTATCGTGCAAGTATACCACCACGTTTGGATCGCACTGTAATTGTATGTCCTTGGGCTTGGCCACGGTACTTTGCCGCGACATTGTCCCCCATCCCTCTCTCCGCACGAACCCTTTCCCTGGCCCCCAGAAACCCCAAACCTTCCCCCAGGCCGAGATGCAGACTGACGCTCACATGTCAAAAAGGCAGGCAAGCAACCCTGTGCCGCCCAAAGCAACAGCAAAGCACCAGCACCAGCACCAAGCAAACAAGCCTTGCGACGAACAAGGCCAAGCTCAAGGTCAAGGACAAGAAACACGCCAATCATCTGACCCCGCGCGCCCTTTGTTTCCATCTTAGCCGAGCTGTTACCGACAACGGCCGGCCCTGGGGAACTCGAAGCAAAGGTCCACCAGCAGCATTGGCAGTCGCAGTCACACTGGCAAATTGGGCATTGGCAATTTTGGCATTGCATTGGAATTGCCCAGTGACTGACTGACTGACTGACTGACTGGCTGGCTGGCTGGCTGACTGACAAGCGCTAACCTCGGCCCGCCTGTTTGGGCTGTTGGATCCTCGTCATACTTTTGGTATTCTGGGGGCAGGACAGGATTATATACAGACGGACCATCGAGACGAGACACCCTCTCGGTCAACTCCCGTCGTCATTGTCTCCAGCATTCGGACACGGAACTAGCATTTCTCCAACCGCCACGTTCTTGTCCTTGGATCGTCGCCCGTTGCTGCTAACATCTTCTACGACTCTTGCGCGGCCCTGGCGGACAAACGGATATACCAGGACTGATGCGGTAAAGCCCACACAGCTGCTACATATATGTTATATAATACCGGCGCCCACCCAGAGGAAGCCCGCCAACGACACCAGGATTATTACCTGAACCATTGTGTGTCTCTGTAAAGCAAGAGGAATCCGCGACTAGTGGTCTGCGGAGCACGTCAAACACGCCGTTCAAGATCATCATCATCATCATCAACCATCACAACCCCTCTTTGCGATATACCCAGCAAGCAGCCAGCCAGCATGGCCTCCACCGAGAGCATCCTTCAGGGCGTCAACGTCCTCGGCACCGTCCAGGACGAGCACCGCAAGATCCTGACCCCCGAGGCCCTGGCCTTCCTGGCCCTGCTGCACCGCTCCTTCAACAACACACGCAAGCAGCTGCTGGAGCGCCGCAAGGCCCGCCAGGCCGAGCTCGACAAGGGCACCCTGCCCGACTTCCTGCCAGAGACCAAGCACATTCGCGACAATGCCACCTGGAAGGGCGCCCCCCCCGCGCCAGGCCTGGTGGACCGCCGTGTCGAGATCACGGGCCCCACGGACCGCAAGATGGTTGTGAATGCCCTCAACTCGGACGTGTGGACGTATATGGCGGATTTTGAGGGTATGTTCTTGTTTTTCCTTTCTTTTTCTATGATCAGAAAAAGAATCCATCACCAGCTGACAGAAAGCCAAACAACCCCTTGACAACAGACTCTTCTGCTCCAACATGGGACAACATGATCAATGGGCAAGTAAACCTCTACGACGCCAACCGACGCCAGGTCGATTTCAAGCAAGGCAGCAAGGAATACAGACTGCGGACCGACCGGACGCTGCCGACGCTCATTGTGCGCCCACGAGGCTGGCACCTCGACGAGAAGCACGTCACGGTCGACGGCGAGCCCATCTCGGGCTCCCTCTTCGACTTTGGCCTGTACTTTTACCACAACGCCTTCCAGCTCGTCAAGCTGGGCTTTGGCCCCTACTTTTACCTGCCCAAGATGGAGTCGCACCTCGAGGCGCGCCTGTGGAACGACGTCTTCAACCTCGCCCAGGACTCGATCGGCATGCCCCGCGGCACCATCCGCGGCACCGTCCTCATCGAGACCATCCTGGCCGCCTTTGAGATGGACGAGATCATCTACGAGCTGCGCGACCACTCGAGCGGCCTCAACTGCGGCCGCTGGGACTACATTTTCAGCGTCATCAAGAAGTTCCGCCAAAACAGCAACTTTGTCCTGCCCGACCGCAGCGCCGTCACCATGACGGTGCCCTTTATGGATGCCTACGTCAAGCTGCTCATCCAGACCTGCCACAAGCGGGGAGTGCATGCCATGGGTGGCATGGCCGCGCAGATCCCCATCAAGGACGACAAGGAGGCCAATGACAAGGCCATGGAGGGCGTGCGGGCTGACAAGTTGCGCGAGGTGCGTGCTGGACACGATGGGTAAGTCTTGTTTTTTTTTTTTTTTTTTTTTTAACCCTTCTCCTCTGAATTACCAACGAAAAAGATCCCAATCAAAGGCCTATTTCTCACAAAACTAACCACAAATATGTATCAAAACTTACAGCACATGGGTTGCCCACCCAGCCCTGGCACCCATTGCCACTGAAATCTTCAACCAAAACATGCCTACACCCAACCAGCTCTTCAAACGCCGTGAAGACGTCGTCATTGGCCAGAACGATCTCTTGAACATGAACGTGCCCGGCAAGATCACCGAGCAAGGGATCCGGAAAAACCTCAACATTGGCCTCGGCTACATGGAGGCCTGGATAAGGGGCATTGGCTGCGTGCCCATCAACTATCTCATGTAAGTGGGACCCATCCAGTCCACATCCACGATAAGCCAAGCCAAACCAAGCCAAGCCAAACCAAACCAAACCGAGAAAAAACAAAAACTGACAAGATTAAAAACAAACAAAACAGGGAAGACGCAGCAACAGCCGAAGTATCCCGCAGCCAGCTCTGGCAATGGGTCCGCCACGGCGTGACAACCGCCGAGGGCAAACGCGTCGACAAAGCGTACGCGCTGAAGCTTCTCAAGGAGCAGACGGACGAGCTGGCGCACAAGGCGCCGCAGGGCAACAAGTTCCACTTGGCTGCTCAGTATTTCTCGGGCCAGGTGACGGGCGAGGACTATGCTGACTTTTTGACCACGTATGTTGCTGCTGCTGCTGCTGTTGTTGTTATTCTTAATTCCCCTTCCATCCTTCTCTCTCTCTTCTCTTGTTCTTTTTGAAAAGGGCGTGGAGAATATCTATTTGTTTTTCTCCCTCCTTCATAATCTGTGTAAGCTAACTTCTGTCGATAGGTTACTTTATAACGAAATCACAGCCGTGGGAAATGCCGCTCCTGCGTCGAAGCTATGAAGGAGGAGAGACTGTTGAGGTTTTTTGGAGGCCGCGAGACGGATGATTTTGGACTAGCGACATTCAGAATGAGAAAATGTAACGACATGGCATGTGAAAGCACGCAATAGCATGATATCAAATACCTTTTTTTTTTTTTTTGGAATCTTCTTTTCTTTTTTCATTGTTTGTGAAATATGGTTCACGCAGCTTTATTTCGCCAATGGTCCTTCAACCATCACGAAAAGTGAGTATAGAACAAGTTACGGCACGAGAATCACCATTCACGCTATCTTTCATGAGAAAAAAGAAGAGAGAAAGAAGAACAAGGCTTGCGGGATCATTCGTCATCATATACACGCTCGGTTTGTCTTGTGATGGGTTGATTACCCAACGACGAAACACTTTCCTGGTATTCATTCTCAATTCGACGCAAAACCAACAAGACATTGATAGGCAGGACTATAGACGTGAAGGGAGTGATAAAAAAGGAGAGAATAAAAGAGCGGTGGCAGGCCGGCCGGCTTCCGCGCACCTGATTTGACATATCGTAGTTGGTCTCGTGATGAATACTCAACTTACCGCCGCCGTCCATCAATGATAGATACCAGCGAACCCGCAAAGAGAGACATCATCATCACTCACACCCACTCTACTCGCGAACAGCAGTACTTGCTCCGGCTGGACAGTCGATTTTTATTTTTTTGGGAAGTTTAGCTACGAGGAGAAAACGAGCGTTTTCTGAAAAAGGGTGGGCAATCCCCCTCTTTCCCTTGCCCCTTTTCTCTCCCTTTTTCTTTTCTTTTTTTTTTTTTTCAACCAACCCCCTTCTACCAAGAGTTAGTAGAGAAAAAGGAGACCCTCAGAATGCTCAGCTAGGAGAGAGAGACTTTTCATCCGTATTGATCGATCCCCATGAATTCTAACCCATGTATATATATATATAAGAAAAGCCAGGTTTACACATCAGCTGACGAGCGCGATATGTCGGTCATAAAACCAACCCCTGCGAGAACTAATGATTTTTACGTCTTTTGAACTTTCTTTTCTTTGTGTGTGTGTGTGTGTGTGAGAGAGAGAGAAGTGACACACACACAGAGAGAGGGGGGGGAGAGAAGGAGTTTGCAACACCAGTGGTAAACTGTTGAGAAGGAGGGGGGTATATACGCGTGCAGATAATTTCTTGATACCCCAGTCTCCCCCCCCTCCCCAGAAAAAGAATCCCTCTTCAGCTTCTGTATTTTTGTCTTTTTGCCTCAACGTGTATGTATGAGAATTGAATACGTTTTGCAGCCCTCTCGCCCCCCTCTCATCTCCCTGCGCACGCTAGGTTTCTTCTCGTCTAGTCAGCCTTGATTTTGCCTTGTCCTATGTATCATACAAATCTGTGATATCGCGTGTCTATTGGATGGTGTTGGTGTTGGTGTTGGTGTGCTGTGCTGTGGTGTGGATTGAAGTGGAGCGAGCCCCTCCAGCGAACCGCTCACAAAGCAGAATAACTGAGATTCACGCTTTGAGAAGGGTCTCACTATGTAATCTCACTGAGTCTGTTTTATCGGATTTCTAAGCTGAGACCGGGTGGAAGGGGGAAGGGTGAGGGAAGCAAAAGGAGTTGGGGGGGGGGGGGGGCGGAGGAAATAAGTATTTTGTCACAGTGGCGAATAAGAAAGAGAGAGAGAGAGACGCATCATTTTACAGCAATCTTGACTCTGAATTCCATTTTGTATACGCACAATATCGGTGATTTTATGTAAATTCGAGTGAAGGAAAGGGGAGTCTGGCATTCTGTGCTTGGAGAGGAAGACAGAGAATACGGCGTGTAGGATACAGGAACAAAGGGAAACCAGAACCAGAGAGTGGTGAAAGGACTCTGAAAGGATGGCCATAGCCGTAGGCACAGGGACAAGAAACAGGGCCAGGCTGGAGCGACGCAACACGAATCCTGTTCGCTCCAACCGAAGGAGATCCAAGAGCCCTCTGAAAGGCGCGCAATACGATCCTCAGCGAGGCATCGTCTCCCTGCATCGAGGAGGAGCCCGACCCAAAGAGAGATATTCTGCACCCAAGACACGGCGGCCACACCATTGGTTTTTTTTCTTTCTCTGAGCGTTTTGCCCTGCACGATACAGCTACCAGATACATTGGTTGCTTCACAGGCTCATCGGGTGTGACGGTCCCACGACTGACGGTCTCCCCAAGACAGGTGAGGTGAGCACGATAGCCCTCTTGGTGGATGGTATATGCATATATCGCGTATCAAAAATACTTGGCTGGTCACGGCAGATGACCTTTTCCCTCTCTCGGTAGGCAGTTCCGGGGCGTAGATTGCTACACTCTCGATTCTGAGAATTCCATATCCCAAGACCCCCTCCATCTTGCCTCCTTTCCAACAAGCATCTCCTGGCATCACTGCCCATATTATATTGCCCGCCCACGACCCACTAGGAACCTCACTCTGGGAGAGTACTTGTCAAGGTACGGTCCCATTTTGTTTAATTCCAAATCTTCCACTCTGCGCCTCAAACAGCAACCTGGATCCTTCTCCCCTGCTCTCTGTTGGACGGCGTCTCCCGTGTTGGGCCAGCGGGGATGTGGGTTGGGCATGATTATCCAGGCATCTATCTACGCAGGCAAATATGTGCCAGTGATTGAATACAGGGCTCCCTTTCCTTCTTTCCTTCCTTCCTTCCTCCTCGCCGTCGACCTCCTTCTCCTCGTCGACCACCACCACCACGACCATGACCCGCATCACATGGCCCACCAAGCGAAGTGCCCCAGTTTCAGACGAGAGGATCCATTGTCTTTGACTTGGCTCTACTATTTATGCACATATATCCAGATCGAGGCATATCGCAGCTCTGACTATGGTTTAAACCCAAAGTTCTTCCGACTCTCTGATACATGTCGGGAAAACCTTCAAGATCAGTATGTTGCAGTGTTTGCTTCATACCTATTTGTTTGTTTGTTTGTTTGTTTGTTTCTTTCTTTTTTTTTCAACATTAAAAACATATACATACTTGAGCACACTCTACTACGTCTGTCTGGTGTACCATGTAATAATTATCGGATTACAAAAACTCCCCAGCGAGGTTAAGCAAAGGGTGAAGAAGGGGGGGGGGGGAGGGCGGTCGCGCGGAGGACATCCTTCTTCTCTTTTTCAATCCTGTCTCTGAACAATTTCACGGAAAACGCCTCTGCCAGCGCCATCCACAAGGATAATCGGTGTGCGTGTGTGTGTGTCACAGGTAGTCAGTACCAGAAACACACACACACACAGAGAGAGACGAGAAAAAGGAAAAGACAGAGAAGGCCCCAGGCCAGAGAGGTGGCGGCGCGTTGTGTAGTTTGGGAGCTCGGCAAGATCCGAGCCCAAGAAAGCAAGACAGACTGCGAAAGAAAGAAAGAAAAAAGAAAAAGAAAAAGCGCAGAGGTAACAAAAAGTATGCGGTGGCAGCTCGGGGTGGGAAGAGACGCGAGGATGGGGCGCCACAATATTGGGAACTTTTTTTAAACCCTCTCTCTCCCCCGTCCCCCTTCTCTCTATCCTCGTATGACTTTTGTGTGTTTGCCCACTTGTCTGACCACTCGCCAGTCGGCGGCGGATGGTGGTGGGCTTGAGAGAGAAAAAAAAAAAAAAAGGAGCGAGGACTATCCTGGATACATACCGGGTTTCTCGGTGGGCCAATGGATATATCGGACGCCGCTCAGCAGGAAGAGCAAGGCTTGCGATTCTTCCCACAGCCCCTTCTTGCTCTTGGAAGGCGAGTGGCGTCCACAGGTGATACAGAGTGGCAGAGAAAGCACACGAGCGAGATACTTGACTCTTTCCCCTTTGTGCTTCTCTGCGCCGCCGCCCCCCCTTTTTCCAAAAGACAAGACAGCAAATCGGTGGTATTCCGAGATAGTAGGGAAGCATCATGTCCCCAGCAATCTAATTGTGACTGCTCAGATCTCAACCCAAGCATATCTTACGGCGGCTTTGCTGCTGGTGTTTCCCCGCTGCCAGATGGACAACGACAGGATCCTCTTTGCCATTCGCCGGGGCCTCCCTTTGCCATGGCCCCTGTTTCATAACGCACTCCATACTTGCCGTGTCTTTTTGTGTTCTTTTTCTTTTTCTTTTTCTTTCCATTGCACATGATCAATAAATCATCGATCCGCGTACCTCATCCACCCAAGATTCATGCAAGATTCAGCCAACGAGAGGCAGAGCGGATCGCATTGAGTGGCTTGGGAGGAGGGGGGAGAGAGAAGATTTTGCGTGACGAAGGAGTGACACTACACAACGCACACACTCACTCACTTCTTGTTTGCTTTTCTTTCTTTTCCTGTTTCTACCTGGTCTTGATCCTCGTGTAAACGAATTCCCGAGTACCACGCAACCTCCATACAACAACGCCCCCCCCCCCCAAAAAAGAAGAAGCCCAACACTTGTCGAAAGTTGGTGGGAGGGTCTTTTGCCATTAGTGGGTTTTCCATTCATCCACATGTGTGCCCTCTCTACTCTGGAAACCCCCCCCCCTTTTTGGATTCGATGCTACCGTAGTATGTATATCCCAAGCTGACGCCAAAGTTTCAACGTCCCCGAGGACCTGGTAAAGGGGGGGGGGGAGGGGCTGCTGGCTTTGGGTAGGCTGTCCACCCCCTACCCGGTAACGCTTTTGGGGGGAGGGGCGGTTCCCAATGATTGTTCTTTTCCTCCATCTAGTCTATCTTTAGTGAATATTTCCTTTTTTTTTTCTTCTTCTTTTTCTGTTGTATATCTCTCTTTTTATCTGCATAGCCGCCGAGCAGCTGATTCAAAAGTCTCCAAAGCGGCTGTGATGACGATGGTGGCTTACAGAGTGTTTTGGGCTTTCGCTCGGGGTTTTGCCCCCCCCCCCCTTTTCCCCCCAGGAATTAAATTAGACATGGAATCCCCCAAATTCAAGAACATAGGTTACTTCATGCTGTTACCAAAAAGCACTGCATTAAAAAGAACAAGAAAAGAAAAAAGAAAAGAAAAAAAAAACAGGACGAGAGAATTTCTCAATCTAGTAGTGTTCAAGACCGCACACGAAAACGCGATCTGGTCTTTTGACTGAGATCACGGAGGCTTGCTTTGAGGAAAGCAAAACAATTTGGAGCGGGGAAACAATAAATCAACGATGAGATGAGCGTCCTGAGTGCAGAGCTTCCAGAAACTCAAGACCAAGTAAAGGTATTAGAGGATGGTTCGGTGAGGTCGAAGCGATAGAAGAGTCAATCAAGTATAACATATGCAGCAACAAAAAGGACGATATCAACCACCCTTTGGGAATCTACCTCCGAAGCCACGGTAAGGGCCCAGGGGGCGGTCGTGATCGTTCTTGTGACCATGTCTTGGGTCGAGGTATTCAGCGGACGGACGGACGGAAGGCGTTTCGAGGCTCTTGGAGGAGGTATATTGAAACGACAGATATGACTTGTGTCAATCTACTTTTCTGAATGAGCACTCGGTATGTTTTTGTACGTTATTTCAGATCTACACGAGGAGGGCTGGCTGGACCGGTGGCGAGCTTCGAAGAGGGGGGGCTATGGTCTGCCCACAAGGCATACGACTGCGATTGCGATTCGATCCCAGAAACGCGCACCGTGGGCGGGGAGGGGGGAAGCCGGCATCGTGTCAAGACTTGTTCAAGTCCACAAATCTCTGGCTAATGCTTGTCTTGTTCTATCAAGTCACAAGTGCCACTCCCGCAGCCTCAAAACGCCCAAAAGTCCTTGACAAAGAGCGACATGGCACATCTGGGCAGAGAGGGAAACGTCGAGTTGCATTACACATACACACATGGCAATCCTTGAGAGCCCTGGCTACTACAGCCAGAGAATCCGTCCTTCACTTTCTGCGGAAATACACGCCCCCGTAAGGCCGAACAAGTTGCGCGCCAAAGGGAAAGAAAGGGGTGAGGAGTATCAATGATGCCGCGGCGGCGGCTAGCAGTGGCAGTGGCAGGAGGAAAAGCCAGAATAGCAAATAAGTAAATAAAGATACACTTCAAAACTCACAGCCTTCTTGTTGAGTCTTCTCTTCTCAGTCAGGTACATATCTACA
Organism: Coniella vitis; assembly: GCA_011317545.1. Taxonomy (NCBI): domain Eukaryota; kingdom Fungi; phylum Ascomycota; class Sordariomycetes; order Diaporthales; family Schizoparmaceae; genus Coniella; species Coniella vitis. Next base: position 1,717,719 of record WUJK01000004.1, on the reverse strand, counting down.
TCACAAATCGCCTTCTTCACTCCGTGTGTCCGGGCTTGGACATGTTTGCCACTCGCGCTCGCGTCTGGTGTTTTCCGCATCCAGACCACAGAGTGACAGACTGCTTGCAATAGTGCCGTGTATTCTACCTCGAATCAACTGAATGTTGCTGGAGCCGCGAGGTCCATCAACGGTATCCATTTGTGCAAGCAGCCTTTGTAGCAAGCGTGCTCAGTTCATATCACCTCAGCAGGCATCGGAGGAAGCCATTTCTTACAGCATACATACCAACATACATATGAAACAAACAAGCGGTCAAGAAACATGCTGCTCTCTCAGACCACTGCTGATGGGGGAGACATGACGTTCTGTCGGGGTAATTCTTCAATATATCAATCTTTCTAATTCTCTGGCTATTGGTTCAAGAACGCGAATCTGAATCGTTTCCCCCTTCCCCGCTGTGACCAAATACTCATGCGTATCCATACATCGATTACAGCATCTAATGACTCTACACGTGGTGAGTAGCCGTCGAAAAGCACCATTGGACTCAAGGTAAAATGGGTAACCACCTCAAAGGCTCGTGGGTTGCGACCAAAAAAGCCTGGGCAAGAATCAAAAGCAGTAAGTACGCAGCGATTGGATTCCCGTGTATAAAGCCATGCTCAATGCACAAGTCAACGCGCAGTCGGCCAAGGCTGCAGAAATGTTCTGAAGCCGACTTTGCTCTACTTGCAACCTGCGTTTCGATCAGAGTTGTAAGCAGCTTTCTCTGTGCTCCCTGCTTTTACCGTGACGCCTACAAGTTTGCATTGCCCTTTTGCGAGTGTATCCTACAAGGCGAGACTCAACCTCGTTTTTTGTACAGCAAGCTAGGGCATGTGAAAATGTAACCACCGACCGTCGAATCAGCACGAGATCGGTGCTCGGAAAACCCAAGTTCCCGGGTCTCAACAGCCTGCAGTCTCATCTAATAAAGATGTGAGACCGCGCGGGTTCACAAAGGAAATGTGTGTCACATGCACTCACTTTTACGGCGCAATATTTGGGCCCTGCTTCTGATAAGCTTGTACCGAACCTTGTTATCGTTTGTTTGTCCAAAGCGGGCAGTAAAAGACAACCTGGTCTTAGTATGTATACAAGTTGGCGTGTGTGAGCCATTGCATACTAGACAACTTGGGAACAAAAGAAGATGTAGTAGCCCGAACGAGGCTCGTATCGAGCCGTGCGAAGAGCCGAGTACAGTTCCGACTTGCAGATATCAAAGTTAGAAACGGATCCTTCAGTTGCTTGGTGGGACCCGTTCCAAGTTGTCCTGTATAGGGTGCTATGACGGAGAAGACAGTATATTGGGATGCATATGTACATAATCTTGCGCAGCACGTTACTGCGTTGCTAGACAGGTGGTGCATGTTGGTACTTCAATATCATTGGCTTCTTATGTAGGGGGCTACAGGCAAATGAAACGATCGGATTTGGCCATGTACCAAGTGATGCGGAGTGCACACAGAATGTTACCGGGATGATATTGAGGCTTCGGATGCTGTTCCGACCCCCAATTAACTCCCTTCTTTCGAGAGCAGTATCCATCTTTGACTAGGCCGGTTCTCTTTGTCACCTTTCGCGTTCTAGGTGAATCAGCAGGGTATTGGCATGTCCAGGAATAGATCTGGGGGGTAAAAGAAAAAAAAGAGTGTGTCTAATGAAGGAGATCAATGATGCAGATTCTAGATGCGCGGTCCAAGGCACGGTGTAGTGAATTACCAAAATCATTGCAGGATGCTCACCGGAGTTTGTTTTGCTCCAGCAATAAAACATGCTTGATGGTAGTCAAGTTATAGAGGCACACTTTGACGGTGAGTTGTGCAGCGTTGCTTGCCTCCATATAGCGTGGTAACGCGCTTCATGAACCACTATGCCACGATCAGGGATTGGTTGGTTGCAATCGTACATCCGAAGCCCTGCAGCGGAAACGTATGAAAACCAACCCTCCCTATACCACATCGCTGAAGGTGAAGCCCGACCTGCCTCCTCCTTTCAGGCCATGTGGATGTGCAAGGGGACCTGGGCCGCGCAATGATTGGATTGCTGGACGATGATACTTCTGTTGGGGATGGAGCTCTTGTGCCGCCATGCATGGTCGTTTTGGTGATCCGACCCAGCGTTTTTTTAATGCCACAACGTCAGTGACTCTTGCCAGGGGAAAACCCTGGGACAAGCACTCAGAACGACGTATGAATGGCGAAGACGTGATAGATCAGCTTGATGTGCACTCAGACGTGATCGGCGGGGCTTTTCTGAGCTGGAGTAAACGTGTGGGATGGGAGAGTACGACAGTGTCCTACCCAACGGGGGCTGCACCACACACGCACAGCACAGCTGCAGGGTCGGCCTAGGATGGTGTGGAGCTCGGTTCTGGCGATGCCACGAGGTGGGAGGATTCAGACAAGGGGTCGGCGCAGAGCATCGGGGTTGCTGTGGAACCGCGCGTGATGAGCAAGTCATTTCCTTCCTCTGCCTGTTGCTGCTGCCGTGGGGTTGTGCATGGGTGCGTACTATTGTGAATGTTCCTTGCGATGTGCTGCGCTCGTCTCGTCTCACCGGCCCACCCCTACTGCAACATGACCTTGTTGCAACTGGGCCTCCTCTACACAGGCCCGGTGTAGCAATCAGCGCTCTGGAGGAACCAATGCGAGCCCTTTCGGTGCTGGAGCGCCTGGCCTGCCCTGCCCTCCATTCTTTCCAATGCGTGACTGGTTGCTTCTCGCAGTTGTTGCATGGGCACAATGTGCATATAACTTATGCTGTAGAGACTGCAGCCCAGAGTGCTTGCTGCTGGGGGTTGAGAGAGCGCGCACTGGAATCCGAAAGAGGCCGTGCAGCGTGGTGGATGAATACGAACACGAGCTCCAATGCAAGACACTTGGGATTCTTGGGGGCCTCAGACTCAGACGCGTCTCCCACGCAGTTGTGTGTGGTACAATAAATGAAGAATGACGACGTTAGGCTGACGCGGAGACGACGAGGATGAGGACGAGGACGAGGACGAGGACGAGGACGTTGTTGAGGGCAAAGAGTGCGAAAGCTTCGAGGTGGACTTGCATTCAGATTGCCGGACCCTGCAGTTTGTGGCTGCGGACGCTTAAGCTTAAGTTTGCGCCACTCGCCCAGCCCGCAGGTAGAGAGCCTGATGGGGCTGGTGCCTGCCGCCGCGTGCGCAGTGCAAGATGCGAAGGCGGATGGCGGATTGCGGATTGCGGCGTGTGGCCAGATGGCAGGTGCCATGCGTCAGGGAGGGTTACATAGACTCTGGCTGGCTACCGTAAGAGATAGTCGCTGGGGGTTGTAGGCTTTCTGCAGACAGGGCTTGCCAGGGTCTGGCAGGCTGGACGAAATGGGAGGGAAGGAAGGTGCGAGAACGGAAGGGGGAAGTGGGTAGGGGGAGGGGAGGAGCGGAACCTGGCAAGGAGCGGAAGCATGACAGGACGTTGCAACTTGCTCGTGTCGTGATTTCCCTTTCATTTGCGCTTTGTTGTCAGTGACATGTCAGTCCAGCCCAGCCTAGAAAGTGAAGAAGACCCGGTGATCCCCACGCACACGATTGTGTTAGGATGGGGGGCTACCACCCAGAAGGGCAATTTCAGAAAACAGAAATTGGGACAGAGACCAACAAACGCTGAAACAGTCGGCACTACTACACGACACCAATCCGGTGGAGATATCGCACCTGCATCAAGGCGTTGAGCGTGTCACATGCAGCCACTAAGCTCTGCAATGGCTTTAAAAGAACCTGCGCAAAATCACCGGCTGCCGGCTCACAGACCTTAATTCTACATCGCCTTGGCTGTGAATAGTTTCACAACAACGGGCCCTCGTTTTTGCGGTCTACATGAATTGCAGGCAATCGTCGCAGCATTCGCACCATGACCGTGCCCCCCGTGCCTCTGTGCCTCCCTGCCTTGCGGCTGATGGCGCTAAACAGTTGACTTGTGCGAGAGTCGAACGACATCAAGAGCCGTCCAAGCTGGGCGTCACGGCCGTGTTAGCCTGATGCGGCTGGCTCGATCCACTCCAAATTTCCCGGGTCGATAGTCGACAGCGAAAGGGGGTACTGATGACTGGCAAATTCAAAGCAAAACGCGGCGCTATTGCATTGACTGGAAAAACTTCACCAGTCTTCTAGGTCTTGGCAGTCCCACAAGTGGCATTGCTAGGAGAACAGCAGGGACAGAAGAAAGACGGAGTTTCGTGTTTGGATGCGTCTGGTTTGCAGCGGAGAAGTGAAGGCAGAGGGCCGTCAAGCTTTGAAGTGCATATCAGTTGTGATATATCACAAAACATCCGTCTTCGTGGTCTGGATTCCCGCTGTGTTTGAGGGCCAGTCCTATGTAGCGGGCTGCCGTCTGGAACTTAGCGGCAGCATACCGTTCGTTGCTAGTGTACGTTGCAACTGCTTTGCCTGCTACTAGGCTGCTACGTAGCGAGCTAGCGGCTGCCCTATGGCGACGCGTGGCCTCTTGTCTTGTCGAAATATTCTATCCGTGTCATAGTGGCTTCTGGAACAAACGGAGGGATGGCGCACCTGGGTCCTGGCTTCTGGCTTCTCGCTGGTCCCCGCAGCGCGCCGTAGCGAAGGTGCTAATGGCTCACCATTCGCATAGTCCGCCGATACTATAGCAAGTAGCTGCCCTCGGTGCGCTATGGTGCGTACCGGGCCAGTGGGGCAGGATCGACCGTGGCTTTCGCGGGGGAAAGAGAGAAAAAAAAAAAGCATACAGACAAGCCTGACAAGGTAGGTACTCCCGTAAAGAGCGGGCCTACCCACTCTACCTCCCATCCATGCAGCCCAGCCCGGCCCAGCCCGGCCCAGCCCAGCCAGCGATTGGGGTGTAAGCCACATCTGTCTTTGACCCCTTCCTTCCCAGATCTGACGCGACATCGCGGTGGCTTGTCGTTGGCACTTTGACAGCTTGGGACGTGGGCCTGGCCTTGCTCATCACTTGGAGGGAGGGGGGAGGACTGTCAACGTACAAAGTAGTGTTCAAATCTATCTCGTGGTCTTATTTGTTATGTATGCTGTGGCTGCAACTCAGCCTTTTCGGCGATGATAACCATGATGAAGAGGATAATATTTGTTGCATTCTGCATGCAGACCCTGCTGCAGCCGGCTTACATAAGTAATTCAGAGCATGTACTTTGTCCCGGTACGTATCGAGAACTTGGGATCAGGGGCGCGAAACCTTAAAGATCACTGTGCGCCTTTCGAAACAACCACCATGCGTGCCTACTTCTGCTTGACGTCCTCCTGTCTCGCCAACCAACTCCGCTGCATTGCACCTGCACGCACGCAATATCGTACATAGTACTTTGATACTCGCTGCTTAGTAGTTCCGGGTCTCGTCGCCGACGTCGCGAACCTGGCCCCTTTCTCCCAGCTGAGTCATGCTCGACTTGCTGCAAGTGGGTTTTCGCGAAGGTTTATTAGCCCTTTCATGCACGTCTCTTCTCATGGACTGCATATGGTATTTCTAATACCATGTACTATGGAATGCCTGTCGGCTCCTGCAGCAATACTACTGCAGCGCGTCCCGTGTTGGCACTCGTCCTGGCTGTTGACTTCGCCCTCAGCTGTTTCGGCCGGGCTTGATTGCACAAATAGAGAAAGGAAAGCAGGCTTTCCAAGATCGTTCAAGAACTGTAGACTGGAGAGCAAGCAGTCATGAGGGGAAACCCCCATCCTATACTATGTAAGCAATGGACTTCGGAATATGTACACAGTACGGTACCCGCCACCATAGTACTGCTGAGAATCAGGTACTTTGTACCCTGCCGAGACTTGGGGCACCCTTGCTGTATTCTTGGAGCGAGTTGTCTGCAGGGCTCCTTCGGGGGATTCTAGATCCATATTGTATGTACCGTGTATCTGAGTACCTTGTATCCACCCTGAAAGTCATGATTCATTCTTGGCAGCACCTGCTATTGAGGGTCGTGCTCCAAACATATGGTGTTGTCCTGGAATGGAAACCGCGAAAGGAAGGAGGTGACCAGGTCGGAAAAGACAGGCAGGCAGCTGCTGTGTAATCAGGCAGGCAGGTGAGTTGGCAGGCGCCAATAAATCAAATCGAAACGTAAGGTTGCTGGCCGGGTAGGTGTAGGTGTAGTCGGTGCGGTTTTGGTCTGGGGTCCTCTGCAGCATGTCAGGAGACTAAACTTTCAGCTAGCGACTCGACACGCGCGATTCCCTATACGGCCAGTGCCCGCGCACAATCTCGCACCAAGGCCTTGCTTCAATCGTCCTTTCATTGGCCCGTGAGCGAGTCCAAGAGGGTTGTTGCACAAGGCTCAGCACTGCGCTGCGGAATGCGGGTGCCACGGCCGAAACTGCGGAACGGGTCGTCCTCTGTACTCAAAGACGCCAAGAGAAGTACTGTTGCTGTGTTCTTCTGTGCTCTCCCATGTACTCAACTAGCATTCGGTTACCTTTTCACCCGCTAACCAGTGTATTGAACAGACCGCCAGACCTCATGCCTCCAGGCGCGGTGGCCTTTACTGAGCGACTGCATGTATTATGTAATCGTTGCAGCGACGCGGTGCGCGCCGAAACGCTCCAGAAGTCAACTGCGTTATCACCAGCCGCCGTACCGCGCATATGGAGCATACAAGGCACACAAACGAACACCCCCAGCCGAGGCTCCACATGTCCTTCCCGCTTGCTGGTGCCGCAGCGAGCCATGCTGCCGGTATCTGTACTCCAACTACCTTGAACACTGTCACTCCAAAAGGTTGGGTTGCGCTGCTTGCTGCTTGCCTACTGTGTACTAGGTAGTAGCCACGAAGACAGGGCCCAGACTTGCGGTACCCGGTTCTGCTCGACGCGCCTAATGGCGCTCCTCCAAGAAGCCACTGCCGCTGCCAAATCCTTCTCAAACGTAGCATCCCTATCTGGCTCAAGAACTGAAAATGGATTGACGTGAGGCTCTTGTGAAGCTAAATGCGCCATCTGATGAACTTCCCCCCAAAACGACAGCCAGTCACCCAAAACATTGCGCGCACTTACTATGTAGCTAGCTCGCTGCCATCGCAAGCTCGTCCGAACGGTCAATGAACCCCGACATGTATCAAAGCGTGCAGTAAGCCGTTCAGCTACAATTTCACCGCATAGCGCACTTCTCAAGGTCCCATTCTCATCATTGACTCGTTTCAGCACGGGCATAGGATCATGGCATTGCGTGTTTCCACAGTCTACAGATTGTCAAAATGCTAACCTGGAATTCAGTCATGTTAGGGTTCCGGTGACGATGAACAGCATGCTTTTGTCTAGAACATTAAGCAAGCCTTTTGAGACAAGAAGAAGAAGAAGAAGAAGAAGAAGAAGAAGAAGAAAAAAAAGAAAAAAAAAGAAAAAAAGAAGGGAAGCTGCAAATTTGTCTCTTGCTGCAGGGCTCTGACTTGCAACAGTACATAGTAGAGGAGCAAATCGCCAACGGGGAATGGCACGCTTGCGAGTGTCTGAGCACGGCCAGTTCCGACCTGATCGCTGTCCGAACGCCGGGTCCCGGCTTTGTGCACTTTGATATGTAACGAACCGGTGGAGCAAGCCCAATCGATAACCTACTATGTGCACATACGACGACCCTCACTATGCAGCATCTCAGCCTCGCCTCATGCCATCTGCGATCTCAAGCCATATCTGCATTCTCACTTTCTCATTCTCAAGCGCTTGCATTCGGACCGCGATCGTGGCGCAGCAATTCTCCCCAGAGGGCCACGTGCAGCAAGAACTCATGAGCGCCCTGAGGCCGTTCCTTGGAAAACACTCGGCAGAATCCAAGGTCAGGGTCGTTTTGAAACAAGAGTGGCACACACTCGGTCGCAGTGCCTTGACGGGGGCTGTCCTTTGCCCCTATGGGCTGTCAGCTCGCATCGTCACAACGCATAGTAACCTTCTCGGCAACACCCTGTGTGGGTACCATGGAACTTTGTTTTGATGAGCCTCGAACATGCAGCGTGGCTGCACGGTCGGGTGCGATTGTCTTCGATAAGATGAGACTAGCGTGCAGGCTGGCTGCTTGGAATAGAGTAGTGGGCAGACTAGCCCCGTTCCTGGCACTGACCGAGCGACTTCAGTCCGGTGCGCTGAGGTAATTTGGAGCCCTATCCGATCTGGCGGTCCAATGTTTGCGTCAGATGGTGCTCGTGTTGCGACCTGCCGAGATATTGTCAGGTGTAGTAACGTGAGGGACGGGAGGGGTAGAATGGGGGCCATATCATTTTCCCATGAACTGCGGGAGCCCGAATTGGTTGGGTCAACCTCCTGGGCTCGATAAGTACATGACCTATCACCCCTACATAGCCCAATTCAGTAGTACTATGTAGGTTAGGAAAAGCCGCTGACCATTCTCTCGATTCATAGAGATCTTCTTGGGTCAACCATTTGCAGGACTAGGATTCCCTGGACGACCCACCAAGCTGTCTCTCCCCGGTTTATGCTGGGTGAGTGGTCTCGCTTTTTTTCCAGAGTCAAAGACGTCTGGCGCTATGTCGCTTTTTTTTTTCTTCGCCTGGATTAGCGGCCCGAGCTGCTGGGTCCTCCCTCTATTACTGTTACGGCATACAGTTGTTCTCACCTTTTTTTCTCGACTTGGCCCTCTGGCCCTGACCTCCGAGCTCCCATTGACTGCACTCACAATCACCAGCTGAGCCAGCGGGACCAGCCACTCGTCCTCAGTCTTTGTCTCTAATCATCAGACATTTGCTTCCTCCTCTGAGCGCTCCATAGACTCTGCGTCTGCCTTCCTCTCCGCAACGCCCCCAAGGAAGATCCCTGTATGCTACGTACTCTTCGGAAGCCCTCACCCAGACTCTTCAGGGGCAAGTCGTTACATAGTACTATGAACAGGTACCTTCAGAGGTCAGACTACTCGATAACTTGTTCACAGTCAGCTCACTATATGTGTGATCATGGGTCCGTCCACTCAGTGCCCAGCCCCAAGTACATACAAAATGAGGTGAGTGGCAGGTACTTGGGTACATGACCTTGTGAGCTGACCAAGTAACTTGACTATGGTAGCATCCTTGGGCAGATCGTGAGACAGGCTCGGGGTGCCAAATGACCATTCACCAGCCTTCCCTTTCCACCCACCAGCGCTGACGGCCATGGTGCTTCCCCAGTTGCTTTCAGCACATGCCCTCCTCCTGCTTATTACACGGCAGCGAGCAAAGAGAAAAAGAAAGAACGGAAAAAGGGACGGATTGAGCCTCGTGCATTCTCACCACAGACACATGGCTCCTGTCTGCACGAATATCGGGCACACAAGGTCCCCATTGGCCCGCTTTGCAACCTGTTGGAATTATTTACTGCCCAGGCACAGTCTTCTGAGTCTGCGGGCAGCGAGGCATGAGCCCAGCCAGGTAGGTAGGTATTTGCGCGCGTTAGAGTTCTCCTGCTCCAGAGCCTCACCTGCGAATGATTTTCCAATGCTCCTGTTGTCGCCGTCGTCTTTGGACCCGTGACTGCTGACACTGCTGCATACTTCCTGCCTCTCTCCTTCTCGCAGAGCCTTTCTCTTCATTTTGGGGTTACGGTAAGCCAAAGTGCGCAGAGGGATCCTGGGCCGATGCCGACGACTGGTTCCTGCTTTTCGTCGCGCTCCATGATCTGGTTATCGTGTCTCTGTCTCTCACCCTTTTCCTCATACTCCTCAGACAATATTCGCACCCAATGGGCAGAGGCTATGGGCTTTGGCGAGCTGACAAGGCCGGCCGCCCCCGTGGACCACTAGCAAAAGCAACAAAGAAGCCTGCAATCCCCGTCAGAGGCTTCAGCGCCGCAGCCCCAGACGTCCAACCCCAGGCACCCATGAGAGCACTAGCCTTGTGGAAGCCGCCGGGGTCTATGTACATACCTGCTCAAATGGATGTACATGGCTGCTATGTACACTACGTACTATGTACTCGCCCTGGGCCGCTTACATCGTTCGGATTGCCTGGGTACCCTTGGTCCGGAGTACATGGTAGCCTGTCCACTTCTTTCAGCCCCTACACACTATCAAGCAAGTACATGTGGAGATGCACGGCAGCGCCTTCTTCTTTTTCCCTCTTGCTATTTTTCTTCCTTCTCTTTCCCTTTCTTGTGGGGACTAGCGAGGATCTGGAGAACGACGTCGGAAAATAAGGAAGCTACGGTCGAAGGAGTCAGGCGCAGTGCTGCCCACAGTATCAGACGGCAGATTGAAAAAGGACGTCTTTCATGCCGTCTGCCTTCCACAGCCAGCCTATCGGAAGTCCCCTCCATCTGCTTGCCCATACACACGCTCTCTCGCTTTCTCGCACGCGCGCGCTCTCCTTCCCTCTCTCTCTCTCTCTCTCTCCTCTTTCTCATTTTTCCAAAGTGCTTGGCGTTTTTGAAAACTGTTTTGTTTCCGTCTCCCTGGCCCCTTGGACCCGGCGTAAGGAGAGCTGTTTCCGAGCCTGTCACAATTCACTATTCCAGGCTGAGCGTGCTGGCTGTTGGGTGAAGCGGCAATAGTCGAATCCACACATCATCTTGCAACAGCGGCAAGAAGAGGACGTAATAACAAGAAAGAAAAACCAATCGCCAATTTCATACTCCTCCACCTGCGCCAAAAATATCTGCCCTTGAACCCTGGTAGGGGTTCTTCTTTTTTTGCAGCCCTCCCCCCCTGGGGGGTGCGACACGGCTGGGCCTTTACAGGAATACCCCGGTCACCCACCCTCCTTCTCTGGCTTCTGCGTATCCTCCCCCAGCTCTCAAACCATCCGCCTCCTACTTACAGGGGCAGCAGGCCTGGAGATCTAGTCTGCGTACAAAAGGCAAGCGAAAGCGGCACTAGCTGAGCAGAGACAGTCTCGACTTGTTCTGCAGCACTCGGCCTGGGCAACCGTCTCTTAAAAAGAAGACAGCGCTCTCTTCTACTCTTTTTCTCGCCCACACATAGTGTTCTTGCCGAGTGGAAGGAGGAGACAGCCAGACACTACTTCGTCCACCATCTCACCATCCCGTCGGCCAGGCAGCATCCTATCCATTACCAAGAGCCACTCGATACTGGCCGTCACATTCACATTGCGGCTGACAGCGCCGTCACCTGAGCGCTCCTCGACACTCCTCGCGACGTTGCCTTGACACAAACCAACCACGGAACACTTTGGGCCCAAGCACGAATTCCCGGCACGATACCGCCCAACCTCACGCAGTATCCCGGTGCTGGCAGCCAACAAACGTCTCCTTCCTCATGGTCCTTGCTCTGCACGCTCCTGGCGGCTCCACCACTCTGCGCTTTCCATCCTCGGTCATGGACAACCACTCGGACCACTTGGGTCAAGGGAATGGCCCAAGACCACACTCGCCCTCGAACAACGGCAGACACATGATGATGCCACCCTACTCGAACCTGCCGACGCAGTCACAGTACCAGACCGCTGAAATTCCCAGTACGAATAAACCTTCCCCCGTTCCTGTCACCACTGCTTCGTTGTTTGCGCCCGAGGGCGCCTCCAGCAACAGTTCGTTCATGATCTTCTCCCCTGCCTTTTGTCGACCCAGGCCGTCCACAACGACATGAAACCGTGCGTGCTTTTCTGTAGACTGACCCTCAGCCTGCAGGGCGATCCGTGTCTGAAAATGCAGGCGTACATCTGCAGACGTCGCCTCTCACCTTGAATGGCGGATCTTCTCCCGACTCGCATGCTGGCAGTGCCGGGTACACCTGGACGAGCAACGACCCCTGGTCCGCCAGCCGCTCGCCACAACATCAATATGGCGGCAACAGGACGCCAGGAGGACTCAACCCAGGGTCCTTCTTCCAACATGGCATGCACTCGCTGTCGACAACTATGGCAAACAACCTGTCGCCCGTCACAGCCACCACACCCGCCGACACACACGCCTCCTTCCACTCGTCCCCAGCAACAACCATGTCGCACCTGTCCATCGACCAGTCCGCCTCCAACGGCTCCAGCAATGGCATCCTGCCTCCTTTCCGGGGCAACTCAAACTCGTACTCGGCCAGACCAACCCCTCCACTCAGCCGCTCGTCCTCCTTCCCAGCGCCGCCAAGCACAATGTCTGCCTTCGTTCCAGGCATCTCCTCCATGCTCCCAATGAGCACCATGGCCTCGTCCCGGCCGGGACTTGCAGCTCCCATCTCACCGTTGGGCAGCTCGACGGGGGCACCACCCCCTCCTCCCCCAGGGCCGGGGCGACTGTCCGACTATACTGCAACGAGCCACCACCACCAGCAGCAGCAGCAGCAGCAACAGCCGCCTCAGCCACAGCAGTATATGCACAACCTGGGCAATCCGGGAGGCCCTATGGCTCTGGTCTCCCACTACCCTCCAGTGGCAGGTGCTTATGGAGGTCACTTTGGCGGCATGATGTTCCAAGCCCAGCAGCGAACTCCCGAGAAACCGCACCAGTGTGACCAGTGTCCCACGGCGTTTACTAGAAATCACGACCTCAAAAGACACAAGAGAATACACTGGGCAGTCAAGCCGTATCCATGCGATGGCTGTGACAAGGCATTTTCGAGAAAGGATGCATTAAAGGTACGTTCCTTCTTGTTGATGCAACGTCACATATGGAGTTTTTTTTTTTTTTTCTCCCAATGCTAACAAATTCTTCTATATAGCGTCACAAGCTTGTGAAATGCTGCGGAGAGAAAGATGACAAGTCCAAGAAGGAAGGAAGCCCGGCATCAGCTGGCACGCAGGACATCAACAGCGGATCGTCTTCGCCAGTTGATGCAAGGAGGCACATGGTGTGATTGGCATGACTCTTTGTGCACAAGACCGATTTTCATCCACTCGAATCCACTCCACGCATCGGCCCGGCCACTCTTTCAATAACGACACAGTGAAACGTGGTTGACTTCGACTGCGCCATCTACGTGGATTGGACGATATTCTGAATAGAGACGCCGCCATTTCGATAGACCCAGCGCTTCCTTCCATTTCTAGTTGCGAATTTCTACCATTCATCACCAAGCGGATAGCATGCTTAGATAAAACGACCGATACTCACAGCGGCTCAAGTATTACGATCATGGATGGCTTTTGCAAAAGCTCCTTCACACCATATAAAACACCATGTTTGTTTGCGTCAAGCTTTGTTTCACACGATCGCCACTATTTATATAATCTTACTTTTGATCTTTTCTCTGCGGCGTTTCTTCACCCGGATAACTCATGGCTCGTTTTTTTTTTTTTTTTTTTTTTTTTTTCTTCTGGAAAGGGGTCTCTTTTGGCGTGGGCATGGCTTCTGGAACCGGCTAGGGGTGGGGAAATGGAAAAGGAACTGGGCATCAGGAATGGGGAAGATGATTGACTTCTTGGTTATGTTATCATTTTGACTCGGCCTTTGGAGGGAATCTATCCACATCATTTTCATTCATCAACTTATTTGGGGGGCCGGGGGGGGGGGGAAGCGGCGGGGTTTAACCGGGAAAACATTAAGAGATGGTGAAGCACAGCAGCGCTCGACCAGTTCCATGTTATTCTTTTTTCTTGCTCATCTTTGTCTCTTGTCTTTTTTTTTTTTCTAACCTTGTTTATTTTCCACTCGTTGATATTACGGGAGTCAGCCGTGGTGGCTTATCATTGTATAGCATATTTCTTACTTGGGCATGTATTGGGCAAAGGCCGGTCGGGCGTCAGAAAAAGCCCTAGTAGACGGGACATGGAGTTTTGTTCCGGTGCATCCACTTGCTAATATTTATTTTACACAAGACCTTTACTTGAAACTGCATCTACTTTGCCTTTTGCAGCTTGGTTTTGCGTGCTCTGTCTTATAGATCTTGGGGCCGAGGGTTTTGAAGCACACTGTTTATCGAGATGGCACCGATTTTTGGCTCAAGTGACGAATGGGCTTTTGGACTTGGTTGATCTATTAGTCTTGACCATCTGTTGTCTCATCCTTTCAGCTCCAAAGTATCCGGCCTACGGGGATCACAATATGCACTACGGACGCAAGAATCCCAATGCGGTCAGCTGGGATTTGCACATCACACCCACCCGCTGTATTTGTGGGTAATAAGGCATCCAAGACCTACTAACTCGTTTTAGTAGTCTTTGAGTTCTAGGGGACAAGCTGGACGGGGGCGAACATGAGGAGTGTTCCTTCTGCGGCCAAAGGACTTGCTATTCTGGTACCATTGCTGATGTATGTACGGTCCATAGTAATGGCATTCACCCGGTTTCAGAAGTCTGTTTACTCATGCTCGAGTAGAAGAATCAGGGGGTATTTGGTTAGGAGGGTGGGAAGGGGGCATGCAAGAGTGGGCATTAAATCAAGAGGAGCTTTTGCTTGCTTGAGGGAAAAAGAAGATGTGATGTGAATGTATGTTTTGTTGAGTAATTGACAATTCTACGTATCAGTAGATTGAGACCCCCCACCCCCCACCCCCCGAACGCGCCCCGCTCCGTTAGTAAATATACATAGTAGTGTACACACAAATAAAATGTAGGTAAGCAGTAAAGTAAACTTACTAGTGTTAAGACACACCGACGTGGTCGAGGTAACTACTATAAGCTTACTTGTATTGGAATTAGTACTTGCTAGCTTGCTTACTATGTAGATCATGTTTACCAGTCAGCAAACAAAAGAAAAGAAAAGAAAAAAAGCCGCGGAGATTTGAGACGAGTGAGTACATGGAAAGGAAAGAAAAGAGAAGACGGTGAAAGTGAGAGAGTTTGCTGAAGGAGCGGGGTTATTAAAAAAAAAAAAAAAAAAAAAAAAAAAAAAAAAAAAAAAAAAAACAGAGAAGGAGGAGGGAGGAGCAGTTGGGTGTGAAATACCCTTTGTCTAGGGTATGTATGTACCTAGGTAATGGACGCCTTTTTCGTAGTATGGTACTTTGTGCGTATATCTATATATATATATGTGTACATATTTTGATTTTGCGTGGGAAATAGTTCGGAGAGGGGGGACTTGAGCGGTTTTGTATTCGTATCAAGTTGGGTTGAGATGGAGAGAGAAGCGGAAACATGTGTAGAATTCTATCGTGAATTCACTTGGTTTGCTTAATCAATGATTCGGATTTTCATATAGTGGTTTTTGGTTTTTTCTTGCCTGGGGGCGGGGTTTGGTTCATATCTCCAAACAAAAGAATAAGTCTACACCACGATATGGCAAAGATGGGGGGTGTATGGCCCATGTGTGTCTATATCGTTGGTCTGATTTGATTGAAAGCCCGCGCCCAAGAAGCCCCAAGGTTAATGGTGTAATATGCGTGCACGTACGCGCACGCACACACACACACGCACCGGGGGGGGGGTGGATTGCAGTCTTTCAGCTGCCCAATCTTTGCTCTTCCTCTCTCTCTCTCTCTCTCTCTTTTTCTCTTTTTCTTGTTTTCTTGTTTTCTTGTTCCGTCCTTTCCTTCCACTCCAATATACTATACAACGACTTTACACTACTATAGTGTTAGAGTAAAGAGAAATGGATCATTATTCGTGGAGTACATTTGGTAGCTAGTGCGAAATATCACAAAGCAAAACGTGTATACGGTATATATATATATATCAATAACACCGCTTTCCCACCCCCCGCACTCACCCCCCTCTCCTTTTCTTCCTGCTCTTTGGTCGCATCCTCCTTGTGCTAGGGAACTGGGTATTGGATATAGTATGAATCTATCGCATGGTTGTCAAGTGGACTGGGACAAAGGAACAGGTCACAGCATACATGAATGTAGTACTTAGTAGGTCCATGTACTGATTTTTTCGTGCTACTCTGTATACATAGTACTTGACTGTGCAGTCAGTCCTATGTATATAGTAGGGGCCACCAACGTACGTTTCTATGGCCACAGTAGCAACGTAAGCTGGAAAAGAAACACCCTTCCCCCCCCCCCCCCCAAAAAGATAATCAATCACCCGTAGAGAAAACGTGGTAGAAGAGAAGGTCCGAGTTCCGAGACTTCCCCAGCAGGATTGTGCTTCTCTTCTGTTTCCATATTTTCTTTTGCCGTTCTCTTGGGTCTGCAAAAGTACTTACTTAGTAGTATGTAAGTACTATAGTATTATGTATACAGGTAGTAGAAGACTATTTACTATAGTACATACCCTGGTAAATACACACCCTGCGTACACAGTTTTTGACAGCAGACCCCCCAGTGCCTATGCTGCACACCCTGGCCCTTGGCCCCCCCCCCCTATTGCAACCCAAATACATACCAGAGATGTGCAGGTGTGCTGCATTACATATGTGAATCCTCCGACTCTTTTCTCTTCTATCCTCACACCACCCATCCATCACCTTGACCTAAATCTCACACTCCATCGTGCGCCCCACTCCCACATGGCACCAAGATGGTGTTGAGCATGGCAGGCAAAGGGAAGACAAGAATATAACGAAGGAAACAAAAATAAAGGATAAGGGGAGAAAAAGAAGAGGGGAGGGGAGGCACGAGAAAAAGACCATGCGCTGATCACTGAAGCAAACAGGTGAAAAAAAAAAAAAAGAAAAAGAAAACCGATCAGGTGGGGGGGGTTCATGAGTGACGCCCACTGGCAACCTGTATGTTTGCTTTGATGTAACATAGCCCGCCCACCCACCAGCTTTCTTCCCGTCTTCCTTTTGAACCCTGATCAGTCGCCTGCAGCATGTAATTTCCGTAGGATACTCACATTTTCGTTGACTTACTTATTCTTGAAGCAGTTGGCCCAGTTCACGAACTCGGCGGCCGCTCATACATAGCGCACAGAGTGGCCTCCATCTTGGCCGAATCAACCATGTCGCAGCAACAAGACGCACCACAAGAAAGAAAGCATCATCTCAACTGTCAAGGTTGGGTTACCGTGCCCCGCAGAACAAGCGACTCGCTCATCACAGGCAGGGAGGCTGAAGAAGATGTCCCGGAAGTATGCGACCCGTGAGCAAAATAGCCGGGCAGCATGGCTTACACCAGGGCCATGGAACTGGGTTCATCATGGCTGGCGATGTATGTATATACCCCGGACAAAGACAGCTGTACATAGTATGCGATAGTAAGCAGTCAAGGAGCTCGTGGCGTGGTCGCTTGCCAGTGGGAAACGCCCTTCCCGCCGGTTTTTCTCCAGGGCATGAAAGCCAGGTTGCAGCAAGGCACGATTCCGATTGATCAGTTTCTCGCCCACGCACTGCACCTGCTTCTGATCTACCCCTGAGGGGTTGCCTGTTCTTATTGTTGCCCTTTGGGAAACGACTCGTTATCATGTACTGAGTACATAGTAACTATGCAGCTGGGAGACAGATCGCCACCAGGGGCATTGGCGGGTCCAGGAACTCCCATGCAGGTTCTATAATATGCCGGTGCATGGTTTGTATCAAGGATTGCCTGAGCCGTCCACGTCCTTCAGCTGAAAAGAGCTCCTCCTCGGGGGGGCAGGTCGCCCGAGAAGGCACCGTTATTTTGTGCGCGTAACTGCAGAGACTTGTACTATGTACAAGGCATACCAAACGCATCCACAACCACTCGTTTGTCGTTTACAAAGTAGGCCCTAGAACGCAAACAATTTGGTTCCCTGTTAGATTAGCAAGGACTCCCGAGATCTCAATGTGAAAAGGCTACTTGTATCAGACATGGTTTTGCCAACTGGTCACGCGCTGCTTGGTACGATGTCATTGCGAAGAGAAGAGTATGCTTGCCATTACCAAGCATGCCGTATGCTCTCTGGAACGGCGTGTGACACATTGATTCAAGCACACATTGACCCCCCCAAAAAAAAAGAGAGAATGCCTACGCAACGTCGGCGTTGTTCTCCACCAATACTTTCTCGGATGGTCAAATGAGCGTCGCAGTGTGACATCTTGTATAACAGCCCGTACCTGAAGACGACGTCAGTGAATGAAGGGAATACCGGTGCCAAGTAGCATAGGAAACCACGGCTCCCGGAAGAAGATGTCTGATGATCTCTTGCCGCATGTTTGGATTCCCGTTCGCCTCACTTGCCGTCGCGCGTGTGCCTGTCCTGTAACAATCTCACCAGCGCTGTCAGTGGATCAATTTTGCGTAGGCAGAGATGTTTCGCCCTTGTGCCACTTCCGATCAGGTTCGGGGGCAGGGCTGAATGTCATGTGCAGATGTGCAGAGAGGCAAGCAGCTTGTGGCTATAGCAGAGCCGCTATCAAAACAGGTGGTATTTGCTTCGTATTTTTGGCGGACAAGTCAAGTTCTGGGTCCAAGACAACTGATGTCACGGGCTAGATGGGACCATTGCTTCTGCCAGTCTGCTTTTGCGTGCCGGCTTCTCGCCAAGGAGTCAACCCCAGCAGGAAGACGGTTGTCTTTGACAGACTTTCTTGGTTGGTGTGATGATTGGCGGAAGGCACCCATGGATGTTTCTTTTCTTCTTTTTTCTTTTTCTTTTTGGCTGTTGGACTTTTGACGCAGGATCAAGGCAGCCACGAACCAGTCTGGGCCCCGTGAAGCAGACGCCCTCGTCACGTCGGCTGCAGAGACGCAGATCTTGGACAACGTTGCACGAGACAAAGAGCCACGCCCACTGCTGCAAGCGGGCGCGTGGCAAGAGCACAGCACCGGCTGGGCCCGAGAACGCGTGCCCTTTCCTGAGCGCATTCGCGATACGGAACTTGACGCCTCGCCCTTGGTGCGCTGCTGGTTCTGCTGGTTCTGCTTCAGACTGCTTGTAGTCCCGGACACAGGCCTGGGGCCGCATCTTGCAGCCCTGGGCGATATCTGACGACCCCAAGCCGCCTGGGAAGCCCGTACGCAGTACGGCTCGAGAGGAAGGACTGGCGCTGGGGCCTGAGCCGGTGGTGCTGGGTGCAAACATGGGCGGGGGAACGAACATGGGATAGCGGTGCGATGCCATGCCATGCGAGGCGAGCCTCTCGACTAGCCTCATGGTGGGGTGGCTGACCCTTGGCTGACCGATATGTCGTGGATTAGGCCACGAAAAGGGACGTCTCGAGCCCAGTACTGCAGCTCGATGAAAAAGATCCAAGGATCGTGGATGGCTTGTCGTCAAGTCAAGCTCGGCATGTGGAACCCGGTGTACATTCCGGCACCGCATCCAAGGGTAACTAGGTACTGTACCTGGTACTATGTACATAGTACCAGGGCACCAGGCACCTACCGAAATGGGTGCCGTGCTGGGGCGCCAAGCCTGAGCACATTGTGGCAGGAGGGGGAGAGCCCTGTGGACCTCCAAAGCAGCACTTGAGGGCCCCTGAAGGGAAGGAAAGAGCAGATTCTCCGTCTGCTGTTTGCCTGCCTTCCAAGGTTGAATATCATCCAGGCGGTTCTTGCCTCGATCGTATTTTTGCTTCCGCACAGTCACCAATTGAGCTGACATGCTGGCTTGGCAACACGCCCTCTGTCCTAAGCAGTGGACGACCTAAAGTGCCCCTCCAGCCTGTTGCAAGCTTCACATTGCTCAATCTATATTGGCGGTTACTGACAGCTAGCCACACAAGCCCCTCCGCATGGCTGGACAGGCCATCGCAACGTTCGCCATTTCTCCCACGCAAAGAGCATCCCGATCGGCAAAACGGCCGCATGGCTTGTGCATTATCTCGTCGCCCACGCGGCCTTCAAAAGAAAAGAGGAAAGGAAAAGATCGCGAGTGTTGTGCGTGAACCACCCTGGCCTGTTGACTTCTGCCTCCATCAGCTCGAAGCGCTATGACATCGAGCGAAAGCCGCTGCTGACCAAGGACAGGCCCCGTCGATGCCATTCACCAACTTGATTTCACGGGAGCTATGGCTGAGCCGGGTTGTGCAGCGTTAGGACTATGCACAGTACATGGTAGTACGAGAGCTGGCCCTCACTGCGGTAAAGAGCAGGCGCTCGGCAGCCCTACTCCGTTTGCTATATCTTGCTTCTTGTCACCACAACGCCAGACTCAGGCCATCCTTGCAGAACCTGCAGAACCTGCAGACGCCCACGTCCTGAACGACCCGGTGTTCAGTACTCGAGGGCTGCCCGGCTGCTGTGCGATCTCAGCGCTGGATCCAAGGGGCCACCAACGTGACCGGCTCTCTACCCAAGCGGCGTATCCCAACATTCTTCGTCTTTTGCTCTTGCAGTCCGTCATTGCGTTTGTAGTGTAGTCTGAGATCCACGTTGTTTGAAGCTGCTGGCCCCAGGCTCAGGCCTGAGACTGTTGCTGTGGTCCCCCTTCGCTGCAATGAACCCTGTGTGTACTGCTTCGAGAACCCAGAGAGGCAGTGGGATCTGGCGATAGTGAGTCCACGGACATACGGGCGCCGGGTGGTACGGCAGCTAAGGCCGCACAGCATAGAGGTTGTGCACGGCACGCCGTGATACCAATAGTTCAGGCTGACCGCTCGGGTAGGGCCTGTCTGCTCGCATGCACGAGCCGTACTGCGGTTGCTTTTCGTTGGGGTCTGGATGTGCGAAGCTACCACCGTTGGGTGCTCTCATACATAGTATAGAAGGAAAACCTAGATGAGCCGATTGATTCGATCCAAGCTTCAAGGGACCCGCTGGCCAGAAAAATAGACATGATGGAACTGGTCGATGCCAAACTGAGTAATTCCAGTCTATGAATTTTAAAGTACTCTGTGACTATTGGCAGCTGAGTGGGCCTTCCTCTTGTGATTTTGCCTGTGGTCCATTTGTATGAAAGGCTGAGACGTGATTTGGCATTGTGATAAGGAACCGTACGTAAACAATTGGCTTCAATTCCACAATCAAACCAGGAGAGAGTACCATGCAGGACTTTGGCCGGCCGCACTATTTATACCTTTTCCTTTGAAACCTGCCTATCCTTTCTATTTCAACATTCCGTCCATTCCTGCCTTGGCCTTTTCCCGACCAGTTCCCACCATAGACCTGCCCGTCGCCAATCTCGTTGATCGATCGCAATGTGCAAATAATACGGCGTACGAGAATAAAAGCACAAGCACCTAGACCATAAGACGGAGAGCAAGCAGCTTGATGCAACTCTCTGCCGCACGACTCTATCATTGATGATGCCCTAAGGTATCGTGAACAGGAGATCTTTGCGTAGATTGGGACCTTCTTACTGCGGATCTAAGAGACACATCACATTGCTGGCTGGAGTTATCGGATTTCTTTCTTTCTTTCTTTCTTTCTTTCTTTCTTTCTTTTCAGAGCTGGTAGATAGGACAACAACGGCCCCCTCCCCCCGAAAAAGCACTTTTAAGTACAAAGTGCTCAATATAGTCTGAAAAAAACCATTGGCTACAGCAAGGAAAGGCATCAGGCCAAGTGAAATGGTCATCTTGAGTACACCTCACTTAAAAAGGACGCCCCCTTTGTTCTTGAGCATGAGCGTCCTCTTTAGAGGACAGTAAGTAGCGAAGACCTTGGACAAGAAGAATTGAGCCAGCCGTCAAACGAACACAAGAAAGGCAAGATTCCCTTTTGCTTTCTTCAGTCAGAGAGAGTCCGAAAACCCGTCCATATTCCTACATCACATGCTGCTTCGAGAAACAGTGAGGCAGCAAAAAGAATTGGTAAGTGAAAGACGGAAGGGTAAAGATGTGGTTGTCGTAAAGGAGAACCACATTTTGCTCCAAGTCTCGCATCTGCTATTTCCAATTTTCAAAAGGGAGTAAGAGGGATGAGTAGTTGTGAGGTATCAGCTCTATATATCTATGGCGAGTAGAGACTTGTGGCTTTTGTCGAGACGAATGTTACTCTCCAGTACAGTTATTGACAATGATATATATATATATATATATATATACATACAAAAAGACGACGGTACCATAGACGTACTTGTATGTCGTGAGATAAACGTCAAAACGGCATGTGATGTTTTGATGAGAGAGAGGCTACCCTCCAGTCATATGGAAAGAAAGAAAAGCAATACGACGGTGGGTATCTGTCTACACAAGGGAACTACTTAAGATAACTTCCCCTTGCTTTTCCATACCTTGAGGCTGTTTTATGACAACCCTTTGTTCTATAGTCGTGGACAAATTATGACAACTTTACGTCGCAAATATGGCCGCCAGCACACATATCGGCATATCGACAGGGAAAATGCAGGTTTTGGATGAGTACAAGAGGCTCAAGATGTAACGACACAAGGAGACTTGCTCATCTTTGCCTTCCTCAGGCTCTCCCCTAAAATTATGATTATAGCCTGTTTGAATGTCCACAGTGTCGAGGATAGGATAGTAATAACCAGACTGGGAGACATCACGAGCAACAAAGCCTTCGAATGGGACCAGCTCCATATACACAGCAAGGCTAATTCACAAGCAGAAAAATTCAGCAATAGGTATTCAAGCGTTCTTTTCTATGAAACACGGAGCGATCAGCCTGGTTCATGTGCAGCGTGATTGAATTTCAATGTTGAAAAAAGCCTTGCTCTGTGGTGAAGGTCTGCGGCAGGTAGCTAGCCGTGCAAGTATCAACGTGCAACATGGTGAACCTTGCCCAGTTGAGTCAACGATTGGAACATGGAAGTTGAGTCAAAACGATGCGCGTTGCCCAGGCGTATGGTATGCTCGGTTGGAATACTGAACTGTATATGCCATTCAAGTTGGCCTACACATTAGCCGAAACACTACCCAGCATCTCAGGAATCACCTAAAGAGAAGAGACTGGTCTCCTGTGAGGCCCGGCAACGAGGTCGAGCAAGCACTACCCATTCGAGCGCAGATTAGGTATTTCTAATTGGAATTATTGAACCCGCACCCCTTCCAGGCAGTGCTCCCAGAAAGCTGTAAAGACTCAGAAAACCTCATTCATAGACGTGTCATGGCGAGACAGTAGAACGATAGAGTAGCGTTTAGTACAAACCAACATGGGACTCCAGTGCTCAGCTCCCCGCCTGGAGTCTACTTGAAGTATCATGGCAGTTCTGTTTGCCTGCTCATGGCGTGAATGTGTCCGGTCTCTAGCCTGGCACCGGTAGTTGGGCACTGACCATTCCACCACCAGGATGAGATAGCTCCCATGCGCTGCCCCTTATGGCTTACATATGTAAATAATGGACACTGTGACCAAGCCTTGCTTCTTTCAGACCATTCGTAGAATTATCTATCGAACGACCGTGAGATGCTACGTTCGCAGTTGCGCGGCTGGCGTCTGACGAAGCGGTCACGTGGTTTCCGGCAGCACATACGATCTGAAGCTCTGTCCCGCTTATTCACATGACCACGTTGTGTCGTCTTGTGTCTCGTCAACCAAGGGCATTGTTTTGGCCAAGCGTTTCGAGAGCCACGTACTGACAATGCGGAAGCTAGACTAAGATTTATACCACGACGTCGTCCACCCACACTTGTCGTCCTATGGCCATCTCTTCCTGACCGTTGAGCTGCTTGTGTGTCTAGGCTTCGTCCCATGAGGTAACGGGCGAGAACCGCGCGCACGCAGAAAGCGGGAGGCTGAAATCCGAGACCATGCCAAGGTCTTTGTTGGGAAGGTAACAGAGGCCTAGAACTCGATCTTTGAGTTTGCGCCCATGTCGCGCTTGCCTTACGACTGCCTCGATGCTTGAATGCAATGGATGTGCGATCGTTACACATTCCCCGCGTTGGCAGACCAGGATAGCTCCGAATTTTTTAATTTTCTTTTTTTTTTAAAAAAAAAAAAGAAGCCACCCTAATGTTTATATTGGCTGCTACGATTATCTGGTTCGTAGATAGCATCATCATGACGGGGACCATGGATTATTATTCTTAGGAGACAGAAAGATGAGCTGGCATGTCTTTGAGCTTGCGAGATTTTTGCTATGGAGAGATACAACAACATCTATAGACTGTTGAACAGTGCTGCCATTCACACAGGAAGTGTGAAAGTGCGTCATAGTTGCCAGTTGGAATGAATGCTCGACTCGACCGATCTCGTGCAAGGCTTTGCTGTCGAATGAGGTGTTGCTGCGAAAACAGGCGATTGCTTGCGATTGGCTGACAAAGTCGACGAGAAACAGACCGTCTTTCGCCAATTTGGGGTAAATGAATGCAGTAAGCATTGCAGACGGAATCTTGAGGTGGAAAATGTCAGACGAAATGGAGGCTATCGTGTCAAATGCTAAATATGGGACTGCGGAAGGCTGAGGTCCCGCCGTGTGGCATGTGTCTTCTGGGCGCTGGATGACGCTGTTAGTGCCTGACAAGCGCCATGTACCGTTTACTTTGTGCGGCAAGCAATCGAGAGCTCGCTGTCAGACTGCTAAGCCGAATCGGGCCCACCCTGTGATGGGGAGTAGGGGAGACCCTGGCTAGTCTGAGCAAGTTCAGAAACCTGTGCTGGAGCACATGGAGAGTGCTGTTAGGCAGCCCAGGTGTCGGGCGCGGGCAGGCACTAACAGATTGAGTTGCTCGGATGAAACCAGCAGAGAGAGGGTCGAGACTCGACGCCTCCGCACAATGCGAATGGGCGGGCTCTTGTGGGTTGGGAGGCAGGGTGGCCACGTTCTTAGCCACGCTCTGCTGAGCAAGTTCTCTGTGCTAGCACCCGGCCAGTGTGCCAGCACGCCAGCAGCGGCCAGCAGCATAGCGAGCATGTTTTATCTCTCCTCCTCAAACGCTTTTTTGGCAACGACTGTACCGTGTCAGGCTTGTCTAATAACCTGCGCAACAACAAACCTTGCCCTCTGCTGCTGCTTGAAGCCAAAAACAACAACGTCGGCTATATATTCACAGTCTGCCCGTTTCCGACCAAGCACGCAATATCGACACACTCCAGACTACACCCAATCAGCGACTACGACCTCATCCATCGCCGAACCACTTTTCACTTTCTCTTTGCGCACCCGACACACACGACAACTCACGGCAACTTCTACACGTTCAACATGGACATGTCCTCGAGTTCCTCCAGCATGGACAGCTCCAGCTCCAGCTCCATGAGCACGGACAACTCCTCCACCACCAGCTCCTCCTCCATGATGGCCACCATGATGGTCGCCTTCCAAAACGATATGCAAACGGCTCTCTACGTCGAGGCTTGGACCCCCACCAATCTCGGCCAGTACGCGGCAACCTGCATCTTCATCATTGCCCTCGCCGCCATCTTTCGGGGTCTCTTCGCCGTCAGGGCTCTGATGGAAGCGCGGTGGCTGGACCAGGAGATCAACCGCCGCTATGTCGCCGTCAAGGGTCAACTGCCGATGCACGACAAGATGTCCAACGACAGTCTCAAGCAGGACATGGTCTTGAGCGCGAATGGAGTCGAGGAGCAGGTCATGGTTGTTAAGAAGCGCCATACTGTGGCGCGGC
Organism: Coniella vitis; assembly: GCA_011317545.1. Classification (NCBI taxonomy): domain Eukaryota; kingdom Fungi; phylum Ascomycota; class Sordariomycetes; order Diaporthales; family Schizoparmaceae; genus Coniella; species Coniella vitis. The sequence continues at coordinate 1,692,557 of WUJK01000004.1, read as the reverse complement.
CATGGAGGGCAAGCGTCGACCCCGTTAGAGCCATTGTGGACACCATTATTGCAGGCACTGGATACCTCATGTGAGTTTGTTGTCTTCTATACTTTGTTTGAGAATTCACTCGTCGTGACTAGTCTTGCTAATGCGCTCGACAGCATGTTGTCGGTCATGACGATGAACATTGGCTACTTCCTATCCGTTCTCGGTGGCACCTTTCTCGGAAGCTTGGCTATTGGCCGGTTCGCTGTCCTGCACGAGCACTAAGCTTTCCAGCCATAGCCCGTCGCTGGACGACGGAAGTGCAGCCTACCCGGCGCATATACACAGCAACGAAAAGACGACGCTACATATATAACAAGACCAAAGCGCACGAGATCAAGACCTTGAAGACGACTGCTACGACAAGCGAGCGAGGGCCACCCGCGGACTTACTGCTGAGCGGCATTTCAGGGGCCATAGCGAGCTGGATAGACTTTAGTAATAATACTTTTTGACCCACCCCTTCACTCACCGCTGCGGTTCTGCCCGTTTACAGATCTGTGATTCTTCACATTATGCAAAAACAATCAGTTGCTACAAGCGGCTCCAACTTGGGTGGCATTTACTTGGATTATCTTTTTTTTTTTGCTGAGTCACAGAACCGGCCTAGCTACTATGTATCAAGCCGACAGCCGAGGAAAATTATACTACCTATGTATATGTACGAGCAAGTTTACTGCGCGCCCAAGCGGGCAAGTAGCGCAGACGCAGTTTTAGGCGGCGATAGTGAGCCTGACAGGCCCATGTACCCGCTACAAGGCACTTGCTCGGCTGCCCCCCGATCTGCAATGCGAGGCTCCGCTGCTGCAGAAAACATGCTCAACGCCAGGGTCCACGGGGCGCCCCACTCTCCCATCCCCTCTTTTCCGCATGCAATCAAATCATCATTTTCAACGTTTGTTTGGATCGCTCGTACCGATGGATGCGGCTTCACATATCCCGTGTTTACTAGGTAACAACGATATGGATTGCATCATACAGATTCTTGAGCTGCGGAAATAGCTGCTTGTTGTCCGACAGCTGTGCTACCTTGTCTTTTCCCCCTCCTGGTCTTCTTTTTCATTTACATCCTTTCCCTTTTTCTTCTTCCACCTCTCAGACGACCCAAGCTAAGGCTAAACGCGGCTCTGGGACCTCGTGAACCTGTATAGGTCAGTTTCACTTGACGATGACGATTGCCGAGATCAAAAGTGCCCTTAGTTACCCTCAATGATATCGACAGCCTCCCTGCAGCCACAGCACAACCGCCGTGCCGCCCAGTGGAACATGAGAACGAACGAAGACAAAATGAAACCAGAGCCATGGGGAAGGAAACAAACGGGCATGCGTATTCTTTGAATAATTTTGCTACTATTGAAAGCTTCACAGTGCGCCTTCCCTCAAACTAACCGCTTCCTGACGATAAACTCACCGTTTTGTCGCTTCTCTCGTACTTAAAAACGCGGCTTTGTTTTGCGTCTGCGAACCGCAGAAGGGCACGGCCACGCAGATGCTCTACTCAAATCTCGCCTTACACAAGCGCACAATCCATTGCAGGCCGAACGCGTGGATCCTTGCATGTTGGCGTAACGTATGCCCTGGAGGAGATTTCTCCAACGGTCACGCGGCAGTTTGGCTCCTCTGGCTACTCTTGCCAATCACAAGGCCTCAATTCATCAGTCCTCCATAGGGCGACGTCTAAGCTGAGCCATTCGAGGGGTTGGTCGTCAGTCTCGAAGATGGTCGTAGTGGCGTTCTCGGGTGCCGAGGCCTGTGTGGATGGCTTTTCTTTGGACTCTTGATGTTGAGCAGCATCTCTCTGTAAAGGTTATTGTTCATGTTGCGCCATCTACTACTGGGGATAAAGACTGCACACCTTGTCTGGGCATTGCAAGTTTCTTATTTTCACGAGCTCAGTTGTCACCGCACTGGTCAAGAGAACCAAAGTTGTGCTGGTTCCGCCAATGCTGCGCTGACCATGGCTGGGCTTCATCGAAGCTCGGTACAAAGGTCAGAAGCCAAGAAGCAGTTGCGGTTGAAAGCACCCAGTAGGTGTATCAGCGCCTGTCGAACTCCGGTGTGGTTAGTAGAGACGCGCAGCATCAGAGAGGCGGTTGAACAATTTTTTGGCAAAAGCATGATGCAGTGATGCTGAGAAGCCTTTATGAAAGAAGGCTTGGGGGACACACAATCAGCATCTCGGCGTCAAGGTCGCACAATGCTCATCGCTCGAGCGATGACGCTTGCCATCTTCTCCCACCGTTCGAAGAAGTAATCTCGCCATTCGATGAGCTCCGGTAATGGATCTTTCGAGGTCATGTTGGGAGCTGTATTGCACCGCTACCGCTTGCCCTTCACGGAAAACTAAACAGGCATAAGAGGAAGGAAGTTCCCACTCGATCTCGAACACCAGCTCCGCAAGATTCAAGCGACCTGTCATAGCAGGGAGTTACACCGAGCGTCGACTCCAAGCCACAACTCTCTGCCCTGTCTCCCCGCATCGAATAGCCACAATGAATGTACGGTACGTTCCAATACGAGACGGTCGCCATCCATACACAGACGCAGTGGTCAACCCTTGGGTAAACAGGCACCAGCAAACACGGCAGCGAAGGTGTCTACACCCTGCAGCCAAGCGGAAAAGGCTATCCTCAGGGGATACTATCTGTGCGAACAGTCATTTGGCTGGCCAACAAGGGCTCAAGCATACAACGGTGGCCTAGGACGAGCCGGATGTCTGTACGGATTTGCGGGTGAGCTTGTTGCGGCTGGAACAGCTCACAAACAAATCTGCCGAGCCTGGCTGATGTACAGCTCTTGTTCAGCGTACATACGTGGGATCATAGCGGCACAGTCTTCATTTGCCGACCGAAGGTAAGCTACGGTGGACGCGCAGAATGTACATTGTGTAAGAGCCTTGGGAGAGTGTCTGGATGACTTCCCATGTGAAATTCAGCCCAAATTAATCGCTCCACAAACCTCTCCGCACATACGGCAGGAAAGGAAGCGCGGCTAGATGTCATGGCAAAGACAATGGCGAGCAAAGACTGGCAGCTTGAGTCCACCACAAACAATCTATCATCGGAAACGATAGTCTACTGAGTTCTGCAATCCCGTGATTTGCAATTTTCCTTCACGTCAAAGGCGCCCTCTTGAATTTTTGACCAAGGCCGAGCCAACGCAACGCATCCACCAGAGGAAGACTTGAATCTCTAATCCAAGCGAAAATACAAGGTCTCTCGCCTATCTCATCTCGGAAACCTTTCACATAATGTAGATGCCCCCCGTGACGGCTTTACTCAGGCTTCTTGAATTTCTCACCAAAAAGAAGGGAACAAAATGTGATTACACAGTATCATGGTAAGTGCGCACGCAGCTTGCCAGGACCAGGGATGCGGGAATGTCATTGAAGTGCAGTACTGTGTGTATACAGTGCACATACGGGTCCTCAAATCCGGGCAAATAATACCACTTCATGATACTCAGAAGACACTTGGCAAGGCGTCAAGAGTTGGACAAGAGCGGGAATGACCTGAGTCTCTGAAGACATGCTATGGGAACGCGGTGCGAGTTTTCATGGATCACGAAGGGAAAGCACTCACTGTTTTAGTCCTTTTCCACAATCTCGCCCCCCCTATGAAGAGCGAACCGCACCAGCTAACATTCTGCTCCCGAGGTCCCAGACCATAGTTTATCTCCAAGTCACTCGCTATACGAGCTCTCCTCCGCCACACTAGTTCTTGGCTACTCGACCACCGAAGAGATGTGCGCGCTTGCAGGTCAGCTCTCTTCTTGCGGCTTGATAGTGCGGCTCGATGGCACGGTTCGGCCCAATAAGACATCCGTACATGTTTGCACAACCACTCAAGCGAGATATGTACATACAAAGGCTGCCTTGCCTGTCCATGAAGCGGATGGGAAGCCGACACGAAGCCTCTTTAGCAAGGAGGAAGACAATTCCACGCTGAGCCGGCCAACAAGACGTTCGTCATATGCAACCGAAAACGGCAGTCAGCCACAGACAGCTTCCTACCGGGCAGGACTATACGAGCCTCCGGTCGAGACGCTAGACTGTGGGTCTTGGGAGTGAGGCTGAGGACATTCTGCATGAATATACGTTCTCGGGGATCTTTTACCTTCCATGCCTAAATGCTTATTTGCTGGGCTAGTTACTACGACGGAGCCGCTTAGCCTTCCTCTCTGTGGCCTCCCGGCCCAACTCCGAATTCTATACCAAGAGCCGTATCTTCTACTCACGACATGAGCATACACGACGTACGCCGTAGCGATAGGCGTGTCGAGAGGCAAGGAGGAGACAAAATTATTGTTGTCACGTGCTTTACCAGGCCAAGACACACAAGGCCCGTCTGTGCACGTGGGCCTTTTCTTCTTCTTTCGTCTTTCTTTTTTTTTGGTTTTTGGTGGAAGGGGAGGGGGGAGGCACTAAAGAACATCATGACGAAATGACATGCCACCGATAACACATCACGGCAGTATTGCCGTTCTAACCAGGGATAGCTTTGGCAGCTGTTGATGGAAACTTTTTCCGCTTCACCCGCTCGCTACGTCTGATACATACACGGTTCGCAGTGCCTCTAGAGGGGGGCTTGCGCTGGATACACACCTCCTCCCTCCACGGGCTCGCCGTATTCACGGAAGCAGCCTTGTGGATGTCCTTCGATAAGCCCGATCGTGTTGTACCGTTCCGGGAAAGAGTCTCCTCAGGTGTTTTCTTTTAGTCGATCATGATTGTTTTTCAAAACTTTCTTTTACTTTTTTGGAAGACCTGTCGTGCCATTGGCTCCCAGAATACAAGGTCGATACCGTCGACGATTTGACTTTCGGGAGCCACCTTCTAAAGTTATACCGAAAGCAGCCTGGCTACAACGGGAACTAGTGATATACTATTAGATGGTACTTGTGCCAGCTGTGTGATACTTTGCTGCCATCCATTAACGCCCGGCGCACTTTTCTCAAAGAACCAAAAAGAAAAAAAGAAAAGTGCGGAAAGACATCCTGACAAGGAGAAAATTTAGCACTGGCAGCTGATATTTCAGTTGCACGGGCAGGGAATCCCCCCCCTCCCCTTCTTCTCTCACAGTTGCAAGCGGTGCTTTCTGCCCGTCATGCTCGACGACGACTTTTCTTGATCAACTAACCACCCCGTCAACTTTGCTCGTATACTCGAGGGTGATTATCCTCTGTCGTGCTCGATAGAACGTATCCCCGGGCCACCGACCCCTCGAACAAACAGAATACGTTCCTAGGGCGCCACAAGACTTTCAACACAGCAAGTTAATTCAGCTCGCCAGAGCTTGGAATAATAGCGAGCTTTTCAGCAGCATGAGCTTGAGTAGAGGTAGACTGGATTACTACAAGACAACTCTCAGATGCCCAAGAACAGACACCTCGTCAGAGAGGCAAGGTTTGAGGCTTGGGGAACAGTCAGGAGGCCAAAGCTGGGCTAGAGTGTATTTCACGCCTGGTGGGATGAGAAATTCGTCGTGAAACCCGGAAAGCCATGATGGGATGGATGCACCTGAAATCACGGGGGAAAAAAAAAGACAAAAAGACAAAAGACAATAATTACGTCTCTGTCCCCCACACCGACTCAGCCGATAGGCTTATATCCACAATGTCACCGCGCTCTGCAACCCTTCTCTTGTCATGTCCCTCTAAATGTTCGTCGGTCCTCCAGCATCTCCAAAAGAACGTCTGCTCTCCAACATGCAAACGATATGGTGTAAGCCTGCTTCTACAAATTCCTATTGTAAGTCTCTGGGCAACTTCGAACCCCTTTCCTTTGACAGGACAAGGAAGCCATATCACGTACCCATCTTTCTATACGTGAGCCCCCCCCCCCTCCTTTTTTTTGTTTTGTTTTAGGGACTTTGAGTACTACATGAGCTTAGGATTTTACATAGATACCAGCAGTCGTTCAAGACAAGATCCGAATACTCACATGTCAAATCAGTGTCTCTCGTCTCCTCCAAAGCTTTCTCCTTCTGTGTCGTATGCATCAAAACCACCGCCCCCAACAGGTTATGCTTCTGGATGTGAAACCACCAAAGTATAAATCATGATGAATATTTACACAGTGACCATTGCCCCCAAAAAAATCATGGTATAGCAAACTACTAATCTTCAGAAGAAGACGGAATGGGCATTGGAGTCACACACATCAACATCAACATCATAATACATCATCATCAAGAATACCATACCGCATCATTCCTCCGCGCCCGCCGCCCAGCCATCATCACCTTACACACTTATCGTCACCAAAAAAAAAAAAGCCTAACCGGAAGTAGTGAACCGAGCCGCCGCCTTCTTCTTCTTCTTCTTCTTGTTCTTTGCCTTCTTTGCCTTTCGGGAGAAGGGGAAAAAAAAAAACTTCCCATGGTCTATTATTAGGTAAACTTTGAAGGAAACCAATTCCCCACTGTGCGGGCGCGGCTCCTCTCGGCTCGAGGTTGGGAAACCGGGACGAAATGAATGGTCAGTCAGGCTGTCATTGAAAAGTAGTACCGTCATTTTATACCGGATCCGGGGTGGGAAAAGAAGAAGCTATTGAACCCAAAATACTCAACCTTTTGCTTTTTTTCTTTTTTTTTTCTTTCCTCTTTCCTTTCCTTTCCTTCCCTTTTTTTTTTTAAAAAAAAAAAAAAAAAGAAATAGCATAGCAATGCTGTTAAGTGCCATTTTATTTTTGTCTCGCCCACCCATGGGCTAACGTTTAGTTCGTTCCCTTTTGTGTGGGAAAAGGGGGAATGCATACGACAGACATGTGCGATTTTGATCCCATCGAGAAAGGGGGCAGGTGCAACAATCCCAACATCAATTAGCGATATCATGAGTAAAAGATTGTGAAGCCTTGCTGGGTCCAGCCAGCCAGCTAGCCATAAATACATATATACATACCTAGTTCGGGTGGTATTTCAGCATGTGAAGTTCAGTCAGTCAGTCAGTCAGTCAGTCAGGCAGGCAGGCAATCAGTTGCCCACCTAAGCCCAAGGATTTGCAACAAAATAATGAAAAAAAAAACCAAAGATAGAAAAAAGAGAGAAAGAAAGAAAAGAAAAGAAAAGAAGAAAACATAAAAAAAAGGCCAGGATCACCACGGCTACTCTTTCCTCTCCCCCCCTCCCTCCCACATGCCGCTCCCTTCCTCCATCGGGGAAAGAAACCCGAGAAAAAGGAAAACAATATACAGTACTTAATCCTACTAACAACAAAGGCATTCATTCTGTTTGACTCGCCCTCTCCCTTCCCTTCACCATTGTCCTTCTTTCCCGCCCATCAAATCCAAAGAGAAAAAAGCTTTCGCTTCTAATGAGTAAGTATAGTAATACAAGTAGCTGAAAACGACTGCACCTAGAAACAAATAAACAGGAACAAGAACAAGAACAAATAAACAAACAAATCAACACCTCCTCCTCTCCTCCTTTTCCAAAAGTAAATTATGGAGATCTACTTTAGATTGACTCGACCCCCGCCCGGTTGGTCTTTTTTTCTTCTTTTTTTTTTTTTTTTTTTTTTTTTTTTTGACTTTCAGGCACGAAGCTTGTAAGCGCGCTCCTATCTTGGTTAGCTTGGATTTCTTGTAAGTTACCATCTTGGGATGGAACCAGTCCGTTTCCGTCATTTTCTCTTCTCTGCTGAGCAACCAGCATTTCCCTTTTTTTCTTTTTTCTTTTTTTTTTCCCTTTTGTGCTCGTCACATGTGCTATTCTGGCCATGGTAATCTTGAACAACCTTGTGTGAAAATTCCAAGTTTTCTGGGTGCCCCAGAGGACAGTTACGCCAGAAAAGAAGCAGGCTTGCGTTTGTAGAAAGTCCAATGTACTGTAGTGGGCTTGTAGTAAGTCTTAGACGCGGATGGCAAGATGTCGGTGGTGCATTAATAGAATTTAGGTCCTGCTGTAGCAGGCTTCAGCATCTACGAAGGCGATAACGATCAACTATCATACAGGATGCTCAGGTTGAGCCTTCTTATTTCCCCACTTGCCTTCCTTATCCCTTGCAAGAGAAACCGAAAAGCTGAAAAGCCCTCACCAAACGCCAATCATCGACGGAATCTGTGATGATCATATGCTCCTTGAGCAAGATAATGCAGAACCCCCCAGAAACCGAGCAATTGCAACGGAATCAAAACAATCCATTACTGTCTCGGCATCATCAACAAGTGGTACCGCCCAACTTGCGCATCCGTTTTGCTCCATCATCAAATCGCAACCATCATGAGCTGACCCAAACTGTGACGCATCCCACGGAAAGCAGAAAACAAAGTAGAGGCTCATTCACACCGAGCGCCATGTGCCAGATGCTCCAGAACCCGCCCAGGGCTCACTTCCTGGCCCCAGTCATTAGTGTCAGCGAGGCAATGTGCGCTATGGCGCACATGCCAACAAATGCGGATAATAACAGAGGGTGCTGTAGACCCGCTGGAGTGAGACGCATGAACCGTGGGCTGCAACCTTTTGTCCGTTTTGTTGTCGCGCAAGGAATTACACACGAAGGCAAGTGACGATAAATGAGCGGAATTATATGAACCAAGTAAAAGCAGTGGGTATTCCCAGAATGTGTGAAACTGTGTGTGTTTCCTTCTGGGAAAAGGAACGAGCCCGTACCGGCAAAGAGGAGGAAAGTGTAGTGCAAAGACTAGAATGTCCAGAAGTAGCACCACGATCATCCCGTAAAATCAAAGTGTTCGGGGCTATTGTCGGCGAGGGCCGGGGAATTTGCGTCCGAGAGACAAGCTCTGCTATAGATGCGAGTCCATGTTTACGCCTTGCGCAACCTTTAAGACTGGTGCTGAGCGTGTTGCGGCATGCCAGAAGGAGGCATTGCGTATTGTCCGCTCCGCTGGACGTAGCCTCCATAGATTGCCGACGACGGATCAATAGGACCGACATTAGGCATGTAACCGGGAGGCAGGTGGGAGTTTTGTGGTAGACCGCGACTTTGTTGTTGCTGCATGTGGCTGCTGCCGGGTTCGTCGGGCGAGTCGGGCTGATTGGCATCATCAACGCCGTTGTCGTTTCCTTGGTTTGGCTCGGGAGCGTTCAGGCAAGCCTGTTTGCAAAGAAGACTGGATTAGTACAACAGGTCGAGAGCCAGAGTGTCGGGCGCTCTGGGGTGCCAAGTACTACATACCTGAATCAGGTTCTTGCCCTCAGCCTTGGTGACAAGAGGCTGGAGCTTGGGGGTGGTGAAGGTGTAGACCAGACCAGTCTCTGAGACGACGAGCAGTAGAACTTGTGTACCAGTGAGGACAGACAACTCATAGGCCTAGTTTCGCAGAAGCAAAAAAAAAAATAAAAAAATGTATCGTCAGCATTCATGCTACGCGTTTTGAACGGGGGACGCGTATCTTCCCACTGCACACGCCCAGGCACAGGCAGGTGCAGTAGTGTGTATGCGTGTGTGTGTGTGTGTAGCATGGCGCATATGCTCTTGGTGCCGTCAAGAAATGGTGTCATGATGGGGCGGGGACGTTGTTTCTTACCTTCTTCATGATGCCAGCCTTACGCTTGCTGAAAGTGATGTGGCGACGAGATTTGTCGGAAATGAACTTGATCTCAATCTTGCGGCGCTCGCGACCGCCCTTTTCGTCGTCGTCGTCGTCGCTACCGGCAGAGGTACGAGCGCGCTTGACGCCGCGCTGCTCGACAGGAGTGCCATTTCCGGCATGATCGTCGAGCTCGGTGGGTGAGGTTTGCTCGTGTTGATCCGTGATGTCGGCCATTGTGTCTTGCACGGTATCACCAAGAAGAATTATTAAAATAATAATAAAAAAAGGCTGAAAAGGGTAAGTTGGTGGAGATGCTGTTTTGAGTGTGGTGCCGATGGCCTTAACTGGATCTGGCGTCGAGCGGATGGAGGCTCTCTGGGAGGTGACTGTCGCAGAAACCTGGTTGGGGTTTTGGCTGAAAAGAGTCTGGCGTTCCCGGGCAGGGAAGCGAGGATTCGATTTTTTATTTGCTTTGTCTGACAACGGAAAGCTTCTGGGTTACTGGGCGCGAGTCAGCACGTGCCAGGTTGCCACCACCGGAATCTTGGATGGGCAAGTCAAATGCTCAAATTGGGCGAGACGAGCGGCGTGGGGGGAAATGGGAAAATTAAAAAGTAAATTTGCAGCGTCCAAGGCTCGGAGCGAGGTGGGCAGGAGGAAGGAGAAGCGAGCAAAAAAGAAAAGAGAGCGGGTGGAAAATACCGTGCAGGACGTATTGGGTCGGTCGAGTCCCTCTAGAGAAACCAGAGAAACCAAGGACATATGTCAGTTTCCAGGAACGTCAAGTCTCTCTGGCCCGAGATGCAAAGTGCGGATTAGAGTAAAAAGAGGATAGCCAGGTGGTATGGTAGCACACAAGGCAATGGGGGACTGGAACCACGGCCACACAGTTATGAACGGAGGGCGGGGTGGGCAACCCTAGCTGTTTTGGAGGGCCGAAGGGGTGTGCCAGTAGAGCAGGGCAGGGTAGGCTGGCAGGCTGGCAGGCTGGTAAGGTCGGTAGGGTAGGATAGCGTAGGATAGCGTAGTGTGGCCGGGGTCTGGGTCCGGCCGAGGAGGGCAGGTCGGCAGGGGTTGGATTTTGAGGAGAGGGGGGCGGGGAAAGCCTCAGGACACAAACAGTGCAGCGCTGCAACAGCAGCTTTGTTAGTGGCACCCCACCCTGCAAGCTAAAACGTCCCTTCGCCCTCCTTCCACAACCCACCCCACCCCACCCCTCCCCTCCCCCTAGGATACATAGTACATACCATGTACTATGAGTACTATGTACGATACCAACCCGAGCCATGGACGGCCAGGGCTTGCTAGGGCATGCAAACAAGGACTTTTTGTCTCCGCGATTTTCTGTCCAAAGGGCAAAGCACAAATTAGCAAGCATGAAAGCATTGGAAAGCATTGTGACGACACAAAGACAGCTACAGCTGTGTGCAACAGCTCCCACGCACTGGAATGTTTCTAGTAGCTTGGATGAAAGCGTGTTTACTTACTATGTACTCTGGTACCTAGGCTGCAGCCCTGACACCTGGCACACAGCGACTTTGTGCGTGTACTTATGTGTTTCTCTCCGCCGCCGGGAAGGACTGTGCGAACTGTACTATGTACCATGATAAAGGTGCCATCTAGGCTTGCCCCAATAAACCAGTTGGCGAAGTTGCGCAGCTCGCAAGCATAGTGCTATCAGCAAGTTGGCTATATCGACGACTGGAAAAGTACTCCCCTCTCCCCTCAGAGAAGAAAACAAAAAAAACAAAAACAAAAAAAAAGAGTACTGCATACTACCCCTGGGAAAAAACAGTTCGAAACATGGCAAATGGGAGGCTGGCATTCCTGCAGAAGGTGGAGACAGCGGAAATGGGAAGTGACCGGGAAGCGCCTAGTGCAAAGAGATCCCCTGTCCTCTGCAGGCGAATTTGAAGGACGGGGGACCAACGCCGGGCAACAAGCGCTGTGGAGAAAGCATACAGCGATGGAGAATAGTGGGCAGGATTCTGGTTTGCGCTTTCAGCTCTTTGCCCGTACTATGTACTAGTAGGCCGAAATTGAACGTTGACAGCAGTGGAGCCCAAACGCTGTCAGATGCCCACATGTATACCTAGTATCCCCCAGTGTGCTTGCTTTCACTCCAAGCAATGAAGGAAGAGAGCATGCTGTGCTACTGTTCATCAGCTTGAGCTGCGCACTTGCTGCAACTTGGCCGCTACGCGACTGCGTGCCAAAAGAAATGCCAGAGCCTTATCGAATGCTACCATAACCATGGCAGTAGTGCAAGGGACCCTGCAGGCAGGCACGGTGCAGTCTGCAAATGAGCACCAGCTGGACCGGAATCCCTCTGACTCTCTTTGCGTTGTTGTACTATGGTACTATGTACAGACAAACGTCTGTCCCGTGTGCAGTTGAGTTGCATGGGCTGTAGGGGGTCTCCACATCGAGGACATGGGCCAGGACCACTGGGATGACGGCCGGGCCAATGAGAACAAATGGATGCGCGCGCCTTTGCTCGCCCATAGGCCGCAAGACGCAGGTGGTGATCTGGGAGGTGGGACTATTGAAGTACGGAGCGCAATGCTGACGCTTGAAGGATTCGACGCGGACCGATCACCCTGGGTCGATGGCGCGACTTTGATCCAACTTACCAGAAAGGGTCGCCTTATGAAGTTATTCTGTCCTGGAAGGCTTGCCGTTTTGGGCCAGGCGATCCAGGAAAAGGCTTGCGGGAAAGCGTTCGCGTTCCCCTAGAGACAACTGATGTGGCCTGCCTCCCCACTGACTAAATGAAGGGGTGCAGCCTAGAATTCTAGAACTGTAAGTACCGTCGGTAACTGTGTACTACGTACATAGTACATAGGGCGGGACAGATAACACGCGCTTGGACCAGCAGCGAAAAGACCCAGCCTTTAAGTACTATGTACACCATTCAGCAACGAAGGACCACTTTCGGGCCAGGCAGTTTGTGAGCAAAACTGCACGCTAGCTCAAGCGTCACAACCCCGGCTCTTAGCAACCAACTTTGACAGGGCGTGCCACAGCGACTGCTCAAAGCGACAGGGACGCCTAGAACCGTGGCCTGGCCCATGGTATTCCCGCCGCTACATAGTACATTACTACATGGCATGTATTTTCTGCAGACTGGAGATTGCGAATGCACGAGGAGAGTCCGCAGGCTGACCAGCCCGGGGGCCGGGGGCCCGGCTGGTTGTGGGCCGTGTAAGACGAAGACCTAAGTGACGAAAAGGCGCACAAAAGAGATTAGCGTTGAGCTGGGCGATCCGGTGCAACATGGCCGTGAGAGTGTGCGTGATTGGGAGGCTTTCGTAGGCCATGCGGGCGTGGCGCGGTGGGTACATTCTTAGCACCCTGTGGCGTGAACGAGTAACCCCAGCACTCGCACACCGAAACGGAACAGCCCCAGAGTCCGCCATAATGTTCCCGAGCCCGCCAAGAGAAACGTTTTGGATAAACGCGTTCACAATATGGCCATCATCACATACTTGGCCCTGTTTGGTTGTGGATGATGTTGTCGACAAGTAGTATGCCTTTAAACAATTATTTTGCGCAAAGAAGAAGCGGCTGTTAAGATCAACTTCTAGGGCAGGGGCCAGCCTCCTGCAGGATCCGTCAAGCTGAAATCACGGGACAAATGTTCTGCAGTTGTTGGCACCACTGCTGGTTCTCAGGGGCAGCAGCATGGTACTCCGTACTATGTATGCATTGGATCGTATCGCCTGGCGTGACATTGCAAGATGCTCCGTCGCCAGAGCTCAGCTTGACATTGGTACAGCTGATAGGAAACGCAGTTCTTCTTGTGTTAAAATGGTCTCTTTGTCCATACTCTTTGAGAAACCGAGGTTGCAATTCAAGCGGATGAGAATCACACAGCTTGCCAGCACTGTTCGCAATGGTATACATACTATGTAGCTCCTGGAGACTCTAGTACTGTGTTGTTTGGCTTGGTTCGGTATACCGATCGGTCGAATACTATATAACCGAGGTGGACAGGGGAAAACGACGGCATCAGTCTGCCGAGAAAATCTAGAGCTGGAATGCCGTGTCTGAAGTGGATACATAGTACTTGTTGTGGAAACACAACGGGGCTGTTTGCTGGTCGCGATGTGATGGTGCCACGCAGTACGCAGTGCCAAGCAACAGAAATGCAAGCAAAGGCAAAGATGAAAATGTACATAGCAAAGGGTGCCTCGCAGTGTGATGGCTGTTGAGCCGGGCATCACTTGTCGAACGCGGAGAGGCAAGGAAAACAAAGCAAAAGCGATATCGCAAGTCATGCTCTATACTATGTAACATAGGAGTGACTTCTATGGGTGGGCAAAGAAGACATGTCATATGACAGCTGAGCCAACTGCCCAGGTAAGTTATACTTACTGATCTTATCTTGCGTGGTATCCAGATCTTGTTCCCTGCCTTTTCCGATTCGGGCTTGACGATGGGGCGCGGTTCCGGGTCGAGGCTTCAGTCGCGATCGTGCTTGTTGTTGATCTTTACTTTTAGCCCTGCTGTTTCTGTGGGCGGACCGCAATACCCTCAGAAGGTGCAGCGCGCTGTGAACCTGCTTTGTACATACAATGAAGCATGTTAGCGCCTCGAACACCAACAACAGATTGTTAGGGACGCAGCCGTCTGACTAGGAGGAGCCCGCATGTACTGCGGCGACTGTGGCTGCGGCTGGGACTCGACGTTGTGGTTGTTGTTGTTGTGAAGGAGAGAGTCAACTCGCCTTGTTCGATCCTCTTTGCTCAGCGGAGCCGCGAAGGCAAGACTGGAACTCGAAGCTCACGGCAGGACCCGCGTTGACCGAGTAGGCAGTACACTGCAACAGAGACAGAGCTGCTCAAAGAGGAAATGGTCAAATCTGGGGTCGACGTGTCTGGGGAAAACGGGGTCGGCCAAGAAGTTAACAATCACGGGCGCTGGAGATATCTGGGTAACCAGAATTTCATTTTGCCAATACGCAAGCCTGGGCGAAACTCTCGGTCGATCCCGGGATCCGTGTCTTTCTTCTCTGCTTGTGCGTAGCAGAAATTCCATTCCTTGTCACAAAAAGTTGTGCTTTGATGACCTCACTAATCCTGGGACTTCCTCCAAGCTCGCACCTGCAGTTTCTGCTTCTCAACAAGTGGTCAAGTGGTCAACCGCCTAAAATGACTGGCGGCCTTCGTTGGAAGCGGGAAGGCATGGGGTAACGGGCTTGCCGCAAACGGGCTAGTGCAAGCTTTGAAGAACTTCCTACTACGGAGATGATCCCATCTGCCATTGGCCACTGACGTAGAGCCCGGTCCTTACTAGTGTCACAGCTCGAGAGCCCCACAGCGCGCCAGCTCCACTTTCCCACCTTCCTCTAGGCTTGAGAGGCGCTAGACAGGCTCTCGTACCTCGGCCCATTTGGATCGCGGTCTGGACGGTGGCTGGTGGGCTGGTGGGATACATAGTATTATGTATCGGCAAAAAGAACGTTGCACAGGCAAAGCAACTAAGCAGGCTGGCAGGCCAACTAGCCCCTCTCTCCTCAATTGTTCGGGCCATTAGCGGCATCATTATTGACAGACTCATCGATGACCCGATCGCCAAATTTTCCATGGCCGAGCCTGCTGACGAGCTTACTGGCTTGACCAGCCTCTCAACCCTGGGCCGTCCTCGATTCGACCAGGAGCGCAACATCGAAGGGGGAGAGAGCGATAGAAGGGGGTCCGCAGAGTGGGGGAAGTAGCTGCCAAAACCAAAAAATTGCATGTGCGCTGCTCAGTGACAACGGCATGCTTTGTTGAGGATGGCAGAGAACGGCAAATCTCCTTGTGTTGATCTGTCACTTTTTCTGTGAGACAGCTTGAGTGTACGGCTGAGTGATGTCAGCGGCGACATGGAAGAATTGTTTGCTCGTTTTCTTGTCTCTGCATTTGGTGCGAGTGCCAGAACGCGCATCGATTCATACGCAGGCTTTCCCAATACACGACCATCTTACCGTATACTATGTACGGCGACGTTGATGAGGTCAAGTAGGCAATGTGGCTTCCCTTTTCTCGACACAGCAGTCTCTCCCATCTTTCAAGTCCTGCCCTGGCCGTCTCTGATGCCTATAGTAGGTTTCCGCACAATGCGCAGGTTCGCTGCCTGAAGCGGTTTAGATCAGCGTGCTGCACCGACGCAAAATACGGTTCGGCTTGGCCAGTCGCCGCGTTGCGTCGCTGAGTGTCCTACTCGAGTATACTATGTAGACAGCCGATGCGACGCGAAGCACAGAAGCTCTCAGACCTTTCTACCACCTTTCCTGTTCCTGACTCGAGCCCACTCGGCGAGGACTACTATGTAGAGAGTGCGGGCGTGGCTACTATGTCTCGTATGTATGGACGGATTGGTATTGGCATGAAATGCCAGACCCATTTTTGACAGCCTTGACTGCGAGACCGTGGCGATCCTGAACGGTTCTAGGGCTGAAGTGGACTTTCTTTGACACTCCAACGCGCCGACCTGCAAGCGTCCTGTTAGTATCTGACCACACACAACCGTTCGAGGCCCTGCACGGCCATCTCTGGCCGCATCATAGTAGGACTTCGCTGTTGCACAGACAGACGGTCGACTTGGGACTGCCAGCTATATGGTCGCTTTGTGGCCGTGGGCGACTTGCATCAGCCGTTTCCTATTGGCTGGCGATTAGCAGTATCTGGCGGCAGCACCCGCAAAGGCTCAGGGTCAGGGTCAGGGTCAGGGTCAGGCTCACACTCAGGCCGGCCCCTGGACGCTTCACCTCAGCCTGAAACAGCAGCTGCCTCACCATCTGAACCACCGCCGCCAGTGACCGTTGCAACTGGCGGATTGCTTGACAAAGACGATCATTGGAAGTGTGTCTCGTCGCGGTGGGGTGGCCAGGTAAGAACGAGTTTGTGAAGCAGCCCATCTTCGGCCAGTGCCGCCAGGTTGGGCTGCCCAAGACGTTGAGCGACCAGTGTTTCCGCCGCGTTTCTGCTCGTCTCGGCGCCGCCAAGCAAGCACTCTTGTATGCCTGCATCGCCATCTGCTCTGTCGGCGCTTCCTGTGCACCCCTGCTTGGTTCCATTTCCGTCCTTTCTGCTTGGTTTTGCTTGCACTTCCAAGACAGACTTGACGACAGGAGGAATACAGGGCTGTCGTCGTAGTCGTTTCATGCTTCCATAGGCGCTGTCGCCGGCAGTCCGTGCTGCCATTTTTCCTCTCTTCCGGCCTGCCTCCCTCCCTCTCCCATCTTTTCTTTCTTTTCCGTAGCAGTCTGGCAGTTGCAATTTGTCGTAACAACTCACGCTCCGAGTGGCTTTGATTCTCTTCTCCTTCTTTCACTTCGGCCACGGTTCAGGACCCGCAGGACAACGGCCGTTTTGCCAAGAGTTATCATTCATTCTGACTCCGAAAAGATCTTCGATTATAGTGACGCCGGTCGTCAAGAACACCTAATATTTGTTAGAGAGGAACGAGCGGGCCAGCGGACCAAGCGTTGACAAAAGCATCATCAAATACCCTCCGTTCTACGAGACATCATGGTCGACAAGGTGCTGGGAGCCTATGTGCTCGCTGACCTAGCATTTGCTGCTACAGGTGGCATCTTGGTTGGCTTCAGCGTCATTGTCAGTAACACCAGGAACAATGCGCCTACGAATGGCATGGAGGCTGTAGAGAACTTGATCTACCAGGAATTTCCATTGACCGGTATGTGAAATCGAATATGCTCCTGTCGAAGCGCCATCATCAAAGAAGACGGCCCACTGTTCTATCGGCCGCCAGAGATGACATGAACAATCTTTTTTTCTTTTTCCAAACGGATTGCGAAACTAACTAAAGTGTGCAGCCGGTATTGTGAATGGCATCCTCATCTTTGTTACGTTCCTCCTGACCATACCCGCCATGGTCACGCCCACTCGCGGCTGGCTCAAGCTCTCCAGCTACTTTGTCGTCTCCAGCGCTCTCTTCTCGGTCATTCTCGGTCTTTACATCTGGATCCTCACGCTACGTACGAAGGAGGACTTTTCTCCCGTCTGGGATACCCAGAGCTCTGCGGTGCAGGATCTGATGCAGACGCAGGTACGTTGACTTACTCAATCCTTACCAGCCTTTGTCAGTTCGAAGAAAAGGATCAAAAAGGAAAGAGAAATTGACCAGAGTTCAAAACGCGTACAGTTCGCCTGCTGCGGCTACTTCAACAGCACCTCGCCCGCCTTTGTCACAGACGCAACCTGCCCATCTCCCGCAGCCGCCGCCCTGATGCGCGGCTGCGCAGCCCCGATTGCCAGCTTCGTCAATGTCTTTGTCGACGACCTCTTCACTGGTGTCTTTGGCATGGCGGGTGTGGACCTCGTTCTCTTGCTCGCCACGGCCTGTCTGCTCAAGGACCGCAAGGAGCGCGCTCGTTTCCGCTACATTGACGCCAAGGTGGAGGGTCGTGGAATCTAGAGTGGTTCCAAAGGGTTCGCCAAAAACCCTTCCTCTCCGCTTACCTCTCTCTCTCTCCATTGCCTTTTCTTCTTTGCTCTCCTTTTCAACCTTATTTATGTCATGGTTGAAAAGGTAGAACCAGAGGAGAGAGAAAAGAAAAGAGGGAAAGGAGAGGTTGTTGGAGGCACTCTGTGAGCCAAAGAGGACGTGTTGAGGTTCTTTGTGGGTAAAGATTTCAATGCCTAGGTGTTGAAGTGGGTGGTGGATGTAATAGTGTGTGTGTGTGTGTGTGTGTGTGTGTGTGTGTGTGTGTGTGTGTGAAATCTCACGACGCATATGAGTTTAGATGTTACGTGCACGGCAGAGAAGCGTGTAAAGTTTCTCGATCAAGTGTCCAAAGGAGGAGGATCGAGATATTCTACACGTTGGGTTTTTTTTGCTCTCAGTCTATCTCTTTCAGACACAAAGAGAGACTGATGAGCAAGATAATTGTTGAAGAAGGAGACGACTGTAAAGGTAATGACGAGCGAGTGGCGCAAACTGCCAAAGACTGCCAAGGAGCAACAGCAGCACAACAGCACCAGGAAAACCGCTCCTCTTTTCGTATTTCCCTCCCCCTTCTCTATTGGGGTTTGGAATCTTTGTCGCGTCTTGTGTTTATAGATATATGGATATTTTAGAAGATGTGCTGTGCACTAAGGATTTGAGAGTGGGTAGAAGGTTCTCCTTGCCTTTCTTTTTGAAGGATGAAAAAATCAGTCATAGTTGACAATACACCGATGACTGCTGCAAGAGCATATTCCATTAGACTATAGTAGTTACAGTTAATCTCTCAGTAAATGTGCCCTATCGACGACGTCAACAGTACTTACTATTCACTCAGACCACTATAAGCAACCGTGAAAAGAGGACAAAATAGCAGCGTCAGGCATGTCATGATACCAATCAGATCCACCACCACAACGACTGGAAAGAAAAGGACAAAGGACAAAATCCGATCCCTATCAAATGCGTTTAGTTCTATGGTATATATGTTTTCATACTGCTGTCGATTTCCCCCTTGCCTTCCCGTTCATGCAAAAAGTCTCGTGAATCTCATTTGCAAGACCAAAAGCCTAATACCATTTACCTTCACGGACGATACAACCCATTCAGTCCATTCATCCATCCCCTTGCCCCAAGATAGTAGAAAATCAAAACTATACCGTAAGTCAACACGCTGGCGTCTTGTGTCAGTGACACTCGCGAACAAAAGGAAACAAACATATATAGGCCGTCTCGATTCGAGCGGTTAAAGCAATTTTTAAAATTATAGAAGTCCCAAACCCCAGGCTGCCCTTGCTTAGACGGCAGAATCATCCCTCCTCTTCTTGCCGGTAACAACCTCGTCGCGAGCTGGTGGCGAATCCTGCTGTGATGCGGAGGGGTCATCGCGATATCTGTCAAGCGCAGGGGATACAGCCGCCACATCATCGTCGTGATACTCCGGAAACGCGGGTTGCGGAGAAGGCTCGCCTGGTATGTTGTTATTGCTGGTGTTGGTGTTGTTGTTGTTGTTGTTGTTGTTGAAGCTGATGTTCCTGCTTCGCCACCATCTCGAAATACCGCCCACCGCACCTTGCAGCCCGCCTCCGCCAACGCTCTTTCGACGAGCTGTTCGTCGAGCAGTAAAGCCTGGAAACCCAGTTGACTTCCTGCGCAAGCGGACAAAATCTGAATTGGCTGATCGTGGTGGCCGGTCGCCGCTATCAGGCCTGCCTGTGGGCGTGAATGGACTGCTGAGGCCTCGTCTCTGGTGAGGAACGAGAAGTGACACATCATTTATCGGCAGAGTCTTGGAGCGTAGTCTTCCGTTATTGGGCATGGGCGAGTATGGTACCTCTTCATCGTCCAGCACACCCCATATCTCGCGCCTTTCTGCCCACGGCTGTGCAAAGGAGGTTTTTCTGCGACTGATCGTGGAAGGTCTTCCAAGCGGGAGAGGGTCTGGCCTGCTACGTCTGGCGGTGCTGCCATCCCGGTTGTCAAAAGTGCTGTATTTGTATTTTGCTGCAGGAACGTTCTCCTCGTTCCTGGTGGTGCTGAGCAAAAGCTCCTCTTCTTCTTCCTCGCCGTCGGTATCTTCCACCATACCAAGCCCTGGAGCGAGGGATGACTGTCCAACGCCAGGAGTGTGCTGTTCGTCGCTGAGTCTCCAAGACAATGCCAGTACACCGGAGAGTAGAATGACTGTGCCGAGCGTGATTAAGCAGCCGCGCAAGGGGCTGATGAACTCTGTCTGGTCAAAGTAGATGAGCCCGTCCAGAATAGCAATGATGTTGTAAATGCAGAAAATAAGAGGGTATAGAACACTTGTTGAGACCAGCTTGAGGCCCCGATGTAGGTAGTAGAGTTGCGTCAGGGCGAGGGTGACCAAAGCCAAGACAATCACCCACGCTTGCCAATGCACAAACTGGTTCTTTCCATCTACCACCGTTTTGATGACCAGTTCTACAGCCGACTTGGCCATCAGCAGTGAGTGAGCGGACAAGATACCACTGACACAGCCGAATGACAGCCCACGAATGAAACGGAACCGCGGGTTTTGCGAGAGATTGAGGAAGTGATTAGCACCATCAACAGCCACGCAAATGGCAACGACAAGAACAATTTGTAGTGCCATCCACAGCAAAAAGGCCTGCCTTCCTAGCAGCTTCAACAACTCATCCAGCGAGTGCGTTGGTGAGGGGATTGCTCCAAAGATGGCAATGATCACGGCGCCCGAGCAGACCAACAGTGTTCCCCATAATGACCATCTTGTAAAGGGCTCGCCTAATATGAGTGTTGCGCATATCGAGTTGAAAACGAGGCCCGATGCTTGTAGTGTCGAGAGAACTGGCAGCGGCAAAGTCGATATTTGAACAGTGCTCCCCAACAGGTTCGATATTATAAACATGGCCATGCCTAATTGCCATCTCCTCCTCCGATGTGGCGGCCTTCGTACATCATGTGGCCCCTTCTCGTCTTCGAGGATATGTGATTTGCGTTGTAGCGTGAGACCAAGGCTCTGAACACTGGTGGATATCAATCCAACTATAATGCCGAGCTATACATGCAACGTGGAATTAGTCTTCGTGGCTACCGACCCTTACGACTTGCTTGTAGAATAGCCTCGTCGTTTTTGAGCCACACATACCGCAATGCTCCCCGTTGGGGACATCCCACCAAGTGACCCCATTGCGCCGATGCAGTCGCGCAGCAAGGCATCTGCCAGAAAAATGTGAAGGTGGGAAAGATTTGGTTGCACTCGCGGGGTTCGCAGCTCAAGGAATAGGGGGCTCGTCGTGGGTCACAGCTTATTGCGGCGTCGGTCGTCAAGGGGCTCGAGAGACGAAGCCGCCCGCCTCTGCCCTCGCGTCCTTGCGCTTGCGCCTGGCAATTAGCCAAGCGGGTTCACGTTGAGGCGGCAGCCAAAGTATCGGTCGCTGACGATAGTGGAACCAGATCTTGGAGAGGCTTTCTCATGCGATTAAGGCAATCGAATGATAACCGTGGGTGGAAAAGCCAAGGGAGAGGATGATCGTCTTTCGAAAAGCGTGGTGGATGCTGATGGGAGAATGACCTCACGGGCGGCGGCCCTTTAGGACGGGCCGAGGGCAGGTGAGTGGTCTCTTTCGGAATGACGAGTGGTCCCTCCGGCCTGTCCAGTCATCAACGTCGGTCACAGGAGCAGCGGCCGCTTGGGCAGCTAAGCAGGTAAGATGGGGGTGTAGGCGGGTTTTGAGGTTTTGGTTGCCAGGAGATCGAAATGCGAAACAGCAGAAAGGACAAAGTGCCCACGAATGCAGCGGAAGTTGTTCTTTCCTAGTCGCGGAATCGCAAGCGGCGAGCGACCTACTATGTATGGATATCCCAAAGTCCAGTACAGAAGGCATCATCCCTGGGGATAGCCTTGACCGCAGCCAGCACAGCGCATCGAATCAATGCTGAAGCCGGTCCATGTCGTCCCGGTCCCTGCATTTGTCGCATCTATCCGCCAATCAGAACGGCTGTTACAGGCCTGGCAGTGTCGGCCAGCGCTGGAACGGCGTAGGCATGCTAGCGCATAAAGTCCCAATTTGGGGCTTTCGGCCAGCAACTCGTGCTGCTCGTTCTAGCGGCTCAGGCCCTGAGCTCAACCAGCCCCAACACGCTGGAAGCCAAGGGCCTCAGTGCTGTAGCTGCCGCCGGCAGCGTTAGTAAGTATGTATGTAGGAGGGGCTTTTGGGCGGCTTGTCAGCTTGCGTGCAAGCAGCCAGCCCGCCAGCCCAGCCAGTCTCGAAGCCGGCCTCGTCATTGAGGGACAGGCCCAAGATTGAAGAGTGACGGAGCCAAGAGCTGTGTGGTGACAGCCAGGCGTATGTAGAAGTATCCACCTAGCTTTCCAAAGATAGCTCTCCACCAACTCCGTACTATCTCACTGTACAACCAGCTTTCACGAACGGCCTCTCTTGCACGACTGACGACACTCGTTGCTTTTCCCCTCCTTCCCACCCATCGACCCTACAGAACAACGAGCTCGTGGCCTGCTGGACCGCCTCCTGCCTCCTTATCTGCAGTCTTCCCACCACCACCACAACCGCCCAATATGTCGCAAGTCCACGCCTTGTCCGACGACCAAGTACGCCAAAAGATTGGCCCCCCTCCTGTTTCTCTCCATTTCCTCTGCAGGATCATTCGCGGGATGCTACATGCATCAGCATCTAGGTAAATTTGCAACGAGACTAACCACGCACATGACTTCCGCAGGTCGGACAAGAGCTCCGCAAGATGACGGCCTTCATCCGGCAAGAAGCATCCGAAAAGGCCCGCGAGATCGAGATCAAGGCCGACGAGGAGTTTGCCATCGAAAAGTCCAAGCTGGTGCGCCAGGAGACCGACGCGATCGACACGACCTACGAAAAGAAGTTCAAGCAGGCCACCATGTCACAGCAGATTACCCGGTCGACCGTTGCAAACAAGACACGCCTCAAGGTTCTTGCTGCCCGACAGCAGCTACTCGACGACATCTTTGAGGAGGCTCGCAAGAAGCTGGCAGACGGTGCCAACGACAGCTCCAAGTATGCTGCCGCGCTCAAGGGGCTGGTGCTGGAGGGCATGTACGCCATGAACGAGCCCAAATTGGTGCTGAGGGCGCGCGAGGCGGATTTCGATGCTGTAAAGAAGGCGAGTGAGGAAGCCGCAGAGGAGTATAAGGAGAATGTTGGCAAAGAGACCGAGGCTACAGTGGACGAGGAGAACCCTCTGCCAGAGGGAAGGTAAGAGACCATCCCAAGCTGCCCAAGGGCTTCACTGCTTTCAAGGCTGGTCACGTTGGCTAACATGGGGACTCTACAGTGCTGGCGGTGTGGTGATCATCGGCGGAAATGGTAAGATCGAAATTGACAACACCTTTGAAGCAAGACTTGTGCTGCTAGAGGATAGCGCTCTGCCAGCTATGCGCAAGGCTCTTTTTGGCGCAAACCCCAACCGCAAGTTCTTTGACTAGTTTCACTAGACGTACACTTTGGCATTTCTCGTGCATTGCATTCAATTATCAGGTTCATCATTGGTTTCATATACAGCAAAGAGCTCTGGGCTTTATCAGATTTGTATGTTAGTGGTTTCCGCTCTGCCCGTTGCCTGCATGGTTGATTGTACACTATGATTATGAGAGCAACCCTTCGTCTTGAAGCTATTCTGCTAAGTAATCATCACTTCGATACTGGACATGGCCTTGTCGTCGTTCTTGAAACGGGTTCGATCCTTGTTGAGGAAGAAATCCTTCATAAAATCCTGTTGTTTTAGCATGGCATCGGCCTCTTCTGGCTCGTCGAGGCGGATGCCCTGAATTTTAGGCTTCTTCTTCGTCCGTATCTGGTACAATAGCCTCTCTCTTATCATCTCCATCGCACTCTTGGCCTCAATCCTGGAAACGTGGATGCCTTTGTTTTGAGGCGCCACCCGTGTGAGCATGTTCCTCATACCTTCCGCTAGTTCGTCCACTAGATTATCGAATTGCTGACTCTCATCCGCTGTCGTGACATGCTGCTGCTTTGAAGCATCGCCCAGGGCGGTATTAAGCAGCATCATGAGGGCGTGGAGTTCATCGTAATCAGTTTGGTTGTTGATGACAAAGTCCTTTCGCTGCAAGCTTTCAATGACAGCTGTAATAGTTACTGTATCTTCCGGTCGCTGCTGGGCCAGGGTCAGCTGGTTGAAGAAGAACACGGACGCAAGCCGGCGCTTAAGATCGAGGGTATCTGTCCTGAGGGTGGGGTGGTTTGCTGCTTGTAATACAGGACCAAGAAGGGTTATGGCCCGCCAGCGGAGTGTTGCCTTTTTTGTACAGTGGTACACAGAGGCACAAACCTCATGACACTGGAGTCAGGTCAGCAAAGATGTATGGAATGTGCCAGACAAAAGACTGCAACTTACAAAGCTCGGCCACGCATCGTGCGGCACGCTGCGGACAATGCGATCTGCTGCCCATCGCCATTCATGCGTAAGACCGAAATTCTCGATAGCCAGCTGATCCATACCCAATCGCAGGAGTATCTGCATTGTTGTGGCCTGCGCGGCTACGGTGAGAGACGCCGAGATTTTCCCCAGGAGCCAAAGGAAATTCTCCAAGCATGTCCAGTTCCTGCTCCGGTAGGGGTCGCCCACCTCGTCTCTCAGTGTTGCTGAAGACGTCAGATTCTCGACGTCCTTGGTTGCTCCTAATTTTCTGAATAGCTGTTGTATGAGTGTGGGCGTAACAAGGCGATGCACTTGTTCGTTGCAGACAGTCAGCAGTTTGACATAGTCGGAGGCGAGGCCCCCTCGTCTCTCATGGCAGATCTGGTTCAATACCCAGAGGAATATCTCATCTGGCAGGTTGCCAAATTTGCTCTGCAACTCCATTGGAAACCCACTTTGAAAATGTCTGCTCCGGTCCTGGTCGTCTCCCAATATTTCCCAGGCGCCTTGAGCCTGCGCCTTCGGAAATGCCTCTTGTACTGTGATGTTGTCAGTCTGGGGGGCACTTTGCTCGAAAAAGTAGTACGTTCTGCTGCCAGCAGCACTAACGTCTGCTCTCTCGAGTGCTCGCACCACTCGCAGCTTGTTCGACCCCTCTTCGTTATCGTCATTGGCAGGTGTGGCGGCAGATTCTATCATTCGCCTCTTCAACTGCTGTGCTGTGATTTCTCCATCCTCTTCGGCACCATGTTTGATATGTTCTTCGCTCTGTGCGTCGGCCATGTGTTGATCAGGGGTTGTATCATTCTTCCTCTCGCTCAAGCGCCTCTTCTCGCCCGCTAATAACGCCTCGAACCGTTTGGCGCTTGCAGTCGTTTCCTCATCCTCCTCATTCAACTTGAGCAGCGCTTCCAAGTCGTACTTTTTCTTCTTCGCTTGGATAGTCAGCGGACTGGAGAAGAAATAGTCCGTGTTTGTGAGCGTTCTCTTTGCGCGCGGCGTGTCAAACACGTTGCTCGGCCGCGGTGCTTTTGCGGTGGAAGACTCAGTACCAGGCGCGGGGCGAGAAGGTCCGCCCAAAAGGCTGATGTCAAGGAGATCGGAGCCGTCACTGTCGAAGTCTTCGTCATCGGATGCTGCTATCACAGCGTCACGCGCTAAGGCCTGGCGCGGCCGAGCAGCGGTCGGCGGAGATGATGCGAGAGAGGCTGTGTCGGCGGTGGAAGAGATTGAATTTGGCGGTGGAGTAGCATGGTGGACGCTGATGGTATCAGCGACAGGTGTTTGCTGACGAGGCAAAGCCGGAGCTGCAGCCGCAGCCGCAGCCGCAGCCGATGGAGCGCGTACTGACGGTGTTGGAGTTGGTCGACGAGGGTAGGCTTGTGCACCGGAGAAGAAGCTGCGAATATCGCCGTTCCGATGCATGGCTGCGGCAACTTGCTTCAGGTAGATGCGGTTTTCTGGTTGCCTTGTGACATCATCAGCGGGTAGTAAGAAGTTGAAAGAGGTGTGGCAAGTAATGGGAGGTTCTTTCAAGACACAATTGCAGCGCGTTTCCGACGTGACTTCTCGCATTAATTGTATGCGGGGATCCCTGCATGGAGGGCTAATCGTGCACAAAGCCAGGCTGGTAGTGAGAATAGCAAAATAGACTATGTTGCGGTCGAAATAACAGCCTTGGTAAGACTGAATAAAGCAGTAAACATGATGCTTGTGAGGCAAATAGATGTCTGTTATGTTTCAGTTTGTTTAATATTCTTCTCAAAACATTTTATACCCACCAGCTTGTAATAATCTGGAGACGGCGCCCGTGACCAATCTCGACTATTTTGACAGGATCTCGCTATAAGCGCAATACTTACAACATCGGCGATTTATCCGCTTGTTTCTTTGCTCAGCGACCAGAATCTCTGCCTGTCCTCTGCTCCGGGGAGCTTTGAGTGCAAACCATCCAGGATGCCACCGTCAATCTCGAGGGTCCCTGACATTGAATCTGTCGAGACGTGCCCAAATATGCCATATATTAATACATTATCTTCTTGAAAATAAACCAATGTGTGGTTGGTACTCTCTGGCGCGGCTTTTAACAAGAGCTTTAAAGTCCAATGCTGTACTGTTTTGGAATGTGTCGTTGCTGGATCAAAGACGCGGTGCTGAAGGTGGCAGATATTGTCATTGACTCTCCAAACCCCGTTGCAGTCTAGGAATTCAGAGAATATTCCAGCTATGCTTGAACCCAGTTGAGCCTCCTCATTATTCTCATGGTTATGCAGGAATGTTCAAGAAGAGATGTGCACAGAACATGAGCCTGAAGATTCATGGGTTCAGAACCTGTGGTTGAGGACACACTTATCAGAAAATATTCTGGGACAATCTCTGCTTAAAAGCCTCTCCCAACCACCCCAAAAGGTTCTTAAACGCCAACTCATGATCAATGACAGATGAATGAAGATTACGATAAATACAGGTAGCATCAAATCGGTTATATATGCCCATAGCCATACAGTGCACAACTTTATGCCAACAATCAAGCCTCTTTACGGGCTTTAGTTGGAGTGGGTTACCGCATTTATATTTCTTTCATGAGAGCTTAATCTGATATGATGCTTCTATTTCCTTTAATTGTGGGAGAATACGCGCTTTACTTCCTTACTGCCCGGACAGGCTTGGTCCAACAACGACAGGCTGCCAAATGTAGGGCACATACGGCGTTGATATCACGATTTCCAAATTCAAGCATTAGTACACGAGAAATCAGATACCAATATCATATGTATAGCATGAAAACTGTGTAGTATTTGGATACGATGGCTCAAAGGCTTTCAAACTCCCCAGGTGTCAGTCCAGCAGTCGATGCAAAGGAACTCTGGTTGGTCATATGCTGCCGGATCAAGATATTGCGCGACATGGGGTTTTTACCTAAAACCAATATATACTGATATGGACCAGAATATCTCATTGATAGAGGTACCGGTACATTGGGTCGACTTGGCATTACTGAAGCATATGTGCGTCCCTCGTCAATGTCGGCGGATTTCTCCGTTACAAGTGCTAATAGCGGGCGATATATCGCTACAAAAAAAGGTTACTGAAACGGCTTCCCTAAGAAAATATCCTTTTCTAATCTTTGTCAGCCGCCGTCTAATCAACTTCATCGGATTATATGGCTAGTGCACTCATAGCAAGCTTCGTCGTCTTGCTCATAACAGTACGCAAAGAAAGAGGTTTAGCTAGCTTATTCAGGGCTTTTATTCTCCTGATTCAGGTGAGATACAGGTGACGCACCAAGTCCCTTCAAAGTGTGGTGCTGTCTCTTGTGAAAGTCTTACAGTTCATACATAGTAATAGGCTATAAGAGTTCCACGATACTTGACGGGCGTTGTCATGGCATTATGGTGTGTGCTAGTACACACTGTTCATATCCGACATCAGTAGATCAGATCCTCACTTAATGCAACCCGGGCACGGTAACTACGCAGCGGCATGTATGTCTATCAAACGAGAGGAATGGAGCAAAGAAAAAAAAAGTAAAGCTACAGCGTATGTAGACCAAGATCACCCAGTGAGACAAGCGACAAAGGTATTCTTCAGATTGCCATAGTAGAGAGGTGAGACACACGTCAGTACATTCTCGAGTCCCATGTTTGTTTGCTCGAGAGACATCACATCAGAAAGAATTTGAAGTCTGAGGAAAGAACAAGAATTGCCCGATTTCGCTACCTCCAACGAGAGGGCCCCTTTCTCGTGGATATACCTTACCATATAATAGAAGATATACATAACTGGGTCAATATCCCAGCAGCTATTCAGGCCATTGTGAAATACATAAGTAATCCAGTGAAAACGTCGAAATACTACAAGGTACATAGCATGTGGTGCATCTGATCTTCGCAAATGGAATGTAAATAAGCACAAGCCGCATTGCAGGAATCTGATCTGCACCAAAAAGAAAACAAATCCCCCCCCCCCCAAAACCCAAGAAATGGAAAATGCGTTGTCGAGGAAAACATGCTGAAACGCTTTGGATGGGCATTGCCATCACAGCGGTAAGTGTTCAAGACATCCAAAATAACGGTGCTGCGGCACTGCCTCAAGTATTGATGCAAAGTCATGTGGTCGGCCTGTGGGCATAACTTTGCCGCTATTTATATCTTTTCCCTCATTCCAATATTCCTTGTGCTGTCAGAATGATTTCCATCTGAGAGGAAGCTGTATCGAGTGCATAGACATCTATAGAAACGGCATATGATAGGTTGACTCCCAATGTTGTTGTTGTGAAAGGTTCGAGATGGGTTGGTGATCCGTAGGTTATCCAGCGGCAGGAGAAATGGATAGTACCAAGGGACCTGACCTGTTTTCAGACATTGACTATATTCAGGACTAGCTAGGAAAGTGTAAAAGAAATCCGAATAAGAATTCTTATTCCATTGCCAAAAGAATCAGATTGTGGTTCCTTGTGGCGCACCCTCATGAGAAGAACACAAAAAGTATAAAAGATACTTCCCATTCACTGAGCAAGACTACTTGCTTTTGTACTGTATACAAGTCCTACTTTATATCGACAACAACCTTGAAAATAGGCTCATCAAAAGGTGCCGTGGCTATCCAATAACGTGGTAGCGTCATGGCGCAATGTTCATACCTAACCTACAGGACAGTATTTTCACGCCAAGGAGGGACCAGGTCTGACGAACGATCGATGCAAGTCAGACTCGTGTTGTGTGTGTGTGTGTGTGTGCTTACAAATATAAACGGGGTGGTGAGATTCTGCTTCATTATCCTAACCCAACATCAGTCCTGGGATGGGTTTATCAAGCATGAACTGTAACGAATAAGAAGATGGATGGCTGTACAGCTTGACTCATCATATACTATCAAGACTATCAAGACTTGTACACGGAGCATGCACATATACTACGGAACGGTGAGCGTAAAACGGGTCATCAAGCCAGGAGCCATCAGCCCGAGCGACTGGAGCGGGCAGTTTGAGAGATGTGTTGATTTTTACCGTGCACACTAAAGTGTTACAGACTTGGCAACCGGCAAGAAGTCCACACGAGCAAATCGTCTCTTCAAGGCTCCCCTTGTGGCTGACACAGACTCACAAATCTTCTCCACAGAAACCGCAATACTCCGTATTTATAAGCATCCAAACTTGCATACCATGTTGAGCGGGCATAGGGACCATACATAGTACGATCAGGAGAAGCCTAGGGTTACATAGTACACGCTTACCATGTAAAAGAACCATCCGAAGCACCCGGGTACTCGGCTTGAAAAAAAAAAAAAAAGAGGAACGAAGTAGACTGAAGAATACACTCCCCAGAAATCTGTGCGGATTTAGGATATGCTAAAGTCCGAGAAGTGATGAAAGGTAACCCCCATCCATTCATTAAGCAAGATGCGTTGCGATCTCTCCTTTTAGAGATGATTGCGATCCCCCAAATAAAAACAGATCCCGACAAATCTGGTCAAAGATGAACAGAGCAAAGTATAAATGTGTTGGGTGGTGCTCAAGATGTAAATCCGGGAGCAAGCTCATATGGGAAAGGTTCTTGACGGGTGAGGATACTGTGATGCTATGCAGCAGCGCCCAAAAGGGCGCTTGTAGATTTCTTAATGCGACCACGATGGAAATGTCAGGGTCCGTCCATGCTCTTGTCGTCCTGCGCGCTAGGATAGTTACCTGACATACTATGTAGTAGTTCAGTGCGCTGCGTTCTTGATCTTGGGGCTTAGAGCACTATATATTACCCTGAGAACATACTATGTAGTAGATTGGTTCTTCTTTCTTGGTTGTCCAAGAAAACCTCTGGAGGCTATTGTAGCCACGACAGAATAGTATTGGAGGAATAGGTTTCCCGTGACACCATCAACGGAGCGCTAGGCGCTGGGCTCGTGCTAGTGCTAGTGCTGTGTGAAGCATAATGGGGAAGCGCTTGGCATGATGCTCTCATAAATTCTGTGTCAACTACTTCATATTTGTACAGTGCTGGAAGTGCTTGACGGTGCACAAGCTGGTGGATCACCGTCGAAGCAAGCTGGCCAGTTGGGGGCCCCGGATGTTGCGCACAAAAAGAGACCCAGGCAGGCCTAGCTTAGCCATCAACCCAGGGTGCTCCTAGTCATCCTGTGATGCCAGCCTAGCAAGAATCGAGAGAGTCCCATCCGGTGATGAACGGTGACGCAACCGGAAGCATGGGATTATGTGTGCTTTGTCGAACCTTGTCATTCGCCGTCCGTCAGTCGGTGAACGACTTCCTTTTCAGCAACCAAGGTCGTAGTGTGTATACTGATCAAAGCACCCCAGTCCTCATGGCAGCGCTGTGGACTACGTAGTATGTACGTGCCTTCGACAGAGTTCGAAAACAGTTGCGCAGTTGCTGGCGTGCAAGGACGAAGGATCCGATGCGGGATGAGATGAGATGCGCATTTCGGCGCAGAGACCGTTGCGTTCTGTTGCACAGGATTGCCAGTGTGCCACATGCATGCACGTAGTAATCCAAAGTCGCATTATCCACTGTCGTTTATGCCTCTGCAATCAAGTACTATGAATGATTTGGATGAGTGGTTGCTCATGTGCACCGGCACGTTGTACAGAAGGATTGGCCCGAGGGCAAGAACGTCCATACTGAGCAGGGATCGCTTTGGGCAAGTGGGTGGTTGGCTCACATATCGGCCGCACATAATCAAATGCAGTGCTATTTGTGGAATGTAAGTTGGCAGCTTTGCTATTTCATGCTTTTGGGCCCCGTTCTGGCTAGCAGTCAAGTTTTCAATGGGGCACTCGCAGCAGCCAACTTGGTTTGGGTCCCGGTTTTACAGACTCTTCGCAGCGAGCAGCCGACCCGAAATAAGATCGAGACCCTGTAGAGTATCAGGGGCTCGGGGTAATTTCGAAACGCGGTGCTGGAAGCCTCCCAACCTGCGACAGAATGGATGAGGCTACTGCCTGTGGGGCCAGGCGGTATCCAGAGGTCTGGCACGCAGTCGGTAGACCGAAGCATGAGGTGGCGTGCCTGAAGTTGCTGAAACCTAGAGCTGAGAGGAGTTGTGAAGGCGCGACACAACAACTTGGCGAAGAAAAAAGCAGACGGGGCCGAGCGTCGAGCGTCGAGCGTCGAGCGTCGAGCGTCCGGGCTGTCGGGATTTAAGTGGCAGTCCGTGGAAATCCGTGTAGTCCGGGCGGCCCGCGTCCCGAGACGCGGAAACAAATCCTCCAAGCTTGCCAAACCCGGTCTCTAGGGCAAGCCTGCTTGACTTGTACGTGTCGTGTCGTGCCGTGTCGTGTCGGGCGCCGTGTTTCGAGGAAAGAGGCTGTCTGTCGCGAAGTGTGGCATCTCGAGACTTGAGGGTCCTCCCTGGTTGAGGCGCGCTGAAGTCGTCTGGTTTGACTCGCAAGCCGAGCGTCCGCGCCGAAGGGTTAATCAAAACCACCAAGCAGGTACTTTGGGCACAGCAGACCTGGCCATCGTCCCGCTTTCCATCACTCCAGGCCAGATGCCAGAGTGGGATGCGCTTCGAGGACGCGCGTTGGTGCGTGCGTGCGTGGAACTCATTTGCGAGCGCCAGAAGGAGAACCAACGCCTGCACAGTATCGTCGGTTGCTCGTACTCGGAGTCCAGATCGAGTGGGTGCTGGTGGTAGATAAAAGGAGGGGGCGGTGGAAGGAGTCGTGATGGCAGATTGTCGGGCCCTTGGCAGCCTCGCAGTCTAGCAGTGTGCCCCCAGGCGCACCCCCGGCCTGGGGCTCGTGGCACCCCTATTCTCTGCCCATCGTTCACTGTGCTTCCTGGCGCCAGGGGATCTGCATCGGAAGCTCCACCCACCACCCGCCCTGCCACGGTGCCACGGTGCCACTACTTATGTACATGCATAGTAGTACCTGCGTTCAGTGGTACATTTCCACAGCCAGCGGCCCACCTAAGGATTATGTACTATGTCAGTTATGTATAGTACGATTGACCGACCAACGGCGCACCAAATGACCAGAGTACCTAAGGTGAGTACTTAGTGCATGTGCCCTTCAGCGCACCCCTGCAGCTGTACCCTGCAAGGCAAAGGCAAAGGCAGGCCTCGCCCTCGCGCTCATCATCAACAGCGAGCCTGCAAATGCTACTGCAAAGCGGACGGAAGGGAGGCGCAACGCAACAACAGAGCATCCTGAACAAGAAAAGAAAACACCATCTTCCAAACCTGGGGAGGGGGGGAAACAGCACTGGTCGCACAGCACCTCGGCACTAGGGTTCTACTATGCAGCAGGCCCCAGCTGACGGTTCCCATGTCTGCGATATCAGCCCTACTGGTTCCTTTGCTGCGGATTGGACGAGCAGCGAGCAGCAAGGCGTGCTCTGTCGTACTCGGTACATACTGTACCGTAGAAAAAGACCAGAGCGACTTGGTGGCCGCGCCGATCGTAAACTCCAAGAGTTGCGTGTCTGCCCTCTGGCTGATTTTAAGCGTGGGCGCGAAGGTCGATCCTCATCCGCCAGGGCCCTGAGCCACCTTTTGCAGATGCTATCCGAAACAACATGGAGAACAAGAGTATGGGATGCAAAGTACCCAGCTCTAGGCACTGTGCGAATCCAGACAGACCTAGGTAGTCTTGCTGCGAAGAAGTACCAACCCTCTCTCATTTCCTGCGACAAGGGCAGGTACTGGTACCTACCTAATTGGGCACAGAGGCGCTTACCTACTGCACCAAGCCCTTCCATCGCTGACCCCAGTATATACTATGATAGTAGAGCGGATCAAAGTGCTGCAGGCTGGAAGGGCTCCTGAGATCCCAGGTGCGTAAACGATGCATCCCCGCAAAAACTGGCACGCTGCAGGCGGAATCGAGTACAGAGGAAGTACAATTGTAGGTGCTGCGCTCAGCCCCTGACTGTTTATTTCCGGCACCTTCGGCTTCGTGCGGCCAGCTGCTAACAGTGGCAGAGTGGCTATTCAGCCCCCAGTTTTACAGCAGGTTGGGATGACTTGGCTTGGCTCTCGGCTGGGCTCGCATTGCACTCGGCGGCTGCTTGGTCAGCATACTGATAGGATTATGTACGGATGAAGCCTTGGCTTCGCTGCAGCGTGGAGCGTCCCTTACTATGGATACTATGTACTTGGGGCGTCCGCTGTACCTTCCCTCCAAGCCCCCGGCTTCGCCCTGCAATTGCAGTGCCCATCAGCGTCTCCAAAAGCCGGGGGGGAGGGAGGCCATCTCCTGTCCCGATTCAACCCCAATCCCAATTCATCCTCCTCCATTCTATCACTCCGTGCCCGAAGCGTAGTACCTTGTACTGCGTGCCCTGTGCCTGTATCCTTCCAACTTCCTAAGGTACCCTCCACAGCCAGCCCAGCCTGCCAGCCCCCAGCCCGCCACACGCTCCGTACCGTCAGATTATTCCCGTTCCCTTCTCTTCCTCTCTCCAGCCCGACCGACACACTCTGGGCTTCTTTTCTTCCACCTTGACGCTGTCACTCCCTTGGTCACTCCGCCCTTTGAACGATCCACGCTCCCATTCGGGCCTCACCAACCCACCAACCCTCGCCGCCGCGTCTTCTGTGGTTGCCATCGTCACCCTCGGCGCGCCCCACCGACCACGTCCCGAGTCCAAGTTTCTGGCAACACGCCGCTGCGCTGCCCAGTGATTCTGCAGTCCAGTTCCACCTAGAGCGAGCCCTCCGAGTCTGCCGGCGCCCCCCCCCCCTCAACGACCGCACGTCCGAGTCTCTGGCCCCGGCCACCCGATTCCATTTTTGTTTCTGCATCGCTGTCCCGTCGTCCTCTCCTGCGGTATTCTATCAAGCTGGACAGAAATACAGTGCGTGCTCCCAGGCCAAGGGCAGGTGGACGCACGCCGACGCCGACGAGGCCCTGACTGGCAAGCCGTCCACGCTTGACCTGGCCCGGCCCGCACCGGCCTCCTTGCAATGACGCCCTCTACTCCCACAGACTCCAATGGCAAGGGCGATGGCGCTACCAGCAGCAGCAGCAGCAGCCCGGAAACCGCAAAGCTGGACAAGACCAATCGCGCGAGATGGGCTACTCGAAAGATGACCGTCAAGAGCAGTGCCCTGAAACGCCTGTCGTTAAAGGGCCGCCAAAACAGGAAGTCTACGGCCTCTGAAAAGAAGAGGCAGTCTGGAGGTAGCGAAACATTACAGTCTCAGGCGGCGCCAGCAGAAATGGACCAGGCCGCCGATGCAAATGACGATGAGCATGGCCATATGGTCCCGCGCCAATTATACTTCAACTTGCCGTTGCCCAAAGACCTGCTCGACGAGGATGGCAACCCAGCACAGCAATTCACACGAAACAAGATCCGAACCGCAAAATATACCCCATTGTCGTTCGTGCCCAAGAATCTGTGGTTCCAATTTCAGAACGTTGCCAATATCTTCTTCTTGTTCTTGGTCATCATTGTTGTAAGTCTTGACCTGTTGTTAAACCGCGTCTAGCTGCTTAATTAGTCCGTCGACCAACTCACCCGTCACTAGTTCTTTCCCATATTCGGCGGCACGAACCCAGGCCTTAGTGCAGTGCCTTTGATATGTATCGTTGTCATTACCGCAATAAAGGATGCCGTAGAAGATTATCGTCGCACAATTCTCGACATTGAGTTGAACAACGCCGCCGTTCATCGTCTACACGGCTGGAACAACCCCAACGTTCTCGAGGACAATGTGTCAACGTGGAGGAAAATCAAGAAGGCAACTACAAAGTTCTTTGTGGCAATCTTCCACTTTATCCAGCGCTTGTGGAAGAAGGACGACCCAGCCGCCCGCCGCCGGAGTGCTGGCATTTACGATGACGATCCTCGCATGTCCATCGAGACCCGAGTCACCCACGCCACTTCTGGTAGACGCGACTCGATTCACTCTGTTGCTGCTGCTGAAGACATCCAGATGACTCCAGTTGCCTCGCCTTTGCCCACTCAGCAAACACACAACCATGTGGACGCGCCCCAAGCTCGAGCAAGTTTCGATTTTCGCGATCCAGAAGCCGAGGCTAAGTTTGAAGCCATTCAAGGTGACCTGGTCAACCATGAGTTGGATGTTCCTGGAAAGGCCCGCTTTCACAAGGATGCCTGGAAAAACCTGCAGGTCGGCGATTTTGTGCGTATCTACGATGATGACGAGCTTCCGGCCGATATCGTTATCTTGTCAACTTCCGACCCCGACGGTGCTTGCTATGTTGAAACGAAAAACTTGGATGGCGAGACAAACTTGAAGGTGCGCCAAGCGCT
Organism: Coniella vitis; assembly: GCA_011317545.1. Lineage (NCBI taxonomy): Eukaryota > Fungi > Ascomycota > Sordariomycetes > Diaporthales > Schizoparmaceae > Coniella > Coniella vitis. Next base: position 1,656,932 of record WUJK01000004.1, on the reverse strand, counting down.
GCGCTGTGGTCGCTCTATAAAGCACGCGCGAGACTGCGAGCGTGCACAATTCATGGTCGACAGCGAACCGCCACAAGCCAATCTTTACAAATACAACGGTGCAATCAAGTGGGAGCAGAAAGTCAATCATGAGACACGCGAAATGATGGAGCCTATTACCATCGACAACGTCCTTCTTCGCGGTTGCAACGTTCGGAACACCGAGTGGGTCCTGGGCATTGTGCTTTTCACCGGCCATGATACCAAAATCATGATGAACGCTGGTGCCACTCCCAGCAAACGACCAAGAATTGCACGAGGACTCAACTTCAACGTCATTTGCAACTTTGTCATCCTATTCTTCATGTGTTTTGTGGCCGCAGTCGACAATGGATTCGCATGGGCAAAGCAGGACGCGTCTTTGTACTACTTCGATTTCGGTTCAATTGGATCAACGCCTTCGATGACCGGCTTCATTACCTTTTGGGCAGCATTGATTGTGTTTCAGAACTTGATCCCCATCTCCTTATACATCTCCTTGGAAATTGTTCGAACGCTGCAAGCAGTCTTCATCTATAGCGACGTGGAGATGTACTACGAGCCCATCGACCAGCCTTGTGTTCCGAAAACTTGGAACATCTCCGACGACTTGGGTCAGGTTGAATACATTTTCTCTGACAAGACCGGTACATTGACTCAGAATGTGATGGAATTCAAGAAAGCGACAATCAACGGTCAGCCGTATGGCGAAGCCTACACCGAAGCTCAGGCCGGTATGCAAAAGCGTGCTGGTATCGACGTTGAGAAAGAAGGCGCCCGGATCCGAGGTGAGATTGCGGTTGCAAAGACCAAGGCACTCAAGGGCCTCCGTGAACTGCATGACAATCCGTTCCTGCACGATGACGCTATGACATTCATTGCCCCTGACTTTGTTGATGACCTCGCTGGAATACACGGGCAAGAGCAGAAGCAGGCGAACGAAGAGTTCATGTTGGCACTGGCACTGTGTCATACGGTCATTGCAGAGAAGCAACTTGGAGATCCGCCAAAGATGATATTCAAGGCTCAATCCCCCGACGAAGCTGCTCTGGTCGCTACTGCTCGTGACATGGGCTTTACCGTCCTTGGGCACACTGGTGATGGAATCAACGTCAATGTTCTGGGCGAAGACCGCCACTATCCGATCCTCAACACCATCGAGTTCAATTCGAGCCGAAAGAGAATGAGTGCAATTGTACGTTTGCCCGATGGGCAAATCGTTCTCTACTGCAAAGGCGCCGATAGTGTCATTTATGCACGGCTCAAGAGAGGAGAGCAGCCTGAGCTGCGCCGGGAGACTGCGGATCATCTCGAACTCTTTGCCAGGGAAGGACTGCGGACACTATGCATTGCCAAGCGTTATCTGACCGAACAAGAGTACATTGATTGGCATAAGGAACACCAGCTTGCCGCAACCGCACTCGAGAACCGAGAGGAGAAGCTGGAAGAGGTTGCCGACATTATTGAACAGGACTTAACTCTACTTGGCGGTACTGCGATTGAAGATCGCCTTCAAGAAGGAGTACCTGACACCATTGCCTTGTTGGCCGAGGGAGGTATCAAGCTCTGGGTTCTGACAGGTGACAAGGTTGAGACTGCCATCAATATCGGGTTTTCCTGCAATCTGTTGAGCAACGAGATGGAAATGATTCGTCTGCAGGCTATTGAAGACGAGTCTGGACAGACCACTCCAGATCAGTACATGCAAGAAATCGAAGCCTCACTCGACAAGCACTTGCAAGCTTTCGGCATCTCTGGAAGCGACGAGGATCTGAAAGTTGCACGCAAGGAACACAAAGCTCCGCCTCCCACACACGCCCTGGTTATTGATGGCTTCACGCTCCGATGGGTATTGGATGAAAGAATCAAGCAAAAGTTTTTGCTTCTGTGCAAGAACTGCAAATCTGTTCTTTGCTGCCGTGTGAGCCCGGCGCAAAAAGCAGCTGTCGTTTCTATGGTCAAGAATGGCTTGGACGTCATGACTCTTTCCATCGGCGACGGCGCCAACGACGTGGCCATGATCCAAGAAGCCGATGTTGGCGTTGGTATTGCCGGTGAAGAAGGTAGACAAGCAGTTATGTCCTCTGACTACGCCATTGGTCAATTTCGATTCCTCCAGCGACTCGTGCTCGTTCACGGCCGATGGTCGTACAGGCGGTTGGCTGAGACTATCAGCAACTTCTTCTACAAGAACATGATCTGGACCTTCTCTATCTTCTGGTACCAAGTCTTTTGCAACTTCGACATTACCTACATCTTCGAATATTCCTACATCATCATGTTCAATCTCTTCTTCACCTCGGTTCCTGTTATTCTCATGGGTGTGCTCGACCAAGACGTCTCCGATACTGTCGCACTTGCTGTCCCACAACTATACCGCCGTGGCATTGAGCGGTTGGAGTGGACACAGAAAAAGTTTTGGTAAGTTTTTCATTCATCGCCTCCTTTTCTTAAGCTACAGTCGATTAACTTCCCCATTAGGCTCTACATGGCAGATGGTATCTACCAGTCCGTCATGGTCTTTTTCATTCCCTACTTGACAGTCGCGCATACTCCTTTTGTCAGCTTCAACGGTCTGGACGTGACCGAGAGATACCGCCTTGGTTGTTACATTGCTCACCCAGCTGTCATTACCATTAACCTCTACATCCTGATCAATACCTATCGATGGGACTGGGTGATGCTCTTAGTCGTCATTTTGAGTGACTTGTTCATTTTCTTTTGGACCGGTGTTTACACTGCATTCACCTCTTCCGCCACTTTCTATCAGGCTGCCCCGCAGGTCTATGGTCAAGCTACCTTCTGGGCATGCTTCTTCATTACTCCGGTTGTTTGCATATTCCCCCGCTTTGTTTGCAAGGCACTGCAAAAGGTCTACTTCCCCTATGATGTGGATATTGTGCGAGAGCAGATCACGCTAGGTCACTTCGACAAGGTCCTCAAGCCTGAAAAGTCTGAGGCAGCGATCCAGTCCTCGTCTGCTGATTCAAGCCACTCGTCGAAGAAGTCGAAGCATATCAAATATGATAGCGTCGACGAAGATCTGCGACCCATTTATCCGCCATCTGTCGCAACACACAACACACGGGCACAAAACAACAGCGATGGTACGAACTATACTGGACACGAGGCTGACACTGCAGTCCGTGCAACATCAACCGAAACGCCGGAACCGTATCCAGTGCGCGCTTCAATCGATCGTGCTCGACCTTCATACGACAGACTACGCGCATCGATGGACCGCGTTCGCCCGAGTTTCGAGGCAAGCAATGACTTTACGTCAGCCGCAAGACTGAGTCGTGTCGAATCATCACACTCGGCCCACCGCATGTCTGGAAATATAATACACAAAGCACGATTACGAGGGCTATCCATAATATCGGCGAAGAGCAAGCACCATGACCAGGAATAAATTTTCCCAGCATATAGGCATATGCAGCAGCTTGTGTGAATAACATCTGTACATATTTGCGTTGTCTCTCCTCGACGTGTCGATACAATCTCGGCACACTGTATTGTACGATACATAGCACTGCAAGGGCAATGCTCTTGATACCCCTTTTGCGATTTGTCGATATCCAAGAACTTGAGATTGCATCGATTCATCAATCCATCCTTATGGACCGTCAACCATCATCCATTCATCCTGCAGCAGGCATAAGCAAGAGAGATTCATGGTTGAAGAGTTGGCGCTTATGGCTCCCGTGCACTTCTCAATGCTTTGCACAACACTTCTTTGATTTTTATATTTCCATTCTCTGCTTGATTCCTGGTTGGTTGGTGGGTTGGTTTTAAATGGGAGGCTCTTGTTCATTAATGTTCTTTTTTTTTATTCTGTGCCTCGAAGGGCGTTTATTGGAGTACAATGGGGGCGGCTCAGAAAGCATGAGAAGGATGGATGGTCTGTTTTAGGCATCCTTGCTCTCCTTTCCATCAACAACAGAGGCAGGTGGAAGAGACGGAAGGAAAACGTAGAAATGGAATGGTGCATGACTCAAGACAGCAAAAGAAATCTGCATATTGTTGTATCCTTAAGGGAGACCTTGGAAGTGAGACCGTGTGAAATGGAAAGTGTCTGTGTGCAAGCAATCTGCAAAACGAGCCGGCATGTGCATGGACTGTTCCATGGTACCCTGAGGGGATGGTGTTTGAGAAACCATTCCTTCATGAGCAGTGTGGTGTAGCCTTGTCAAAGGCAAAGGTGGCTATAGCTTGTGGATGGGAAAGGGGTCTACAGTTCTGCAATGGCATTAGCAGGTACCACGCTCAAGGTGACCAACCGGCACGTCTTTGTGTGGTTGCGTGCGTGCGTGCGTGCGTGCGAGCGTGCGAGAGTAGTGTTTACATACACGCAGCTATCACTGTTTTCGTCGTCCTTCAAATAAGGTTCACTAGCACGCATTATAATTGCATTCATCATGATACTAATATATAACCCATGTGTATAAATCGATGGCGAGTAAATAGATAGATATCTTGCCCCCCCCCCCTGCTGCTGCTTGTTGCTTTATGCAGATGTTGTTGTATGGATGGAATATAAGAAGAATAGGCAGACAGACGCTACTTACCACACATCTACTTTGTGAGTCTGTGGCACTTGAGTATTTTCTCGAGGGGAATTATGGAAAAGGGGGGAGGTCATGATGTTCTTGTGTTAATCATTCGTGCGCGTGGAATGAGAATTACTTGCTTACCATTCATTGGCTTTCATGGTCGACGTAGATGAGTGGCGGCACTACGAATGACGATCTCAAGGCTTAGCACTATAACGGACCTCGCCTACCTTAACATGGTGGACAGACTACTATGTATCTGCTCCATGTCTGTAGATACCAGCGGGTGGTGGAGCGGATCGTGGAGGAAAAGCTGAACGAAACCTAGCTCTGGTTCCCAAATCCTAGTAACGCCACTCTAGTATTAGTTAACTTCCCCAGCACTTCTTGACAAACTGTTGCAGTCGTGTTCAGGAAGGTAAACAGGATAAGCTAAATCCAATTTCCATCGTCTCATAAGGACTGCCATAAGCTAAGAAGTCCATGCACCTCATAAACCTACAGCTAGCATCTTGGCGGGAGGCTCATACCATGAAGACATAGGACCATGTACTAGCTCGTTGTATTGGGTGAAGTTCCAAATTACTTTAGATCTACCAATCACTACTCCAGTCGCCTTCGAAATATCTTGCCCGTCATTCTCGCTCATAGTATCTGGTTCTGTCGGCAGCCGGAATGATCCGGCTCTTGCTCACAGTTCCCAAACGGATATATCCCATTATTGCGCTAAACCCAAATACCTTCTCCAGTCGCGTTGGCCGCCATGTTAAAGACTGCCGCCTTATTCGGGCAAGGCCTCCTTCCGGGTTCTAGCTCGCGTTCTTGGCGGCGATGTATTTATGCTTGGGCTTTCGGGCTTCGGCTTTTCAACTTGATTGTGTTGTAGTGGGGCAGCCTTTTCCTGATCTTGAATCCTCTTGGAAGTCCTGAGAAACCGCTTCAAGGCGGGGAGCTGATTTGAATTCTGTGCTTTTCGTTTGCGACTCTCTGGCTTGTGGGTAGGTTTCTGTGTTGTTTTAGTAGCAGGGCTTTTGGTGGCTGTTTGCTCATCTTTCCTCATTTCCGGATTCAAGAGAACTTCTTCAACACCAGTAGAAGCTTCATTGGGAGCTTCCAAGACCTTTTCCGTACTTTTTGGCTGATCAATGCCTACGGTCTTGTTTGGGACAAACTTGGAGTCTTTCTTCATAGGTTTATTACGGTTGAGTAGGTGTTCCAAGGAGCAAATAGAAGCCTCCCAATCCTTGTTGCCTGGTCTTGTAATGGCTTTGCATCGATGACAGGTTTGACCATGTTCGATAAAAAGCTGATGGAGTCCGTATTTGAGATGGTCAGGGATGCGAAGGTCCAAGTGTGCAAAGGCCTTTTCCCTTCCACTGCTTTCTTGGATATCACGGGGCAGCCATCCAAGCCATTGCGCCAAACGAAAGCAGTGGGTATCAACCGCAAAACAAGGCTCTTGAAGACAGAATAAGATGACGCATGCGGCCGTCTTGACACCAACCCCTCTAAACTGCACAAGCTCGTTCATGGCAGTCTCTATCGACAGTGCCCTCAGATGCTCCAGGGAAACGATATCATTATCAAACATCCATATCTCCATGTTTTTCTGAGCTTGTGTCAAGGTGTCCGAGCCTGCTATGTTGGCTGGTATCCCCGTGGCTACCTCTTGTTTGAATGCCGCGGATCGTACAGAGTTGGTGTGGTGCGTAGTCTCCAGTATGTTCATGATGGCCTTGCTTCCAATCTCCTGAAGCCCGCCAGAGCGTATGATGGTCTTGAGCTGCTCTGACCCCCCAAGACGAACCTTGTTCCAGTCAATGCAATTTGTGACCGGAGTGATAGTTTGGCCATCAACTTCCGTTGACTTGGTCGTCGTTCCGTAAAAGTTGACGAGGTCCCGGATGGCTTTGTCCGCATTCTTCATAGAGGTAGCACCGCTCAGCACGGTTCGACAAAGCCCATCCAGAAGTAGCTGCGTCTCGCCGCACCCAGCTACCTCAAGAGAAGGCGGAGGGATTTTCTGGGGTCTCTCGAATCGTAAATGGCCGTCGGCATGTTGTGTGCGAAGGATGTCATAGACGTGCTGGCACTGTTCAGCCGATGGAGCGGCCTGCTCTGGCCAAGGTGTCTCTCCCCAGAAGACTTTGGACTTTCTCTGGTATGGGCTTTGCTCTTTCAAGGGCATGCGCTTCCTCGGCAAGTTGAGAATGGTGTTAGGTGGTACGGCGTTTGGGAATGGCAACTGGGTGTCTTCATGCGCACTCTTTTCTGTTGTAGCGTTTGTTCCGGCCTGTTCGCTGCTGGCCGCAGGAACTAAGCCCATGCCGTGGGGCAATAGCATATACCCGTCAGGGACCTCCAAGCCAATATTCAGGGGTGGAGTGCTATCCTTCGGCGACGATGCTGCCTGCGGAAGAGCCATGATGTATCGCCTGGATGCGCTGTGGACCTGGTCAAGAGTCTGTTCAAAGTTAGTAGTGGACCTGATAATGATCTTGTAGCATGAAGAATGTCCTAGAGACGAGTGATCCATGCAGCAAATACCTACCCTCTTCAAGGATAAGAGTGACTAGATTCTTGGTAAAGCCTGAGTTGTAGCTTGGAACGCGGTCTGTATGGGCGAATCTGAGTATAGCGTCTTTTGGTTCGCAGTAAGTGAGATTCGTCGAATCTGGTGTATACAGGCGACTGGCTTCTGGCTAGAGCCACATGAGGAGAGCCTGGGTCTTCATGGATGGCTGTTGAGAGAATGTAGAAAGACGACCTCAGAACTGACCGGGAATCACAGGCAGCTTGGAAGCTAGAGTCTCTGGTCAGAGCTTGGTGCAGGGGGCTATTGTGCGGCATCATTGGGAAGGCACTGATGATGTTATGCTTTCCTCGTATAGTGAAGCTGTGCATTTGTGCCTTGGCTTGGCTCAAAACTACTGCCTGTTAGGATCTACATTGCTGCTTCAACAACGCTATGCATTATATCAAGCTTCAAATGCTGCAAGATCATCGTACACACATGGTGATACGGAGGCAGGAGAGGAACGTCGTCTGAAGATGTCACAAGCAAAGAAGAGGGCCCAGCAGTCAAGTACCGCTTCTACCGGGAGCTGCTTCTGCTTGTCAGCTGTTTCATTTCGTCGTCTTGATGTTATTGGAAAGCATACCAATTATTCCCAAATGTATCCTGTTATTTGGCAATACTCTCGTCCAGGAGGCTGTGCACCAGAGGTTTCAGATATGATATAAAGAGTCAAGTTGGGGGGCCTTTCCTCATGGGGCAGACGGAAATGAAAATGATGGTACTACCGATGCTAAGTCCAACCTATCAGAGGCTCAAGTCGTTTGAACAACGGCGTCAAACCAAAGTCTTGGAAATTCTTAAAATTACTGACATCTGACTATGTGATTAGGTCGCTGGTTCGAAAGCCTTTCCTTTGAATTGAATATGTAGGCTTAGGTATGGTGTTCTTCCAGCGCTTATCATGTGATAAAGGCTCATGACAGTACACTGACCGCACTCCGGCCGTGTTTACATTCGCGAGAGCGGCAGTTGAAATCAAGCACAGTATCTGGACCTAGCACGCCAGGCACTTGGATCTAATTGCAAGGCAGGTCCAGCCTCTTAACCGATTCTCTTATCTTGACATACTATGTGATAGATCTTTCCTTGCCCTTTGGGCTTTGGATCTGCTGTCATCACTCAGGAATCAAGACGGATGTGGAGCACTGGAGCAAGAAGAAGGAAGCAGCAATGATCTCTGAGGAGCCTCGTTTGCCAACTGGTATGGAAGCAATGTTGATGTGTGCTTATGTCTCACCAGATATGTTGGATGTTTGACGCTACCAGTTTCGAAGGCGTCTTTTGGCTTGCCATCTGCTTCGTTGTATCTTTTTGCCCCTCTCGACATCTCTTTCGCTTTGCGGAAACGAGGCTTCACCTGGTTATCTCGGGCTGTCCCTGCCCAGACGTGGATTTTCTCTTTAACTTCGGGTTAACGGCACTCGGAAAATGCTTGCACATGCGGATGCGGCCTCCATCACGATCCCACGGACGGGAAGCGAGCACGCTGGAATGGCGGCACCTGGCCAGCGACCTTGAGACAACATTCCTTTGGGAAGCCCACCTTCTCCTTTCGACCCAAAGTACACAAACAATCAGCCTTCAGCTGGTGTATCAGAGGTCCTGGGCGAGGAATAACAACAACATTGCCTGTTGCTGGATGGCGACTCGGCGGCAATACATAAGTGAAGCAAGCTCACCACTCTCGCCCACTCACTGCCTGTGAATTGGAGAGCCTTGTCTTTCACGAACTGCTGCTTCTCACCTGCCCACCATGAAGCCGTTTATTCTTGCCCTATGGGCCTGCTGTGCCTCTGGAGCGCAGGCCCAATCCCAAGCACAATTCTCCCTCCCGACGTCGCTGCCCATTTCGCTGCAAACGTCTGCGCCCATCTCGCTGCAAGCGTCCCTGCAAGCGTCCCTGTTCGCACTGCCGACGGCCCTGCCTATCTCCCTCCCGACATCCCTGTTCGACATGCCGACGTCCCTGTTGATGGCCCTACCGACGTCCCTGTCCGCGGGCCAGGTGTGTAGCGCAATCACGCTGACCGTCGGGCAGGTCACCAGTTTGCAATACAACGTTTCCGCAGTCAGCCCCACACAGACAATATATGTTACTGCTGGTAACGCTGGGAATGCAGCAGCCGCCTCCTCCTCCGCGGCAGCGGGGACGCCACTGCCCTCAGTCTTCCCAGGCTGTAATAATGGCCAGACAGGAACAGGCCTGGAGGGGTACGGCTACGCCATCTTTTGCGACCAGGGCGCAGGGGCCGGGAGTGTCATTCTAGAGGTTCTGAAGAAGCGAACGGCAGTGTCATATGCCGATTGTGTCACATCGTGCTCAGATGATATCCTTTGCGTCGGCATAGCGTGGGACAGTGTCACGGGTACCTGCACCAAATACTCGGTCATTACGAGTCTGGTGGCGGCTTCTGAAGGCGTCAACATCATCTACAAGACTGTTGTCCTCGCAGCTGTAGAATCCAGTTTGAGCGCAGCCGCAGCCACGTCCTCACTTACCACAACTACAGCACCTGAAACCACCACCACCACCACCACCACCACCACCACCAGCGAAACCACGACTACAACGGGTAAGTAAACCATGATTCCAGCCCAGAATGCCGCTTGGCCTCCTTTACCGAGATGGCAGTATGTCTTCCGTCCAGACAAAGGCTATATAAATTCTTGTCTTTACATCTGCTTTCAAAGTTATTGGAATCGCTGCGCCCATTCCCCATTTGATTTCCCAACACTTTCACTAAACCGCGGTGATATCAATAGATCCAGAAGAAGAAGAATATTGCTGATTTGCATATACAGCCTCTACCACGGTCGGAACCACGACAACTTCGGCGCCAGCAGTTCCGAGCTGCGGTCTCAACGGTTATGACCTCGGGTCAAACATTGGCTACTATTCCGATCCCTCCTTAGCCAACTACGCTTCTTGCAATACCCTGTGTAACGCAAATGCAAACTGCCTCTCTTTCGCAGTCAATCCTGCTGCACCCTTCTGCATTCTGTACAATTACCCCGTATCATCCATGAATCCCGTCCCAGCCAGCCCCAACACTTTCTATGCCAGAGGCGGCGCTTGCCAGTCTTCAACAACCACAACAACAACAAGAACAACAACAAGCACCACGTCAACTTCCTATAGCCCTACCCCAACTGGGAAGTGGCCCTACGTGAGTCAGACCTCATGCAAAGCTCTTGTTTCCGTGCCTTGCTCTCCCCCCAATCTTAAATTTTATTCAAGATTGACGTCTTTCACACGTTTGCCTTTCCCATCCCTTACTCTCTCAATCAGAGAAATCAGCTAACGTATGGACTCTCCACACGCCTCACAGTGCCCCGCGGGTCTAGCCCCCTACGACATCAAAGCAGTCTCTAGCGGCACCCAGCAGCCATACAACGGCTGCCTCGCCAACAAAACGGCCTCGGCATGCATGCGCGATGTGAGCGGCATAAACTACTGCAATGACTGCATTTCCTGCGACAATGGTTGGGCCTGCAATTCAGACGCTGACTGTCCGACCAACTATGCCTGTATCATCGGCTCGACCTGTCCAGGGAATGGTACCACTGGCGCTGCCATGTGTCTGTACATGTTGTATGATCCCGCTCACAATTGCTATGCTGATGCATAAAAAGCCGAGAGATGATCTTCTAGAAAAGTCTTTTCCATTTCCTCTCTTTCCCCCCCCCCCGGGGGGGAGGAGCGGAAAGCACTCGGCTACAGAATCGCTACGGTCTATATGGAGAACGGAGAGACTGACGGAAAAGGATGGTGTGAAAAGGAAATAATTGCGGAACCGACATCACATATAGATACATGGAGACACTGGCACCTGGTTGAGTAGGGTATGGACGACGGCGTTTCTGTTTTCTGGTATTTTTCTTTCTTTTTCTTTCTACCTTTTTCTCGATTCTTGTACGATTTCCGGTCCAACACATAGCTGTATGTTTCGCTACAGAGGAGATAGTAATCCACGGGAAGATTCTTTTATCAAATTCGTGCGATGCCTTCCTCTGCTGCGTGCAAGAGCTATCTCATGTTTGTTGACCTGTTTCTGTTTTCGTTGATCTTGTGGTCGCTTTCTTCACCATTCATTCCACTCCAACCTTGTGCCTTCGTAAGTACAACGTAACATTCCAGACGAGCCACGGCCTACCCCAGCGGCGAACAGGAGATGACGCATCGACGTCTCGAATGTACCGATGGAAGATAAAAATTAATGTAAGCAGTGAAAGGAAAGAAAAGAGGTCACGATTTGAGGGCGCAACCGATGGGGCGAGGTCAACCTGCTTAGTCATCGCCCATAGTACGTGCTCCAGCTGCATCGTCCCGTAACTGGTTGGTGGACTTTGGGTACTAACAAAACACCGGCCCGAACCGCGGGGAATGAGTGGATGAAATTATATGGCCCCAAGGAAAACAAATACTTTGGAGACCAGGCGCGCCCAATCTTCGAAGTTAGTCCATACTACGGGCTGGCACTGGTTTCTCCCAGAGCACTATGTAGTCAAGGGTCCTTAGAAGTGAAAGATGCCTCGACCTTGTACCACCACCACCACAACAAAAAACAAAAAGCAAACAGTGCGGCTCATGATACGTGAGGTCTGTCTTTGCAAATACATACATGAAGCAAGTTAGCCAAAACTGGGGAGTGTTCCCACTGCCGACCGAACTTTAGCACATGTAGATGTCCATAAATGGCACTTACGGCATCGGTTCGCAGTCTCGTTCGAGGAACCTGTTGCGCATCTCCTTGTTCATATCACATGTTTCCCTTCAGATGAAGTCACTGCCCGTTTCCGTCCACCTGAACGTAATCGGCCAGCATGCGTTTGTGGGAGCTTTGAAGCGTATCTATTTGTAGTAATCCTTTATCTATTGCTGACGGCATGCATGAACGTACGGAGTGCTCCATCCTTTCCAGTACACCAGACCCTACCACTAGGAGGCCTGCTACTATCTAGTACATAGTTCAAGCTTGAATCTATGCCAGTCCTGGGGATGACTCTTAGGCTAAGCAGAACAAATGGCACAAAACGGAGCCAAGACAGGAATAGCATTATGGAAGTTTCTCGTATATTGGCGCTGTCGTCTTAAAGCAGTAGGTCTTCTACCATTTGTCGTAATTTAGTGCACCAATTTACCAAGCGAGATAATGGCCAGACCGATAAATGAAGTACGTCATCAATTTTCCATGGTGTTTGATGCATTAGATTCATGTTATTGTGAATACATCACCCTCATTACAATTACTTGTATAGCCCATCATTTCCCATAATGATCAAAAATCCAAACTCATAAATAAAACTCCTCGCTCTGTGGCTGGGTATCAAACAACAACATCTCTTTACAAAGCAGCAGCCAACAGGCCCAGGCCAGCCAACAGAGCCGGGGCAGCGGAAGCAGCAGCGCCAGACGAGCTCGAGCTCGAGCTGCTGGAGGCAGAGGCAGAGCTAGAGGCGGCTGATGCCGAAGAAGCAGAGGCAGAGCTCGATGCTGCCGAGCCTGAAGAAGCCGATGCGGTGGTAGTTGTGGAAGCCACGGTAGCAGTCGATGTCACTGTGGTGGAAGCAGAGCCTGATCCTGACGCAACAGAGGAGGATCCCGTGGCCGTGGCAGAGTCCGAATCGCTAGTCGTAGAAGCAACAGTGCCCCAAGCAGCGTTGAAGGAGGACAGCAGGCTGGCCTGAGCGGCGGTAAGGCTAGCCTGGAGGCTCGAGTACTCGGCGTTGAGGACAGTACCGGTAGCAGTGAGCGAGGCTTCGGCAGAGACGAGCTGGTCGTTGAGACTGGCAACAGCAGACTGGTAGGCCTGGACTGCCGAGGTGTAGCCACTCTGCGTTTGCGCGTGGGCCTAATTAGGATGCTTAATTAGCCAATTGGCCGTTGCAGGATACACTTTATTACACACCACACACGAGTAACTCGCTGGGCGTGAGTAAGAGGGTCAAACGTACAGAGGCGGCAGCGAGCGCGACTAGAAGGGTCTTGACCTGCATTTTGACTGAGCTGGTTGGACGACGTAGTGTTGAAGAAGGAATGGCAGTGGAGGCCGATTGAGTCTGTGGTCAGGAATAATAGATGGGCGAGACGGCAAGCTTCAAACTGAACGGCAAAAAGAAGAAGATAGGATCGCCGGCGAGTGGGTGGTTCTTTCCCAAAGCTTTTGTACTTGTAGCAATCAGCCAGGCAGCCCCAACCCCAGCCATTCTAGACACTACTACACAGCATTGTACTTCTCGGGACGCGGCATATCACGAGTTGGCATGGTACATATCCTTGTCTGGCACCCTGGCCAGGCGCCGGCCGGCCCTGGCAACCTGCCCAGTCTGGGCGGGTGCATGGTACCGTACCACGTCTATACTACTATGTACTACTAGTACGCGTCCCGGTGCAGGATGGCAACAGGCAGGAGCAAAGGAGCCACAAGGGAACCGTGCCTGGCAAATGACGACACGTCATCTGCACCTCTAGAGGCGTATGTGCGCACTACACAGTATCCTCGCTCTGCGCATGCAACAGCGAGGCTGGGGTTTCAGTCACGACAGACAGACCACAGACCACGCCAACGCACAGCCTCCGCGTTCCCAGACAGATGGCTGCGCTAGCAGCCCTCTCCGGCCAAGGAAGCCCGCCATTGCGTTTGGGCAGGGTGCCTAGTAGTTTCACAGCATTTGTGCTTTGTTGGTTTGCGTCCGTCAATTGAAAGCTGGGCAGCTCCAGGGCCTCGTTGCCTGTTGACCGCGATGTCAAAAGTCAACACGAGCAAGCTTGGCAAACCAAACAAACATACAACAGCCGTCGGTCGTCTGATGGTGCGGGGCAAGATGACGAATGCTGGTGGGGATTTTCGTCCAGCTGAGCAGCCCTATCTTCGTACTCGACTTTCCAACAGTCCCAGTCATCACCACTTGTGATCCAATGTGTTGTACTTTTAGCATGGGTCAACCAGTGGGGCCCAATGTTGCAAACAAATCGAGATGCCCTCTGCCGCTTTTGGCCTAGAATGTTCTTAGCCGCGGGATTCGCTGATTACCAAATCGAATCGGCCAATTCACGTCCATGATTGGCTCAGTCCAATTGCCAAATTCTGCACTGGTTGACAACAATTGCTTGCCTGAGGCCTACTAAGTACAGCCGAGCTCACCGCATCTGCATAGGAGGAGATGCCTTGAGCGGCTGACGCCCAAACACAAGACCGACTCGCTCCTATGTGGATGCTTGCTAACTTGTGATAGTCAGATGTCTGGCTGGATTGCAGGCAAACTACTGCGGTGCGGGGCAAGCATCGTGGAGTCTCTAGTTGACAACGGACGGCTAGCGAGCTTGGTTACCTGACAAGTGGGAAGAATTACGAGGTGGTACTGGCCACTGCATAGTAGCGTGCCCAGGGTCGTTTTGCATCCGTTGTTGCTAAGCCTCGTCCTGCACATAACGCCAGCGAGGAAACCAACACGGGCACTTGACTATTTTGGTGGGAGTTTCACATTTTTACTACAAGTATCGCTGGTCTCTTTGTCTGAGATTCGTGATTGGTCTTGTCAATGAGGCCATGGAGACTTCAGAAGATGGTACCAAACCCTCTCGCCAGGACCGTAGGTGCCAAGGCAAATGGGTCCTCACACCCAGCACTCGATTACCTGCTATAGTGGCAACAATAAGCCACACTTGAAGCAGAACGTGATTCAGGGGTGCTTGCATTGACTGTATTCTGGGGATGTGGCTGGGTTGGCGCCATGGGTTCTGACATAGGTTTTGGTGTGGTTGATCCATGATCTGCAACAATTGTTTGACTGGTAGGATCGAATTCCAAATGCGTATTTATGTACGAGAAGAAACGAATGCCATATTGCTGTAGGATCCCGTATGGCAAAATCTAAGTTTACTATGATTCAAAGCTGATTGCGGATCATTCTGGTGACTTCTTTCCTAGAGAAAATAGTCCAACCACGGCTGATTAATAAGGTCAGTGGCTGTACAAAGTATTGACAACCAAATGCGTCTTTTGGCACATCTGGATGTAAGAATACCAGCTGTTTCCCATCAGGAAACTACTAGTCCATGTGCAGCACTCCATCTTTACACATTCCATTAAATCCACCAATTTTGTAGATAGTGGCACGCTTCGAATTGTCTATGCTGATGATAGGCAACAACTTGCCGTATGAGCACTCTCTTTGTTTTGTGACTATTTGTGCTTCCTAAACTCCACCTTGCTGAGCCTGTCTTTTCCTACTATCGAGGATGACAAGGTGTTCTGTTCGCAATTCAAGCCCGTGGAATCTATTGATTGTTTGCAGCCCAGGCTGTCCCATTAGAACCAGTGTAGGGAGGCCTGGAGGCCTGGCATCGCTAAGAACCCCGCTCTGGCAGGTGTTTCAGTGGGTAATCCAGTAACTGTCAAGAACAGCCTAGCATCGTTTAGTGCAGTCCTGCCCCGAACCTGGCAAGGGCAGCCAGCCGCCCACAAGCATCACCGATGACGACATTGCCAATGATTCACATGGCAGTCAGTTTATTATTTCCCACGATGATTCGACCGTAATGACTGGCAACTGCCCTCATCGAGACGTCAGTCTGAGCGACTGTCGAAACCCCCCAACCAGGATTTAGGTCAAGAAGCCTTTTGGAAATTCCAACCTCACCTTCGAACATTAACAACACAACAAACTACTTGCCCCATCCCTTCGCTGACGGGCTGGAGATTTGACCTTTCCCACGACCTATCCATACGGATTAAACAAGAAGCGTCAATCAATCAATCACAGCAGAATGTCGCAACGTCGAGGTGTCGTTGATTCAGTTGGGACTAAGGCCGCCGAGGTCGCGTAAGAAAGCCACAACCATCCTTCCAAGTCGACTTGTTACGCTGACTTCTCGCTTCAGCAAGGAGGATTTCAGCAAGGCCAGAATTCTCGTCAACGATGCGGCAAGGAGTGGTTCATACATGTATGTTTATGTTTGGGCCCATCAGCGGACAGCCTAGCGCTGTCGTGTATTCGCAGCAAAAGCTCGAAACAATGCGTTCACGGAGCTTTTGGCATTATGACTCCTGGCTGACTTCCTCTCGCTCACCTTAGGTACCCCATCAAGGCGAGCGACTTCCGAGAATTTCTTTCGTTTATGGTGTATGCTAACGTGCGTCCAGGGTATTGTTTACTTCTTCAGCCACCGTTCCCTTTGGAAGCCATTCTGGAACAAGCTCGCCCCCATGTTGACTTTGAGTGCCGGAGTTTTGGCAGGCATGTTTGCCTTTACCTATCTACCCCAACTAGCCATTATGGTTTTCGTCGATGGCCCTATTGCAGTCCTGTCGACCGTGCTTCTCGTCCTCAACGAGAGCTCCACCATCGTCTCTTCGATTTCCAGGACCTGGGTATTGCAAGATGCCTTGCTCGACACATTCGACGGTACCCTGGTAGCAAGAAATGCTACCAACCTTGTCAAGAACGGCAGAGAGCTCAAGTCGGGGAGCGACCCCATGGCCAAGCTCGGCAAGATTCTCAAGAGCCCCTTTGAGCGCTTCAGTCCCTCGGCCATCATTCGGTATTTGATGTACCTACCCTTCAACTTTATTCCTGTTGTTGGAACGGCAGTCTTTGTAGGCTTGCAAGGTACGCGGACTCCAGTAGACTTGATTCATTGAGCCTGGTACTGACTTGCATCTAGGTCGGACACGAGGAAAGACTGTACACGATCGAGTATGGACGCACCCCAGACCCTGTTTGTTTTCGGTGTACGTTCACTAACCACCGCGGGGTAGTACTTTCAACTCAAGAACTGGTCCCGCTCGCAAAAGGAAGACTGGCTACAGCAGCATGTCGGTCCTTACACGGCGTAAGTGCTGTCCTCAGATCGTTCCCGAACACGATCATGTTTTCCGCTCGATTTCTCGCGTGTCTTTTTGTTAAAATTAACGTCACCTTCCAGATTTGGCACTGTTGCGACCCTCTTAGAAATGATCCCTTTCGCGGGAATCTTCTTTTCTTTCACAAACACAGGTGAGTGCGTCACATGTGAGCTTTGGGATCGAGATGGACTAACACTTTCCCAGTTGGAGCTGCCCTGTGGGCTGCAGACATCGAAGCCAAGAACACGGCAATGTTGGAGACAACCGCACCAGGACTTCGAGAAGTTGCTGAGCAGGCCGAGAAGGAGTAAAAACTGTGCAATCTCCCGTTTTGTATCATGGTTGAGCAACCGAGAGGTGGACAATGATCGCGGTGGCATAGCCGATAGGCCAAGAAACAGTGTGACAGCGGAGGATTCGATTCTAATCGCAGAGTGAAAGACGGTACAACATTGTAATATCCGAGATGGGAACCAGGTCATGGGATCATCCACTAGATTGTTATTTCAAATGTATTGCGAGATGCTACATCTCGGCTGTCAAGTCGCCGGACGGCATTGCGTGTTCCAAGCAGTCCGATACCGAGATGTTCTAGGTAGAAGATATTTCAATCTCGTTTCTTACTCTTGTGTATCATTTCTGACATCGTACTAAGTACCAGAAACTTCGTTGTCTTTGCTTGAGCAAGCAGATGATGAGAAGCTCAGTCAATTTCCAAGCATAAAGCAAAGCTCGATGACCAAGAGATGCTTAGGGTCCTGCGAAGGTGATCAACTGATTTCAGCGGCCAATACAATTCACAGGACACTGACCTACCCAAAGAATAGGCACGGAAGAGAGAACTGTGCCAATGGCGAGATTAGCCGGTGATTTTTGCCTAGTCCTGCTATCTTGAAGTTTCCTTCGCCTCGAGTGTTTTATCAGTCAAGGGGCGTTTTGTTCGCCAAATACCACCATACACAGTGGAACGTTGGTCCCGACTATGAGGCGAGATGTGAAGCCCCAAACAGCCAAAAGAGGGTAACCGAACGGTCAAGGTACATCCTCCTAGACTTTACAGTGCCTGGGCTGTATGTGGATCGCCATGGTGGTAGATTCGATCAGACTCGACCATATCTTTCTTTTACAATGTCTCGAAATAATCGGTCCAAGGTTGACTCCTCTTTCAAGCGTATCGCAACCGCTCTCCCACTTTTTCACGATCATTATTCTCTAGAGCTTAGAGACTTTGAATGTCTACCCATCACGGCACTTGACCATCCTTATAGATCTCTGATCAATCAGTCTCTTGCAAATCGGGAATGCTGCAGCATTGCATTTCTTGACAATGCTCGCAGATATACATAACCGTCTGAACGTTGCCCTGTCTTGCTGTTGTTTTCTCCTCCGGGTCTATGCGCAAAATGACGAGGTGCCAGGGGCAGAAGGACGTCTCGGATCGTCCCTTGCAGTGGCATCTATTCTGGAAGATTATGAGCGTCAAACAGTATCGGTTGATACGACCTTCGATGGAATGCCGCCGGGCAATGAGGAACCCCATTATCCATATGGACATCACCATCACAACCATCATCACACGACGTTCTTTACCCATGTCACAACTACTTGTGGGTTTTTCTCACCAGACTCGCTGAGTATCGTATTGATATTTACAAAGATGCCTTAGTCCACTTCTCGCTGACGAGTACGCTCGCGTCAGAGTCAACCGCAACACTTCTTAGTCCTCTGCCACTGTCGTCCTCATCCAGTCGCTTGAGCAGTAACGTTGGCAGTTCAGGCTCAACTTCGTCCTCGACCTCGGGCGGTCCCAGTACATCCAGCGTCTTGCATAGCAGTGATATCGTATCTTCCTCGAGTAGCTATGGCCAAACTACAGCCTCGCCGTCCAAAGAATCCTCAACCAGTCAAAGCTCTGGGCAGACAGCAGCACCTGCGATATCTTCAGGTCCTGGGACAACAAACTCATCAAGTAATATCGCAATACCAGACTCCACAACCAGTCCAGCACTGACCAGCTCTCGGCTTCCGTCCAGTATAGGCACTATTACTATTCCACTCGAGAGCATATCTACGAATTTCAGCCTTCACAATTCGTTTTCCAGCCATACTGCCGCCACTTCGGCATCCAATGGCACATCCCCTCTTTTCTCAAGCGCGGCCAATGTCACCAGCACTCCTTTTATATCCACACTCAATTCTATCTCTGTCAGCTTTCCGGTGTCGTCAGGCTCACTCACGCTCAATAGCTCTGCTTCTTCTGTGACAAGCAGCATGCCAGGCATCACCGTGTGGCCTTTCCCATTATCAACCGGCCCTGTCTCTCCTAGTGCCTCGTCTAGTAATGAGCATGGCAATCCTTCCTCTCCTCCGTATCCAGTCTCCAACTCTACAGCACCGGCTCCTTCAACAGGGGGACTAGGGACTGTCGCAGCAGGGAGTGGAGGATATTCTATCCCTTTCTCGACTTTGCCAACCGGCGCGGCCCCCTCTCGAAATTCGACGTCGTTCTCTCGCAGTTTTGGGATAATCCTTAGCACCAGAGTTTCGAGTGGCACTTCCTCTCGCACCTTTCTGCCATTTACATCCCGCAGTTCAAGATCTCTTGCTGCACTCACGGGAGGTGATGCCAACCCGCCCAAGACGCTCTCGCCCGTCTCACCTCCGCCCTTTCCCCTGACCAACTCCACTGCCGGTCCCGTGGGCACGGTGGCGGTGACAACAATACCAGGCACACACGCTCCATGGTCTGGTTCCATCACTCCATGGGCTAGTGGGGGTCCTGAGAGCCCAACACCAGCATCAGCGGCTCCATTCCCTCTGCTCAACTCGACATCCATTCCTGCTCCTGCTGGCTCCTTGACGACAGGCCCAATCACGCTTGTGACGGCAAGTATTGCCACAGTACCTGTTCTCAGCACTGCGTATTCGTCCACACTGGGGCTGACGTCCTCGCCGCTCTATCCCTGGGCAAACGCCTCGCGCGCTGGAGCAGGTGGAGGCTTGTCTGCCACGGGCTTTCTGTTGACAGCTACCACGTTTGTCTTGAGTACGAGCGGCACCAGTAGCAACAGCTCTCTATCGTCCTCTTTATTGAGCGCAGTACCATCCCCACTCGGCAACACCACGACATCCACTAGCCCGCCTCAAACGGAAACAACGGTCTTGACGGGCAGCTCCTCGCTGGTCATTACCATATTTCCCGGCTTGAGTACAATTGTTGCTCCCACTGTTTCATCGATGGCTCCAGGACTGTCGCTAGGCACACCTTCAAGCTTTCTAGGGTCTGCTGCTTTGACGACAGTCACACCATTCATTCCTCCTATTCTCTCAACTCTCACAACCACCATATCCCTCTCAAGCGCGCCGTCATGGCCGTGGAACAGCCTCACCCTCACTTCGGTAGAAACCGTCCTTGAGCCTCCATTCTCTTCCCCTTCTTCTTCTTCTTCTTCTATTCCTTCAACGACAGCAATAACACCACCACCACCACCACTACCGCCGCCACCAGCAGAGACCACAAGCACAGCCCTCCTCACCTCCCATACCACCGAGACCTGGTCCCTCGTGGAGGTCTCTGTATTTACGGATCATACCACTGAAACGTGCGAGGAGACGGCACGGGTGACTTTTACATCGACATCTGTATCTGTATCCACCAAAGTGGCGACACGTACAACGACACGTACGGAATCTCACGATCTAACCTCCTCCTCCTCCTCCTCCTCGTCATCATTAGCAACAACGACAACGACAACGACGACAACAAGAACAAAGACAACAAAACATGAGTCTTCCTCCTCACCTCAAGACGAAACGTTGTCGGGTTCTGTGGGCACATATCGGTGGTTAACGCGGCCCCACAAGACAAGTTCAGACACTTTGATACGTTCGACATCGATTCCACCAACGACGACGGAAGCAGGAGGCGGAACAGCAACGGCGCCTTCGTCGTCTACAACGTGGGTTCTCGAAGGACCGAGTAGTAAGTGTTTATTCCCCCCCCCCTCCACCCTCGGTGGTCATATACAGGGAAAAAGAAAGATGTGTGAAGGGGAATCAAAGGCTTCATGCAGAGGATCCTATCGGCTAATTGGACACAGGAACACTCACGGCTGTGGTGGTTGAGACGCACCATGTTGCGAGCCATCTCGACGCCGAGGAGAACGATTGAAACCTAGGAAAGGGCATGCAATAAGTCACGGTATTGCGCCACATCAAGAGTTTCTCTGTACGACACAATGGAAAGACTATGTGATTGGATTCACATGGGGGGCTTCTTAAGGTTCTATGGTAGGCGAGAGATGTTGATGGTCTTGTGCTTTTCTTCTTCTTTTTTTTTTTTTTTTTTTTTGGTTTCTGTGCTGCCCTGGCTGCCTCTTCCATTGAGGAGGCCTGGCTGTTTTTGAAAAATATGCAGAGGTGTCAGGTTTCAAGAGTTCATACGGGCGTTTTTTTTTCTTCTCGCAATCTCTTGGTAACGGGATCTCTGGCCTAGATTGTTCGCAATGGCTGGATACAAACTGTATTCCTACTCTTGTCATTTGGTGGAGGCTTCACAAAAAAAAAAAAAAAAAGGCCAAAGGCTGGTTCCTACACGCACATATGTATGCCATTTGCATTTGAAACCATGCTTTCCCAAGATCCAGATCATAAACCACCGGTTACGCATATGTATCTGTCACTTGCACGCGTCACAATCGTAAAAGACATGTTTATGGTGAAATCCATACTGATTTTCAGCTATCTACCGGGCCATGCAAAGGCCATGATGCTCGCTACACTTTAGACCCTCCCATCAAATGTCCTGCCTCGAGGCATTCTAGTACCGAATGCTATTGACAACAGCAGAATGATGAGAGTTGAGCGGCCGCATCAACTTAAAAATAAAATCCGACAAGGAACATAGGTGAAGGTAGTGAGTGCAGTACCGAAAGGAAAATACTCGCCCCCTCAAATAGAAAACAAGCAAACCCCCTTGTACACCATTTGAAAAAAAAAAAAAAAGAAATACCAAATCTCAAAATGAGCCTCCCAGTTGTCCAACTCTTGGAAAAGATGGCGGAATGGCCCAACAAACATTCGATAATATCTTTTACTCGGTAACATGTGCTTGTCCAAAGTGACTGTGACCCCGGATGGAGCAATTAAGCAACTTTGTTTCTGCTACCAGAAGGCGATTTTGTTTTGTTCCTGTTTGGAGGAGTTGAGCGAGGTGTGCAGCATCTAATCCGCCTCGGCCTCGGCCTCGGCTTCGTTGTGAGTGTGGTGGCTGCCTCCACGAGTGGGAGTCTCCTGGATACCGCCGCGATGGTGGGCAGTAGCAGTGCGACTACCACTGTAGCGGCCGCCAGAGCGAGCAAACTCAAAGCTCTCGCGCGAGACACTGTTGCCCAGATGAGCGTGGGCCTGCATGCTGAAGGGCGTCATCACCTGAGTCGGGTCACCGCCAGGCATGAAGCCAGACCAGTTGTTGTAGTAGTAAGTCCAGGGACTGGCCATGGGCGGGGCCATGTGCGGGGCCATCTGCTGAGGGCCGTGGGGAGTCATGGGCACAAAGCCGGTAGAAGGACCAGCCGGGCCACCACCGCCATAGATGAAGTTGTGTCCTCCGGCGTGGTTGGGGGGAGCAGTATTGACATAGCCAAGGTTGAATGCAGGGGGTGGGACGTGACCAGGCGCAACTCCCACGTGATGACCACGGTTTGAGGAGTGAGCGTGACGGGGAGTCGAAAAGGCACGGTCAGCAGGAGCATGGGCTTGACGAAGGGGAGTAGCGCGCACGTAGGCGCGGCCGACACTCTCCTCGGAAGCCTTGTGTCCCAGCGAAGTGTGTGAGCGGCTGTGGCGAGGGCCACGGTCCTTGACGGTCTTGCGCTCCACGCGAATGATGGAGCCCATGAAGGACTGGCCGCTGAACTTTGCAATCGCAAGCTCGGGCATGTCAGGCTGCGTGAACTCAACGAAAGCCATGGTTCGAATCACGCTGGTGCTGGAGTGGCTGATCGGGACGGATCGCTGGAGGATATTGAGCTTGAGGATCTCGCCGGCCTCCGAGAAGAGCTCATGCAAGCTCTCTTGGGTCACCTCAGCAGGGAGGTCTCCCACAAAGATGGAGCGCCGGTCGCGCTCACAGGCAGCCAGGTAAGCCTCATCGCTGCTCACGCGGGTGATGGCACACGAGCGCTTCAAATCAAACGCCATGACCGTGTACGTGGGGTCCATGCGGAATGCCTAAAGCGCAGCCAAGTTAGAAATCAAGCAGAGGAAGAGGGTCACGGCCAAGCACACAAAGACCACGACTGCGGAGACGGAGAAGACTTACAGCCTGGAGATCGCGCTCGGAGTCGAACATGGCGAATTCGACAAGCACAGTGGGCGGGTAGCCCAGGGGCTCGCGCAGCTGGGCGTGCAGCTGCTCGCACTTTGCCAGAGAGCCATAGGGCTGCAAAGCACGCTCGGCTTCCTTGGTGGTGATGGCGCGCCCGTCCTTGCGCTGAATCACGTAGGTCCGGTTTGCCTTCACGGGCTCTGTGCGGCAAGCACGGCCGAGGATGTGGGCACCCTTGCCACGCTCGAGAGCCAGAAGAGCCTCAGCATTGGTCGTGTACTGCACGAAAGCGAACGGCATGTGGCAAGGATCGCGACGGATCTTGACCCAGCACTTTCCGTACTGCAGGAACTCGCGGTAAATTGCAGCCTCGAGGGCCATGTCGTCCTTGGGCTCAGGCAGGCTAGCACGTGTTAGTCATGATGTCTCAAGCCAGAAAGAATATCAAAGTCGAAGTCCAGGGACGACAACAAATCGGCATGCGGTTTGAATCGGCCAACGCAAAAGTAACAGGAACAAGGAAAGAACAGAGACAGGTTGGGAAAAGAAAGCACTTACTTGGCCACAAACACACAAGCATTGGGAGGGTACAAGTTCTGAGCATCGACTCCGTTGATTTCGTGTCTACCACTAGCCTGGTTCTGCTGGCTGTGGACACGCAGACCGCGCTCCTCAGCGGCCATGCCAGCGTCGACACTCTGCGTGGCGGCGAGAGTCATGGAACGCTCCGAGGACGGGTCCTTCAGGACCCTACCGGGGCTGAGGAAGACATCGTCCTCGTCGTCGGGAGTGGCAATCACATAAGCCGGGGAGCTCTTGATGGCACGATTAGCAGACTTGCGAGAGCGGACAGGAGTCCAGCCCTGCTCGGGCGAGTCCGAAGGGTTCGACTGGTCCAGTCGAACACCTGTTGTTTGATTAGTGATTAGTGAGGATCTATTCGAGGAGGATTGGACACAAGAAAGGGGACCTTGGTCCGGGCGTTTCAAACCGCAACGCGGCCAAGGTAGGTCAAAAACCAAAGAGAATAGATGGAGGAAGATGCAAGCGAGGGCAAAGCAAAACGTACCGCCAGGCTCGTCAGCGCTCGAAGACGAGGCGCTGCTCGAGGAAGAAGCGGCACGCTCCGAGCTGGTGTGCTTGCCCGGCTTCAGACGGTGGAAGCGGGGACGCTCGGGAGACGTGTCGTAGTTCTTGGAAGGAGGCGACATCTTTTTGATTGCAAAAGGATGTCTGGTGATGTTGTTTGGACGTGTTGGACAAAGAGTGTAAGGGAGTGGGTGGTGGTTTCAAAGAAGAGAAGGTAGAGGGTTTGGATGAGGATAAGAAAGAGGGTGGGAAACAAAAGAGAAGGAGGAGAGGTCCCAAGGAAGAAAGGAACAGCCCGTGGAGGAGTTTAAATAGTTGAGGTTTGCGAGGGTCAGACAAGCGCTTGCGAGGATGTTGAGCAAGTGATTCACAGTGAGGGCTTGAAGGAAGACATCACGACGATCTGTGGCCAAGATGATCGCAGTCTACAGGCTGGGGCCAAGGTTGGCGACGTGAAGGTCATAAAAGAGGAGGTCAGAGCCAGTCAGGAGCCCCAGACGAGTTGAGGGACACCCGGAGTTTAGTGGTGAGAGTTCAGTGAGCGTGAGCGAGGAGTTTGTGTGGTGTTGTGGATACATTTAGTGTATAAGTGGATAAGTGATATTAGGAGTAGTATATAGATACCTATATGAGTACTAGTAGTTGGCAGTCTGGGAGGGGAAAGAGACCCAAGCCGCTGGCATTTGAATGCACACAAATGTCCAGACCAAGAGAACCCCGTAGCAGGCTAGCAGGGAGGGCAGCAGGGCTGGCCCAGCCTTGAGAGCATACTGGCAGCCTCAAAAAGACATTGTCCATCCAGCATGTTCGCAATTGCAGAGATCTAAAAGGCAAATCCTGGTGGAGGGCCGGAATATATGGTTGGTCGAGATCCATTTTGGTGGAACAATGGCAGCAGAACTTCAGCTGCCCATGGTGTGCTGATTTTGAACAGTATATTGCCCACGCTGTGGACCAGAGATAGACATGAAAGGTGAACACCCCACTTGTCTTCGCGGTCCTCTTGATAGCCTTTCCAAACATGCCAACATATTTCATGAATATAAGCCTTTGCATTGTCCAGCGAGCGGTGCAACTTTGCGCCAGCTTCAATGGCTATTGTTCCAAAGCCAAGAGGCCTAAAGAGCTCTCCGGCCTCCAGCCCAAGACGAGGCTGGCCATCAGGTTCTCCCACTGAAAATCTCGGACTCCAATGCATGGCTGATTCTGGCCAGATCGAGCAAGACAGCAAAGCTAGGACTTGAGACGGGAGCCACAGCATTCAACCTGTTTGAGATCTCGTAATAACAACGACGGAGCGTGTGTCAAGATAAAATCCATCGAGTCAGCAGTCGAAGCCTCTCCTTGCCTTGTGAGCACTTGCCCAGGCCTCTGTATATTGCAAGCTCCTAATCAGTCATAGCATCCAGGGAGTCTGTTATGCCTCGCCGGAGCTGGTCTTCCGAGCCAGACACATCATGGTGGCGGAATGATGGAGCTTTCACGGCGGACTAAACATGATGCTCTCGCCTCTCCTGATGGCTGTCTGCCAGTTCATGGGGGAATTTATTGCTTTTCCATTCCCAGATGCATTATCCTGCCGAAAGCGTAACGTCGAAGCCGAGTAGATGCGTAAAGAGCCGGTCGGTGGTGCGCCGTAACATTTGAAACGGGCGGTCTGCAATGCTGGTGTGGTGCAAGCATTGCAGGTGTCGTTGAAAGAGGCTCTGTGCACGGGCCACTTGAGCTCCACTATCCGAAAAGCATAGCTCCCCACAGTGGCATGCGTGGGTACGCAGTAAGTGACGTCCTGCATGGCAGGCCCCATTCATGTCCCCACCCATTTTCATCAGACCGACGAAGCAAAAGAAGCGACTCCGGACGGCGGGCCACACATACATACATGGCACCCGCATTTGCCAGCGTCGGTCCAATACGATTGATGCTGCCACTGCTGCTCAACCCATCTCCAACTGAACACTGACACCCACGTCCAGACAAGACAGGCAGACCGTCAAGATGAGGGTCACATCACCTTGCTTGGCCAAGAACTTTTGGGCCCGCAGCATGGACGAGTTCAGGAGGCTCACGCAGATAGGTTTGGCCGCCCCAGGACCCTCTGCCCCTCCATGACAGCCCATGCCGTACTCTTGACACAAGCTAATTGGATGCTTTTGTGCTTCTCTATAGCCGTCAATATGGAGGGCATCAAGGGGCCCTCTGGCCCGCGCGAGCTGTTCTCCTTCCACAGTCAGGAAGCCATGAAAGACTGCGGCCCCTTTTCCGACGCAGACAGCGGCGGCTACTCCAAAGTCAAGCTCGACTGGATACCGCCGAATTCCGCTCCCGATGCGCAAGCCCGCTCGAAACCATCTTCGTACAACCCCAATGGCCATGCCCGCTTCCACGGCTCCATTTCCACACGCTTGCCCGAAAACAGGCCGCAGATTGAGAGATCAGGCTACGCAGCATGGAGGACAAAGGATCGACCGTACACAATCTTTGGCAGGAGTCTCTGGGACCTGGACCCTTATGTGTTCCTGGCGCTAAGATTCAAGTCTGACGGGCGGAGCTATCACGTGAACATCCAGACAGAGTCCCTTGTGGAGTCGGATATACATCAGCACCGACTCTTTAGTAAACGCCCTGGCGAATGGGAGACGGCACTGATTCGCATAAACGACTTTGTGCGGACGAACCACGGCTTTGTCGTTGAGCCCCAGACAGAGATGCTGCGGCAAAAGATCCGCACGGTCGGTATCGGCTTGACGGATCGCATCCAGGGCCCTTTTGACCTGTACATTGAGAGGATATGGGCTACAAATAACCCGCGAGAGGCGGACTTTGTCGATGAGGAGCATGAAGTCCCCAATGCAGGACAGCTCAAGAGTAAGGGTGGGAAGAGCATCCAGTGGAATCGCTGATCAAGAGCAGAGAATGGCCATTATGCCGTCGATCAGCTCTATTCATACGGAGCATTTTGTCTTTGTATCTGCATATAGTCTAAAGCCAGGTTACTGCAGCATGTTGGCGACCTTGAAAGAACAAGATTGAGCCACAAAACACGGCCGTGTCGCTCAGGGATATAGCGGCACTGGCACCTGAATTCAGACTCTGCGTCCTACTCGGAACTGCATTATGCAAGGCAGCAATATTCCAGGCTATTCCTTTTCCATGCATACCACTAGAGTATTTGTGCTATGTAACGGATGCATAGCCGGATTGCCACTTGCAGAAAGGTTGGGAGGAGTGCGCTTCGCTAATAATTACGCCCGTACTATGACTATTGTTATTCTTTGCGCCCATGGCTCCAATCAGGGCCGTGTTTTGACGGCGAGTACCCCACTCAACTATGCCACACGGTTCTCGGGCGAGTCAAATTTCGCTCTCAGCCCGCAAGCAGACCACGCCATCCATCGGAGCGGGAAAGAAAGAGAAAAAACCAACTCTCGGCAATCCAAGGCTTTCCTCATTTGACGCTGTACATGGGTGCTCCACTTTCTATATATTCTAGGAGGACCCCCAACTTCAACCTGCCTCTGTCCGTCTTGTCACAGTTCCTTGCATTGTCTCTGGCCTGCACTTTTCCAATAGTATCCATCGATATTTGAGCAGTGAAATTCGACGCTATCTATCAACCACTTTATCATCATGGGTCAACCTTCTTTCCAGGCGTCCAACGCCATCGTCTATCTGACATATGGTGCCTTCTTGTACGTACCCTCTCAGCTCAAAGTAGGCGACAGACTGCAAGAGCAACAGAAGGAGAAGCAGTCGAGAGAACTCACACAAATCGCACTTTGTAGGGTCCTAGGCTCGGCACTTGCCTGGAAATACCGCAGAGACTCTTCAGGAGAGTTTCTTTCTGGAAACAGAACTCGGACTGGTCAGGACTTTTTTGGCCCCCAAAAGACGAATATTCCCCCTTCCAAAACCCTGGCAGGACTTCTTGCTACTCAATGAGAAGCTTCCTTGCTGGCGAGAGCCTTCTAAACAGGGAGACTGCAACGCGGAGCCTGTGCTAATCGTTTCTGTTGATAGCATTTCCGATCGCAATGAACTTCATTGCCTCTGGTGAGTGAGACGCGCAACGATGCGCTCGCGTCCACACAGGGTCCAGAGCGGTAGCGTTTATCAAGCATGACATGGAAACCGAGGCAAACAGAGGCGACGGTCTTGATTCAGTCGTCCCCCCAAATGCGCGGTTGGCAACTCCTGGGTAGTTGGTCTCGTCTGGACCGTACTGGGTTGCGCAACTAAGATCAGGTTCGTACTCACACCTACAGTTGTCTCTGTTGTCCTGGGCTCCAAAGCAGACTTTTGCCACATCGAACAGTCAACCTCTTTTTGAGCGCTGTGCTGTGCATGTGATGGTCTGTCTGGTCGAGCCCTGGGATGACAGCGACTGCGGCTCACTACGGGCGCGGATTGGAAGCAACTGAATTCGCATATGGATCCAACTCTCAATGCCCCTCCGACCTTCACACACTTCGGAGGGCATCGAGACGACGGATCGTATGGAGAAGCAGTTGTGGACATGAAGCTGAGATTGTACCGTGATTACTCGATCAAGATAATGCTTGCGTGGGAAACGTGCTGCCGCTCCGATCAAAGATCATCCTTTCCCTCCTCCTCCTCCCCCGTCTTCCCCGTCGCAGTCATACTGACCCATCTAGGTCTCGGTTCCGGCATCCTGTTCTCGTACCCGCAACTGGGCACCATTGCTGGCGTGCAGGGCGTGCTCGTGTATGCGCTGACCTCGGCTCTGCCACTCCTCATTTTTGCGACTCTTGGTCCCATTATCCGCCGAAAGTGTCCTGAGGGTTTCGTCCTCACTGAATGGACGCGCCAGCGCTATGGCGTTGTCACGGCACTGTGGCTGAGCTTCTTGACGCTCGTCACCATGTTCCTTTATATGGTGTCGGAGCTATCTGCCATCGGTCAGGCCGTGAATGCCCTCACTGGGCTCGATGCACTGCCTATTCTGATAGTGGAATGTGTCATCACGACGATTTATACCTGTATGTCCGCCCTCGCGTGTTGAAAGACACCACAGGTGTCAACTAGCAACTAACTCAAGGGGATATCTAGCACTCGGTGGTTTCCGCATCTCCTTCACAACCGACAACGTGCAAGGCGTCATGGTCATTGGTCTCATTATTATCGCGACCATCACCATTGGCGCCCGCACACACATTGACCCCTCTTTGGTAGAATCCTCTGGTCTAACGAAACCCAACCTTTTGGGCTGGCAACTTCTCTACATCTTCCCTGTTGCCATCCTCACAAACGATTTCTTCCTCTCCAACTTCTGGCTGCGCACTTTCGCATCCAAAACCGACCGTGATCTCTGGATCGGCGTAAGCATTGCCTGCGTGGTCGTCCTCATCATCCTTACCCTCGTCGGCATGACAGGCTGCATCGCCGCCTGGTCGGGTGCCTGGGACGCGACACAGGACGGCTCCGTGGCCTTCTTCCTCCTCCTCGAGCAGCTTCCCTCGTGGGTGGTGGGCATTGTCCTCGTCATGGCCGTCTCGCTGTCCTGCGCTTCCTTCGACTCCCTCCAATCCGCCATGGTTTCCTCCGCGGCCAACGACCTGTTCCGCAACCGCATCAACGTCTGGCTCATCCGTGCAGCCGTCGTTCTCGTCATCATCCCCACCATCGTCATCGCCCTCAAGGCGCCCTCCATCCTGCAAATCTACCTCATCTCCGACTTACTCTCCGCGTCCACCATCCCGGTGTTGTGCATAGGCCTGTCGGAAAAGCTCTACTGGTGGCGCGGCTTCGAGGTCGTTGTCGGTGGTCTCGGCGGCATCCTGTGCGTGTTCATCTTTGGCACGATTTACTATGGCAGTGCGCACCAGGGCGCCAACCTGATCTTGCTGGAGGCGGGCCTGTACGAAGGAGACTGGGGAGCCTTTGGCGCCTTTGTCGCTGCTCCTGTCGGCGGGCTGTTGTTTGGCCTTGCTGCTTGCGCGCTGCGCATTGGGTTTCAGTATGTTGTGGCCAAGACGACGGGCAAGCCATTTGATGCGTTGACGCGGCCCATTGTGTCGGTCAGAGAGGAGGATGAGAGTGTGGATATTGTGCGTGACGAGAGCGCGACGACGTCGAAGCAAGTTGGAAAGTTCTTCTAGGACTTTAGGACTGAATTGATGGGCAGGTCAAAAGGAGTAAGAGGAGCAGCAGCAGCAGGAGCAGCAGCAGCGGAGATCGTGCAATCTATGCCCTCTCGAGGATTGATACGATTTGTTTCCGCCTTGGGGGAGTCTAGCAGGGAGGCAGGCTGGATCTAGGGGCGGTTCACAGTCATGTCGGATCGCCCTGGTGCTACCAGGAGGTAGTGGAGGAATTGCGGATCAGAAGGGAGATTCAATGGGTCAGTAAGGGATACGCAGGTAATGAGTGCTCCAAACTGGGGTTTTCCCGCTCTTGCTGCGTCAGTCTGATGGCACTCGGCCATGAGCACATATACATACGTTCGCGATCACTGTACCTCTCGCAATAATGTGGAAGAAGAAGGGTGGAGAGCAAGTAATCTTATTTCATTTCGTATCAACAACATTCACTTGCTGGCATCGAGTTCCCTTTGCCGTGCAATCAGTTTCTCTGATGCACGCCGATTACCCAGCTCCTTCATCAAGTTCATCTCCTCGTCCAGCTCCTCGAGCGTCGTCTCCTTAAGCGTGCCGTATATCAGCCAGTCCTCTTCCTTGAGACGCGCCTTGTCCACCCGTCTCCACAACACCAAGTACTCGACGAGGTCCATCTCCTTGCTGCTAACCTCCTCGCCCTTTGCATTGAGCTCCGTCAGCCGCTGCTTGCTCGCAATTCGCACAACCGCCTGCCTGAACGACACGGCCATGGTTGAACCTGCGGCGCCTGAATCGGTCCACTTGTGGTCCACCAAGCGCGGCTTTGCCGTCACAGCGAGGCGTTCCCAGCGGTAGCTCTTGCCATACGGGCGCATCTCGATAGCAGAGAGGAGTGAGCGCAGCAATTTTGGCGCGCAGACCCGAGACAGTGTCTGTTTGGCTTCGGGGGTTCCTGCTGCGAGATTCTCGGACATGGTGGCGTGCAGCGCAAGCGCGGCGTCGGGAATCTCCTTGCGGGAAGCTTTGAACTTTGCGGGCTCCCAGAATTTGCTCTTGAGCGCCATGGTCGCTTGGAGGATTTGCAAGCGGTCGGCGAAACGTTGCTTGGCAATTTCAAAATAGTATCGCCAGAAATCCTTAAACGCCGAGGGTGCTTTTGAGAACGGCAGAGGGACGATGGTTCCTTCGTAACGCGAGAGAAGAAAATGGTTAGCCTGGTGATTGGCAGTCGTCCTTGGCAACGTATGATGCGACGAGGGCTAGACGACCAACAATATCAAGGGAAAACCTACGTGGTGCCAGCATGGCCATTTCACCTTGCGCGTAATAATTTTTCTCTTCAGCCATAAGGTTGTTCATGACAGTCGATGTCGCTTCTTGCTTAGACTGGTTCTTCTTAACGTACGCAACAGAATTGCGGAAGCGAGGATCGACTCGTCTCCGACTGGCTGCATATTGCCGTGTCTGCTCCATATTTGCCATGAGACCGCGTGCTGCAAGAGCAGTGTGGGAGAAGGCCGGCCTGGCCGAAACAGCCACGAGCAACGGCCGTGTGCGAAAGGTGGCAACCATTGTGAGGTTATGTATGGGAGGGGTGCGCTCGATGGTCGAAGCAATTGGGGCGGGAGAGTTGTGGATGTTTTAAGGCGTTGAAATCGACGCGAATCGACCCCTCGTCTGCTTTATACCAGCCAATTCCCCCTCAGCGCTAGAGCGTCTGCCTCACAGGCCTGATAGCAAGACGTTGCTGGCCACAGATATAACGCGCCGTGGGCTGATCGGTGATGATGGGTGGTGATGCGGACTTGCGAATTACACGAACCAAAATTTGGACGACCGGCACAAGATCTGCCTGCCGCCAGGCGCCTACCAGCCGGGGCATGCAATAGTACTATGTCTGGCGGCAGGGCGGCCGCGAGGCAGGGCTCTTGGGCCTTCTCCAAGCGGGCATTTTAAGCGGGTCACTGCTCTGAAGTGACTGGGGAAGCCGTACCTGCCTCCCACCCTTCAATGCATTGTCACGGCTGGCTGCGACGCCGAGGCTCTCTCCGTGTAACGTCTGAAGCATTCCATAAGGAAACCCCTAGCATTGACAATCGCAAGCAGAAGGTCGGGATTGCGACAGCGGGCACGGGCGCAGCGAACTGACACCAGTGGCCTGTTGTCGTGCTGAATGGTGTTGACTTGGGGGCCTTCGCAGAACCCTTGCGTTGCATCCTCGCCAATCATACCAAGCCCAAAGTGCAGTAGCCATGTTCTCCTCCAACATCCAGACTCCAATCCCAGAACCTCCGACGACCTGAAAAGGCTTCTGCTTGACCTCCACGCTTCCCGACGACTTTTACGGCCTCTTCCTTCTCCTTTGCCCTCTCCTCTATAAAGAAGTATATATGTCGTACTGTCAGCCAACAATCACCAAAACCACCACCACCACCTATCGAGACTACAAAGGTCCCCGACCTTGCGTGGGCACCAGGCGTCGGGGAAGCAATGTCTGCCCTGACCCGGTCGCGCACCTGGTCGACCGTTGCACACCCAGAAGAGCCCCGTGAGCGCCGAAACACTCTCCCCTCGTCGCCCAATCCGGCCTCTCCGTCGCACTCGCACTCGGCTTCGATATCCTCCACGACGTCGTCCATCTCTCCGCCGTCTTACGCAGCAGTTACTGCCAGCAGTACTATCACCAGCAGCACCACAACAACGGCAGCAGCAGCTGTCGCAACACCACCGACAGCCACTTTCGAAAAGAGAAAGAGGAAATCGTCGTCTGTCCATGCCTTCACCAACATCCATCTCCCTCCTACGCCCCCAAATGGCAATTCTCCCCAGCCTGCGACGTCGACACCGATAACGACAGCCAACAAGAAGAAGCATACCCTGGATGGCAGCGATGGAAGCGGCGAGTCGGTAGCCGCGCCCTCCTTCCTCCAGCCTCGCGTGGCTGCCATCCTTGGCGTGGAAAAGCGCTGGCAGCCCGTACTGTTTTCGCTTCGCCTTTTGTCGATTCTACCAGCCATCATCCTGGGGTTCCCACTCGCAATACGGTTCTTGCTTATGCTACATGCCTTTGCGACGCATGATGGCAGCCATATCGCGAACGGCGACGGGGTAGCGGATACTGGCAATGAAAGGCTACTCTTGACTGAGTTGATGTTGGCCATGATATGGGTACGCAAAGAGAGATATCCGTTGATGTATCAAGTGCGCGTTTTCGGACCCAGCTGACTGACACCAATGGTCGCACAGTGTGGCAGTTCAGGATACTTGTCGTTTTACTTCACAGATTACTTGATGTCTAGATGGTATGTGTGCTGCGGATATGCTTGCAGGAACAAGGAGGACATGCTAACCTTTCAACTTTTGTCTCCTTGTCGTTCTAGGCTCATCAATTATACCCCTCCAGCCACGGCCCTCCGCCTCGTGTCGATTTCTGCCCTTAACGGATACCTTCAATCGTGGACTCTTCACCTCAGCGGAAGCTCCCAGGATCCCTTCCTCCTTCTTCCCACTTGGATCACCATCACCAGCGTATGTAATTTACGAGGATCAATGACCCGTCTTTCTTGCTCGGTGAAAGCTGACGATTTTTCTCTGAACTATCATCAAGACCCTCACCTTGGTATACCACTTTACCTATCGCAAGATCAACATTCGCAAAGAGACTTCCATCTCCATTAGTGTCTTTTCCATGGCAAGCTACATTAGCATGGTGGCTTTGCTGATACAACAACACTGGGACCGGACCGACTGGTTGGAACTGCCGTTCGTGGCGTTATTTTGTGGGATACTCAAAAATGGCGGCAATGTGGTGATTAAAGTTGCGAAGTATACAAACATCACAGTCACGCCTTAAGGGCAAAGAGAGAACAACAGACTGTGTGTTCTTGGTTGCATGTAAACGATGTCTACGATTTGTTTTAGGATACCCTCAATGCATTATATAAGCATATCGAACAGGAGAAGTTACTTGTCTGCAGTGTTTTCGTTATCACTTTTTCAAAAGCTCGTCATGAACGTCACAAATCTGCAGATCAGCCACATATTAACCAACAGGTTAAGGGAGTGTCTGCCATTGTATTGGATGAATGCAAATTCTCGTCTGCCTCCGGTTCCACTAACAAATAGCTGTAGCAAGGGTCTGCATTTGCCTCTGATTAAGCATTGGGCGTAAACAAATCGCTTCCTGACACAGTTCCAGGGAGAATCTGTGGACTTCGCAAAACGCTCCATATCTTGTTTCGTCGGCAACCCGGGTCACATCATGTAAGACCCCATGATCCAAGAACATGTCTCAATCTCTTTTGAAACACCTTCGGCGACATGAAGATGAGGCGTGACCCCATCATCGGCGCACAAGTCATTTGTCTATGTCCAGTCGCCTCTGCCGTAATGTGCTTCAACATGGGGTCGGCGTTACATGCAGGCCCTTAGAAACCGTGGACGCGGACCATGTCCTTGTTAAAACCAAGGCCGGTGGTCTTCTCGTCATTTGTGATTTCTCCGCAGAGGAAGTCGTGCATGTTGTTGCGCTGATCGCCCTGAAGTTGGATCACCTGTCCGTGCTCCTCATCTTCAATGACGGTGCCATTGCAGTTGTACCGCTTCTTGGCCTGCTTGCAAATCTTCTTCAGGTTCCACTTCTTGGGAATGTTGGTGACCGTGGTCAAGGTCTTGCGTCCATTGCGCTCTGCAGTGGTCTTTGGTCAGTGATTGCTGGTTTAAGAATGCCGCGGAACCAGGAATCAGATGCGCGACGGTGGTTGGAAAGGAAGAGCATTGAGATTTGCAACACCTACGTTGGATACGGATCTCAATCTTTTCAGCAACCTTGGTGGCCTTCTTCTCGCCTTCTCCGTCGTCTTCGTCGACCTCGGCGAAAGGATCTGCACACAGATAAGTGATTAGCGCGAGAAGCCCTAGATGGTCAAGACCAAGCAAGACATGGTGTGCTGCTTACCAAAAGAACGGAGGTTCTCAATGACCTCACCCGCGTCAGCGGACTTGGCTGGCTTTTGTTTCTTGGCGTCGTCGGCCTTGGATGCCTTCAGTTTCTTGCCAGAGTCTTTGAGGTTGCCCTCAGCGACCTGGGCTGGTTGTTCCTTTCCTATCTGACCGTCGGCCACATCGGCGGAGGGAACTGCGCGGTAAAGCCACTGTAAGCGCTTGGTCATCTAAGAGGCAGGTGGTGATGAGGTTCATAGGTGGGGCGTCGCGTTCAGCCGCACTTACCAAGGTCCTTGTTGTTTTCGATTGACATAGGCAGCGACGGACGGCTCCAGGGACGTCTCACTGATGGGGAATATGTTTCTGGGAATGAAAGCTGCGAGGAGAGTTGTTGATTGTGATAGGGCTAAAGTCGTGAAGCGCAGGGCGGAAGAAAGTGGATATCAGTTGTTGGTAGTGTGTTGGAGGGGAGAGAGCAGAGGCGCGATGTGTGATGCCACAGCGGTTTTATTGTTCGCACAAGGAGGCGAGGAAGCGGGGTGTCCGACGGGGGGGCCCGGTTGAACGCAGCTAGCTGACTAACATAAGGGGAAGTGAAAGGGAAGGGACCACGCAGCTGTTGGCTTTTGGCTGGCTTTGCACAGGCCAGCGCGATAAAGCCTGCAAATGGCCTGTGCGTCCCAAGAATGGGTAGCAGCGAGCCCAAAGGGAGCTGAGCAGCACATGCAGCTTTGTACCTAGGTACGGTACCTAGATACTTGCACCCGCCAGTGAGTGGCATGCGACGCTTGCAGCAGCCCTTTTCAGTTCAACCCCTACTGAATCTAAGAATCGTCTAGAACCAATACATTATCAACACCCACCGCCTCTCCATACCTATCACTACCTCTTCCGCCTGCTCAACCACGGGTCAAGACATGCCTTTCGAGCCTGTCGACCTTGGTGAGCCCGACAACCAGGCGGCCGCTACCTCGGTCCAAATCCTCGAGAAGCATGAAGATGGAGTTGATGCCTCGCCAATATGGACCCCTTGTTTCAAGCACGAGTGCGGCTTCAACGCCGATATTTTTGAGCGGGTGATGTTGAACCTCATCAAAAATCCAAACATCAATTCATCGTGGCTGTTCAGAGCGGATGTCCTGCTTGACTGCGATGGCTCAGCAAATACTGGCGCCTCAGCCTCCACGTCAAGCCCCCAACGACCGCCGATGCCCAGCTTCAAAGATTTGGACATGACAAGACTGCTTGTCCGCAGAATGATCCCCCGTAATGAGCTTCGCGATAAGGCCCTGGAGCAGAGTTGCGTTTTTTATTCAGGCACGACGCCTGAGGGCACCCAGCGGTCTCTCATCATTTACCTGCCACACGTACAATCTGCTGAGGATGTTCCATTCTACCACCCGCCCGTGCAAGGCATCGCTTTCCTGCATGACTGGAGCCCAGCTGATGACAAGGGAACTGTGTCTACGCATTACATGTTCTTCGACTCCTACGTCAAAACCGAGAAGCTTACAAGAACAGCGCTGCACTTGCTAAGAGTCCTTCACAAACATGGCCAGGGTCAGATTGTGGGCTACAAGAAGCGGGTCATACACGATGTGCTAGTGCCACAGGCGTCGTTGCAAACCACCTACGCGGACCTGAAGCTCAAATACAGCAAGACTCTCGTCCAGGGATGGGAGGAGGTGACAGACCCTGCAAAGCACGTTTTTGAGGACCTGTGCATCGCTGCCTTCCTCATAGAGTTGTGGAGGGAGATGTACAAGGAATCTGAATTTCCTGGCTTTGTCGACATTGGGTGCGGTAACGGCCTCTTGGTCTATATCCTAAATTGTGAAAACTACGCAGGCTGGGGCTTCGATGCGAGGGCGCGAAGGTCTTGGGCCAAGTACAATACGGAGGTTTCTGTGCGCTCCCTTGCAGGGGGTCGTCAAGTACAGGATTCCTTAAAAGTCCATGTCCTGCTTCCCGCCGTGACTGTGAACAGGGCAAGCAACAGCGGCCTGAAAATACAATCTGGTCAAACGCATGATGGTGTTTTCCCAAAGGGCACCTTCATTATATCAAATCATGCAGATGAGCTCACGCCTTGGACGCCTATTCTGGCCAAGCTTTCGGAATGTCCATTTATGATGATACCCTGTTGCAGTCATAACCTCGGCGGTGACAGATGGCGGGCGCCTCCACCGAAAGATAAGACAGCCTCGCATTCAACCTACAATTCGCTCTGCGCTTGGGTCAGCGAGATCGCAGAGGATTGCGGCTGGGAGGTGGAGAAAGAAATTTTGCGTATACCATCAACTCGCAATATGGCGATCCTAGGACGGCGTCTTGCCTCCGCTGAGGAACTGGACTTACAGTGCCTTTTATACAAACATGGCGGCACTGGTGGGTATTACGAGAATGTTGTCAAATTGTTCAGGGCTTCTGCTCGTGGCCATTGAAGTGGTGAAAGATCCACGGCGGCTTTTCGCTTCTCGGCTCGTGGAGCTGATTGTTAATCATGAACAACAGTTCTGCTCGCCAATTGCTCAAAGATTACGACCGTTGACAGATGCTCTGGGCATCTGGCACTCTATAGCCAGCGCCAAAAGCATGCACAGTTACTCGTCTTCGGGTGGGTTGAGCTTTCTGTATACTCATGGCGCCTCATTTGCTTTTATGGGAGATATTTGAGCGCGCATCGGGCCGTGAGTAGCATTTGTACTTGGCAATGGTGGATCACTGCAGATTCGAGGGTATTCATTTTGAAGTGAAGGCTGAGGCCGTTCAGTGCTTCTAAGCCAACCCACCACGAAAGTGAGCTAAGTACTTGTCTCGAATGTCCACTTTCGCAACCTTCAATGTTCGGGTACAGAGCCAGGTCTAGACGCCATACGATAGGCTTGCTTAATCGACGTCTGGTACAGGAAGATGGTCTACCAGCTTCATATTCAATCCAAGCTTCTCGAGTTCTTCGGCAGTAAGTTTGTCGCGCAATTCCAGGCTTTCCTTCTGTGTAATCAGAACGAAATCCTGTTTCAGAAGCCAGCTACCCTCTGGAATATCGTATTCCTCAGCGGTCTTCTTGTCAACCTTGTCAAGATCAACGACTAGACTTTTCTTGACACCGAAGACAGCATCAGACTTCTCATATGGGTCTCCACGCAAGTACAAGGCGCTAGATTTCGAAGAAAGCCCGCAAATGTTAGCAATTCTTCAATTCTTCTACACCGCTGCCGAACCAGCTCCCACGCAGTGAACTTACGTGATTAAATGATCCCAGCCCTCCTTCTCAAACATGAAGTGCACATGCGCAGGACGCCAGCAGTGCCGCCCGAGCAGCTCAAGCAACTTCCCCACAGGACCATCATGCGGAATCGGGTAACTAACAGGCTTGATGCCTTTGAAATTAAAGCGTCCCTCTTCATCCGTGATCATGACGCAGCGCTCCGAGGGTTCCTCGCGGCTCGAGTGCTGCACGTCATAGTGGCCGCTGCTGTCCGTCTCCCAAATATCCACATGCACCCCGGAGATGGGGTTTCCCGCCGTGTCCTTGACGGTACACAGCGCGAGCATGGGTTCGCCTTCCGGGTCGGAAGTCATGCTTGCTCCGTTCTGGATTGTGGGCGCGTCGTGTGTGTGGAAAGGGCCTAGGACGGAACCCTCGGTGCTGTGCGGGGGTTTGGGGTGGTTGATGTTGTCGACCAGGAGAGAGAGGCCGAGGACGTCTGAAAGGAGGATGAACTCCTTGTATGTGTATAAGGATATATCAATCAACAATGGGTCATACAGGTCAGAAATCCCCAGCCTGTGGGAACAATTGTCTTCAACACGGCTTCCAAGACTTGTTCTCCGACCTCCCAGAGCCCTTTCATGATATTTCGATCCTGAATAAAACTTACATGTCGAACATCACTCGATATCTGCCCCGTCTGAACAAGAAAGTTCAACGCCAACATCCACTCTTCTGTGCTCAACCGCGTCTCACGCGCAAAGTCGTGCAAGTGGGTGACCAGCCGGTCCATGATGTATTTGAGACGTGCATTCTTGGTTTGGTTGTTGATTCGAATCGTATTGGGTGTGATGTTGTCAATGGTCAAATCCAGCAGTTCTGGTGTCTGTACCTCTCCTGGGGACGCCATGGCTCTTTCAATACCCTTGTGTGTTTGAGCGGAATTGGGCTCGAGGCTGAGAGACGAGTAGATGATTACCGATATGTAGTGTGATTGAAGTCAGACCCGAATCTTCGTGAAGCTATTCCATACGTTAGATTCCAACTGGAAAATGTCGAGGAAAGGGCAAGTCTCCGAGCTTTCTCGCATCTTGGAAACAGTATTTCTAAGTTTTCATGGCATATGCTGGATACCGGCACATTGTACGGTAGTGGATTGATCAACCACAGATCTCATCAGCATGACAAATGAGTAGCCGAGCAGCTAACGAGGACAGAGCTATGACCCTTACGGGTCACCCCTGTGGGCACATGTGAAGTGATTGTGGGGCGTAGTACGCACCCAGTCCTCGACGCGCAAATAGCCCCTCTTGTTGCTCGTTACCCCTCTATTGCGGGGAGCCCCCCATATCGAGACGAGACACGAAGGCGGGAGTCAAGGAGACTCAAACAGTGGAGTTGACTTGTTCGGAATTGCAAGATCATCCGAGCCTATTTTCGCGGGCTGTTTAAATGTTCCCACCAGGCGCGGGAGCCTGCCTTGCTGCCGGAGGTTAAGCTTTTCTCCGAGAGCCCGGATTTATTTCATAGGAGCCGCTCCTATGAAACCATGAGATAACACCGCACACACCCCGATACACCTCAATCTCTACAGCAACTCCCGTTTCGTTAGTGAACAGTGTACCGCACGAAGGGTATCATGTATCCTGACTTCGGCTCTGTACGGCACAATCCAAAAGCCATGGGAGTGCTCGCATTCTCGTTCCTCTTTGTGGCTTTATAACTGTTTTGCCAGCGTCGCACAAAAGCCAAAAGCATCCACAATGAATTGGCATGCTGGAATTCTTGAGGCTCTTTCTAATATTTTTCCTGGCGTTTCGAGCTACCATTCCGAGCACGCCCGCCAGAGCAGCCCTATTGGCCGGAAAATTCTTCAAAGGATTGGCGGTACAAGGAGCCAATTATCATGGCATTGGCATCTCTGGTGCAAACAGAACCAATCAAGCATGATCTTGCCCAGATAATCGACTATATTATCCAGCAGTAATTCTTCGCTTTGTCGGAGTCTGAGTCGCTACTCCACCCCGTGCAACGACGTGTCCGAGGAGCGATGGCTCAGGTTCTGCGTCTAGAGGTACTGGGTCTCTTGTGTGCGTGAAGGGGTCGTGCTGCGACAGGTCAAAGTGTCGGATACGTTGATGCTCGTCTATTCACGACTATTAGCATAGGAAACAATAATGAAGCATCAGAAAATGCCCAAAGCGGCTGTGCTGCCGCCGAAAGATTTGGTGTCACGATAAAGATGCCCTTATTCTAGCAAACATCGATGCGAGAGCAGTAATCCCATCTTCTGGCTTATGGACTGCAACATAACAGAATAAGCGAGAGCAGCAATGTTGAGGCCGCAAGACGACTTGGAACGAGAACGGTGAAGAAAATAAGATTGCTCGGTGGACAATTACCTAATACTCCTGTTGGTAAGTGGTGCCTACTCGAAACGCTATTGATTCTAAAGCGCGGAAGGCGCGGTTTGCTTGTGAGTTACGAGAGCAGGAACCGCGTAGGCAGCTGGCAGCTACGGCTCGCTCGTCACAACCATAAAGCAATTCGCATAACAGCACAATCTTTCGCGCCTGTCGATTGAGCTCTAGGTACGAACTTACCGTCCTCTCATTCTCCGCACTTCGACTTCCTATGCTTTCACGTACTAAAACACGACGGATGACTCCGTTGCTCTGAGCTTCCAGTAGCCATGCCGGGATTCAGAGTCTACAGCGAGAAGCAGCCTGCGCATGCGGACCTGTCTAGTATCACCGCAACATAAGACGTCCTAAGATCCAATTTCAGCAAGTGGACACGGCATAATATGTTTGCAGAGGTAATATGGAGACTAGCTTCTCATACGACAATGATACAGCACGTTGCCACCAGGTATGTCCTTCAACACCTGAACGCATCGTACAATGACGACGACCCTAGCGAGAACTCCATTTTCAAGATGACACACCCTTTTCCAGACTATACATGTGGACTTGTTCACCGGTGTGACTGCTGTCTATCCGTAACAGGAAATTACACCGCGCACGAGTGAATAGGTTCAGAAAAGTCAAGCCACAAGAGAAGCAACGAAATATAGCATGCCCTTTGTTCAACGACTGTTGTTTCGGATAGGTCTCGGTGAGATCTATTCGGTTGTTCTGTAGCAAAGCAAACCAGTCAACGCATCTCGAGAATCGTTGCTGAGCACAGCGATACCATAAATAACGCGAACTATTGGGACAGAAATCAAGGGTCATATGGGACATATTGATGGTCCACGTCACCTACTGATCTGCACCATTCAAAAAAAGATTTGGAGACCCTGGTCAAGGATGCCCCAAATTACTGTTTACTATGGCACAGTCTAACTTAAACATGTGTCAGCCTTGCAGCCTCGT
This sequence comes from Coniella vitis, assembly GCA_011317545.1. Lineage (NCBI taxonomy): Eukaryota > Fungi > Ascomycota > Sordariomycetes > Diaporthales > Schizoparmaceae > Coniella > Coniella vitis. Next base: position 1,614,906 of record WUJK01000004.1, on the reverse strand, counting down.
AGTTGGTCTTGAAGCAGTAGCTGGCCTAGGGGTTATTTCTCGGTTGAACCCGAAAGTTGCTGGATCGTTTCATTGGATTAGACCCGCTCCATCTTGCTTGGCTATTTACGGCCCCATCTGAAGTTGAGACTGGTGACGACGGCTGTCTTTTTGCAGGGGCTGGCGGCGCGGCTCATTGCGTGGAACAGCATGACCGACAAAACACAAGCAGCCGAACGCAGATGCTCCCGCCATCATTATCTTCACATACAATACGAAGGTATAAGTGGCATTCTAGGAGAAAACACTGGGCGTCTTTTTTCCCCCGAAAGAAAGAAAATAAAGAAAATAAAATAAACAGATAACTCGCAGAAGCTGCGCGGAATACAACTCTACTATGCACAGCATGGTGTAACGCATGCACCCCATTGTGTATACGTGTGTAGCCAAATTTGACATGGACAGTAGTCGTATTGGCTTCGTCAACCGAAGGGTGAGCATTCGGGCGTTCCATATAAGGATCGCCTGCATTTTATCTGTCGAAGCGTATCAGGTACGCCATGTAGCAGCTTGTAACAGATTGAGCAGACTCTGAAAAGCAGGTAGACCTGCCTCATCTAGGCGCGGGCCAGCGCTGTCGGTTGTGCCAATTGCCCGAACGGCCGAAAGCTAAGCCAGTATATGAGGCATCTTGACCAACTTCTACGTCCCAAGGCTATGGAAGGCTGTGGAGGGCGGTGGAGGGCTGTGATACCCGGGACGGGCAGGTTGGTCCTGTCGTTCGTGGTGGTGCGTTTCGGCGTCCGAAGGCCTTAGACCTTGGTCGAGAATTCCGGGTTGAAATCAGTAAGATGTGGCTTGAAGACGGGTAGTCGTCTTCGCCCGGTGATCCGTCTACGGTGCGCCGCAACCGTACTACCACCGACGAGCAAGCAGTGAGTACAGAATAGCACGACAAGATGGAGTTGTGCTACAATTCACACAACCGATGTACTTTGCAACGGTACATGGTACGGTGTCAGCTTGACCAGGAAATGTCAGGGGCAGCTTTAAGAATGGTGGAGTAGAAATCCAGATTGATTGACAAAGCCAGCAGGTGTGAACCGTCAATGGCTTGTTTTGTCCAGCAGTCTGGCAGCCAAATTGATGTCTCCCATCATTACAATCTTCAGGAGGCCGCGTACCCCAAGGACCATAGCGTTGCGACTCCGCTCCCAGAGATTGACACTGTGGACAACACGGCAGTCGGTCGGTCAACCAGACAAGGCTGGTGAGAGCTAGCTGCTGGTCAAGTTTTTCTGTTTTTTATTCGTCCTGTGTTTTTCTGACTTCAACTCTGTCATCGATTCCGCCCAGCAATTCGCTGCAGCTAGAGAAGTACAGATTACTAGGCGGCATTATCTCATAGTACCACCATGTGCTATGTAATGGCAACGGCGGCTGTTAGTTCCCGCGGCGCGGCCGTGAGCGCGGAAGTCGGTAGAGGGTACCTTTTGGGCTAAGAGACAGCAAAAGGATACCTGATCACGTCATTCGGCACTAGATGTCAAAAGAATTTCTAGAAGGAAGCCAAGCATTTGCGTGCCTAGTAGGCTGTCTGGGCTGGGGCCGCCGCAAGCAGAGCCCCTCCGATTTTGCGCCGGGATTAGAAATGTGCCTGCACGAGTCGTCTTGCGATGCGCTTCCTAGCTGGTCTTGGTGTTGCACGACGGAGGCCATTCCCATTGCTGATGGATGCCACCTACCGCTTTGGCAAGTCGTCCCTGGACAGCATGAGTAGGCATGCCCAGTCAGAGGGCAAGTGCGAGCCCCGTACCCCGTACATAGAACTCCGTTGCTGGCACAGTGAGAAAGCGCTCGCTTCGATGCCATGAGGGGGCCCTCAAATAAAAAGAAACCGGGGAGCCAACAAGGAACCTTGCTGGAGTCTGGCGCTCAAACAGCCTGGCCAACTGGAGCCCCAGATTCAGAATAGCCTGGATCGACGCAGCTCAGCAAAGCACAGCACAGTGGGCACACTCCCCTGAACCGGGTTTCGTAGTCGAGGCATGTGTGGTTGGTCTACTTGTCGATACATAAAGCTGACCCGTCCTCGTCTCGCCTGTCACCACCCATCCTCTGCGTTGCTCGCTCTCTCTCTCTCTCTGCCCCTCGTGTACCCTCGTCTTCGTTCCCTCCTTCCTAACCCTTCCCCTAGCCAAAGCGACCGTCTCTGCTACGCAACGTCTGCCGGCAGTCGAAGCAGACGAACATCTCGAGCCCCGACCACATTCAGTCTTTATTTATACAAATACAATGGCGAACCCTCCCCATGGTGGTGTCCTGAAGGACCTGCTCGCGCGCGACGCGCCTCGTTACGCCGAGCTGTCCGCTGAGGCCGAGACTTTGACGGCCGTTGTCCTGACGGAGCGCCAGCTCTGCGACTTGGAGCTGATCCTGAATGGTGGCTTCTCTCCTCTTGAAGGTGCGTCGCGAACTACAGCGGAAGCTGCCTGAGACACCGCAACGAGGGGCAGCGGCTTGGCTGGCCGGGCTCCCCGCGGCGCTGCTTCGCTTGCCGCTGCCCCTCTTGGCGGGGCGCATTTTTGCATTTTAGGGCACCCTGGCAGGCCTGTTTCCGCTATTGCGCGGCAAGTGCGCGGCCATTGGGGGCGGCCTTGAGTGCGAATGCGCTGCCACAGCCTGGGGCAATATCGCCGCAGTGGGCTGGGGCTTTGCTGCACCCGTTCTCTACCGTAATGGCGACTTGATGGCGGCTGGTGTGACTGACTCGGTTTCCGCATGCAGGTTTCATGAACGAGAAGGACTACAATGGGTACGTCTACATTCACTTGAAGAATCAGGGATACTCTCCAGGTTACTGCGGCTATACTTGAGAAGACATGTCAAAGCATTGTTGAAGAGAAAAACGTGGCCGACTGACAAAATGCGCTTTCAGAGTTGTCAAGGAGAACCGCCTCGAGAATGGCATTCTTTTCTCCATGCCCATCACCCTTGACCTGTCCAAGGCCGAGATTGACCAGCTTGACCTGAAGCCCGGCAAGCGGGTCACCCTGCGAGACTTCCGCGATGACCGCAACCTGGCCATCCTGACCATCGAGGACATCTACAAGCCCGACAAGTGAGTCTAGACACCAGGAGCAGGAAAAACAGGAAAATGGAAGAACATTGGCAATTTGGTACTGGAATGTCATGGTGCTGACAATTGACCGCTTTGCACAGGGTTCTGGAGGCCACTGAGGTGTTTGGTGCCAACGACGAAGCCCACCCTGCCGTCAAGTACCTCCACCACACCGCTGGCGAGTTCTATGTCGGTGGTAAGCTCGAGGCCGTCAACCGCCTGCAACACTACGACTTTGTCGATCTCAGATGTCAGTAGTACCTCGACGCTTTTTATGCTCCCCCGTATGCGTGCGCATGCCGGCTGACCCTATATTCAGACACCCCCGCGGAGATCCGTCTGCACTTCGACAAGTTGGGCTGGACTCGTGTTGTCGCTTTCCAAACTCGCAACCCTATGCACCGCGCTCACCGTGAGCTGACGGTCCGCGCCGCTCGTTCCCACTACGCCAATGTGCTTATCCACCCCGTTGTTGGTCTGACCAAGCCCGGTGACATTGACCACTTCACCCGCGTCCGGGTGTACAAGGCCCTCCTCCCTAGATACCCCAACGGCATGGCAGTCCTGGGTCTGCTGCCTCTTGCCATGAGAATGGGTGGTCCTCGCGAGGCCATCTGGCACGCTATTATCCGCAAGAACCACGGTGCCACCCACTTCATTGTCGGTCGTGACCACGCTGGTCCCGGCAAGAACAGCCAGGGCGTCGATTTCTACGGCCCCTACGATGCTCAGTACGCCGTTGAGAAGTACCGCGACGAGCTCGGCATTGAGGTCGTGCCTTTCCAGATGATGACCTACCTGCCCGACAGCGACGAGTACGCCCCTGTTGACACCATCCCCAAGGGTGTCCGTACCTTGAACATCTCGGGCACCGAGCTGCGTGCCAGACTCCGCAGCGGTCGCGAGATTCCGGAGTGGTTCTCGTACCCCGAGGTTGTCAAGGTCCTCCGCGAGTCCCACCCTCCCCGGTCGCAACAGGGTTTTACCATCTTCCTGACGGGTTACACAAACTCTGGCAAGGATCAGATTGCCCGTGCCCTGCAGGTCACTCTCAACCAGCAAGGCGGACGCTCCGTGTCCATGCTTCTGGGTGAGACTGTCCGTTCCGAGCTGTCTTCGGAGCTCGGCTTTTCCAAGGAGGATCGCAACAAGAACATTGGCCGCATTGCCTTTGTTGCCTCCGAGCTTACCCGCTCTGGCACCGCCGTGATTGCCGCCCCTATCGCTCCCTTTGAGGAGGGTCGCAAGCACGCCCGTGAGTTGGTTGAGAAGTACGGTGATTTCTACTTGGTGCACGTTGCCACTTCTCTCGAGTACTGCGAGAAGACGGACAAGCGTGGCATCTACCAGCGGGCACGCGCTGGTGAGATCAAGGGCTTCACTGGCGTCGATGACCCTTACGAGGCCCCTGTCAAGCCCGACCTGGTTGTGGACGCTGAGAAGCAGACCGTGCGCTCTATTGTGCACCAGATTGTCCTGATGCTGGAGAGCCAGGGCCTGTTGGATCGCTTCTAAGGGGAGAGCAAGGACCAAAGAATCAAGAATTGAGAAGGGAAAAAGATGAGCAAAAAGACTAAAAGGGTAACCTAGAGCAGGAAAGACCTTGGATTGAGGAGCGATGAACTCTTCTTTTTTTTTTTTTTTTTTTTTGATATTTTAGACGGTGCAAATTTTGTCTTGATAGATGTCAATATTTCAATTATCGTTTTGGTTATTGGTATAAAATGTCTGGCTCCTAGGTGTGCTTCTCCAGCTTTGGTATTATTGCAATCCTACTTTTACAGTGCAATGTCGCGATGATATAATCAGATAGTATATGCTGTGTCATAACGAGCTCCTTCCATTGTTACCAAACTTTTCGAAGTTGAATGCTTTCTCCGGTTCTAGTACCCTTACTGAAAGTCTATTTGATCCAAGGGAAAAGGTCAACTTTCCCTTTTCGTAAATCAGCTGAACATCGATTGGCCAATTGTGATAATGTCGATCAGGGGTCTTGAAAGTTGTGGTCCAAGCGAGAGGTGCGCAAGACGGATCGACGGTTTGTTCTCCTCGATTTCTTACATGACTACGGTCGGCAGTCATTCTCAACGTTTCGCGTGTCCACCGTAGTCCTCGAGCCTTCATGTACAGAGCTGTAAGCACGGGGAAGCAAGAAAGTCTATGTTGATGACTCTGCGCCCCATCTGGATTCCTGGTCCGTTAGTGCGTTTACACACTCTCGTTCAAGTTGATTGAAGGGCTGTGTGTCTTATCAACTAATCCATATGGCACGCGCCTATAATGTTATGGTCAAAATTCGTTTCATGGCTTAAACATGTCGCTGAGCTAATTGGCACGAGGATTCATAGATATGCATGAATAAAAGGGATAACTTGAATACCAAACTGTATCACCAACTGGAAGACTGTACTAGAGGACTGCTGGGGATTTGGCTGGTATTAGGCTACGAATGTCTATTCTAGGATCCCTTAACGTAAGTCTAACCTTTTGTCGCATCCAAGTCCTCTCTCCTGCCATCTATGTACCTAGGTGACGCTGGGATATGCTGAGTGAAACCCAGTCGCCGGCTCCTTCCCATCTTCAACTACTCTATGTTCCACAATGGGTCCCGTATCCTGAGTAACGCCCATCACGGTCCCATCACAACTTCTTTGCCAAAATCCAATCCGTCTGCGCATCCCCTCCCACATCAAACACATGCTCACCCACCCGTCGATACCCAAACCTAGCATACAACTTTTGCGCTACAAAGTTCCTCTCCCACACGCCCAACCAACACGTCTCATACCCCTGCGCAACGGCAAATGCCTCGGCATGTCGCATGAGTGTCTTGCCCACGCCCTTGCCGTGACTTTCCAGCGCAACGTAGAGACGTTGGACTTCAATGGGCTTGGGGAATGCGGTTGGTGGTGTGGTGCATGGGGGGTTTGCAATGGCTGGCTCTTGGGTGGACGAGGCTGAGTTTAGGAGAAGGAAGCCAAGAATTGGTTGTTGTTGTTGCTGCTGCTGCTGCTGCTGCTGCTCGGGGGAATCAGCAACGTCCTCGAAGGCCACGAATGTCGTCAACACGGGATCGTCCAACGTGGCCCGAATGGCGTCCACCGTATAGGCCTCGTCAAGAAAGGAAGCCAGTTGTTCGGCTGTGCAGCCCGACTCTTTGAAGGTGTAGCTGAAGACGGCGGCACCTAGTGCTGCGATTTGTTCGGCGTCTTGGGGTGTTGCTTTGCGAATGGCGATTGGTTGTAGCGGCCGTTTTTGGTTGCCGTTGCCGTTGGCGCTGGTAGCACTCGGTTCTTTGGCAGGCTCGAGCGAAGTGAGCGTGGCTGTCGCCTCAGCTGGTATGGAAGCGTCGGTGAGTATTGTCGAACCCATTGTGTTATGACAAAGAGACGAATGGCAGTCTGTTGTGTTGTTGCTGTTGTGTAGTGAAAGACACAAAGATGAGAGGGTGTCGACCGGCAGCAAGGAACAGGAGATTAGCCAAGAGGTGGCGAAAAAGGGAAGGGAAAAAAAAGGAAAAGAAGTGCAGAGAACAATGAGGTGCGTATAAGTTAATACGCGGGTCCTATCTTCGATTGAGGTTATCGCTACATGAACCCATGAAAACAGGCGATATGGCTTCCTTATATATAACGGTATGTCTTGCGAATTGTGTCAAGCGACAAAACATCCCAGGCTGCTCGTCGGCAAAAAGATTGTAAACTCCGAGTTGGTATATCGCGCTGGCGGCAGTCCGCAATGGCGCGCAAGAATAGCGCCCCGAGTCAATGTTAAGACTTTTTTGGGGGTCCTCTTGCTTCAATTGCTGATTAAGGCTTCATCTTTTGGCCTGGTTACCTGTGCCGTTTTTCTATCTCGCTTCTTTTTGTTGCAGCTACTATGATATCCCAGGGTAATGCATCTCAACTTGTATTTACTTGGAATGCTTTTGAGGTTGTTCATTTGGCCGAGCCTGTAGCCTCGCATACTCCGACCCCGGTGTTACTGGCCCGGAGGCGGCCGGGAAAAGAGCTCCGATGGATAGGCGATGTGCCTTGTGGATATCACTCAGAGAATACCTGGGTATATGCTATGTAGTATTTGTTCCATTTGCAATGCGCATCCTGACACGTACAATTTACCTAGCCGTTTAGAAATGTGTTTATGACGTATAAGCGGACAAGCCCCTCAACTCATGTCTCTGCACTCTTATGGGTATGAAGCAAGACACTAGTCGTGATTTGACTGAAACCCTTCAGAGTAAAATGCCATAGTTGACAGGGGAAAAAAACAAGAAAGAAGAAAAGAATATTCAACGCTGTTTCTCCCTCGCCTTCCTCGGCTCACCTGCCATACAACTAAGCAGACAGCATATCAATCTCCTCCTTTGTGAAACCAAACAAGTACAACAGATCCAACATGCTCTCCCCGTTGAGCCTTGCTCCAGCCTCCATTTGCACTCTCGGTTTCGCGTTCCATGCGACACCGAGACCTGCGACAGACATCATCTCCAGGTCGTTGGCACCGTCTCCCACGGCAACGACCTGGCTCAGGTCGATACCCTCCTTCTTGGCAATCTCTTGCAGCAGCTCGGCTTTTCTCTCCTTGCCGACAATGATACCCTTGACCTCACCCGTCAGCTTGCCATCTTCAATAACCACTTCGTTGGCATGCGCGTGGTCAATGCCGAGTTCTGAAGCCAGCCAGCTCGTCAGTGGTTGAAAGCCACCGCTCAAAACGGCAGTGCGCACGCCCAGCCTCTTGAGCGCCTTGATCAGCTGTCTCACACCAGGTGTCACGTCCAGTATGCTCCTCAAATCTGTAAAGAGAGTCTCGGGCAGCCCCTTGAGCAAAGCGACTCTCTCGCGGAAGGCGCTCTCAAATTGCAACTCGCCCTGCATAGCGCGGTGGGTAATATCGGCAACCTTGGCCGCCAGATCTGGCGGATCGCGGATTGTGGCTGCCAGAAGATCAATCACCTCCTGTGTGATTAGGGTCGAGTCCATGTCGAAGACGACCAAGCGTGGGTGTCTCCGCCAGAGCAGGTCGGGCTGCAGGGCGACGTCGACATTCCATTCGCGCTCGAAGCGATAGATGAGCTCATGCTTGCGCAGGTCGGCAAGGGAAAGGTAGTAAGGAGCGGGAGCCGGGGAAAGAGTCAGTTCCACAACAAGAGGATGCTCGGAGCTATCGAGACATCTGTGCGCCGAGGTCATGTTTTGCGACCCAGGGGGCAGCGGGAAGCTGGACGTAAGATGCAAGAAGGAGGTGATGCACAGCGGGGAGATGTAGGAACCGTAAAGGTGGTCGAGAGGTTCGGGTTCGGCAGCAGGCGGTTCGAGGGGAAAGGCATCGGGGTCAGTCGTGGGCGCGAGGTTGGCAGGGATATCGGACCCTTCAGGCGTCACAGCGGCGGGCTGGGGAGACGCAGGGTTGGGAGGGGAAGGTAGCGCATTGTTAGAAACGCGCTGGGTCTTGGTCTTGTAGAAGAGCGTCGCAATCAGTTTGTTGGATGTCTGGCCAAGAAGCGGCGCGCAGTTGGGGTGCGAGAGGTCGTGGCTCAAGCCGTCAACGACCTTGGGAGGGTTATCGATCGTGGGGACGCCACGGTAAGGCGAAGTCACAGGCTTGGAAGCATTCAGGCTAGTCTGCGACGTCGAAGACACATCTTCCACGACAGTGTCGATGCCGTAGTGGTTGTCAGGCTTGTTTGGTGGGCGGTACTGTTGGAACTCTTGAAGGTATGAGCTGCTGCGCTTGGACGAGTCCAGTCGCGGGCGGACGGCAGCCTGGCGCGGGGGGCTCGACATGTTAGGTCTCAAGAATGCGGACAAGTTCTGGAATGAGGGATCAGAGAAGATCTGCTGCTAGCAACGCGACACGTCTTCGGTGCAGCAGATGAACTGAACCAGAGGCAACAAGACCAAGAGACAAACAGTAGCACTTGGTTGTTGAAATTGGAGTTGGAAAGAAAGGCACGCCCAAGAAATGGAAGATAGAGGCAGAGCTACGCGAGAGAGTGCAAGTGGGGCGCCTTCCGAGGGGTCAACTGGTCCGCCAGACAATCGTCCCTCCCAACTGGGGAATCTGCGGGAAAAAAAAAAGCAGGCTTGCACGGTGCAGCAGCTCCTAAGGCCCACACCATCGGGGCGTGCCGGACCACCCGTGTATTTCTGATTGGCTATACTCTGCGCCCCGTTCCTGACTACTGCTACATCAGCCACATGTGGCGCTTGTACCGCGTGCTCGATATTCGGACGCAAGTCATTCTGCTGGCGGCCACTCTGAGACAGCATACGAGCATTAGTATATTCTGCCAGCTTATGATAACCAGAGGACGGTAGGAGTGGCGGCAATTGACCGCTAGATTTGCGTAACAAAACAACGCTCCTAGTCATCAACAGCCGAAAACTTGCATTTACACCCGGTCAACGACCGTGATGTCAATAAACAAAGTTTGTCTACTGCAAAGCTGACTGATTCGGTGAAAAAATTGATTTCCATTTCGCTGATTCTTTTCTTTTAGATATGGTAAGAAATCCAGTCGCTATGGTATGATGAAGCACTGGCTACGAAACCTCAAATGCGCTCTTGTTTTTGTTTTCTTGACTTTGGTATATTGTATCTGTGAACAAGCTTCTGATTTAGCCCTTGTAAGGAGAGGGGCCAACCATGAGTTCAGGCTTGACGAGAGTGTCAAACTCCTCCTCAGTCAAGGCGTTCAACTCCAGAGCAGACTGCTTGAGGGTAAGACCCTTTTTGTGAGCGTTCTTGGCGACCTTGCTGGCCATGTCGTAGCCGATCTTGGGGTTGAGACAGGTAACAAGCATCAGACTTTGAATTTGTTAGCAGACAGTTTTCGTACTTAAGAAAATGGCTTCCAAAGGAGCAACTTACGATTCCTTCATAATGCTGGCAATCTTGTCCTCGTTGGCCTGGAGACCAACAACCAGGTTCTTTTCAAACGAGCGCATGCCGTCAGAAAGCAGACGGATGCTGTGCAGCAGGTTGCGGATAACCAAAGGCTTGTAGACGTTGAGCTCGAATTGGCCGTTCATACCACCAATTGTGCAGGCAACGTTGTTGCCCATCACCTGGGCACAAACCATGGTAAGAGCCTCACATTGCGTGGGGTTGACCTTTCCAGGCATAATACTCGAACCAGGCTCGTTCTCGGGCAAGATCAGCTCTCCCAGACCACAGCGGGGTCCGCTACCAAGGTAACGGATGTCCTGCGCAATCTTTGTGAGCGATCCAGCGAGCGTGTTGAGGCAGCCGTGGGCCTGCACGATGGCGTCGTGAGCGGCCAGAGCCTCGAACTTGTTGGGCGCAGTCTCGAACTTGGTGCCGGTCATCTTGGTTACCTCCTCCGCAATAGCCTCAGCAAAGCCCTGGTAGGTATTGATGCCAGTACCAACGGCAGTACCACCCTGAGCCAACTGACGCAGAGCAGGGAGGCTGGACTCGACCCTTTGAATGCCGTAGTCCAACTGAGCAACGTATCCCGAGAACTCTTGCGCCAGAGTCAGCGGAGTCGCATCCTGCAAGTGTGTCCGGCCAATCTTGATAATGTTCTTTGCAGAAAAGTCGTCCACCTTCTTTTGCAACGCGGCCTTGAGACTCTTGAGGCTGGGGACAAGCTCGTTCTCGATTTCGAGAACGGCGGCAATGTGCATAACGGTAGGGAAGGTGTCGTTGGAGGAGGCGGAGCGGTTGACGTGATCGTTGGGGTGCACTGGCTTCTTGGAGCCCATTGTACCGCCCAGAATCTCAATGGCGCGGTTCGAGATGACCTCATTGGCGTTCATGTTGGACTGGGTGCCGGAGCCGGTTTGCCAGACGACGAGAGGGAAGTGGTCGATGAGCTTCAGATCGGCGACTTCCTTGGCGGCTTGCTGAATAGCCTCTGAGATCTTCGGGTCTAGAGAAACGAGAGGGCATCTGTGTAAGCCTTCATGCTTGGTGTTTTCTTTTTTTCGTGACGACGCTTTCGCTTCCCCTCCTCGAGTTGCTTATCAGGACATACCGAGACCATAGCGCACATTGACGGCGGCGGCAGCGCCCTTGAGGATACCAAATGCCTTGATGATAGGCGGGGGCATGCGGTCCTGGGGCTGGTTGATGCGAAAGTTCTCTAGAGAGCGTTCCGTCTGGGCGCCCCAGTACTTGTCCGCAGGGACCTGGATCTCACCAAAGGCGTCGCTCTCTGTTCTTGTACCGGCCATCTTTGTCGACGATGCGTGGAAGTATCGCGCTGTGGTGTTGAAGAGTGACGTTGGAGGAGTACGGAGAGAAGAAGAGGAGGCGGCGGCAGCACCGGCAGCGCGAGGAGCAAACTGCCTGTTGGAGTTCAAGCATGTGCTCAGAGCTCTAGTGCTGCCCCTCGGCTTAACCAGCCAGCTCCTCGCCGAGCCGGTGGCACAGGATCGTGCAGAATGGAGCATCTCGAACCTCTTGGAGTGGTCGATGTAAGGGACTGAAGGGTAAGAGAGTGTGTACAACAGCAAAGAGACCCTTCTCTTTGTCAGACGACCAGGAAAATTGCTCGAACCGCAAATTCGGAAAAGTGAGAGATTTGGGCGCAACTGCTCAAAGTGAACGTAATGGCCACTTTTTTCCACGCTTCCCCCAGGAAACATCTCCCGCACCAGCTTGGGCCACCTCGGGCCATCCCGCGGCGCGTTGCAACACCCCAAGCTCCGGTAGGGCTCTGCGAGGTTCCATTGCTCCTAACTTTGCCAGCCATCGGCAGAATACGGAGACTCTTTTCGGCTACCAGCATTGCATGGTAAGCCAGCAATTTGCTTCACTTAGGTAAGCATTCAAAGTTCGAGTCCTTCGTGTTGATGCCTCAAACACCCAGCTGTCAAGATAGCTGGCAATTCAGAAACCATCGGAAAGCTGTTCACAACAGGGAAGAGCTCACGTTCCTCGGATGTGATTCTGCATGATAGCTCTGTATGCACCGTAGGGCAGATGACTGATGCGACAACCACTCTGATGGTTGAGACACTTCATTCTGTCAGTTTGGCAGACGACTACAAATCTTCCTACAGACCGAGTCTGTATCTTGACTTGTCGTACATTGCTGTCGAAGATAAGCAGAGTGGATCAAGAGCAGGAATTTTAGATATTGTAGGCCGAGATTTAGGAGAGGTTACCAGGAGCTGCAAGTCACCCGGGTGATGGGATGCAGGTAGATACGGAAGAGTCGGTGAGGACAGCACGACAAAAATGATTGCCAAGTCTGCGCTCGGTACTTTTGCTCAAACCAGGTCCTCATCGAAAAGCACAACAACGCATCAATATATAAAGCGTGATTTCAAGCATGAAATCACTACATGATGTCGAAACATGATGTCGGACACAGCCGAATTGATGCGTGAGCAAAAGCAACGCGAACCGCGAGTGTCGCTTCGGAATCCTGTCCGTCTTGAAAGAAAAGTTAGGAGTGCCTGGCCATGACTCTGGCTGTATGTTTCGTTGACGCTTTACATTGAGCAGCCGGAACAAGAGAAAACTACTTTGGTTGAGAGACTGTCTGTCATCTGAACACAGCAATTTTGCCTCCCGACTACCTCATATCTCGTCGAGTGTGAACCAAAGATTTAACCTCCCTGCAAGAGTAAAGAAGCCAGGCTCAGGCATTAACAACGGACCAACGAGCTCAACAGAGACAAGCGGCGTGTCCAACTCTGAATATAAGCTTTCTTTTGCCATGTTCCTACAGTTTATTCGCCTGTCTTGACAAGCTCGCCATCGCACGCCGGCTGTTCGCAACTGCCCCTGCGAGATTACGATGTCTTGAAAGCAAATCAGGAGAGCATGACAATGGAGCTTACCCAAAGATACACAAGGCCTGCAATGCTATTTAGATTGATGAGACCGCGGCCGGTTGGACCGGTATTGCCGGTGTTGTCATTCTGCCCAGGATCACAACACAGGCTCCTTCTTCCACTTCCAAGGTGCGGATTGGTTGACCTGATGAACAAGGCTTGCCGGAACCGGTGCCACGCTAGGCGTATCCTGTGGTGCCGAAAGTCTGGGGAAGAGAAGTCCGGGGCAACGCTCGAATTTTGGGTTCCTGCTAGGTGTGCTCGTTGCACGTGCAAGTGTCAATTGTCTGCCTCTGTAACAATACTATACAGCATGACGTCGATATTGTCGATGGGCAAGTACTCAGGATGACGTCGGATGATGATGCCGGTTAGCTGTGTTGCTGATGCGAGATGCGAGCGCCCTTTGACAGGCAAATGTCATAGCTCATACATCGGTCTTTCTTTTTACATAGTCCACGCGCGAGGCGAATCTTCTGGATCGCAGAGGTACGATTTGCAATCGAGATTATATAATACAGCCCTTGCCGTGTGCTTTGAGACCGTGTGCTGTCGTAATGCAGGACAGTGCGCGCTTGTCCGGGAAGGCAGGCGCAGGGGCCTAGGAGCGTACTATGTTGATAGTAGTTGATTTCTGCCGAAAGGCGTGCGTGCAACGCCCTCATCAATCTCTCGCTTGCGTTAGCCTTTGCGTGGGGCAGACACGAGAAAGACTGCGCTTTGTACCGTGCTGCGGGCTGGTGGTTGGGTTCCACTCCGCAGTACAAGGGGTCTCCGTTGTACTATGCACCCCCCGCTGCCTCGCTGACAAAGAAGTTGATTTGTAGGCTTAGCCGAGCGCTGCACAGGCCTTTCTCAGCCTTCCAGCCCAGACCCTTGTAAGACAGTTGGCAAAGAGTACCTGCGACTACTTCGCCCTGCATCTTCAGCAACGACAACTTATTGCACAAGATGCTCGGCCGCAGCCTGTGAGGCAAACAAGTTGCAAAATAATGTACCCGCAGGGCTTGCCATGACGCTCGTATGTGGATCCACTGATCCTTTTCCTGCCTCCAAACGACTTCTTTGTTGTACTTTGGGCGCTCCGGATGGCAAAAGAGGCGTCGGCAGGCCACTGTCAGGTACCCTCGCAAATTTGCAGGCTACGAGCCAATCAGCAGGTGGCCCTGATCACGAAAGGAATAGCGCGGATTGCACCATCGATGGCTTCCACCACAAACAACATGGGGGTGAGGATCAAATCATCATAGCTGGATCCCCGTCTAGACATCACCTCAGGCAAAACGTTCCTAGCATACTGTACGGCACGGCCATGGCCTCAGCCTCTGGGGCCAAGCCAAGAAAACTCCTCACAGTACATGTAAACGTGTAGCAGAAAGCTCAGATGCTCCGGCACAACCCTTGGAGAGGAGGAGCCGCAGAGAGGCAGAGGGCAGTAGCCGTTGGTGATTACCGAGAGAAGGAGGACAGTGTTGCAAGGCCTGCAATGGGGCCAGGCTGTGATGATGAGAAACAGGTACTGTACGCCAATGCTGGTTGCTTCCGGACAGCCGTTGGCTCGTTCTGGCTCTGGCTCTGGCTCTGGCACATTGCTTTGCTGGTCTGACAGGCGCCCCAGCGCAACTCTTGGACCCAAGGGTAGCCCGTTGTTCCTTTCGCATGATGTGCGATTCCGCAATTCCATCCCAAGCCTCTTGCAAGGAAAAAAAGGAACGGACCCAGGCCGGCCGAGCAATATCTTCTGCTGCCTTCCCACCTCGCCCGCCTTTGCATTTCTAAAGATACCTAGCTCCCTATCGCACCTATTCTTTCCTCTCTCCTCACCTCTACTTAGACTTGTTCATCCTCCTTCGTCCCTCTCGTACATAAATTCTTCTGTCATAATACACTTACCCGCCGTGTGTGCACTTGGCCCAATCCATCAAGTTTTCCTGCCACACATCCTATTTTGTATCAAAGAGAAGCACCATATACCGCCAAGTCTCTTCAGACACAGCCCTTCTCTGCCTCAAGGACGTAATAACAAATATTCTTGCAACCTCCCTATACTTTTGCGACGCAAACCAACACCGTCTTTCAACCACCAACATGAGCAAC
This sequence comes from Coniella vitis, assembly GCA_011317545.1. Classification (NCBI taxonomy): domain Eukaryota; kingdom Fungi; phylum Ascomycota; class Sordariomycetes; order Diaporthales; family Schizoparmaceae; genus Coniella; species Coniella vitis. The sequence continues at coordinate 1,599,894 of WUJK01000004.1, read as the reverse complement.
TACGCCCGCTCGAGCTCGGCCTCGGCTTCGGCAAACGCTTCGCCTCGCCTCAAGCCCATTGACACCAAGTCAGAGGCGTGCTCTAATGAGGATGTTGATTCGGGATACAGCTCGGCCGCATCCTCCATGATGGGATTGCCTGCTGTGACGTTCACTCCTTACCATATCAAGTGGCTCAACGACCGCCTAGAAACCATGGAAGCCCAGGACATTTTGCGTTTCTGCAAGGTTCTCTTCCCCAACCTGTACCAATCTACCGCCTTTGGTCTCACTGGCTTGGTGACACTCGACATGCTCTCTAAGCTCGAAAAGGAAGATGCACGCCCCGTGGATATCATCTTCCTCGACACACTCTACCACTTCAAGGAGACACTGGACCTGGTCGAGCGCGTGCAACAGCGTTACCCTTCCACCAAGGTGCACATCTATAAGCCGGACGGATGCAACACAGCCGCTGAGTTTGAAGCCGTCTTTGGCGAGCGGGCGTGGGAAACGAGCGCCGAGATGTACGACTGGTACGCCAAGGTTGAGCCACAGCAGCGCGCCTACACCGAACTCAACGTGGCAGCAGTATTCACGGGCCGGCGACGGTCGCAAGGCGGACAGCGTGACAAGATCCCCATTGTCGAGGTTGATGAAGAGCGTGGCGTCGTCAAGATCAACCCGCTTGTCAACTGGTCCTTTGAGCAGGTCCACCGATACATCAAGGAGAACGACGTACCGTACAACGCGCTGCTTGACCAAGGTTACAAGAGCGTTGGTGACTGGCATTCAACCAGCCCCGTGGCTGCCGGCGAAGACGAGCGTGCAGGCCGTTGGAAGGGCCAGGCCAAGACCGAGTGCGGTATCCACAACCAAAAGAGCCGATATGCGCTCTACCTCGAGGAAATGGAGCAGAAGAAGCGCGAGCAGGCTATGGCCAAAGCTTTCCAAGACAACCAGGAGCGCATTAGCAGCACCACAGTCAATGCTGCATCTCCGTCGTCACCCGCGCAGCCTGCAGTCCAAGTTTCGTCGTAGCTCGGTGACAGACGGACCTGGATTCTGCGTTGGGAATGACTTGATGAATTTATGATCGCAGCCACAAGCCTTATTTTTCCTCGTCTTTTATTCCTTTTTTTCTTCTTTGGTTTTTCTTTCGGTCTACAATATCCAAAATTGGAGTTCTTTTCTCTGGAAGTGGAAAGTGTTTGGGAATTGCACAAGCCCTGGCGTTGGAGGTAGACATTTGTTTTTTCCATAGAGTGGTGGCGGGAAAGAATCGACGAAGGCTGTCCGGCTACATAATGTATCGACCGGAGGGGCCTACAGAGGAGACTTTGTTATTGACCCGACTTGGACAAAAAGCAGTCAATTCAATGAAACCCAATTTTTCATAAAACAAACTACTTGCCCGCATCTATTATTATATATTGTCCCATGACACGTTCTTTCGGCTGTTAGCTTCGGCCAGTTTCGTGATACATAACGAGACAGCACCAAGTGGCGGCAGAGAGGCCGAGAGCACCCAAGTCTCTCGCCCACCAAAGTAAAGTAGGCTTGATATTTAGGTGTCCTACCTTCACCACGTCTTCTTCTCTTCCATCACTTCCAGGGTTCGGGTCCAGCCTCTTGCGGGGGAGGTCGCGGATCGGTTCGGCAAGCCGAACAATAAACGCATTGCTTCGTTTCGTGTGTCAGCAAAAGTACATGCTGCGATCGATTTGTCTGTCCGTCCTTGTGGTACCGCGGTCGGCTTGCTGTGTGTCGTGTGCGCTATGTGTGGTTAACGAACTCAACGGTATCGCGCGGACGCGGCGGCAATGACAGGACGTCGGCAGTGGGTCTGACGGTTCTCGGCCCCGGTCTGAATGCCACGACAGAGCCGCATCTCCTGTCGGCTGCACGGTTATCGGGAATCATGCATATTTGGGCTCGATGGCACCATACAGTGTATCATGCCATTTGAATTCTTACTGTGTGAAAAAGCTTTTGGTGGGTAGGCGGGTAGTGGGGTAAAAGAAGCTGTGGTTAGAGAACGCAGGCAAGGGTTTGTGGGGCCATCCGAGAGGAAAATTAAGGTGAGGCGCGCGGCTGTGCGGCTGTTGGGGTAAAGTACAATGTCCTAGGTCACGTAGTACTGTGTGCGGAAATTTTCTTGGACGGAAAGACAGAAAAGGCTAGAAATGGAATGTATGCATAGTAAGTACATACTATTGGTTGGACTTACCTGATTGGGATTTGGATGCCGCAACGGACATGTCTCGTAATTTGTCAGCTTTCACAACGCCATACCAATGTGGTTTTGTCTGAAGGTGACGATCGCTTGGACAAGTTGAGCATTGTGGGCGGAGGATTTTTGTCACCGAGGGCAGGTTGTCACTGCTGCTGCAAGTGCTGTCAACAAACTGAAGCCGACACAAGAGCCCTCTCTTGGACAGAGTGCCCATTGAGAAACCCGAGATCGATGGCTTACTTCGCTTGTGTTCAATGTGCAGTTGTGCTTTCTAGGCGGACATTGAACTCAACGTCTTGGAAGGAACTTGCCTATTTATATACTTTTTTTTCCCCCTTCAGGCGAACAGTCATCGCGTAATTGACAGGCTCCCGCCCACTTTGACGCAAATTTTCTTCTACTATATTTTCTCGCTCCAGAATCCAAAGAATAAGGTCATTCGGCTGGTTGAAGACGTGCTGCTGCTGCTGGGCCCTCTTTGCCACGAGCGAGCGGGCTCGGACGAAGATGGTGGATATGTCTCCTTCCATCGCTTCTTGAGATGTATCTACTTTGTAGCGAGTACTGATCCGCCTCCATGGCTATGGAGAGGCCTTGTCATATTTTTCTCGTATAGGATGTACATTTCGTCCATTCTGTGTCAGTTTTTGTAGCAGTCATCACCGAGGCATAGCTCGAGTTGCCCCAGATACTTTTCATTATTCCTGCGTTTTGTCTACATACAGGCAGGCAGGCAGGCTGGGGATCGAGAGGCATCCTGTTGGTTTTTTCGCATTGGTGTCACACCAGGTTAATCACGCCATAACCTACCTAGCCTGGTACTGGTATACAAGTCGGACACCCACGCAAGATGAGAAGTCATGCACACCGCGTCGAAAGTGAGAAAGAGATATGCTAATGCTTTCGGTCTCTGCAAGACTTGATATGCTCGTATGCTGTTAGTAACGAGGCGAGTGTGCCGACAAGTTGCGATACAGCAACATCGTAGCGGAATCAGACATATGCTAGGTACTTGTATCATGTGCCATCATGCCTTGGTATTGAGCACATCACCCCACGCCAACAAGTTACTGTCTTGTATTTGTTCATCGTCGAAGAAAGAGAAAACCGCTCCTGGCGTATCCCCCACAAATTCCATGACCAACCGCCCGCCTATTTTTTTTTTTATACAGATTCATTTTCCAGAGCGTCCAAGACAGCTCGGCATATCCTTGCTTTCCAAACCAGGGGCGGGCTTATTTCAGTGGCTATGGAGACTCAGGTCAATATCCTTGTTTGTTCTTCTGAGGAGGTCTAAAGAGAGAACACCATACTCCAATTGATATTGTTGTGTACCAGCCTTAGTCCGTAGTAATACTATCTGCATATCGGCCCACAGGAAGCAACAGCCGCTTGGCCCGAAATCCTATATAGGAACCAAAACTACAGGGTGGCGTTTTATACTATGTTTCACCGCCTGTTGTCTCCTCTACCACAGGCGGCTTGTCCTCTGGGGTTGTCGCTGACTCCTTGCCGGGTGCCAGTCCTTCTTTCGTAGTCCCTTCAAATGGCGTTGGGTTTTTTTCCGCAGGTGCCGTCTCCGAGAAAGGTTCCGGGGCCGAAGTAGGCGCGTCGTCCTCAGCCTGTCTGTTCAAGGACGCACCGAGAGGACCGAGAAGATCGGCACCTTCATCGGAGTTTTCTTCAATGAATGCCGGACCACTGGTCACGGGCTGTGTTTGCGCATCGATTGTTGGCACGCTCTCGACTGTTGATGCACTTTTGCCCGTCGCTGCACTCTCGCCTGTCGGTGCGCTTTCGCCAGTCGCTGCGCTTTCACCTGTTGGTTCACTCTCAACTGTTGGTTCGCTCTCGACTGTTGGTTTGCTCTCGACTGTTGGTGCACTCTCGACTATTGGTGCACTCTCGACTGTCGGTTCGCTCCCGACTGTCGGTGCACCCTCGATTGTTGCTGTAGGCTCAATGGGTACAGGCTCGATGACTGCTTCCAGAGCTACCGGTGCTTCAGGCTTCTCGAAAGTCTGGCCTGGCACTGGCTCCTCACTTAAAAATGGAACCTTCGCTATGGGTGGCTCAATCTGCTGCTCTTCTTCGATCTTTGGAGAGGGTTGTCGCTCGACTGCGATCGGTTCTGTAGTTTCTTGATCTGCCATTGTTACGTCTTGAAGTTCGGGCTCCTGAGGTTCGGGGTCTTGGACTTGAGCAACTGCCCCATCCTTGGTCGTTTCTTCAAGAACTGGTTTTGGGGATGTCGCGGTGACAGGTTGTGTCTGGGGTCCATCTTGGATGAGGACATCGGAGACTGGTAAGGGAACTGCTGGCTGTAACATCTGGTCTTGGACTGGCGATGGCTGGAGGCCCAATGTTGGCTCACCCGGATATTTCGACAGACCTGCATCCACACTTAAGACAGGTTCTGCTAGCGTCACTTCTGCTGATATCGAGTCGGGAAAGGATGCCGCTATTGAGGGTAAAGATTTGACAGGAATCTCCTCAGTAGGCATTGACTTTGATAGTGATTCTACACTCGGTGGTGGCACTATCATGTTCTTTAGTGGACTGCCTTCAGGTCGTACGAGATCGTTAGCCAATGAAGTCAGCGATGGTGGCGTAAAGCTTAGTGGTGTCTCCGAAGCATCAGGGGCTGGAGCGGTCAATGTAGGAGCGGGATCATTGGCAGCGCTCGAGGGCGGTAGAGAAGGAGCATCTTCCATCTCTTGATCATCATTGTAAACAGGAGTGCCAGTTTCGTCGCCTTCGCCTTCGCCTTCTTCGTCGTCGTCACCATCGCCCTCTCCTTCCTCACCCTCGTCATCGACTGCAGGCGAGTCAATCATTTCTATATCCCCGCTTGGCTTATCGAACTCGGACTTGATCTTACGCTCTGATTAGCTAAATTTGCAATTGCGCATGTTTCAAGCGAGCCCCGACTTACATCTGGTCCAACAGCCTCAGATTGAATATTGGATGCGCCTTCCAACCTTCCGCCAGCCTGCACATCTGCTCGCGTAGTGGCAGTCAGAGGAGCTCGAGCTCTGCCTCGACCCCTTCCGCGCCCGCGGCCTTTCTTCTTTTGTGGAACCGGAGGCTTTCTCCGAATGGGTGTTCCCGCTGTAGATGGAGTGGCGGCAGGCTCAGGTGCAGGAACAACACTTGTCGAGATGATTTCACCATCTACCTGCTGGCCTGGTGTTATTGTCACTTCCTGTGTGTACGAATTACCCGCCGCGTCGTTTCGCTTCACGATAGCCTTGGTAATAGTTGGTCCCGTCGCTTGTAGAGCCAAAAGAGACTTGGAAGGAAGAGTAATTGTTCCTGGCTTCCTCTTCGCAAGGTACGAGACGGTAGGCCCTTCAGCACTTCGCGGAACCTGTTTCCACACCTGAAGCTTGAAGCCTTCATTGGTGGCAGAGGCCTTCTTGTCAGACTTGTCCACAGGAAGTCCGTCGCCATCGCCGTCCTCCTCGTCACCGGCATTAGGGCGCTTATAAAGGCGTCCAGAGCGCGCTAATCTAAGCAGATTCAGGCTGTGTGCTGGTAGCTGATCGGAATCTTTTGGCATGCCGTGGGGAAGCTCGACCGCCCAGCGGTCGTTCTTCTTGTTTTCTTCAGTTTCTTGCGGCGGCGCGATCGTTATCTCTGTCTTGCGCCATTGTCGCGTAGGAAGTCCTGCGTATCCAATGTTAACTGAAGGCTCTCAACGACTTGTATTGCTGTTTTGACAATCTACGCCATTGACATGTCAGAGAGATAGGCTTCACATAGAGGCCGTTGTGCCACATGCGTGAAGATTGGGAGCGTCAGGCCGAGATGGGTCTCGCAGTCGAAGCGTGTCGAGAGTAGTGAGGAGGAGGTAGGATAGAAGACCAGTAGAATACCTTCGAAATCGTCGTGTTCGGGAAAGCCGCCACGCGCACCGCGCCGCGTGTTTGGGTTGGTTCTGTACTACAGCGCATTTCCTGTTAGCAGCGACCTCACAACAGCATTAGGCGCCATGCGGCGTAGGGAATCATCTAACGCTTGGAGCCATTGCGATCTTCTGTGATCGCAGTCCTCAGTTGCCTTTTAACTGTCTGATGCACACAGGCGAGCTGATTGGTTTGGGCTATCCTGGAAGGAGATGTAACAACTCGATTGTGACAATATCGACGGACTCGGCCGCTAGCAAAGGCCGCGATGTAGTATAATTCAGGATGTACGTGATGAATGCATGCGCCATTGATTGCATTGGCGCTTGTAGGCTGAAATCAAAGTGAAGTCGCGTCGGGATGCAAAGTAATGCAAGTCGTGCTGGCGGCTGCTGAGAATAGCAGGTGCGAGGCTGAGGTCGCCAGCCTGCGACAGGGGTCATTCCCTGCGCCCTAACCCTCGACCATTTGGTCGCGCCTTCTCAGTCCCGAGGTTTCTCACCTCAAGGCACTTGAAGTAGTATTTTCCTTTACTTTTCACTTCTTTGCCCAAATGTACACGCCTTGAAGATATACTTCTCAAGCCCGCGACCCTGGTGCCTCTAAATAACTTGACCACCTCGAACGACGCTCGGTGGCGCCCGATCTTTATCTCACCCATCGACACGACTGCGTGTCTGCGACAGCAGCTCGGACCAGGCCCTCTACCACACTCATCAGCCTCATCCACCTGACGAGCTCACATCTCATTATTGTGAATCACGGCCCCGCGATACCTTCAAGTCTGTTAGCAGGAACTTTGTGGACTACGTCGAGCCTGCTGGCGCTCGCCACGCGCCGCATCCAAATACTGAGGTCGTAATAGCTTCGAGCTATTGCCGCGCGAACATCCTCCCTCCATTGGCGCCCATCTGGACTGGTTACCTGCTCACAGCAACGTTGCGCGAGACGAGGTCTCTTGAAGGTCAAATATGGGTGAGGCGTGGGATGATCTTGCCGTTTTGCGAGCTCAGCGCACGCGGTGCGCCGAGGATGTGTCGCGGCTGATCGCCGCTTGCGCGCATGATCATCCAGGCAACAAGCACGTGCTTGAGTGTCGCGAGTGCTACCAGAAGGTGGTGGACCGCATACGCAGCCGATATCTGGCTCCTGGTGACAATGCGCCAACAGAGTGGTTTACTGGACGTGACGGTCTACTCAAGGACCTGGACGAACTATTTGCGTCCGTGCGCAGTTACAAGAGCGATCTTGAAGAGGTTGACGCTCGAATCGCGTCGGAGCGGAGAATATGGTACCAAGAGCAACTGACGGCTTCACCCAGCATAAAGAAGGTTATTCAGGAGCTCTTGGACAAAAAGGACGTGTACGCCAAAATTAGTGCAAAAGGAATCGCGTTTGAGGAAACCGTGTCAGAAGTGAGGCACACACTAAGGGAACCTGGCGCAGTGAATGGCGAGACTAGCAATAAAGACACAAGCAGGACACTGGACCTGCTTGTGAGCGCGGGAGCTCCCGAGGAACAACTTCAAGTCTACAAGCAGACGTTCTTCCAGGAGACAGCGGACGAACAAACGTCTGCAAAAATTCAGACATACCTTGACCGGCTCCAAAACGGGACGACAATGGACGAAATAATTAACAGAATTTCTCTGGATCGGCGTTCAAGTATCGGTGCCCAAGGGCAAAAGGAGCAGCACAAACAACGGGTTGAGGAACTTCGAAGGGCCAAGAACGCTCATGAATTACAAAAGTCCAAGAAGGCCAGCGGTCGCAAAGACAGCAATACAAAACCCCTGCCTCCAGACGAGATGTACGAACAGCCGCCATGCCATTCTTGCCACAAGAAAATCGATACGCAGGACTATATGGCATGTCCGATCTGCCAGGTCATGGTCGATCATGGGGTTAATGCCGCCAGACCAACAGTGTTTTGCTCGCTGGCTTGTTTCTTTGGCCCTAATGGACAAGTAAGCCTGACTTCCGCCCTGCCTGCGGTATACTTCCTGAGCTAATTGTTATTTGCAGGAGGTTCACGTAGAAGCTACCCACGACTGCGCTTGTGGCGATCGTTGCATGCAAATGAGTGACGAGGATACCGATATGGATATGTATGCCTCAGGCCCCTTCCTATGTAAGGAATGCATGGTCATGCACCACAGGGAGACAGTATACTGCTCTATACCATGTGCAAATTTTGATTTTCAACGTCACAGAGAAATGGTCCATTTTCCAGAACGACGCAAATTAGGGCTGGATGAATTCATGGACTCTGCTAGTTGTCAGTTCGCTGAAAATAGGTTGAGATACCATGCACGAGATATTCGCTTGCATGTGGACTCTCTTGGAGTCTTGGTCTCCAAATTTCAGCAAAAGAACTCGATCGAGACAGCCCAGATGATATGATATCTTCACGACGAGTAGCAAGATCAGGGGCAGGGGCAGAAAAGAGAGGAGAAAAGGCTCTCTATAGATACCCAACGAGAATGAATCATGGACACAACTTGCCCAGAACATGAAATCTAGATTTAGGTACAGACACGACATGTCTAGGCGTTTAAGTTGAAGCTGCAGATCATTGTGCCTTCATGCTGTCTAAATCAAGAATTCACATACAATTTTCCATTGGAGTTGGCAACCTCGAAGATATGCAATTAGGGCGTCGAAGCATCGGCGTCACCGCAAAGTCATTGCTTTAAACCATATTGCGGATCGGAAAGGCCGGCCTTTTCTTCATTACTCGGCCTCGGCAAAATTGTTACATCATCATACCCGCGCGCCCAAATTATTCTGAACCCGCGCCTAAAAGCTAAGATCCCCCCCCTCTCACCTCCGTTTGTCTTGTCGACTTTCACTCGATGCGCAATATCTAAGTCCGTTCGCCATGTCATTATCTTCGGCGCTCAAAGGCGACTCGCCGCACCAAGTCAAATCGCTAGTATGTTTTTCATCCTGTCATTTGGCACTGACGCAACTTTGGCGTAAAGGCGCCGAAAAGTCCGCCGTCTGGCCCGTTATTTTGGCGCACACTCCAAGATGTGGTATTGACGTTTAAATCTTGTAGTACCGCCAGCTCCTGCGGCAAGGCGAACAGTTCGCCTCGTACAATTTCAGAGAATACGCAAAGAGGAGAACACGGGACGCTTTTCGCGAGAACAAGAATGTTGAGGACTCGAGGCAGATACAAGAGTTGTTGCAGAAGGGTTTAAAGGAGTTACAAATGCTGAAGGTGCGTGCAAACTTCCCTTTTGGGCGCTCTTTGCGGGCTCGGATCACATGCACGCGTGTATACCCTATTTGCAGAGTGAAGGGGCGTTAAAGCTAATATAATTACGCAGCGGCAAACTGTCGTCAGCCAGTTCTTTGAGATGGACAAGCTGGTTGTAGAAGGAGGCCTTTCGGTATGCTATAGTCTGATATACTTCCTCCGCTGTGTTCGCTACTAACAAGCACTTAGGGAAAGTCGAAAGGCGGCAAGGGCGACATTGTGCGGCAAAAAGACCAAGGGTATGTCTGCGCAGATTCAAGTCCTTCAAATGAACCCTGTAGAGGCAGCATACTGACCATCAATACAGTTGGGACTGAGCCTCTTATGGTGCCAAGTCGAATAGCTCTATGAGGACCGTTAGCAATCTGATATGTCAGGCCCATACAAGACTAGGGCGAAACGCCTAGTAGACTCGTTGCGGCTCAACCACCCGCGCACGTCCAGAGGCAGCCACAAACACATGCTTTAACAGACTCGGCGTTGTGCAACGGCATATGAGGGCAACACTTGAAAATAGGAATGCAATTTAGGGAAGGTCAGGACAGACATAGTTCTGCGTACTATTCTCCGAGTGTGCGCGTCACGACTCTACAAAGAACCATACTCATTATGAAAACCACGTATGTCACTTTCTATAATGCAAATGTATGCTCGATCCGAAAGTAGCTTGATAGGCATCTCAAGAAACGAGATTGCATTGCTCATCGCCCTCAAGCTTGAAGTGGAAAGTTGTTTAGTCGCTGGGCAAGCCGCGCCGGTGATCCAATATGCATATAAGCGGGCTTCTCTTATAAATGAATAAAGCCGAGCTACCGCGTACAAGCCTAGTCTGCCCCAGTCAATCGCCTTGGCCGACCACGACGGGGCCTTTCCTGACCACCAACAACCTACGCCGTCAATTACCTTTAGGATGGTATGTGGCCCCTCACTCGTCTTCACCTTGATTCTTTGTATGCGTCAAGTTCAAAGCTAACATGTAGATTCTATCCTTTGCGTCACCCTTAGGCCGACAAGCTTCGCACGCAACAGGAACTGGAGCGTCTCCAAGCCAAATACATTGGCACCGGACACCCAGACACGACCAGCTGGGAGTGGAAGACCAACATCCACCGCGACACCAAGACCAGTATCGTTGGCCATGCGCCGCTACTCGCCTACATGTCGCTTGCGCAAAATGAGCCTATGGCAAAAATGAAGGCCCAGCTTATCCGCCAGATGGTCCAGCCTGTCGGCCCGCCGCCGCCGAGGGAGGACGAGTTGATGCCGCTACCGGCATCCCAGCAGCAGGGTGGCGAGGGTGCTTGACATCAGAAATGACGAGGAAGAAGAAACAAGTTTTCTGTAAGAGAACATTCAGGGCAGAAAGTAGGCGGCGCTTCGGTAGAAGCAATCATGGTGTCAATCAAGATTGCAGCACCATGCAACATCACAACGCGTATATGTGCCTCGCAGGTAAATGACATGGCTTTGCATGATATTGAAAACGACGTGCAACGGCTACGGAGAGGCTTGCAGATACGGTAGAGATACAGGCAAAAGAGCGATTGATGGTGCAAAGGAGATTGATGGGTATCTAAGTCGGTACGTTGTCGCATATTTATACAGAAACCTGCTCGCCATCCAGGCTTACAACTCAACAGCTAGAGCAAAACAATAATACAAACACTGTGCACAACTCTTGGAGTAATCAAGCCAAGCTTGCAATCTACTCGTCGTCGTCGTCCTCTTGCACTCTCCTGCGCCGACCAGGTCCTCTAGTCGAGCCACCGTGCTCTGCTTCGTTAACTCTCAAATCCTCGGCATTCCGGGCTTCGATTTCTAGCTCACCGCCTGCGGACGGCTGTCGCTCTTCGATCTGCAAAGTAGCGTGCAATTTTGCTTCGAGTTGCTCGTCTTGACTTTCTGGTCCCCAGACTTCGCGCACTAGGCCAGCAACTGTCTCGTCATCCACCTCGATCTTACCCCTCGGTCCAATGTACCACGTGGTGGCAGTTTCTGCTTCGCCATGCTGTTGCGCCTGTCTGTCAACACTCTTAACGAGGTAACCCTGCCTTTGGAGCTTGGCGAGCGTATCCTCAGTCTTGGTATCTGTGAACGTGTTTGTCTCAGCGTTGAGGCGGGTGAGGTAGCGCTTGAGCATGGCTTCGCTCAATTCGCCACCATGGATGCGAATAAGGGAGATGAGAAGGGTATAGAAGGCAACATATGCAGCCTCATCGTCTGCAGAGATGATGCGCGATGGGGCAAGGATCTCAGGGCTTTTGTAAGCTTTAGGCAATAGCGAAACGAGGATGTAGGAATTTGACGCATTCGACTTGGTCTGGGATTTTGCGGCTGTACAATACGTCTAGTGTCAGAAATAGAATTGAAAGTGGCGCAAGGTAAGCATAGAGAAAAACATACCTTTTCGCTTCTCTTCCTTGGTTAATCTGTCTTTGACGGGCAGCTCTACCATTTCCATCCCAAAGACGTCACGTAAAATCACTTGTGCTCCATCAAACACTCTTTTGAAAGCGCGGCCCTGCTCCCCCAAAACTTTGTCTTTTATCCCGTCCCTTCGTATCGGCGTGCGGGAGAACTCGCAAGCCAAAGCGTATCTGACGAGCTTCTTGACTAATTGATTGTCTGATGATTGTGCTGCATTTTCCTGGGGCTCGTCGTCCGCATATCCATCCTCATCTTCGCTGTCTGGTGGTTCGCGACGCTGCCGCTGTCTTGGTCTTTGCTCTTCTTCCTCATCGTCAACCACCTGCGGGCGAGATTAGCTCCAGTAAAGGTGATATCAATTCAACTGGGCATATTCTCACAGCACGCTGTCTTCTGGCTACTGGAGGCATTGTGTGACTCCAGAAACGGCTAGATTTGGAGTTGCAGTTAATAAGTATTGCAAAATGCACTTGTTTCCCAGTGGCGACAGAATGCAGCAGGGAGACGCGCCTGGCTTCATCATCAGAACCCCTGCTACGCGTCGCTGCCTGCCCAAGAGCCGTTTCGCCCCACATAGGCACCGCAAAGGCAGGGGAGCGTTGCCTCCGGCAAGAAAATCCTGGAACTTTTTTTCTCGTCCCGCTGGGTACGTACCGTAGAGGCGACAGAGAAAACTTGGAGAACATAGAAATTTACAAGAACCCATCAAACAACAGGCGCAACCCGACAATTTGTAGCGTCTCGCCTGGAGACTGGCTTGCCCGCCCTCCTTTCTCCCGTCCTCCCCTTCATCATCTGGCCCTCATGTTTTCGACCTCGGTAGCAAGTGGCTCCATATGCATCGGATGCCAACTGCGTGCCGTGACCCGCCGCGCAGCGCCTGCTGCTGTGAGCGCAACGGCTCAAGCTCGAGCGCATAACCGGATCCGAAGACGACAGTATGCTTCGCAGGCAGCAAGGGCTCAGGAGGACCAGCTCGTGGCTCTTTTGACACAGCAGAGACATAGCGAAACACATCAGCCATCTCCGCCTCCTCAATCCCGCAACCCGCGAAGGAAACGAAATGGCGCGCAAAGACACGAACATAAAGAAGATGAAGAAGACCCTTTCCCGTTATTCGTCGCAGCCGAGCCTGAACTGAACATTGAGGTGTCTACCTGCGAGGCGGCTGTCGCTAGCGAAGCAGATACCATTCTTTTTGAGGATGAACAGCAGTCGATGGACTCGAATGAATCTTTGAACACAGCGTCCGATTTCGCTGGATTACACTCGGTCACCACTGACCCCGCTACACCCACAGAAGCTGCCACGGAAAACACATTACAAGGTGCAGAGCTTGAAACAAGCAATGAGCAAGATACTGTGCTGGTCAGAAGGACGAAGAGTCGTCGACCTCTCGCGGCGAACGACTTGTTTGTTCAACGTCATATTTTCGCAAAGCCAGGCGACAACACTGCATTTGCCGCCACCGCTACAGACAGGTTTTCAGCGGAGAAGGGGACTGTGCAGGATTTAACGGGTACCAATGGGCCAGCCATTGGTATGCCATTTCGACGCCTGCTGGGAGATGATCCACAACCCGCAAAACCTACAAAGAAGTTTTTCAGAGTACGGAAGGGGGGTGCTACAGTCGTGGAGCATAACGCCACACTATCTATTGATACCTTGGGTCAGCCTGCGGAGATCATTGTCCTCAAAGAAGGCGAGAAGAAGCCCTGGAGAGACTACAAGCAGGACGACATACCGGTGGCTCCAAGTCTACGGGTTGAAGAACCCATTGACCAAGAGGAAGGACTTGATCTCGAGATCATTATGGAGAATATAGATGGTTTGCGACCAGTGCACCGAATCCTGCCAACCAGCGAGTTCAGGCAAGTCTTTGATACGTTGATGAACGGCTTCAAGGTGACCCAACTCGCCAGTTACATTGAGCGCTTCCGGTCCCGTGTGGCAGAGGGAGAGGAAAGCCCGCCGCTGGTAGCTTCGACCGAAGTGTCCAATTCTCGAAAATGGATTGTGGGCCAGTCTGAGTGGGTTCCTGGCGTGAAAGGTGCTGTGCGAGACGTTGATGTACACCTACGAGGCTACATCCTCAAATCCATGCCGCCAAAACAGCGACTGGCAATGCAGTTGATGCGCGAGTGCTGGGGTATGGCCGCGCAGGAACTGATGGATGGCCATGGTTTCATAGAGGTCAAAGTCAGAGAGCTGGAGTGGGATCTGCTTACAGGTTCGTATCGTCTCCCAGGGAGTTTTTTTTGCCTCTTTCTTTTTTTTCTTACCGCTAATTTGTGGTTCTGTTTTTACAGCGGGAACTCAGCGCTGGTTCCAAGTCATCTCGCGCGTCCTTCTCGGAGATGGTGCTGGAAAGTCGCTCCAACTCATCAAGTCGCGAAAAGTGATTCGAATCGAAGCTCCCAAGGTCATTGCCGAGGCTTGCATAGAAGCCATTGACGAGAAATTGCACAACGTTCGCACGAGATCATTTAAAATGGAGAATTTCCCTATTCAGCAACTCACCCCGGACATGGTTGAAGATCTAAGCAAAATTACAAACTCGGTGGTGCAATACTTCCCGAAGAAAAAGACTGTAAGTGAATGGATCCAACACTGCCACACCAATGGCTTACAAATTAATGTTATGTTTTCTTTAGGTTCAAATCACCTGGATCGATATCGCAAAAGAACCAAATTCTATTACCGAAGACCTGGGCGACATTGTCTTCCGTCTCGTGTTGTCGGCATGCCCTCCAGCCAGGACGTCCAGGACTTTGTCGATTAGCCCGGATACAGAAGGCAAGGGCAAGCTCGTCGAAGACTTTGGCAGTCAGGACAAGCTGTCATGGATCGACAGACGCAAGAAATGGGCGCGACTCCACCTCCCTCTCGGTATCAAGAGTCAAGCATCAACCAAAGTTCGGTCATTGGACGAGAACATACTCAAGTACAATGTCCGAGTGACACCTGAAGATCTCATTCTGCCCTCTTCTGTGTACGAAACCAGAGTCAACGACTTTTACGAATCTCTGAGCAAAAGCATGCCAAACCCACCTCTGGGCTTGCCAAGAAAGGCTCCTCAAGATGAGGCGCCAGCCCACGGCGGACCCAAACCCACAACGCCAACAATGTCAGGCTGGCTGCCCTACGCCGTCCGCACCAGCGCCGGCTTTGGTCATGTCCTTCACCTCAAAAACGACGACGTGACTCAGTCCCTCCAAGAAGGCGCCGACAAACTTGACACGGCGAGCTCCACTGGCGCCTTCAACCCCCTCATGCCCTCCATCACTGGCATGAACCTGCCGTCCTGGGTGCCCTACCGCAGTCCTTTCAACTTCACTACCACTGTCGTCCTGCGCTTCGTCCCTTACAACCAAGATCCGGAACATCCCAATGACCCGCTCGCACCTCATCTTGAACTACGCCTAAAGTCCTCGGACGACAAAATCATCGAGGCCGAGTCGCTGCGCGCTATTGCCCACACAAACACAGCAGACATCCTCCTTCCCGGCGAGCACGTCGACGTCCGCCTAACGCAGCGTGTCGTGGCCGAGTTGCCAGGCTCACAGCTCCCAATCAATGAGGGCATGGCACCCCTCCGGGAGTTCCTCCTCAACTCGCGCCTCGACATGGCGCGCGGCTCGCTCAAGACACCCTCGCTTGTGGAGAACCTTGGTCTGCCTCTGTGGTTGTTCTACCGCCCCGAGGTAGACAGGTCGTCGCAGTTCCTCAGCCCTGCGGCCCTCAAAGAACTCCCTGCTATTTCTAGCTCTAATCGTCCACTGTCAGAAATTTTCTCCAAGGCTATCATACCCCAAGCCGAAATCCAAAAGACCCGCACCAGCGTCAAGACATACAAGGAAGCCAGACACTTCCGCGCCTTCAATGCCTTCCGACCAACATCCTACGTTTTCGCCGGCCTTGAGCTGCATCGCCCAACTGAGACGTCCTACCAAGGGTGGAAGCTCAACTACACCTCCATCCAAGCCGGACAAGGTGGTGGTCGCCGCGCAGAACTGACACTGGATGCTGTTCCCAGCCGTGACAAGAAGGCGCGCCGAAAGGAAGAGGAGGTAGATGCTCGGCGGTTCATGCGCTCTGTCTATATGCTTGCCACAGGGGCGAAGGAGGAGGGTGGGCGGAAGAAACTTTCCAATTCCAGGCCTACAATCCGCTGGGTGGGTTCTAACCAGGGCGGACTAGAACAGCCATCGAAACGAGGCTGAGTCACTGAAAGCTTCAACATGTAAAAAAAAAAAGCACCATAAATATCGTAGAAGAATCTAGACAATCTTGTATAAACGAATGATATGGCTAGTCCAGGTGACCGGCGCTTGGACTTGAGCTTTCACCTCTTGATCCACAATCCAACGGTGGCAGCACATTATTGATAGATAGACATAAAAACGCCCGAGGGTTGGAACAACAGCAGGACAATAAATCTGCCAAACTACAAGGGAGAGATTAAAGCACATTGGTTGTTAAGTCACAGCAAGACATCGACCGAAAAAACATATTCAAGTTCGTGAACCCGTAAATTCCTGATTACTGCGACACTAATCTCGTCTAAGAGTAAACTCTATCTGCTTTTCATTCATAGACCGCAGAAATCCCAACCATTTTTCCTCACATCCGACCATTCGTAATTCGAAGTGAAGTGTCGTAGGAGAGATAGGAGGTGATGAGCGTGGGGGTGATGCTCATCAGAGACTGTCAAGTAGCGGGGGTGGGGGCAATTTATTTCTTGCCGGCCTTGGCAGCGGACTTGGTGACCTTGCCAGTACCGCCAACAGCCTTCTCAACGGACTTGATGACACCAACAGCGACGGTTTGACGCATGTCACGGACGGCGAAACGACCCAGAGGAGGGTAGTCAGTGAAAGCCTCAACACACATGGGCTTGGAGGGAATCATCTTGACGATGGCAGCGTCACCAGACTTGATGAACTTGGGGCTGGCCTCAACAGACTTTCCGGTACGGCGGTCAATCTTCTCGAGGAGCTCAGAGAACTTGCAAGCAATGTGGGCGGTGTGGCAGTCGAGGACTGGTGCGTATCCAGCACCGACCTGACCAGGGTGGTTCAGGACAATGACCTGGGCGTTGAAAGAAGCGGCACCCAGAGGGGGGTCGTTCTTGGAGTCACCAGCGACGTTGCCACGGCGAATCTCCTTGACGGAGACGTTCTTGACGTTGAAACCAACGTTGTCACCGGGGACACCCTCGGAGAGCTGCTCGTGGTGCATCTCGACGGACTTGACTTCAGTGGTGACGTTGGAAGGAGCGAAGGTAACGACCATACCGGGCTTGAGGACACCAGTCTCGATACGGCCGACGGGAACAGTTCCAATACCACCAATCTTGTACACGTCCTGGAGGGGCAGACGCAGGGGCTTGTCAGTGGGACGCTTAGGGGGCTCAATGGCGTCAATGGCATCCAGAAGGGTCCATCCGGAGACTTCCTTGCCGGCGGAGTCGAACTTCTTCCAGCCCTTGTACCAAGAGGCACGCTTGTCGAGAGACTCCTTCTCAATCATGTTGTCACCGTTGAAGCCGGAGATAGGGACGAAGGCGACAGTCTTGGGGTTGTAGCCGACCTTCTTGATGAAGGTGGAGGTCTCCTTCTTGATTTCCTCGAAACGAGCCTCCTTCCACTCAGCAGTGTCCATCTTGTTGCAAGCAACAATGAGCTGCTTGACACCAAGGGTGTAGGCGAGCAGGGCGTGCTCACGAGTCTGGCCATCCTTGGAGATACCAGCCTCGAACTCACCAGTACCGGAGGCAATGATGAGAACAGCGCAGTCGGCCTGGGAAGTACCAGTGATCATGTTCTTGATGAAGTCACGGTGACCGGGAGCGTCTGTTGACAGGGCCGTCAGCATCGCGAACACGCAACAGTGAGTTACCTTGTGGTTGGAATATGCTTACCAATGACGGTGACATAGTACTTGGGAGTCTCGAACTTCCACAGAGCAATGTCGATGGTGATACCACGCTCGCGCTCGGCCTTGAGCTTGTCAAGAACCCACGCGTACTTGAAGGAACCCTTGCCGAGCTCAGCAGCTGTGATAGGAGTCATGTTAGCATCTTGATTTCGCCTGCAATGTTGACGTAGAGGTAGGCAAGTGCCGAGAGAAGCGTTGTGGTGCCGTAGCGTGGGTGGGTCACGTTTTATTCGAGATAAGAGTGTACCCCGCACCGAAAAAAACAAGGAATGTGCGATGGGACAAAACTCGTCAGGTCTGAAAGCTTGATACCAAATTTCTTGATCTCTTGAAGGCGCGAACGCTTTATTGGCGTTCAAACCGAGATTGCTTGTTTGGAATGTGTGGAAAGACTATAGGAGAATGATTTTATACATACCCTCCTTCTCGAACTTCTCGATGGTACGCTTGTCGATACCACCGCACTTGTAGATCAAGTGGCCGGTGGTGGTCGACTTGCCGGAGTCGACGTGGCCGATGACGACCACGTTGATGTGAAGCTTGTCCTCCTTACCTGTTTGCGCGGTCAGTATACGAAGTCAAGGTGTGCGTCGCTCGAGGTGCGAAGCTGAAATGGGGATGGTTGCTTGTAGCTTACCCATTTTGGCGGATTGATTGAGATCGATTTATTGTCTAAACGTTCGCGAAACTGTTGACGCGGGTTAGACAGTAGATCAGAAAAGTGATCAAGAAGATGGAAGGGAGGAAAGGAAGGGGAAGAAAAGGAGATGGTAAGCGTACGTTTGCAGGATGGATCGCAATAGATCTCGGTGTGCAGACGAGGAGAGGAAGGAGGGAGAAAAGGCCAAAGAGTTTGCGAGGGGCAGACAAGGTATTTCAAGCGGCGCCCTGTGGGTCCAGCCTTGAATTTTTGCCGCTAGTGATTGTGCGCACGGGCCAGGAGCGAGTTCCTGCCTAACAGCTTCTTAGAGAAGGCAGGTACCTACCAAGCCTGCCGCCTTTTGGCACCTGCAGTTGCCGCCCAGGCCGCCGTTTCTTGGACCGCTCGCTGGCAGCAGCTCTGCAAAAGCCACTGGGGGTGCTGTCAAGCCTGTTGAGGGGTTCACTCAAACGCCTGCTAGGCCAAACACCTGGCTCCAGTAGGAGAAGCCTCTCAGGCTCAGTACTTGATGTTTAGCTGGAGCGCCTTCCACACTGAGAAGGGCCACAGCTCTTTGCTTTGATCGATTAAACCGTGCGTGTCAGATACGCATTCACTATACACATGTAGCTACAGTCTGGCGTGAATTGTGGCATCTCACCATGAGGAGGTCGCATTATTGCCTCCAGAGCATCAAAGTCTCTCGCCTCCTGCATAACAAGTGAAACGCTACGGGCGCCGTGTTAGGGCAGTACCTAAGCCCTAGCCGCTGTCCACGTCGAGTTTTTGGCAGTGGTGCCCAACCGGTTGCCCCTCCATGCGAAGAAAGAGCCACCCCGCCCCGTTCTTTTTTTTCCTCACCTCAGCGTTTGAGAACCCCTCCATTAATGGCCGCGCGCCCGCTTCCTACGTACTCTCTGGCTCGCTACCGGATGAGTCAACATACTTTGCCTTTGGCCTCACAAGGTGGCCGATTACACAGGCGGCAAGGCTATCGCTCCTACGAGGGGTTCGTTCTTGCTGAACTGAAAGGGCTGGCTTGGAGCAGAATCTGAATATTTGAAGCGAGACAGCACAACTGGGCTTGGTTAGCATCAACGCATAAGACAGCGAGAGAGGCTGCGACACAACGCAGCCTGCAGAGACGCGGGGTCAAGCCGTTGGCGGGGTGAAAGAATCCGCCACACTGCTTGCTCTCAAAAAGAAAATTTTTCTTCCAAGCTGGTTGGTTGGGCTGGTTGGGCTGGCTGGGCTGTCAAGGGCTTGGATGGCAAAAACCTGAGACCAGGTCCTGGCACTACTACATCAGTAGCATGTCCCGGGGTGGAACCCAAAGGAAGGGGTGCTGGGGCGGGCCACACCCGTCGCCGTGAAATACCACGCCATTTTGCCCTGACTTGCCTGGCCTGGATGGGCATTGAATTGAGGACGCCAGAGGCATAGTAGCATCGTAGTCCCCGTCTCCGTCCCCAGCTGATATCATGGTGGAGCCCGCCTATATAGTACACAAAGTCAATCATGCTCTGAGCTGGTCGTTAACTGCAAGTGCTGCAAGCCCTACCACAAGCCCTGTCTTTTTTTGTCGCCGCTTATGATGCCATTTATCAAGTACTATAGCTAGTGATCGACATTTTTGAAGCACTTGCTATGGGTGGATTCGGAGCACGCCGTAAGCTGTTTGTAGTTCATTCTCTGAACCCACTCTGATGGACGATCGCGAGGCAATTGTCTCGGCCCCTGCTGCCTCGAGCCACAATCCACGGCGGCGGCGACGGCGGCTACAAAAACAACAGCAATAACCAGAGCTTGTACGTGTACATAGTACCTGTAGACAAATAAATCATGTACAGTATGGTCAACCATTTGCTTGACATCACGAAAGAATGCTTGCCGAAGCTGAAGGAGAGCAGCACGAACTTCAGCTGGACCGGTCCTCGCTACTCATTAGGCCTGGAAACTGGAGCTCGACCATCAATTACGTTCGCTTGTTGCTCGCAGCACACAATCCTTGATGCCACGAACGTTCCTTTCTGCCTTGTGTGTTCTAAGTGATACTCCCCATCTATTCGCTTAAAGAATTCGCGGTACTTGAGAGAGCTACGCAAAGATGCGGCTTAAGCCTACAGCGCCAGCTTATGATTCCAGATCGAAAGGCCCAGTACGGGCCTCTGCGCATCACCGAAACCTACCGTCTTGAGAAGCTCTAACTGATATGTTCCACCCGATACGAAACACGCGACCTACAACGCACTCGGTCTCGACAAACACGTACGCTACGCGCACTTCAGCCTGGAGCTGCCATTTGTGACCGTGCCGTTCCGTATCTGCAAAGGCAACATCTCTACACCGAGCTGCACAGCGTTGACAAGGCGCTCAATCTCGATTGATCCAGCATTTGTCGTCCAGCGTCAGCCTCTCACATACGTTCAATATGCCACCCTCCTGCCCTCGAGAGCATCCTGTCGACGAGGACTTGACTGTAACGCTTTGTACAGGGAACTGGTAGAAATCTGACGGGTGGTCTGGTCGTCATTGCGAGAGCGTCACCACCCACCACATACCGTCTTCGAGGCACTGTGCAACCTCGGGACTAATACAGGTCGATTCCAATTCCAATGACGCGACTGAGAGCAAACGAAACGGCCCTCGAGGACAAGAATTAGCGCTATTCACCACAGAAGCTATATTGCGAAACTCGTCTCCTCTGGGCTGCTCGTAGTGCTCTCTGCTGGCCTCGCTGGATACCGTTGCTGGAAGGAGCAGCTACCTGGACTTCTTCTAGCCGTCAAGGTCCCCCCAGTGGTCGGTTCGAGCCCTTTTGAGCTCTCACAGCACGCTCTTTGTCTGGGGCAGACAGTAATGTGAGCATCTGCAGAATGTTGTCATCTGTGTGGGGATGCTTCTTCTACCTGTGAGATACTTAATGCTAATTAATATTCAAGCATCACTATATCAACGTCGTCAATCACGTCTCAAATCACTCGTGTTTGGTAGCACTCGAGTGTGGCCAGTGACGAGGTTTGATTTTGCTCTTTCCACCTTCATGTCTTTCTTGCCACAATATCAAACTTTGAGCATCCATGAAACTCCCATACCCGGATTTGTCATATCAACAACCGTATACTAGAGAAAAAGATATGCTAAATCAGGAGAGATGACGCGAAGTTGCGCTTGTCTGTACAACACGCGGGGTGCATTTCGCAGTATCTCCCCCGTCATCAGACATCCAGTCCGTTGCATGGCCACAAGGATAAGCAAAGGAAGGAAGAAGGAGGGGAGCAAATAACACTGCCAAATACGTCCTTTCAAAGTGCAAAATTCCACGCCCTCGCATCAACCTCGTTTAAGGCACACCCGCATGCCAGCGACTCCAGGAGGCGTAGCACGAACCAAAAGGGACAAACCGAGCCTAGCAAGAACGAACAAATGCGTTTGAACATCACGTCTATGGCATCATTGTCGAGTTCGCCAAACAATATTGTTCAGATATCCAGGGGCCAAACAGGCTTATGAAGAGATGGCAGCCGTGATGATGCTAAGAATGACACCTCCCTCTCTCGACCCAAAGACCTATTGATTCCCGAAATGCGTAGCCCACGGTCATTCTGCATGCTGCATCTTGGTAGGCTGAAAATGGATACTTACTGGCTCATGGAGCGCAAGAAGTCGATATTTTCAAAAAGAACTCATCCGTGTCTGTGTTGTCCTTTCTGGCAATATACTCATCGTTGTCAAAAATGAAAGAAACATACAAGAACACGGTGAGGAGATGAATTAGAAACATGTTAAACAACAACACAAAACAAAGTTAAAGTGATATGGTATCCGCCCCAGCTTAGGAGAAACTAAAGAAAGCATATTTTGAAATGATGAGCCCATGTGGACTATTTTGCGCCAATCTCCAAGGGCATCTTGTGTGTATGTACCCAGCTATTTAGCCACACTTGCTCTCTCTCCAATGCAGGAAGGGCGTGATAGTGAATTTGTCTGATGCCTCTGTTTGAGCATCTTTTGTTGTCGTCCGTTCTGACTTGTTAGGCCTACATGCGACATACTCCTTGTGTCACTTTCCACTCTACCAAGAAACCCCATCACCCTTACCATTACCCTTCCTCTTCCTCACGAATAGGCGCAGGCGTCGCCCTCCGCTCATCTCTCCTCCTTGGCCTCCTCTGCCTCGAGCTGCTGATATTACTCGCACTGTCGTCCGGCCTCAGCTCGAACTCCTCTCCCATGGCCCAGTCATCGCTCTCGCTCGCCAGGCTCTCCGACTCATCTGCCCATGCAGGGCGATCCAACCCGGAGGCAGACCCGCCACTCTGAGGCAGCACCTGCACGCCGCCTGCATCCCCAAAGCCATACCCCCGGCGGTGCTGCAGACTCATTGAGAGACCTGCACCGCGCTGTCGTAGTGCTGTGCGGACCATTTCTGCCCGCTGATGCAGGCCTTCAAAAGCGTCTTCGAGGGCCTCCATGCCGAGGTAAATCTCACGCTCAAGCTCGGCTAAAGCTGCGATTTCGGATTCCTCGTCATTGGAGACGGGATGGCGGCCGGGGTATGCAGATGACGCACCGCTTACAAAGGAAGCTGGTGTCGCGCCGCGACTAAAGGGTGTACCATTGCGGCCGATGCCTAGGGCCGGCGTGTGGCGAGCAATGCTGTTGGGGCTCATGGCTGCACCACGGGAGGGTGGGCGGGCAAATAAGTTGGGGGTCGAGCCACGAGATGGACCACCTGTGGGCGTTGCTGCCTCATCATCGTCGGCGCCTGACCAGAGGAAGCCATCGAAGCGACCCGAAATAAGAATTTCCCATTCGGGAGGATTGATGTCGCAAATGGTACTGAGCAGATCGTGCATGTGGGGGTGCTTGACCAGATAGCAGACAGTCTCAGCGTCGCGTGGCGCTTGTTGAAGTCGGTATAGCCGTTGTAGAGCGAGACCAGATCTCACAACAAAGTCTGCTCGGGGCCGGCGCATGGGCGTCGGCGCACGCATTGCTGGTTGCAACTCCCTCGAGCCCGTCAACAGGGCGTTGAAGTATGGACGATCCTCCTGATCGAGGCTTGTCAGAATGGCAAAGGTTAGCGTCTCGTCGTCCACATCTTGTGGAGGCGGCGCTGGTGCTTCAGCGCAATTCGTAAGCCACTTATCCACCGCCATCTTAACCTTCTTTGATTGCCGCAGATAGTGCTCTCTAAACTCTTCTGCGACGTCAGGGTCAATCTTGATAGGAGATGAAGGTCGTGGAGGAAGATCACCAGTATCTTCGCGAGCTTTGACTCCCAGAATGCCAATGTCAAACGGCGGCCACGATGGTATCTCAACACGGCCACTGACACGCTCCAAGACCTCGCCCCAGCCAAGTCCCCGATGTGCCTCCGCGGACCTCTCGCACATTATGCAGCTGCAGCCTTCCTCGGGAAGATCCCTGTTGAAGACATTCTCTAGTCGGTCGAGTAGCCTTCGAGCCACTGTTCGATGACCGGTGGCAACGGCAATTGATCCCGAGTTGGTCAAGACGGTTTGATACTGGTCAAGTAGGTTGTAAAAGGGCGCAAACAGAGTATCCGCCCCACGTAAGGGAGGGTTCGATGGTCTTGTTCCATTCAGTCTAGGCAAGACAGCCAAGAAGTTCTTGGGCACTACGTTCGGTAGGCCGCCGTTTTGCATCAAATAATCTACCCGGGGCGCTTCTTGAATAGTAAGGGGAGGCGGCGGTGGGGGAGGTGGTGGCGGGGGAGCTGCGGACGTCGCAGTACTGAAGTCTGTAGCCGGGGTACGTACAGGCTGGGGTGGCTCAAACCGGATGTGATGCGGTATGCCGTGCTTTTCGTCGTGGAACGCGGGCGGTGGAGGGAATTGAGGGGTTGTATTCGTGGGTGTTTTTGGTGAGGATGAGTCCTGTGCCGATTCAGGAGAGTCATCGCCAATCTCTGTATGATCCGAGGGCCGAAGCGTTCCACCAGACACTGATCTCTTGGAAGCACTTGGTCTGAGGCTTGACTTTGAGCCACGAGTTTTGCGTAGTATGTCGTCGTCTCCTGCCTCGTGATGAAAATGCTTGATTGTGGGTGACTGGACAAATGTCGCCTGGCTCGAGGTCTTGGATTTCAAGGATACCTTGGATCTGTCGTCAGCCCTAGAAGTTGGTCTGGAGCTGGTCGACAACCGAGACCGCGGCCTATCGCCCTCCCTCTCCCTCAGCGACCCTGCTCTCGTTCGCTTCTCTTCCAAGTTGGTGTCTGGGGGACTAGGCGGGCGGTCACTCTTGCGGGACGAAGACCTCCGCGCACTGAAGTCTGCTGATCGTGACCTTTTGATATCCTCTGTGCCAATATCAGTGGCCTCGGGGGTCGGGGGCCCTGTAGTCGTTCTGCGGCCGGCAGCGGACGCAGTTGCTGTAGAGGAAACATCTTCTTTGCTTTCCAGGCTGACGGCCTCTCTACTGTGAGCCTTGCTGAAGCTGGGGTAGGGGATATTGACGCGCTCCCTGCTGCGGTTCAATTCGGGGACGAGGTCGGTCATGGAGTCTGTCTCGTCGAGGCGGCTCTTTGTGCCAGAGAAATCCCTGGTCTTGTGGCGACGGACAGAACTAGACTGGGAAACGTAGGAGCCGGTGCTTATGACGGGGTTGGAGGAAGGGTACTTGTGATGGCGTCGTGACTCTCGGTCGCGGTCCTTGTCTGAGGCGTCTCTGTCCCGCTCGGATCTATGCTTTCTAGACCGTCGCTTGTCGCGCGGGGGGTCTTGGGTGTCGACATCGGGGTCCCGGGTGCTAGGCGACATGATTACTGGTGGTGTGGCCCATCTGGGGGTTGGCATCAGCAGATGTGATGTGATGGGATCGGGCGGGCGCGTAGAGAGAGACAGCAGAGAACGAACGAGGCCTGCAGGCCGCAGCCGGTCAACAACAGTCCAACAGGCAGACTAGGGCCTTGGGTCTTGAATCTTGCAGGCAGAAGCTCTGATTCTGGCGAGTGCGCCGCCGATTCGAAGTTCGGGTGCAGGGCGAAAGGTCGGTTTGGTTGTGCCAATTAGTTGTGGTGACGGAGCAGGATGGAGCGACGGTCGGTGAAGGACGCAGTTGGGCGAGCTGAGTGCATGGCAGGCGCATGTAAGTGCCAAGGTCCAAGTACAGGGTACCTCAGGCCGCCGCGCACAGGGCTCCAGGTTCTAAATTCCAAGGTTGTCTAGCACGTTGGACCCTAGATTGCCAGCTTAACAAGAGGAAAGTCATGCGTATATGGTACAGTGTATTTCGTGTACGATTATGTATATGTATGTCGTATGCAGAAGTATCCGCTATAAATCTGTGCTTCAAATCGCCGGGGCCAGCAGTCCAACTGCATTGATATGAGGTCTTCAAGTCCCAAAAGCGACTTGCTCTCATTGCACGTCGGGCGCCTGCAGGACAGCGCTGCTGCCGCGCTTTGGGGGTGCGGGGGAGTTTCTAGCAGGGACGACCCTGCCCCGGCGCGGATCTCCGTCTGTTACCCCTGTGCCACTGTACAGTAGCGCTACTGGGGCGGCCCGGGGAGGCATCAGACTCCTGGCACGCCCGCTACATAATCCGCTAGATCAGAGCCCTTACATAGTATACTACGTATGGTATGTGTACTTGGTAGAGGGGGGTCGCAAGGCTAGGCAAGTACCGTCTACAAAGCACTTCGGCTGCCAGTACATAGTACATGCTATAATAGGTACTTACTGTAATACCATGCTGCCTTGTTGATTTCCTTCAAACTGATCCCAGAGAACAATTGAGTTTTCCTTGGCAGAGTTTATTTTGTGTTCTGTTGTTGTTTAAATCTAGGAGCGCGGGGTTTCCCAATTCAAGAATATGAAATTAACCACTATTACACACTCACCATGTACACTGCGCAGATGGGCTCTCCAAAGGCCTCTCTGAAGCATGTGAATGGCTGGTTCAGCTTCTGCTGGTCATGCGGCCCCTATACTTGGATACAGTATTTATTGGGTACCAGTGCTGCGATTGCATCGTGATCGTGCCCGTTGGGCACCCAGTCACGCCTTTGCCCAGCCATCTGCCCACTCAGAGCCGACTTCACGCTATCCGTAAGCGCCCAAACACACCCTTCCAAGTTTCTTCACAATACCTCCCAACAGCACAAGCTGCAAGGTGCCTTGCAGAGTTGCAGCCGTAACTGCTTTTGTGCCGCTCATTGTGTACATAGTATGTACCACTCGTACACTTTCTCGGAAGATCATGCGGCGCAACCCGGCGCCAGAGTCCAAGACATGTCTTCCAGCTTGAGCAACAGTCGGATAGATCATGCTTGGGGGTCCCTGTTATGATTCTCTGAAAGAACAGCCCAGAGAGCTGGAAGGTAACTCGACGCCGATTCGTCTCATGACAGAAAGACGTTGTGGAAGCCTCTGGATCTTGATTTGAACATACACGAAGCACGTATTCCGTGCTACAAACTTGGCATATCAGAGAGCAATATTTTCCTTTTGTGTCTCTCTTTTTGAGTATCGGTGTCTGACAATTGGTACCATTGAAATGGCTTGTACACTATTTGATAAATCCCGATATACGACGTCGCCAGTCTATGTTTTCGACCGCGTTAACACGCATATCGGCAAAGGTAATTTGAAGCAGATCGAGTTGTGGAAGAGACTATGCACCTACTTACACAACTCTGGACTCATACATCATACATCATACATTATTCAGACTGCAAACCAGTCGATGATAACTACCACTACCCCCATGATGGCTTCAAGTGGCTCAGGATGCAGCCCGTTGAATTTTGATACGCATCTTCCATTGCCATGATATAACAAAATCAGACTTTGACATGAACAGCATACATTTGAGATCCGACAACGATATTGCAAATGTAGTGAGAAGGATAGGCGGTATACAGTGATATTCAAAACCCAAATACTATATCGAGCTACGTAGTCATATATACTGACATAAAACCTTCTCGTTGTAGCTTGGTGAGCACTGAGCATTGCAGATTGCAACAATCGTAGACACGCACGAATATAGCCTTTCCTTCCCGGTTCACCTTTTGTCACAAGCCGCCCGAATCGATATCTGATGCGGAGAACCACGGCCCAACATCAAACGGCCTCAGAAATAAGCAATCTCAACATTCAATGGCACAATCACGGCTCCATCGCCCACTCTAGGAGCAAACATCGTTCACAGACGTCGACTCGCAGTGGTGTCCGTCCTGTGCCTGACACACCGACTCGAGATAGTTGATCTTGGAAAACGTGCTGTAATAGCAATCTTCGGCGGCAGTCTGCGTCGTCTCCGAGTCACACTGTGCGAGACACTGCGGGCACTTGTCGGTGTAGCTGTACGCCTGGGACTCGCAGATGGCCTCATAGTCCAAGGACGTGCTGGATGCCGTGGCTGATGTACTGGTAATAGTGCTAGTAGTATAGGCGCTGGTGACGGTACTGGTGGTGAACTTGTGATCCGGGGCAAGTTAGCAATGCAATGTGTGGGAAGTTGGAGTAATTTGGGCAAATCCCACCTGAGCAGCAGCAATGGCTGGCAGGGCCAATGTGAAAAGAGCGATGAGTTGCATTTTGGCAAAGGTTGACGATTGAATGGTGATATGGACAAGTTTGCGATATCAATTCTATCCCAAAGAGTGAGGGAATCAACGAAAGACTGGAGATGAGGAAGTTGATGAAGAGAGTGATACTATTCTGCCCTTCCAATCACAATGCCCCTACTATGGTGCAAGTCCTCTGGTTTTTATATTTCTGTTCGAGATATACTTTGACTGGACGGCAGGGCCGATGCACGAGAGAAAAAGGAGTACAGTAGAGCTCAGACGGGCATTGTTGCCTGTTGGGCCCTGGCTCGTGAGCCTATTTTACTGGCACCGTGGTTCAGTACGGTTACCAGCGAGCGTGTTTGCTCTATACGAGTTTTGTCGCGGAAAGGAGTTCCCTACCTAGTGCCACAAAACAGTATGAGCTCAACCTCACTCCGCTTGTAATTTTTGGGACAGTTAAAATAGTCAGCATGAATTCGCAACCTCGACAAGGCGAGCAGTATGCTCTCGAGCCTGAATGTGTATAAGAGCCGCCTACGAAGCCTTACTCATGGGTAAGAACGGCGGCTTTTTGGAGAAACAAGCAAAGCCAGCAAGGCTGATGCAAGAGGAGGTGTGGTGATTGGCATGGTCATAATGTAAGAGGAATTAGACGTTGTACGTAGTTTGTATGAGCTCGGATCTACGGAACTTGTGCTCTGAATGCTGCTTTCTGGACTTTGATTGACCGAACCGTCTTTCCTAAGAGTTGAGGAATCCACCGCGTTAAGGGGACAAAGTGGCACTGATACTTTTTCGCCTGGCAAGTTGTTCAGGGGCGTGGCTCTTTCTGGAGGCCGTCCATGTTGACCTCTCATTCTAGACCGCTTCACAAACGGCCGAGCACAGCATCATGCACCATCCCGACATGCCAACCGGCACCCTTTTGCACGTCTTGCTGCTACCCGAGTACAGCCATCCACGTCGTCCATCACAGATCCTAGGGTGTATGAGACGTGCGCTGCGGGGTGAACTGTTGGTAATCTCGCGCACCTCGTCATTGTCTGTTGCTGAATAGGAGGTCAGGTCCCTCTCTCTCATGGCGAGAAGTCTCTAAAGCGCATGTCCTCGGGAAGAGACTGTTGATAATAAATGCCGTCTTCCATCAGTATCCGTGTACGGGAAGAATGACTCGTAAGATCTTATGATCGCCGTTATCGGCTGAAGTATGTAGTAGCATGTCTTATAAGCTTAAGGGAAACCTTGTTGGCCTAGGGATGTTCACATAATACTGAGTACTATATATATTGTGTAGGCTACTTTGTAGACCTTCGCACAGTCGATTCGGGATTGTCACGAGCTTCAAGCATGCTTTTGGCTCAAGACGATTCAATGCCGTCTGGCTGTTGTTTGGTGGTCGAGGTTGCTTGTAGGAGTACTTTACTTGACAGGATGCTGCAAAAACGCCTTAGTGTAATGATCCTTGCATGGGTCATAACATTTAGCAGTATCTCTTCAGCCCAATTAGGCTCTATTTAGAGATCATACATTCTTTCAAGATTGATGCTCTTGAGTGAGCCGGTCCCCGGATATGCCTAGGACCCGAAGGTAAGCGCAAAGTATTATGTAAGCATGAGCAAAGACTCCACTACCATACCCGCAAATGTTCATGACTTGATTTTAAAGATCTGCGCGATACATAGATATTTTTTTTCGCTGACTTTTTCCCACTCGACAAAAGTGGCTCAAGTTTTGACTTCGTGTGCCATCGACGAATACCTCCATTATGACCGCCAAAACTATCATTGTAACAGGCGCTGGTCGTGGTATCGGTCTCGCTATTTCCCAATATTTGCTGCGAAACTCGCATAATGTGGTCCTGGTTGCTCGCACAGAGAGTGAGCTTAAGGCTCTGCAGAAGGAGTACCCCTCCCGTGTTAGGTACCTTGCGGCAGATCTGACTCAGTTCGAGGTAATCGGATCTTGAAAGTACGAAGGTTGGTGTGGGATAACATTTCTCATTAATTTGCTATAAACAGAACGCTACAAAAGTTGTTGATCTTGCCATCGAATTTGGAGGTAGGCTGGACGGCTTGGTTGTCAACCACGCCGCCCTAGAGCCCATCAAGCGGATTGCAGACAGCTCAATCGACGAATGGAAGAAGCTGTACGATATCAACTTCTTCAGTGCTCTCGCCATTGTAGGTTAGGCCAGCTCACGCCAAAAAGAAGGCCGTCGTGCTAAACAAGACTAGGCCCAAGCAGCGATACCTCACCTTCGAAAGACCAAGGGTCGCATCGTCATGGTCACTTCAGGCGCTGGAATTAAAGGCTACACAGCTTGGGGTCCGTACGGATCTTCCAAAGCCGCCTTGCATTCCCTGGTGCAGCACCTGGCAGTCGAGGAAAAGGACATCGTCACGGTCTCTGGCAACCCAGGCCGCACGGATACCTCGATGCAAAAGCTCATCCGCGAACAAGGCAAAGAACACATGGACGCCGACATGCACGCCGACTTCGTTTCCGTTTTCGAGAACGAAAAGCTACACAAGCCCGAAGGGCCGGGATACGTCTTCGCCAAGCTTGCGCTGGACGCCACGCCCGATCTCAGTGGCAAGTGGTTAACGTGAGTTGCTTCCTTACTATGATTGACAGGACAATTACTGATGATGCCCAGTTGGAATGGACCAGAGTGCGCGGCGTACCGGGACGACTAGATGCAAGTGCTTTTGACTATGTCAGCATAGAATCCAATATTGAAACATGCGAGAGAATCATGTGTGGCGAGGAGCCTCATTCGAAAGATGAAAAGCAATACATTTTCTTCCACATTATTTGCTTCGGATTTAGCATGGAATGTAAATTCTTAATCATAGGCGGTGCATGACATGTCTTGGGGGAAAGGGAGAGAAAGCCAAAGAAAAGGTATTCTAGCACTCACATATTACAGGCTTTGGCGAGGCGCAAGTGAACTGTGCCCATCGTGCAGCCGTATCTGATCCGCTGTGCGCCCCAAATCAGCGCCATTTCCGGTTGACGGTTGGTAGCAGGGACATATGTTGTCTTTGTTGCTCAGCGATCAAAGGATGTGTCATCACATGTGATCAGGATTTGATAGTACATGATTCAACATCATGGCAAGCGGGTGTCGAACGTGTGAAGCGTTGAGATCTCGTACATTCTACAAACCTGAGGCTGCTTAGTTAGCCTTCAGAATTCCAGCGAACGGCAGAAGAAAGCAAGCAGCATTTGCAGGTCAAGATCAGAAACGTCCGTTTGGAAAGACTAGGTCAATCACCATGATTTGGTATGCCTGGGGCGACATAAAGCTCATCATTTGAAGGGAAAGGAAAGCGATCGAAGGAAATTCCACCACATACCTTTTTTGGAGCTGCGCGCGCAAGCAGCAGAGCGTCGCAGTTGGACACGCTAGTGTTCTATGTCAGCATCATGCATGCTGACAGAAGTTTGAGGCCGATGCCGTTAGCATTTGCGGCGGTTGAGCAGCGCAAAATGTGCAACCTTGATGGTGAAGGAAAAATTATGAAGAGAAAAACGTTGCACGAGCTCAACTTTTTGTGAGAAATCTTTTGGAGAAAGTAGAAAGTGGCTGAGGCAAGGGGCGCTAAGGTCGGAAGAGGGTTAGTGTTATTCTCGATAAGATGATACCGAGCCACATGATCCGAGCGCCTTTCGAAGCTGACGGCTCCTGCCTTCTGTCAGTGGGAGGGTAAACACCGAGTCAAGTACTTAAAGGCCCAAGGTCGACCTCGTCTAAAGCGGCTGGCCCAAATGTGCCGTTGATCAACCAGAGCAGCTGACCTGGACTTTGCCAATGAGGCACCCAATTTCGAGAGCGCAACAATATGAAAAGCCTCACATGATCCAATGACTTAAATAATTTTTCTTTGATGCTTCACTTTCCCGCTCCCACTGAACTCGGCTTCCTGGCGGTTTTGTTTGCTGTGAAGGGCGCGTACGCTTTGCGCTGAGTTGGCGTTCTGGGCAGGTCGCCTATATCATCCACCATGTCTGACCATGAATTCGGAGGTGCGTGCATTTTATCCATCAACATGTTGAAATTTCGAAATGATTCATTGTCTCTCCTTTTTCTGTGGTGCATTATCACCTATCAGCGTTCAAAGTTGTCGCCAACTGCCACACTCGTCGCTGCTGTGTAGACAAGCCTTGCCCAGTGAGTAGGTGCTAGGCCAGCCATCTTTCACTTTGGGTTTGTATTTGAGTAGCCAGACTCTTCATACTATGGCCCATAATCTTCCAGCTTCCAGACTCGTTGGCGACTAGATCCATGCCACCTCCTTCCTATATGTGTCCCATTCAAAGTCCTCGCTCGCATATCAGTCATCCTACCTACCATTATGGATAGGTTCACTCCATACGGCAGTGCCAGTGCGCAATCCCCGGTACACGATACGTACTTGAGATTTGATTTGTATGAAGCACAAGCTAACAGCAAGTATAGCTGCCGACGATCTATCACTGCCAAAGGGTAAGCCATGGCCTCACATTGTTCCTTCGAAATTGCCGAATGGAGGCGTTGCTACCGAGATCCGGGGGTTGGCCTGTTGGATGGATGGTCTACCAACCCATGTCAACAATCATACAGACCAACCCATCGGTTACTTTCTCGCATCTGTTTGAGCATGATTCTAACATACGTCTATAGCTACTGTCCAAAAGATCGTCAGCGAGATCTTACCACCCGCCAATGGTGTAGCCTTTTCCAAGGAAGCTCGCGACTTGCTCATAGAATGTTGCGTCGAGTTCATCACCCTTGTTTCATCTGAAGCCAACGAGATCTCAGAAAAGGAGGCCAAGAAGACCATTGCTTGCGACCACATCACCAAGGCACTGGAGCAACTGGGGTTCTCTGACTACGTTCCTGCGGTACTGGAGGCTGCATCTGAGCATAAGGAACAGCAAAAGGTCAGTCTGGCCGTGACCCTTGCATGTGAACATCTGCAGTTGCACTCTTGACTGACATGATCTCAACAGGGCCGCGAAAAGAAGCTCAACAAATTTGATCAGAGTGGTATGTCGATGGAGGAATTAGAGCGATTGCAGGCAGAGCAATTTGCTGCTGCCGCCGCCCGACACAACTAGAGGTTGCAAGCAAACAATGGCTCGAAGCCTCGTTCTCCATATTCGCCCACTGCTTATCTGATTTCTTATCATATTCCGCCTGGACGACACAGAGGAACAAGCGAGTACAGCGTTGGATGATACGCGCATGCGCACATAAAAGTACTAGAACAGTTGGGCCATCTCTTTCGGCATCCTAGATAGACGCTCAGGAGACAACTCGGCATCAATCCGGTTACGGATGAAGTTTGCACAAAGCATGAGACATTTAGCAAATTGGCACTCGGTTCTTCTCTCCAAATCTTTACAAAGCTCGACTAGCCAACATAGAGGCTCATGCATTGTATGGGCGGATTCGAGCAGTGACTTTGCAATCCTGCGTTGCTACCCTATGTCATCTCCATCGACTTGTTCGTTGGCTTAGATATGCTACCATACATGAGGATGCTTTGTTGCTATACTCGCACGTCGTCAATTTCTTGTAATAGAAAATATATATGCCCAGCATTGCCAAGTCGTAGCAAGCCACGCAATGCGCACGGAGGGAGCTCCTCTAGTTTATGCATTGAACGACGAAGCCCAACACTAGGCCTCTCGAAACCTATCTACATCGAAAAAAACTTTTTTTCTCTAAAAACAAAACAAAACAAAAAAGGAGAAACCGCGTCAGATTCGAGCAAATTCGAGCAAAGACAAAATAACCATACACGCAATGCACCACATCACACACCATTGAGATGTTGAGTCGCAGAAAATAAGTACATCCTGTATTCGTATCTTCATTACAACATCATTCATGGATTCATCGGCCGTCACGATCACTCCTCCGCCTCAGAATTCTGCAAGATCTTGGCCCGCTCCGGTGATCTCAACTTCAGTTGACACTCAAAGAGGGCAGGGTGCCTAGCGAAATGGTCCCATTGTCAGTTCTCGAAAAGCGTGGCCGTCACTTCAACAGACCAAATAGGTCAATTGGTTTGCAAAAGGAGATCAGACTCATCACTTACCCGCCCAAGCCCACCGTCAAAGCAACTTGCGGCTCCACCTCCTTCCCCTGGGCATCCACAACCTTCTCGAGTTCAAAGATACTCATCAGCGTTGCCACAAAAACGTACACGGACGCGAGCGCAAGATGGTTCCCAGGACACTTGCGCCGACCAAACCCAAAGTTGCCAACGGGGAACGGCTCCCCCCTCGCGAGGAACCGGTCTGGGTCAAACACGTCGGGATCCCGGTACGTGGCTGCGTTACTCGACATGGCCTTTGTGTTTGCGAAGACGACACTGCCAGCGGGGATGAACATGCCCTTGTACACATCGTCCTGAAGCGTACAATGCGGGATAACGAGGGGGTTAAGCGGGAGCACACGCATACATTCCTGCATGAACGCATTGAAATACGTCAGCGCAGGCCTATCATCGAATGAAGGCAAGCGGGTGTCCCCCACGACAGCATCGAGCTCATCCTGTACGCGCTGCTGCACGTGGCGGTACTTTGTGAGAAACAGCATCAGGGTGAGGATGGTGCCCCACGTGCTGTTGCCACCAGCGATGAAGACGGCCGCTGTGGCGCCCTTGAGGTCGTCGAGGGTCATCTCTTGCGGCATGCCTGCTTTGGTATTTGCGGTCCACGCCTCGTAGTGCTTCTTCATAAAGCTTGGCGCGGCGGTACCGGCTTCAATGGCGCGCATGCTATTGGCCCAGGGGACATCGTGGATGGTCTGGATGGCGGCCCTGCTTTGGCGAGCGTGGCGAAGAGCCGGGGACAGGCAGGAAGGGAGCAGGTAGCGCGCGAGGGGAAACACGTCGACGACAGTGGACCCTGCAATGCCACCGTTGGTAGTGGCATTGTTGGCGGCGTGGGCCATTGCTGTGTATGGCGAGTCGCGGGAGGTGACTTCTTGGCCGTAGGCGATGCGGAAGATGATGCTTGTTGCAAGGAGCAGAGTGGTGTCGCACCAGTCCTTGGGTGAGGCGAGGAGGGAGCGTACTGCCTTGTGGGTTTCTTGCGTCTGCATCGGGCGGAAGGTCTTGATGGCGGATTGGGTCAAGGTTGTTTGGAAGAGCCGGCGGTGGAGTTTCCATCGGGGACCCCAGCGGAGAAAGGTGAGCGTCAGGCCCCAGCCCATTCTATGGCGGTTATATCATGAGGTTAACGGCGTGTGTCATTGTCATTGTTCGCGGAGGAGCACTTCTCTTACACTTCGAAGAGGGTGAAACGAGGCCGGTCAGAGTAGTTGCTGCCGCGTTTGTCGAGCAGATCTGTTGCTGCTTCGACGCTGTTTAGGCATATCATGTGCTGCCCGAGGACCTTGATATGGATGACATCGGAGTCTAAGGATAGTGATTATCATCAGTTATTATTCACCGAGTACGCAATAACCTAGTTCTGGCAAGTTCATGGTCTGTTCAGTTCTTGCAAGTGAAGGAGAGAGAGAGCCAAAAAAGCACATACTGTACTCTTGGCCCCATGCTTTAAAATCTTGCTCGAGCTGCTCACTGAGCTGCCAGAGGCTGCCAACCATGAACATGCCCTTTGGTCCTGGAGGCAGAGGGTGAGGTGACCGGTTTCGCTTTAGGACTAAAACGCCAATTAGCACAAAGAAAAGGGCAGACGCCAAAACAGCCTTAGCATCGGTCATAAAAACACTTGACGATGGCATCTTGCAACGCAAAAGCACTTCAGGCCGGCGAATGGCAGTGAAAAGACGGCGGCAAGAAAGCCTCGACACGCATAAAACAATATATAACTGGTCGAGGGTGCAGGCCAACATCGAGAAGGAAGAATCACAATTGCAACTCGGTGGTGAACTACACTGATTCATGTAATCTATGGTCGGACTAGACATCCTTACTCGCGCGGCTTTAGACCAACGCAGCAAAACTCAAAGCAATGGGTAGGGTCATTTGCTCTGTATGTACATTGTAATAGTACATCTGCAGCTGCAAGCAAATGCAGACTCAAACGTGACAGTGACAACTCACAAGGGAGAACGGATACAACAGTGAGACGACGATCCGATTCAAGAGCAGAGACTTGATAGGGCGATATCCCTCAGGATAAGGCCCGCAATCATTCTGGCACGCTTCTGGCGGGCTGCAAGACACGAGTACATAGTAGCCTCGGGAACCGAGAGTGGGGACGCAGAGACGGTATCAAAGGTATTCAGGCGCATCGTATCAGTGGACTTCTGCACCCCCTCCTTCGCCAGTCCTTGAACTATTCGAATATATAAAAGCCCACCATGCCTGCCAGCAAGGAAGCACACAGGATGTGATATACCTTGTACTTTGTCTGCACTGCAGGTGGAGGCCCATGTTACGGGAATGTACTATATATGTGTCAGATCAGCATAGAGAAAGAGCCGGAGAGCCGAGCCATTTGAGGAGCAGCTTGTCTACTTATCCAGAGCATCCAGCACTAGGCCAGAAGTCAAGAGCCTTATATAGCACTATAAACAGCTGTGCTTGCTAGTGATGGCAGATACAGCCGCGGAATAAGGTTCTTGAGATGTTACCCGAGCAGAGCAGATGCAAAATGCTGCTGGACTTTTTAATTTAAGACAGCTCTTAATCAGATAAGGCGAACAAGAGCAAGAGTGGATATACACGCATATATATGCTTGCTATAATGCAAGAACAGAAATTTTTAAAATAATAGGGACTGGTCCGTGCCCCTAAAACCCTGGCCCTATCTGTGAACCCTAACCCAGACGTTATTTACTAAGTACTAGGGCCGGGAGCCGAGCTTGCCAGCTACATAGTAGCGAGCTGATAAAACCCTGCCCAAGTTTTCTGCATGGGCCCACACATAAAAAGCGGGAACTCTTTTGCCACGGGCACACACCAAGCTCTTCTGCAGCTTCTGTCGTGCCTGCCGACGACCCAATTCATCACCACAATTCCCATCTTGGTTGCCGGCCATCCCATTGCGAAGGACCGCCCAGTGCGTCTCTTCTCTTTCGTCATGGAAGACCTCAATTCCACTCCTCCCATCCAGACCCCAGGCCTCACGCAAGGCCTCTTGCCCAGTGCTGGAGCTGTATCCTCTGCTCCTGCCGCACAGATTGAGTCCACCGACGACCAGTCTGCCCAGCAACACCAGCAACACCAGCAACACCACCAGCAGCAGCAGCAGCAGCAGCAGCAACAACAACAACCACCGCCTTTACAACAAATTCCCTTACAACATCAACAGCAGCAGGCTCAATCGCAGCAGCCTCCTGGCCCGGCCATTAAGAGGCGCGCGCCTATCGCCTGTCGTCGGTTTGTCTATCTTCTTCACTTGAACTGTGTCCCCACTGCGATCAGAGCTCATCAAATTAATATTCTTTATCTTCGATCAGATGCCGTCGTATGCGAAGCAAGTGTGTACATGACAAAGCGAAACCACCATGTAACGCATGCGCTGAAGCCGGACTCGGCGCCGATGCTTGGTACGTCCATCGATATGATCAGAAACGAGCGACCTTTGAACAAACATTGGCCTCTCTCCCAGACCCTACATATCGGGACTCAAACGTACTGCCTGTGCTGACGCGTCTTTAGCATCTTTCCCGTCCGAGGCCAACCCGACAATGACCGTGAATACCGGCACCCTCGTATGAGAGCCGACAAATCCCAGAAGCGAGATTCTGCCAAGATGCGCCGCGATATTCTCGACGCCCCCGTCATACCCACTGCGCCTGTCCCGCCCAAGAACATCAAAGGTGTGGATCAATGGGACTATTTGCCCCCGTTGCCAGACATCATCGAGGCTGTCAGCCAATTCACGCGCAATTATTTTCAGCTAGGCTTCCTACCCAAGCAAGCCTTTGTCGATCGTCTGAAAACCGACCACCGGTCCCTCAGCGTCTTCTTGCTTCTTGGGATCCTGAGTATATCAGCCCGCTTCACCCCAACGCTGGTTGAGCGCTATGGAGACGGTATGAAGGCCGCCGAGACGTTTATGGACCGAGCTTCGGCTGTGGCGCTGTCTGAGCTGTACCAGACACCAAGTCTGGAGAGATGCCAGGCTTTTTACTTGCTTAGCATCGCGCAGCAAGGAAACGGCTACAACCAGAAGAGTTCTATCAACATGGGTATAGCAATGCGGATGGCTGCCTTGCTGCGCTTACACAGGGAAGAGACCTATGCCCTCCCGCCCAACGCGCCCAAGGACATGGTGATTGCTGCGGAGTCTGCGCGGCGCACACTGTGGATGCTGCATAGTCAGGACAATCTACACTCTGGTCCCGAGTCTCCCATTTCTCTCGCGGCCAGTGATATCACCGCTTTACTCCCGTGCAGCGAGGAAGACTATGCCCGAGGACAAGAGCCTGCGTCTCGCGCCGCTCTTGAAGACACTCCTCCCGCCATTGAGGACCCCCAGCTCGTTTCGGATCCTCGGCGCTCCCTCTTCGCTACACTGATTCAGACGCACTATTTCTGGGGCCGTGTGTCTCGCCGCGCTGTCAAGTACGATCGAAGCTCGCGGCCGTGGGAAGACACCAGCCAGTACCACGAGCTCGTTCTCAAGTTGCACGATTGGGAGTCTAGCCTGCCCCATGACCACATGTGGAGTCCGCTGCTACTTAAAGGGTACAAGGCCAGCGGTCAGGACTTGGCCTACCTGAGCATCACGAACTCGACTCGGCTCTGCAATATCGTCCTGCGCAAGGCCTATCTAATCGAAATGATTAATGCCGAGCAAGCCGAACCCGAGCTGCAAACGTTCTGGTCTAACATGTCTCTCGAGCTCTTTAAGAATGTCAAGCTCTTGCATGAGCAGATTGATATGCAGTTTATGGAACGCGCCCATGACGATACTATGGGGGCGCAGATGGCTGTAAGCGGATTTTGGAACTGGCAGCTGCCTTGTAGGGCTGATGCT
This sequence comes from Coniella vitis, assembly GCA_011317545.1. NCBI lineage: Eukaryota > Fungi > Ascomycota > Sordariomycetes > Diaporthales > Schizoparmaceae > Coniella > Coniella vitis. The sequence goes on along the minus strand of WUJK01000004.1, from coordinate 1,560,999 downwards.
GACGTGTTTCAGCTGTTCTGCGTGTTTAGTTGCGGTCACATGGCCACGTACCTCTGCAAATACCCCAACAGTAAGTGCTTGTTGATTCTTCCTCATGGTATTGAACTTGTACTGTACTGACTTGTATTTGCCTTAGTCTGTCCAGATCCCGCCCTCCGGGCTGATGGCCCCGTCATGCTCGAGCGTGCCATGTCCATTCTCGGTGAAGCTGGTCAGGTCTGGCCATTGGCCGCGCGATGGCTCGACATTCTCCACAAATTTGCACGCGACAATAAGGGATCCATTGCGGGCATTGAGGGCAGCATGGCCGATGGCGTATGTAAACCCCCTCAGTGTGGTTAATTTGAACCATAGACTGACGTTTAGTATCTGTAGCGTGATCCCATTCCCGAGGCCTTGCAGACGGCCCTGTCGTCTTCTCCTGATAGAAACGAGCAGATAGCGAACGGCAACCAGTCAGCGACGAACACGGAAGAGGACCAGGCACGCAACGGCGAGCAATCTTCGCCATCGTCCATTCTTCCTGCTCCACCCAGTGTACCGACGCCGATGATGTACATAGATCCCAATATGCGAGCGCAGAACCAGCAGGCACAGGCCCAGCTGCAGGCTCAAGACGCACAAGCTATTGGAGGTACGCAGCAGCAGCAGCAGCAGCAGCAGCAGCAGCAACAGCTGGGAGCGCGGCAGACAACGGATGGCTTAGGCTTGCTATTAGAAGCCTTTGACACACACCAAGGAGCCGCTGCGTCCACAGGAGGTGATCAACCGTACGATCCCAATGTCGTGGTTACCCAAGCTGGTGGTTATTACGGTCAGCCAGGCGCGGCCGCCATGCCTGGTAATGATGGCTACGAGAATGAGCTTCAATTTTACATTGATGGACCCACCGCGCCAAACGTTCAAGGCTGGATGGCAGGAGGACCCGGTGTATATGGTTACTGATGAGACTTGATGAAGCATGCCATGTCGAATAGCGGCGTTGGTTGGAGTCTTTCATTTCCTCCCGCTGGTGTGGGGGTACCCACGTGGAGCTACTTCTCTCATATTGATACCTTGGGATAGCTTGCCCGCTTCCAATAATGGAATAAAGAAAAGGAGGCAGATGCGATTGCTCTGGAGATAAGCCACTTGATTAGGGCAAATGGAGAATTGATTAGCTCTCGTATGCATAATTGAGTTCAATATTTGGGGGCTCTTGGTCTCATCCAGCCTCTCAGCGTGCGAAATATACTATGACAGACCATGCGGAACCGGAGTTCGTTTTCTGTGTCTTGCTTTTGGCTTGGGCCACTCTGGTCAGGAAGCGGGGTCGCGCTCCGGCTACTGTCGGTTTTCGCGACTCACTTCGTGGGTCCTTGATCGAAGAGTGTGCAGCCATAGTTCTTGCGAATTGCAACGGAGCGATATGAAGGATACAATCGGTACACGAATGTGAAATGATACACTGCTTTGTTGGTCTGAATGGCATGCTTGTGGTGAAAATGCCCAAGTACGTAATGCTCAATTGCGCACGCCGAGTGTGCGAGTACTTCAAATGCCCCTGTTCCGTCATAAATCGTGGGGTTGTGTTCATGGCGTAGAGGGCATCACGTCTTCAGGCTTTTATCCTTCTCATCACTTTTCCCACATAGACACAACTATATATTACAAGAAGACTTGATACCCCGTCTGTATCTCTTTCAAGGAAACGAACATTGACGTACAACCAATTGTAAGATCAACTTCAAGCCGTTTCGGTGCGCAATTGGCCTGTTATTGATCTGACCAGGAAAGTTATAGATACACCCTGTATACTCGATTAGCAACAAGCCAAATTGTATAATACCTGCATAGTTATTTAATCGTACATGACACTGATCTGACGTACTGTCCTCGTCATTCCGAGTCTTCAGAGCTTCTAAAGAGGGTTGGTTTGAGTAAATGGAGAGTCCGAAGAAGCTGTATGCCCCAATACAGAAGCAGGCTGATGAGTTTGCATGCTATATAAGCCCGGGATATATGATTGCTATGGAATAAGATATGCGATTCTAAAAGCCGTGACATCCAGCAAACAGGCTATACCTACAATATGACATTGGTTGTGATAGGTTTATGAAGGTGGAGGGGCATTTACTGTGGTTGGCCTTCCCATGCCTCTGTACCTGCTGCGCCTGCTGTGGCAGCACCCCTGTGTTACGCCAGATGGAGCGGGCAAAAGGCAGAAGCGACGATCCATACTATGGTAATAGCCGCTGGAATTAGAAAGTGACTCAATTTTTTTTCTTGAATGACTCTTCTCTGTTTTGATCTCCAAGAGTTCTTATTATATAATTGAAATCTCGCTCTCTCTTTCTGTGCCGGACACTTTGAGCACGCCTTTTCCAAACCAGAACCAACAATCCACCAAGTGACCGTTCATCAAAATCTACAACGGTCTGAAGTCTGCACCCAGGTACTTCATTATCTTGGCTTGGAACTGCCTACGGCTGAGGCTGACATCACAACCGAGCAGCTATCAAAGAAAAAAATTGCCCGTCAACCCCTCCTTCCCATTCGGTTTAACTGGACCGCAACAAAGGTTCCTATCTCCTTCCACAATCGGCAACAACACATCTCACCTCAAGATGCCTATGTAAGCTGTGACCAATTCGAATGGGGCACAATTCTACCCTGTGCCCATTGTCTTTTTGCACTCTTGACTTCACATTGCAACCAGCGGCTTACACGAATGCTCCGTCGCAACCTGCAGGCTCGCAGACCCCTCCAAGAAATACAGGCCCTTCCCGCCTGTCAACCTGCCAAACCGCCAATGGCCCTCAAAGGTCCTCGACAAGGCCCCAAGATGGCTGGCAACAGATCTCAGAGACGGCAACCAGAGCCTGGTTGACCCAATGGTGCGCCTCCTCCACCCTTCTGGCCTAGCCCGCGACGATCCGACGCGCTCTTCCTACTTAGTCCTCTGCGACGTCCCACACAGCTATCAACGATGCTGACCCAACTTGCCCTCTCTTTTGACAGAACGGTGATGAAAAATGGACCTACTTCAAGATGCTGTGCGACCTTGGTTACAAGGAAATCGAGGTCTCCTTCCCCTCTGCCTCGCAAACCGACTTCGACTTTACCCGCCGTCTGATCGAGACCCCCGGCGCCGTTCCCGACGATGTCTACCTCCAGGTCTTGTCGCCCTGCCGCGAGGACCTTATCCGCAAGACTGTTCAGTCCCTGAAGGGTGCCAAGAAGGCCATAGTACACATTTACCTCGCCACCAGCGAGTGCTTCCGCCGCATCGTCTTCGGCTTCACGCAAGAGGAGAGCATCGAGCTGGCAAGGAGATGTACGCGCCTGGTGCGTCAGTTGACCAAGGACGACCCCAGCCAGCAGGGCACCGACTGGGCCTTTGAGTTCAGCCCCGAGACCTTCTCTGACACAGGCCTGGACTTTGCCGTCGAAATATGCGAAGCCGTCAAGGCTGAGTGGGGTCCCACGGAGAAGAACCCCATCATTTTCAACCTGCCTGCCACTGTCGAAATGTCGACGCCCAACGTCTACGCCGACCAAATCGAGTATTTTTGCACCCACATTACTGAGCGCGAAAAGGTCTGCGTGTCTCTGCACCCGCACAACGATCGAGGCTGCGCCGTCGCTGCCGCAGAGCTGGCCCAGATGGCTGGCGCCGACCGTGTTGAGGGTTGCCTATTTGGCAATGGCGAGCGGACTGGAAACGTTGACCTGGTGACTCTGGCCCTGAACCTCTACACTCAAGGCGTTCACCCTAAGGTGGACTTCTCTAACCTGCAGGGGGTTATTCAGACAGTCGAGGTCTGCAACAAGATCCCTGTGCATCCCCGCGCACCCTACGGTGGGTCTCTGGTCGTCTGCGCCTTCAGCGGCTCTCACCAAGATGCCATCAAGAAGGGGTTCCAGGTGCGCGAGCAGTCTGGTGCACAGTATGACGACTACTGGCAGGTCCCTTACCTGCCTTTGGACCCCAAGGATATTGGCAGAGACTACCAGGCTGTCATTCGCGTCAACTCACAGAGTGGAAAGGGTGGCGCTGCCTGGATCATCCAGCAACAGCTGCATCTGGACCTACCGCGTGGTCTGCAAGTCGACTTTAGCAAGGTTGTGCAAACAGTTGCCGATGAGCGCAGCCGTGAGTTGCTACCCGTTGAAATTACCGAGCTGTTTGAAAAGACCTACTTCCTCCGCCAAAACCCACGCTTCACCATTGTGGACTACTCCATTTCCCCAGACCGGTCGCGCAGCCCTGCACCACCAGAGCCTGGCAAGACACAGGACACCAAGAACCTGCAGCGTGTGTTTGAGGGTGTCATTTCGGTCGAAGGCCGCGAGGTTAAGCTCAGAGGCCGCGGCAACGGACCGCTGTCGAGTCTGTCGGATGCGCTGCGCCAAATTGGCATTGACATTGACGTCAATGATTACAAGGAGCACGCCGTCGGTAAAGGTCGCGATGTCAAGGCCGCCACGTACATTGAGTGCACGGCAGCTGGCTCAAACCAAAAAGTGTGGGGTGTGGGCATCCACGAAGATGTCGTTCAGAGCTCGCTGATTGCTCTGCTGAGTGCGGCTAGCAATGTATGTGTCCGAACCCCTGGCTCAGATTTGAGATTTAGTATTATTTGCGAAAGCTAATCTTTCTTGAATAGTTCGTCTCGTCTCAACCCAACGGTGCTATTTTGAACAAGCTGCCGCCAACCAACGGTGGTGCAGAGACTGATCTGATTAACCGCCTGGAGACTGCTGCTGACGAGATGTAAATGTGACTTATGAAAATGAAAATTCTTCTGGATGACATTCGTGATGTCAAAGTCATCGGTACTCTCGCTTTCCATTGCATATTTTAGCATTTTCATCTTGATGGGGGACCCAAAAAAAAGTGTCACGCTTCTATTTCCATGCAAGTATTCTAATTCCACAAAAAGACGGTTGGATGTTGACAGTAGCAGAGGAGAATGCTGCAAATGTCCGCATCCTACAGTCGGGGGAGAAAAAGCCAGATTCAAGACAGCCGAAAGAAGAGTTTCTAAAATGGAAAGCTCCCAACGAAAACTATGTTTAGCTAACGGAGGCTGAAAGAGGAAAAGGGTATTATCCTTCGCTTTTGGGGGGCAGTGCTCCAGAGCAGAATGGTTCTACCATCATCCCGGTGTTTTACCTGAATGGGATCAAAAGCGATTCATCAGCTCATTTTGCTCCAACTCATTACTCTTCTTGTGCGGATTTTGTGTGTAGTGTCATGTCATCAAAACCAAATCACTTCTGTCCCTGTTCTCTTGCCAAACCATAACCAAGAATCCTCAACGTAATGAACCGCTTCAAAACGGTATGCGAAGCCCGAAGCCCAGGGAGTCAGAGTCCACGCGCACCAAAACACGAGGTCTTTAATATCCCACACAAGCTTTATCAAAGCAGACTGATCTTAGATATGAGTCCAGCGAGACGAGTACAGTACGTCGTACCATAATACCATCCCAATCAAGCCACCTCGGAGATTATTTCAACCCTGATACTCGCCGTCAGCGTTACGGTAAGAGAGGAGTCTTCTCACGGCTCTTGGCGTTCATCCTTTTCCAGTCAAAATTCCAAGCTCAAACATTGTGGCGTGGTAAATCATACTATGTACAAGGGTCTATAGGTGGTTAACACAATCTCTGGTTCTGATGTCTTCAAGGTAAGTACGGTACATGCAGAGGGGGGAATCACGTATCGAAACTATCAAAGGCTCACAAGTCAATGATCAAATAGTAACTGTTGTACACATGGGCGACGAAAGCGCTCAATAAGATCGGTTACTCTACACAAGCGGCACTCAACACAACACTGTGTGTCCTCAAGCTTCTCCAGATTCTATGTCCTTTATGTAATAGACGAGACGGCTCTCTAAACTCCAAAGCAATGCAACAATGACAACGACGCAGATGGGATATCATATTTCGGAACTTCTTTCTCCTGATTGGCTTCTTCCTTTTTCTTGCTTTCGAAGTATCTCGGCTTCAAGTCTCTGAGAAATTCGCGGATTGAACATGCGCAATATGGACAGAGAATGTAGTGAAGCAGGTGAGGGGACGGGCAGTGATGGCAAATATTGACAAAAACGAATAAATCATAAGAATAACCAGATCAGAAAACACCTCTCTGGATTGCCTCAATCAATAATGATATGGGCAAGAATCGGAAGCCTCACGACCCCAAGAATGAGAACAACAGTTCGTCGTCATCTTGTACAAACCCCTCTCGTTGACCCATGAGGAGCCACTAGAGGAATAACCCCCGGGCTTTCATTTACCACGTGAAACTCTCTTCAAAAAAGTCAACCACGGTGCCCTCATCTTGCACTTGTCTCACGCCTGACCGAACATCGTCGGCAAGCGCACCAGGTCCACAAACTGTAACTGCCATGGCGCCCATTTGCGCGTGGACTTCCTTGCGGATCAGCAGTGGGATGTTGGGACGACCGGGAAACATTTGTACTGTGGTGCTAGCTGAAACAATCTCCTTGCTGTTCTTTGGCCTGGTAATGAAGAGCTTGATGGTCAAGATCTTCTTACGGTTGGGCATCCGCAGCACTTCGTCCATCCATGGTCTGATCCACTCGAGCGCTTCATAATCGCGGACAATCCAGATCAGAGTGATATGGCGAGTTGCAACGCTGCCCTCGTTGAACCCTTCAATAAGTGGTTTTAGGTAGCTGAGCTGATGGGTGATACCAGTGGCGCCTGCAACCAGCACAGCGTGGCCGTAGCTTTCAAGTCCGTGGTGGCCGCCATATGGCCCTTCCAAAGCAGCACGGGTCCTGATGGCACGGCTGGGTGAGTTGTTAGCCATGTTGTAGAGGTCGCGAGTGAAGCCAGTCTGGGCTCCAATGACAAAAGAGACTGAGGTTGTCGTCTTCTTCTTCATTATCATGAGCTCCTTTTCATCCACTGGCAGCTCCTCAGAATGGTGGTCGACCCAAGCAATTGAGAAGGGGTGATTCTCCCATGGTTTGATGCCAGCGAAGCGAATGTAAGCGTGCGAGCCAGCCTTGATGTCGACGTGGCGCGGAAGGTGCATAGTGACACGGCTGCATTCGCCAGGCATGGCCTCCACAATGGCCTCGGTGAAACCGCGCGATGACCAGTTGCAATATGTCAGGCGAACCATACGTGCTATGCGATCAAACGCCCAAATGAGAAACATGGCGAAGAACCAAGTCTGTTGCGGGAGACCGGTAGAGATCTCCGTAGGAGTGAGGCAGTGGATGAGGGCGGCGACAAGGACGATAAAAGCCAGGATAATGTGCGTGGTGAGAAAGGTCTCGTAAAAGGCATGGCGAATAGGTGAGAGAGACATGATGAGAATGACGAACATGGCCCACGTGCCGGCCGTACCAGAGGCGATGAAAGGGTCATGGAAGACACGGTCCATCAGGCCAGACCAGCCAGTGGCTGCCATTTGCACAATGCTCCATGCAACCATGTGCATAAAGATTTCGATGATCGCGAGACGGCCAAGCCATCTGTGGAAGAGGTTGTATGTGTCGAAGCTGATCTGGAGCCACGAGATCAAGGGGTTGTTGCGTCCAGCGAAGATGAACAACGGGATCATGTTGACAGCGGCCAACGTACCAGAACGCCCTCTTATTTCAGCACAAAGAGAATACTTGTTGGGATTCCACCAGTCAACGTAGCATAGGTAGACAATGTTGCTGATACCGTAGAGAACAAGCTGGGTGAAGTGCAATCTCGACGGCAGGGTGCCCATGTTCATAGCCGAGGAAAGTCTGATTTCTCGGTTGTGTCGCTTGCCCCAGAGAGGTGCAAACCAAACGTCGTGCTTGAAGGAAGGCATCCAGTGCGCTTGTGCGTACTTCCAGTACGTCTGCTTCTCACCCTCAATTGACATAGCCGAGACGTGACGGATGTGCGCCCACATGACCTGGTATATCCTGACCAACAAAATGACGAAACCAAAACCGCCCAGCATCCACCACAAACCCTCCTTGAAGATCATGTTGTTGGTCTGAGCAACTCCGTTGAGACCATGGTCATAGGGGGCGATGGTTTCTTCTGCCGCCGAGATGGACGAGGTTGCTGTTGCGACAGCATCTGTGGCTCGGCGAAGTAAGGTTGGAGTGGACTCCACCGCGAGAGCGAGCCGGCGCCGGTGAAAATCCATGATGTGTCTTATTTGAGTAAGTGTGGAAAAAAAAAGAATGATAAAACCAGGAGAAAGAAACAGTTGAAATCGAGTTTGCAATTCCAGAACGAAATGCCCAAGGGGTTCCGAAGCTTTAAGCCGAAGCTGAAGCTCTCGACCAGACTGAGACGAAGTCTTGAGCCAGAAGCTCAATTGCCTTTGTATTATGACTCAAGAATGGTTATTGTTGTTGGAAGTAGCTGATCAATGCTCGCATTATTGTTGATTGTTGACTGAACTGTGACAGGACAGAGAACAATGCTCCTGGCAATAATTCTTTGTTGTGGACAATAGACTACTCAGATAAGCTGAGACGCAAGCTGCCAGGGTCGGGAAAACGGAGCAAAGAGAATGATGGCAGAGGAGAGCCAGTACTGGTGAATGAGGTTGTCGATATGCCGAGGCCGTCTACCAGTGGTGAAGGAGAGACGAGGTTATCCGGACCGGCGGATAAGTGATGGTTTGATGGCGGAGCGGGACTGGCGGTAAAGACTGTATCTGTTCCAATCGACACGATCCTTCAAATCGGCTGTCGTGCTGCCGTGGTATCCAGCCCTTGAATGGCCGTTAAACAACGAGTCGATGGGTGGTTCAATAAATGAATGTGTGGTTGAGCAGCGACGCCGCTGGTCCAAGGAACGGGGCTATGTCGTTGGTGAAAAGAGGATAGCAAGAAGAGAAGGGCGACGATCGGTCCGAGCTCGAGAAATCGTCGTCGTCGAAAGCAGACAGGTCTCTGCTATCGAAAGTTTCCAGAAAAGATGGCGAGTGGAACGCAAGGCGAGGTTAGGCCCAGTGAAAAGGTCAAAATATCAAAATGGAGGAGAGCGTGAATGGAACAAAACGTGGAAATGAGATCACCAAATGGATCTGCCACGCACAGAGAGCTGCCAAGAGCCGAATATGTCCGCCCAAGAGAGCAATAGAAACCCCAAAAAGAAACTCGACCAGACGAGAGAAGTCTAGGGGACAGGAAGGGCAGGGAAGCGGCGATGATCGTCGAGGTTAATATTGATAACGACAGGCGCCAACAGCAAGTACTGCGTAGCAGCCAGCAACAGCGGCGGCAGCAGGGATCCAAGGGAGGGAAGGCGGCTTGGACAGGGGTCCCTGTAGGAAGCAGCTGGGAAGGAAGCACGGTGGATCGACAGTGGATCTTGCTGTGGCAGATTCTGGCTCGGTCTCTGCCGAGGGAAGAGAGAGAGGTACCATGGTACTACCTAGGCACTGCCTACGCGATACGTTGGAAGCAACTTGCAAGGGGCGGGCGCAGAGCCCGATCTGAGCCAGGCCTGTTTGCACGTTTTCCGATGTACATGGATACCAAAGCACAAACACCAAACAACCAAATATCCAAACAACCAAACGCGGTCTTGCTATTGTGGTGGTCGGCCCAAGGCTTGTTTGTTTTTTGTTCCTTTGTAGCCAATATATCCATCTTTTGGCACTTCTTTTCTTGATTGCATATTATACTAGGAATTCTGTACATCGGTACGCGTAAGAGTTTTTACGGCGCTACACAGCACATACTATAGATGTCCCAATTTGAGTGTGCATGCCCTGACACCCTAACCCAGCCCCTCAGACACCCCACCTCCTCTCCGCCCCCTGTTCAAGCTGTTGCGCAGACGCCGTCATCCTTCGTATAGATAGTACTGCTCACTGGATGATACTTTTGTCTCGTGTCTTTGCAGCACTGAATGGGTACATAGTACGTGACCAAGAAAATGGAATGATGGGCACCCGGCAGCGTGTAACACGCTCGGCGCGCTCCTAGCCTATCATCCAGGCCGTGGCCATGACGCAGTGCCACGCAGCTGCGCAAACCAAGACAGGCTAGTCGCTCTCTCCCTGAGTCGCGGTCCGTTTTGCAGGGCAAGCCAGCGGGCAAACGAGGGCAAATCAGCCAGCGGCAACCCCCCGGCCAGCGGCGTCTAGGCGGCTCAGTGCATCTTTCATCTAGGCCCCTGTCTCGTACCAGCGCCCTGCAGCGATTCGCCCACGCCCCCCTGCCACAGCATGGAGAAGGCGAGCTAGGCCCCAAACAGCACAGCTCAAGGGGTTTGGCAGGTGGCACTGGTGGCTAACAAGCCTATCATAGTAGTAGCATCGCGCCCAAAATTCGCCCCCAAGGCTTGCAAGGTTGTTTTGCCTTTCTCTTTTTCTTTTGGCTTGTGATGATCGTTACTCATGCAGCCCAGCCAGGGAGACCGAAACGAGCTGGTTGGCTGCTGTTTGGAGGCATCCGCAAGCCGAGTCTTCCTATTTTTGATCAGGCCGTGGTCTCGAGGCTCATCGTGCCAGAACTGGTCACCAACACTGAGGTCTCTTCGTGCTGTCCAATGCTTTGACCGCGACAAGTTCAGCGACGGACGATTCCTGGCCCAGAACCACGCGACAGGAGTGGTCAGCTCAGCGATCACTACACAATATGGTCACATCCAACCTGTCATAAATCCCACCACGCCGCCATCAGCTGTTTGCCGCCGATGGTGTTCTGATGCTATCGTCAGTCCCGTCAGACGGGCGCGCATCTGGCAATGATGAAGGACTCTCAAGCGACATCCTCTATCGGGCAGTCGTCAAGTCGAGCTGGCTGTCCACCCCCCCCTTCTTCCCCTGATTGCAGCCTCTCTGACGCAAGCGAAATATCGAGGCTTGGCCTACCGCCGCGGTCTTCGCCCTAAAGAGGCAGTCCGCCGCCCACCATGCGCGTTCGGCAAACTCGGGCTTGCAGAGCCTCAAAACAGCATGCAACCTTGCATAATGTCGCTGCCCGCTTCTCAAACATCCCATCCAAGCTCAAGAAACAAACAAACAAAGTCCACCAACGCAGCCACGTAAGTACTTTGTTGATGACGACGAACTTTGTCGCCCAATCTCGAGAACCACGTTGTCTCGGAACCTTGTTGATGCTCCTCCCAGGTCCTCCCCACCTGAACAGGGCGCAGTCTGCTTGTCAATCCTGCAGAGTCTGCACTGCATCCTCAAAGGACAGCTCCACATACTGTTTCACAATGCAGATTGCCCTTGATGGAAAGTCCAGTTCAGGGCGCGCCACCGTTCATGTCGCTAACCCAAAGCAACGGCCTCCCAAATGCCCTGCCCATGGAGCGCCAACCGGTCTCTCGTTTCTTTCTTGGCGAACATGTTGCCAATTTCTCTTTTCATCCCATTGATCTCTCCTGAAGATAGAGTATTCTTTGACAGGTCTAGATCCTTCTTCCTCCCCCTTTCTCTGAAGAGCATTAATGCATGCCGCCAAAAAAAAAAAACACGAAAATTCGAAAGCTGATAAGTGGGAACAGCAGCCAGAGGGATCGACCATGTACATAATAAGGTTGAAGTTTTACCACAGATCTCATCTATACTGCATACTATATTTTCCCATTTCCATTTCTGTATAACTAAGCAATCAATGCACATACAATTGCATAGTGGCTGGGCGGTAATGAAAAGTTCCCACCTCCAAAGGGAGAACCCTAGAATTGTTTATTGGCCCAACGGGATACCTCCACCGGTCTAGATTTGGATCTATGGTTCAGGAGTCTTTACAGGCGGGTTTTCTCTATGGTTGGTGCGGGTTTACCTGCTCTTTTGAGCCGCTCATTACAACTTTTCGGCCGAGTGTATTCGCTGGCCGTATGGGGAAACAACCGCAAGCACACTATGATTGACCAAATCGTCAAGCCGTTGCCAACGTGGAGAAAAAAGTCTGTTCACATTCTCCATGTCATCTAAACTCTGAGATTAGTTCCTCGAATAGGAATACCACCAGTCTATATATGTATGTATTATGTATACATAGTATTTATAGATAATTCAACTGCATAGGTACTTTGCTTTTTCCGTTGACGGCTTTCCTTCCCGGCTTGCTCGAAATACGTATGTATAAGCGCCAAAGTACCACAATTTTCCTCTTTACCATTCAATATATGGGCAAGCGAAATGGGATATCGTATTAGAAACCTCATCAATTCTAGATGTACCTTGAACACAAGTCCCCAAGTACTATGTATAATGCTCGCTGTTCCTAATCTAGCCGATCAATAGGCACACATCATGTGGAAAGCAGGTATTCTTCGACAAGTCTCTTCTTCCATCAAGCTGATGTTCGTGCAGCAACCTACGCTGGAATGTAGTACAGATGAATGACACAGACTCCATAGCACGCTCCATGTACTGAGATTCATAATTTTTCCACACACTAGCTTCTATCTCTTATTAATGACGTGTTTTATGGTTGTTCACCTGGCGAAAGTCTGTTGACCGTTTGATGCAAACTAACAGAGCCCCCGGTCACGTACCGAGGTACCTGGCAGCCTGGGGCACGCCGGACCGCAGCCAGCTGGTGCTAGCTTTCTCCAGTCCGTCAAAAGCAGATAGAACCGCACGTCATTTTCCCTGGTGCAAGCCCCCGGCCGGCTATAGTAGTCTGTAGAGGAAGCTTGATCTGACTGATAGCGATAACGCGCGATTTTGGCCAATGCGGCAAGTTACTTGCTTGCTTGGTACGTACCCAGAACGACTCTGCCCAGCTTTCCGGACCAAGCCGCCGCGGCGCCGCGTTTTCGGAATTGTCAAGACGACGACCCGCCTCAGCATCATCACCACCACCACGCACCGTCGTTGACCAAAACCCTCGCCCCAACACCTTCGCTAGCGCATCGTACTGCTTCGCTGTAGTCAATTGATCAGCCAGCTCGCCGCCCAGGGCCCATATAACCAATTATCTTCTTGGCAACGACAACAGGCAGATACTCGGATACGAAAATGGGCGCAAACTCCTCCAAGCCATCGGGCCCCTCTGCGCCTACGCACGTCTGGAACGGGTGTGTTGCTTCCTCCGTTATTCTTTTCTAACTTGCTCCGCCTATCCTGGTGGCGGGATATGCACGGGATAAAAAAGTGGGAAAATAGAAAGAGAGATCACAAGGCTGAACAAGGTGCCTCTTTTTTTTTTTTTTTTGTATTTAGGTCCTCGCCCGCCGGCCTGTCGCAGGATATTATTGAACAGCTGCAATCCAGCACAGAGGTATGTTCAAGGCCCTTCCCCGGTCTTTTAGCGGCTATCAATTCATTCCTCCCTGGGCAATCCCTTAAACCTTTGGCGTTGATTTACACACCCATCAACCAAAGCTAACACTCGCCTCCGCCCCGGCTTCCCAGAACGACACAACCCGCAACGCCCTCGTCGAAGCCCAAGTCCAGCGCCGCGTCGCCGAGGAGCTCCGCAAGCTCCAGCAAGAATCCGAATCGCAACTCTCTTCTCTCCTCAACAAGATCACATCCGAAGCCCCGTCCTCTGCAGAGTCCAAAGACAACCTCTCCCGCCACACAGTCAACAAGTCCGTCGAGCAGCTACGCCAAAAGGTCGAGTCCCGTAGACTCGTCAAGGATGTCCCTGATGGCGTCGAGGAAGCCCGCCGCGAGGTCGTGCGCTGCCTGCGTGACAATGATCGCCGCCCGTTGGATTGCTGGCAGGAGGTGGAGCGGTTCCGGGAAGAGGTGCGTCGGTTGGAGAAGGGCTGGGTTGAGCGGGTGATTTCGTGAGATTCGGGTGTGAGTGTGATGTGGAACAAATGCAAGAAAAGATGATGGTTTGAGGGAAGTGGTTGAGAGTAAATGTGCACTGTTGGTCAAGGCAGTGAGGGAATCGACCGTAGAAGAAGGCGTGTATTATAGGTATGGGTTTGCGCAATAGAGTGACGGTTGAGCGGTGACATTCGACAGCCGAAAGCATGGATCAAATGAGCTGTGTTGTTTGCACCTAACCGGATATGATCATCACCACAAGTTGAACGTTGCCAAAGTGACCCCAACATCATAACGAAGCCAGCCGGGTGCTGCGAAACCGTGCTATGGAAGAACTGCTCAAAACCAACGCTATCCGTATGCAAGTCTGAGCCTTGATAACCCCCGGCGCTGTCCACTACACATGCCTTGTTTGTATATGCTTTGGACAAAAGCCCTCCCTTGTCATAGCACTTCTTCCTGTCAAATGTCGTCATGACTACCACGATCAACAACACGAGCTTCTTCCTCCTTCTTCCGCGCGATTTTGGCCCTCCGCACCTCGTCCGCCCTCGCCAGGCCCTCCAGTCTCTTCCTCTCCCTCCTCACCTCAGCATCCTCCCACGCACCACCACCCTCTCCAATCCTCCTTGCAGCACCACCTTTCCTTCCACCTGCCAGCGTGCCCTGAAGGCCTCCCTCACCATCCGGTCCCTCCATCCCAAACGCATCCACCAACAACCGCCTGAACCGCTCAATCCGCCGTGCATTCTCACCGAACCGCTCATTGGCGATCTTGATGAGCGCCTTGAGGTAGTCACCCGACACCGTACAGTGCTTGATGCCGTTCGTCTCGCGACCAATCAGACTTTCGAGTGCAAGGCCCATGGATCGGATGGCAACGATGGGTGTTGCTGCTGAGGATGAGGAGGAAGGAGGGAGGAGGTTGATAGCGCCGCTTTCGCGGAAGCCGGCTTGTAGACCACAGCTGAGAACGAGCTGGGCGTGATGTAGCGATGCGGTGAGAACGTGGAGGATCTGAGTCGGAGTTTGCTTGTCAGCTGTACACATCTACGATTTGAAATGGGCAACTCAAGGCTAGCTTATTTGAGAATCAGCCAGTAGACAAGGCAAAGATCACAACATACCATCGGCTCAAACTTGAAGTGAATCAGCCTGCTCTCCCCACCACTCATTTCCACAGCCGGTGTGCCCTCGCGTCCGTCAAAGATTGGCTCCTCCATGCCCAGCAGCGCGCCGACAATGTTGGGCTCGCTGTCCAGCTTACCCTGCAGCTCAACTGGCTCGTGCGAGACAAACAACCATCGTCCACCGCCGCCTTTGCCCCCCACGCCGGCCACCGTCGCGGTTGCTGCTGACCTCTCGCCGTTGCCTGCTGGTGCTGTGACCACCATCCCATCATCTCCTCCGGCTACACCACCCATACCGTCCTCAACCTCGTGACCAGGATCAACAACCTGGTGCGATGGCAACTGTCCGCCACCATCGTTCCCAGCCACCCCACCACTTCCATAGTCCCTTCCCGAGCCACTTCCCAACACTCCAGATCCAGCCATTGGCACGCCCACTCCAGCACCGCCAGCAAGCTTGCGGCTGCCCTCAAGAAAAACACTCACCCGCCCCGCACAGCTCGACGTAGTCACAAGACCTTCCACCTCGTTGATCACGTCAATGAGTTCTCGGATCCCGGCATCAACGGTGCCCTTGGGGCTCAAGTCCGTGTATTCCTCATCCGGCAATGCGAGGTGCGATAGGATGGTTGCTTTGCGGCGTGTAAATGTTGGCGGTATGGGAATAGCGGTGAGCGGGCTGTGTATTGACGATGGCTTCTTCTTCGCGGGTGCTGTTGAGTCTTTCGTCGTTGTTGTCTCTGCAGTCATCGCTGTGGTTGTTCCTGTTGGTGTTGTTGCCGGTTCTGAAGCGGTTGTCGCTGGTGGCTGGTGTTGGGACTTCATAGCAGAAGACGCCGTAGGTTCTGCCTGTTCGTTGTGGTGTTCCATCGTGATATTTGTACCGCGGATGAGAACTTATAGAGTCCAAAAAGAAACGAGAAGAAAAAAATAAGAAACAAAAAAGGCGGCAGTCTCGACGGGTACGTCGTCGACTTGTATATCAACAATGTCGTGATCTGGAAAGTGCTGTGTCTGTCTGGCTTCGAGTCTGGGGCTGGTCTCTCGATGAATTTTCGCATCCGGTAGCCGAGTTAATGCTCTCCAGGGCCGCGAATTCAATCCGTATCGCCTAGTGTAGTCACAATGAATGGCTACCTAGATATTGGAAAAGTGTCAAAGGTGGGTGATGAATCGTACAGGTATACCGCAGTAGCCAAGTTCGAATCAAGAAGTCCAGTTGTTGCCTCAAAATCCCAAAGTCGTCGTTGCCTTTTTGAAGCATCATCATGTGGCCCCGCTTTTTCTTTCCTTCAGTACATCAGATTTCATGCTTTCTTTCTTCTTCAACTACGTACTTACTCTACATGCTCTGCTGACTTTTCCCACCAAATGGAACGCATTATTGACAGTCTTCAGCCATCACAGCTCAGGATCAATGTTTATTCGTGTCTCCAAGTTTTCTATATTTGTATTTCTTTTATGTTTCCCGTCGCTACTATGCAAGTTTCTCGCATTGTCGCTTAGCATACTATTCGGCCGTGCTCGAGAGCAGAATGATGTCAGTCGTCTGTTTTGGACCAACTCGCTCTAGCGGTAGGCTTGTAGCGAACAAATGAAGATTCACCTTGTGATATGTAAGCGAAACAGATCCCACACCGACCACATCGTCCCAGAGTTTGGTATCTTATCATCAGTACAAGGATCCGCAGCCATTTACACGTCTCGCAGACAAATAAGCACAGGCTGCTACATTTTTTAAGAGGGCAGGGTATGGTATGTATTCAGGTGTTGTGTTTTCTACTTAACGATAGCCTCTTGACAAACGACTGTCACTCGACAAGTCATGCAGCTAATCATCCATGCCTCCCAGCCTCCAACCGACATTACCTCATTGAGCAACCTCAATGCAAAACGATGTTCCCACTACACCTGCTGGTTAAGTCCCAGCAAAATCGTTCCACGTATTCGGTCCAGCTATTGAGGTGTGCTGTAGATTGGTCGGCCTGTAAGCTTGGATAATACTCTCTCATCACTCCCACTTTCCCAATAGTCTCAGGCTAGGTCAAAGGCGGTTAACTCGTAAATCGAAAAGACCGTTACACTCCCACGCCTAGTCCTGAAAACATGAGCATTACCCGGCGACTCGTGTCCACTTGGACAAGTCCGACCCGAGGCTCGGCTCGACGCTTGTCTTCGCCTGTCTCTGTCCTGCCGTCGTTCCGTGACGCCTTTTCCATAACTTCTTTACATGATATCAAGGTTTGCCTAACCGTAGTATGGGCAGTACATGAGCTTCTATTCGAGACGGCCTTCCATTCTCAAATTCGAGGAGGTCCAAGGCGAATAGGGTGATATAAAACAAAACGCGCAACTAGTCTTCATGAATGTTCTAAGTGTAGTGTCCTGGGGTATTTGGGGCATAAAAAGCAGATGTGTCGACTCCTTTGTCCCTGACGCATGGAAATCGAATATACTCATGTCGTCAGTCTGTGTTGGTTGCCGTCCTGGGGTAGTGTGGTGTCTGCGCTATTCGAGGGGTTTTGGGGTGTTGCGATTTCTGCAGCCTTCATCATACACGAAGCCCTAGCGTACTGAGCTTCTCAATGCCAAAGAAACGAAAGGCACAAAAGGCCAATCGCGCCATAAGTTTGTTTCATTCGCAGGGGATAAAGTGGCCATAAAAGAGGCGAATGGGGGTGAGAAACGAGAGCGAGGCCCATGCTCACAGGGAGCTGGCCTTAACCGATTCTTCAGGTAGACATGACATTCGCGCTGCCGCCGAGCTGGCGCTTGACTTGCTCGCGAGCCCAGCGAGCCGTGTCAATGGTCCGAGATGTGAACTCACGGTTCGAACGAGTGTCCTTAATCATGGCCGTGACCCAATCCTGTCGGAAAGCCTCGACCAACTGTCCCTCGGGGTAGGCGTCCGCAAGGTCACCAATGACACCCATGGATGCCCGCATCAGAGACTCGCTCCGGTTCATGTCGTTGGCAATGATGTTGAGCAGCTGGAAAATTGACTCGACATATGGTTGAAGTATTTGGGCTTTTGAGAAGGTTTGGTTAGTGTCATGGTCTACAATTCTCTTGGGGGGAGGGGGAAGGGGAGACAGGAATTGCGGATACGGTACTTACTCTTTTCACTAGCCTTCATGGCATTGATGATACCACCCCAAGCATCCATGATACCCTCACGTAGGGACATAACATAGTCATACATCTCATAACCTGACTCGGGACTGGCGGTCACAGTAGCTGCCTGCTGAAGGACCTGCGCCACGACCGAAAGATACTTCTCAAAGTGGCCGCCAATAGCAGTGGCAATGTCACCAAAGCACTGCAGGATAGCAGGCTTGAACTGGTTAGAGAGGGTGGTAGACCTCAGGTTGTTCAAGAGGTAGTTCATGAAGCCGTCGCACCAAGGCGCACTCTGTTCTCCGAGCGAACGTGTAATATCGCTCACAAGGCCAATAGCCATGGAGCATAGACCAGGCTCCTCCTGGTTACCGAGTGCATTGTGCAAGAAGGGCAGGAATGCATCCATGTACTTGACAAATTCATCCTCCATAGCATTGGCCAACGCGCTGATGGCGGCAAAGGCAGCCTCAGGCACACTGGACTTGGCTCCAGCCGAACTAAGAAGCTGGAGCAATATCTGCATGATGCGGTCGCCCTGTGGAACAATCTCCTTGTCCAAACGAGAGATGATTGCTTGAAGAGCCGAGCACAGACTCGTCTGCATATCTTCGAGCGTGATTCTGTCTTCAACGCTGACGACTTGGCTCTGCATGGGCACCGTGTTCTCCAGACGCTCTAGAATGACAGTCGACAGCTGGGCAACCGACTGAACCGAGTCTTGGGCGGCACTAGCAACAAAGCTGTTCAGCACTTCGTAGGCGGCAGTACGGACGACATTGTCGAGGTCGGTCCGTGCCGTCAGGGTAAGAAGTGATTGGATACTGTCATTGAAGTGACCGGTAAGCGGGTTGGTTTGGGCACCGAATTCACCAGCAAAGCGATCAGCTAGGTTCATGAGCGCCCAACAGCACGAAGGAGCCATCTTGGGGTTCGTCTGCAGGCCGTTGAAGAGAGATCGGATGAGGGGGTCAAGGTGTTGAGCCGG
Organism: Coniella vitis; assembly: GCA_011317545.1. Classification (NCBI taxonomy): domain Eukaryota; kingdom Fungi; phylum Ascomycota; class Sordariomycetes; order Diaporthales; family Schizoparmaceae; genus Coniella; species Coniella vitis. The sequence goes on along the minus strand of WUJK01000004.1, from coordinate 1,542,048 downwards.
ATCAATGGCCTCTGAGCACGCCTCCGTAATGCGGCCCAGAGCGTAAGCCGTCGAATCGCGGACATGCACAGACTGGTCGTCCATCATCTGGATAAGAATCTGCAGCGCCGACTTGACGATCGGCTCGAGCACCTTCTCATCGGGACCTTCCATAATGGCACCGAATGCAGAAACTGCGGCGTCACGCTTGTGCCAGTCGTCAGAGCGCAGGTTGGCTTCCACAAACGAAATGACCGGCTGGATAATGGTGGCCTGGACCGCCTGTGCGTAAAGCTGAAGACACTGGTATGCGGCACGGGAAATGTTGTACTCGTCATCAGCTGCGTCCTCATCTTGCTTGGTCAAAAGAGTCAACAACACTGGCACAACCTCGTTGGTGGCTACGCGTGCAAAGTTGTAGAATGGCCGCATTTGATCCGAGCTGTCGACCTGTGCGTTGTCGTCCTCAATGGCAATCTCCTCCTCGCAGACTGTGCTCCAAAACTCAACAGCGAGTTTGGCAACATCTTCGTCTTGGCTCTTCATGCCCAGGATGGTCAAGCCAAACAGGGCCTTCTCCATATAGAAGCGCATCTTTTCGTAGTAGAGACCCATGATTCTGTTGAGGCAACCAAAAGCGCCCTGTTGTATCCTGGCATCGTCTGCTTGTGTAGCCTCGCAAACAACTTGCATAATGTAGTTTCGCTCGCCTTCGTGCTTAAAGTTGTTCTCCACAAACTCTAACGAGTCGCCCAGAGCTGTTATGGCGGCTAGACGGACCTCGAGGTTCGTCTCTTCTTTGCGTGCGCCCTGCACGACGGCTGTGAGAATGGCATTGGAGTGGCCGACAAGGCTTGTGCGCAGGTCTTGATCCTGGCTCTCGCAAATGAAACCAATTGTGGTCAGAGAGGCCTGCTTCTGGTGCGGGTTACCTTCGGAGACGTTGCGGACGAGGGCGGCCATCAAATCCTGCCACTGGTTGCGGGGCAGCTCGATGGAGGCAATGGAAGCGACGACCTGTGCAGCAGCCTGGCCAGCCTGTGTGTTGCTGGAGGCGAGGGTCTGCAGGGCCAGCTCCTTGACGCGAGACTTTGTCGGCTCGTCTGTTTGCTGGAGCCATTTTTGCTGTAGTGCTTGCTGTCGTGCGTATTCTCTGGCAGTAAAGGCGTTCTTCAGGGCGAGACCGGCGGCGGCTCGAATGTGACCTTCGCCATTCTCATCTGCGAGGGCTTGCACCAGCGTTGCGAGGTAGAGCGACTAGCCAGTAGAGCGTACGTTGGTTAGCTCTTCTTGTTTCGCCATCCAGCCAGGATGCGAAAGTGGGATGGCTGGCTGAAGGCAGAATGACGACTCACAAAGTTGTTTTCGGCAGCCTGGGTAAGTTGCTGCTCAGCAGCATTTCGAAGGTTCGCATCTGAGCAGGAGAGTCAGCAAGCTGTTATCGCGTTCGGTTCCAGCAGAACAGTGCCGTGACTGGGCCATGATGCTGGGCTTTGCGGATGGGGTTGGTTGATGAGGGATAGAGAGCTCTTGGGAAGGATGGGGCCGTTACGGACCAGGACTGAGCGAATTCGTCAGAACAGTGCTAATGTCGGGGGCACCGTCCGCCATGATGCCAAAATGTATGGATGGGCGATGCTATGTCGGAGTGGATGGGGAGGCGTGGGGGTCGGAATTGGATGTGAAGTTGTGAGGTCGGAATCGGTGCCTGGGTGCGAAAACAATAAGTGTGAGTGCAAGTTCGTAGGTAAGAGTAATATTTGGGTCGCCTAGCGGGGCGTTGCTTTTGCAGCGGGCAGCGGGCAAGAAAGGGCAGGCTCCATTCTGCAACCCCTCGTTGCAGAGGCGGCACCAAAGTATAGCGCAGAACAGTGGCAGCAGCCAGCAGCCAGCAGCCAGCAGCAGTGCATGGCACCAAGTGACTGCTACTTGAGGCGGCAACGGCAAACGTACGTACCTGGAATGCTGTAGTATTTACGTGCCTTACTCGTTCGTTCGGACAGCAGCCCAAGAAAACGAATGTTTTTTTTTTTGAGAAAAAAAAGTACAAGGCAGATGAAGTTTTTGTTTTCTTGCTTCTGCTCGCTAAGCACGCGCGTCCGGCAAGAGCAATCAAATCGTTCGTGGTGCAGCTAGTCTCGTCGCGCCTTGCCTGGATGAACCCGTCCGTCAACTGCCCTGTTCTGCGCCGGGAACAAAGAGGTCAGAAGTGGTTAATAAAACGGTGTCACTCTCTAAACGCTATTTTTCAAGATTGTTTGTTGCCTGAAGCACGTCTCGTCAAGTCGTGGTTACTTTGGTTGTTGAGAGTTATTGGAAGTGCTTTGGTAGCGAGCAGAAGAATGTTCAAAAACAAGCAACGGCAGCCTCAAAACATCCAGCACAGTCACTAGGCTGCCAGGTACCTACTCAGTTAATATGTACTGTACTACTACTATGATGTATGCTTATAGCAGGCATATCAGTGCCAGGGTGCTTGATTTGTTGGTAGAAAGTGCCCTGGCAGCAGCGACCCAAGGCCAGCCACCACTGCCAGGACAAGGCCCCGCAGCCACTCAGTGACTCCATTGCCGCGCCTGCATTTCACTGCTGCTGCACTGCATTGACTGGCCACTGGCTCCTACCACCCGTCCTGCCATCCGTCCCGCCACCCTCTTCTTAGCGCGCGTGTCTCTAATTGGCTCACCTCGTTTTTCGCTTCAGGGACCCCGCAGCCCGCCCTGATAGGGCAAACCATTGAGATTAGGTACTGCCTATGCTTAAGTACCATATAGGGCTGCTGCTTGCTACTATACTATAGTAATACAGCCTTTCGCTCTACTAGTCACGGCATGATATGGAGAACCCCGACGGCCTTCATTGCATATCTATGAACAAGGCCAAAAAGGAAAAAGCGTAAATTTGACCGGCAATCCTTCACCGTGCCGCGTGACAGTCAGCAAAGTCATCCAGCGTCAAGGGAACGTGTCTGGTACGCACGTACATGCGTTCAAGACAAAAAGACTGACATGGTTTGTATGGTAGCGTCGTCGAGGCGCGATCGGTTGCCTCTGCGCAGCCCTTCTAACGTTTCTTCCTTGATCGGACGCCTTTCCCTTCCTGCCAATACACGTGCTATATGCCTGAATACAGAGAGTGAGAGATGGCTTTCTGAAGGACAGGAGACTCGCCTTGCATATATCATATCAAGGAAACTTGGCACCATCCCTTATTAGCTTTTAGTCTTTGGCTTCTGTAAGACGCAATCTACGAACATTGGGCAGACATTCAAATCCCTATCTCGCTATCTCGACCCCAGAGACTAACAAACAGAGGCCGTAGTGGTGTAGAAGACAAGGTATAAGAGATGTATTAAAGGGACAAGTTTTGTTTCGGGGGTCGGGGTATAACCAGAAAAAAAGGGAGAAAAAAAAAAGGAAAACAAGAAGCGTGAGCCGCTGTTGCTGGTAGAACAGATAACCTGGCACAAAACGCTCTCCTCACCTTTGCAACGCCCGCGCAGAAGAGCAAAGTATAAAGGGACGGGAAAATGACAACATCAAGCAAAACGTGGCTGCCAACACCGTGCACATAAATTAAGACGCTGGTCACGCTGCCTTTTGAGTGGCATTTCTCAACGCTGTCGGACCCTGAAACCCCCGCTTTGGTATATCGTGCAGTTCCACTCCCTCTGGCTGCTTCTCAGCACGTGCGTTCCTCCTCTTCTCCTTAGTTCGAATCGAAGCGAGCCGCTGGTCGCCCTCATGATACTGCCTCTTGAAGTGGTAGTAGGTGGGAGGACGTGGTCGGCACAGCACAACAGCCCAGTTCTTGTACCAGCTGCCTTGCGTAAAAGTCCTGAACCTATCTTTCTTGTGAAACTTTTGCGAGTTCAAGAACTCACGCGTCGTTTCGCCGCGTGCCATCAAAAACATGTGGTAGCCTGTAAGTGCGGCAGGGTAGAGAAATCCAATGAATCCGTAAATCACCATAGCAAAGGGAACCCCGTCGTGTCGAATGGCCCGTCCAAATGATGTGTTCTCGCGGTTCATGTGAACGAGAATCTGCGCGAGGGACGCGCCGACAAGATAAAGCGCAAGCAAGGTTGCCGAAGAGACGAAAGCAAAAAAATAGCGGTAATTGCGCCGACCCACGCAGTTGTTAAGCCAGACACAGTGGTGGTCGGCCGTTTCCACACAGTTGTCACACATGCGGCAATGGTGCGTGCGTGGAGGCCGCCAAATTTGGCACGTTTTGCAGTATTTGGTCGGCACCTCCATGGCTGCTGTCGAAGATTCGGCCGACTTGATCAGTGTCCAGTCGGTACTTGGCGGAGCCAACCTCAGCGGATCTTCGTCCACATCAGGTGGGGGGTTCTGATGCAAGTTACGCGGCAGAATCTGTTCCTACTCAGTCATCTCATATCGCAAATTTGCAGCTGCTAACGGGGTACTTACACCAGGATCGGTGACTGAGGCGTGGAAGAAAGACGATACGCAGATAAAAGTGAGGTAGGCATAAAGGATTGGTACGGCAGGCGAAATATCGTACCAGAGGTCGCGTGCAGAGAACACAAAGAACAAGATGCAGGGGATGATGATGAAAGCCCCTGTAGCAACGTTGACTGGTCGGGATCTCGTGTTCTGTAGCCTGCCCCCAAGGCAGAAGATGGTGTTGCCCGTGAAATATTCCCAGTTGCGTCCAACATTGCCTTTAATGCGCTTGGGCTGTTTTCTTGCAGCTGGTTGGTCTTGGCCACCATGATCCTGGAATCGAGGAGACGAGTCGGCGGACCCAAGCTTTTCGGCTCCTTCCCTATCACGGTTCGACGCATGCGAGTCGGCGCCATTCCTCAACATGAAGTTCGATCTCATGGACTGAGCAGTCTTGGGCGATGACTGAGCCCTGTCGAAGGGAGTATCCGTTTCCACCTTGAGCCCTTTTTCTTCTGCTGTCTTTTTACGCAACGGGCGCATGCTCTCAGTTACACTGTCCCTCGTGTTTGCTGTGTGGCGATCGTAGGTCCCATGTCCAGTCATCTCGGTGCCTCGGGAAGGCGGTGGTTCATCTGTCATGAGCCGCCCGGACGGTGTATTTGATGTGATGCTATGCCGAACAATGTTGGCTCCGAACTGAGGAGTACTCGAGCGTTCCTCGTTGCCGTTATCTGCCACTTCCATGTGTCTGCTCATTGTCGACGGTCGGGTAGCGCCCCGCTGTGCTTGTAGTTTTTGCGAGCTCATCGGGCGGAAGAAAGCGGACGATGACACTGACGGAACATGACTTCTGCTGGCTGAGCTGGCGGGTCTACCAGCCGTAGAAATGGAGCTGCCGCCGACGCTACCAGCAAGACTGCTACGTTTCCCTTTGGTGGATAGCCCGCGACGAAGTGGCATTGGTTGAGGCCAAGCTCCAGGATTCCGTTGGGATGGAAGCCCAGATTTGGCCGTACCACTCTGTGACAGCCCCGGGCTCAAAGTATGTGCAGCTGGAGCCTCATAGTCTCTTCCGTCTTCTGTTCCAATATCTGTCATGCGCGAGGATATGATGCTGGGTGGACCTCCGCTCAGCACTCGGCCGGGGTATTGGGGCATGCCATCATCTTCGCCGACGGCACCGCCTGCGGGAGTGTTGGATCTCGATCCGTCGTGTGAGGCCATATTCGCGTAGTAGTCGGAATGGATTGCTGCAAGCCGGTCGCTGCGCAAAAACAAAACAAAAAAAAAAACAAAAAAAACGCGCTTGTAGTCACGATTGCCGAAGGCTTGCTTTTTCGGTACTGTTGGTACTAGAACCTCATATTCGTCGAAGGCCTGACTGGAAGCGGGCAGTAGGTCGCGGCGTACGGTGTAGCGAGCGTTGTGGAATCTACAGATATGTTGAAGTGTCGTGAATAGTCGGTTCGTGGTGCGAAATCGACGTACAGAAACGTCTTTCGGGGTAGCGGTGACGGGAAATTGCGGCGTCGTAGTTTTAGTCTGGTACGGCTAACAGACGCTTCCCGCGACTAGAATTTTAGGTTTGCACTTTCGCTGTCCCGAGAGGAGATTATGGGATGGCCCAGGAAGACTAGGCGCTAAATGAGGGATGACACAGGCAGAAAGAAGAAGCGAAGAGGATGAATGACCAGTAGTATTGATTATCGTGTTCAAAAGAGTGGCAGCGCAGCAAGGCGCAGTTGTAGTCAAAGGAGCGACTGGAGGTCAAAGACGTGGATGGCGGCGGCGGCGCAGCGGGCGAGCGGGAAAAGGAGAAAGAGAGGGTGACACTGATGACGGTCGCGCCAGAATCAACTCCAGATGCACGCTCGGACAAACAGCTGGATGAACTGCTCGTTCCAGACTACCTTGCCGTTGGGCTGGCAGGCTGTGTCCCAATCCTTTTCAGGTCAACAAGGCTGGCTGGTTGGGTGCCCCGTCGTCCCACTCTGCGTGCATGAGCGAGCTTGGGTGATTTGTTGTCCGTATGCTTGTAATGAAGCAGGCGACAGCTCGTGTGCCGCTGCGAGGGGGCCCGGTCGGGATATTGAGACGGGTTTGGCAGGTTTGGTCAATCAAGTTCTCTGGATATTCCTCGTCTGATCTGTATGTCGTGGGTGGAAAGAGGAGGAAGCAACGCCGTGCGAAATGTTTTGGGGGTCTAGAAAAGGTTGCCTAGGTATTGAAGATCGTAGCAGAGATCCCATGGGTGGACGAATTGATTCATGCAGGCGTGAAATTGCATATCAACGGGCAGGGCACTAAGTACTCAGCTCAAATTGCAGAAGCAAAAAGTAATGGGGCCATTGTGCAGATACCCTTCAGCGCAGTCAGCCCGCCCTTGTCCAATGTCCTGTGTGAAAGCCGCCAAGGCCGCCTGCCGGACGTGACCAGCTCAGCACTGAGTACTGTCCGTACTACATACCTAGGTACATAGTACTAGTAGTATGTATCCGCGCTCTCATCTTATGTAAGCCCCTGCCCAAAGCCATTGGCGAATGAGAAGCTTCGCGACTGAGCTGCCAATCAGAACGCCATTATGTCATTCTTTTGCGCTGCCGGAGCTCCACAGTGAGCGGAATCATACGAGACACCAATTGCAAGCCATTCTGACGTCCAACCTCGAAACATCACGAGCCCAAATACCTACGCCTAGCGACACCTCCGCCAACCGCCCATACCCACATCTCCACTCTTCGCAACAATAAGCATGGCGTCCAGAATCGCTACCCGTGCCTTTTCCACCACTGTCCGCCGCCTGGCGAGCCAGGACGCCGGGCACAGCCAGCAGGTTCTGAAGCAAGAGACCAAGCGCAACCCTGAGCTTATGGTGTGTGATATCTTTGGCTGAGGCGCGACGACCCTGGGTGCCCGGGCGCAGTCTGGGCTCAGGGCTCTTTCCATGATAATTCTAGCAGGCGCTAATACCTCTTATAGATCCTCGGCGGAGTAATGGTCGCTGCTCTGGGAGGTGCCGGTTACTACTTTGGTAAGTGGCTTCCGACATTCACGTTGTTGGCCGAAGAAGAGATATCTAATACTGTGCATAGGCCGGACTCCAACCTCTTCTACCTCCGAGCAAAAGGTTCCCCACGCCGGAAGCCCCTGGGAGACTGGTGGTGAGGGCAAGTACCAGTACTACCCCGGTGGTGACAGGACTGCCACCCCTAAGGAGGCTCCCAGCGCCGTCAACGTTGTTGTTGTGCCCGACGTCAGCCTTCCAAAGGTACAAACCCCCGGCTTCCAACGATTGCAGGGGCAAATGCTCATATACATGTCACTAGGAACTGCACGACAAGTACAACAAGTGGGGCAAGGACGGCTACTAGATATACAACTCAAAATACCGATGAGGAAGAATTATGGCGCAAGCAGTTTCAGAACTCTGGGATCGATTTGTAGATTAGACGGGTCAGCACTGAAAAAGATAAGACAAACTTTCCAGGAGATTTTACAACCTCTGCGCATGTGTGTCACAGTCTGGTCCAGTATATGCATACCAAACACCACCCATTGTTGGATGTGCAAGTCACACGGCTCCAGCCAGCCTCTCTACTAACGATTTTGATTATCGGATGTGGAAAAGACTTGTGGCTCATTGGACCGTGTGGCAGGCTGCGGAAACTCAGACTTGAACCTTCGACTTTGGTATTTGGTCCTCAGTAAAACAGGGCTACCGCTTATCTGTGAACGCGCACTTTCTGGATAGCGGCCTTTCCACCTTCAAGGGCTCTGCATGACCCAGGATATCGGTTTGTTTACTAACAGGCCTGCCAGGCTTGTGCATCCAGTGCATGGCCCTTGAGCTCTATGCTGCCTGCATATTTTCTCGAGTTTATGCGAGCATAATAATATTATGCTTGGAGTTTGGGTTTTGCACAGGATCTGTCCATTGTTGCGAATGGGGCCATACAGGAACTTTGCAGGTCTTTCTCCAATAATGGCGGTATGAAATACGTAAGTACCAGACTCGAGGCAAGATGACCACACCAGGCTGCAGGCGACATTCTGGACAAAGGCTCACAGTTTTGCCACTGACCGAGCAGCGCAGCAATTCGGGCTACTGCCTAATGGTTTATCAAGCCCGCCCCTTTCTAGGTCACAGAACCTGTGCGCGATATATCGAGGCTTTGAAATGTCATAAAGGCCAGGCAGGCAGGCAACGCTGTCCAATGCCTTACGGTTACTGCGGGCTAAATTCTGGGCAGAGTGCCTAGAGTCTTCCCAGGAATACATCTGCGAGGCAATTTAATCCGATCAAATGCACTGAGAATCTGTCTCGGGTGTTTGAGTGGATGGCCTCGCTCAGGGCCGCTTTGTACCAGCCTATCAGGCACATAGACACCGCCGGCCCAGCCTTGTTCAAGCCACCAACACAGGATGCGTGAATAATAATATCGTGGGACGAGGCAGCCATGATATTGGGCTCACAGTCAATTTCGTTAATTTGCATTGTAATTTCGGGCATTCAGCGCACTCCGCGGCTGGCTGGGACGGAGGGCAATGGAAATGGACCTCTCGTGCTTTCAAGTCCACATTGCATATCCACCTGGGCATCATCAGCAGCTGCATCCTCATTTCTTTTTTGTTTCAATGGTCATGTTGCAATTGCCTTGCTACGTCGAGCAAGGCAAGAGCTCGAGTTCCCAGGCCTAAATCTCGAGTTGTTAAAGGCGACGCCCAACGTTGCGGGAACAGGCACCAGGGAGAGCATGGGTGCTGCTGACGAGCGGCCCAACAGCCAGACCACTCAACCAGGACGTTCTTGTCGAGCGTTCCGCTGCTACTAACAGGCTTTCCATGATTGAGTTTCAGGCATGGTCTTGGAGTGTAAGACCACTGATCGCTACAGAGGTTCAATTCGCCTCATTGTTGGACTTTTATCTATGCTCAAATCCGCCAACTTGGCGGTCCAACCATCGAGATGCAGCTTTCTTTTGCCATCCTTCTTTTGGTGTTCAGCATTCTAATACTTATGTTACTTCTTGATCGCTTGCGAACTCAATCATAGGTGCTAGCAACCTGATATTAATCCTCCAGAAACAATCGGTGTTAGTAAGTCATATTTACAGTTATTACGGTCAGGCCATTACTACGATCGTCAGCGTGTACTAACCGAACTGCTTAAGCATAATCCTCTACTTCTCATTTGCCTTGCGACTTGAGTGAATTACTTCAAGCCAGAAGCATTTTGACGCGGCTGCAGCTTCGGTTCCTTTTCCCTCTTCTTCTTCTCTTTTCAGGAAAAGTGATTGACTTTCGATTGACACGGTTCTGGTAACAACTCAACGATTGCTCAAAGGGCGGAGACGTCCAACTTATATCACCAACTCAAGCCCGTGCTTCATAATCCAGAGTCGTCGAGAGGCTTGATCACATCCGATACAGAGCCTGTACGACGATCAGGCTATGTGATTTGACTGCATAAACATCCCCTACGGCCACCAAAACCACAAATACATACACAATGTCCGTCCAAACCAAGCTCGCGCGCCAGCAACGCTTCAAGGGCACCATTGTCATCATCAACAGCCGCCCAAAGGAAAACGCCCTGGGCTTATACACAGGCAACAACAGCAGCTGGTCACCAATCAAGGCCATCTTTCCGCGCTCCCCAGACTCCTCTTCTCCTTCCTTTGCCACATCCTTCCTCAGGTCGCCGCGCAGCCTGCTCTCGCCAACAAATCTACGCTTCTCTACCAGCGCCCACAGCCACCACCACCACCATCACGCACTCCACAAGCTCACAAAGCCGAAGCCTCGAGACCTGGAAAAGGAGGATGTCGTCCATGTCCATGACGGCTTTCAAAAGACACCCGAGTTCGGCAAAGGACTACAGATCCAATCGCTCGCGGGCGGCATGGGCGTCGCAGTAACAGGCCGTTACCGCAACCGTCGTCCCACAACCCCCACCACCCCCACCACCCACTTTCGCGCCCAACCTCAATCTCGCCTGCCTCACTCGCGCCGCCACCAGCACACCGCATCGGCAGAAGCTGCGGCGGCGGCGGCGGCGGCGGCGGCGAATGTAGCCATCGCAGCAACCACACCGACCACCAACCCCCATGCGCCCCGCTACGACTCCTTCCTCGCGCACCTCGTCGAGGGCCGCATGCAGGACACGCTCAAGCGGCTCATGAGCGACGTCGACGCCGCGCAAAAGCAAGGGCTCTGTGACGTGCGGGTGCTCGTCCTCTACCGCGACGAAAAGTCCCTGGCCGAGGATCCGCGCATGGTGTGGACGACGCGCATGGTGGCGAGCGAGGCGAGGCTGCGCGAGCGGCTGGTGGGGATGCTGGAAGAGGAGCTGGGGGCGACGCCTGCGCTGCAGTCATATCATGTGTTGGACGAAAAGGCGTTGGCTATCACGGCTTCGGATCGGACGTTTAGAATACAGAATGTATAAAAAAAAAATTAAAAAATAAAATTAAAAAATAAAAAAAATAAAAAAATAAAAAAAAAAATAAAAAAAATAAAAAAAAAAGAGGGAGGGGGGGCCATATTGAAAGAGGAAGAGAGAGGTGGGGAAAGATTGTCTTGTAGACCACAGACATAGACCTTGGCATAGACCTACATGAGCTGCTAAATGAATAATGCTAATTTTGGATTAATGGTATTGAATACTTGACCTGTTTTACCTTCAAAGCTCTCTTTGAAACAGAACTATGTAGTTGATGGTGAATCTTAACAATTACTTTGGGAAATAGACTTTCCTATGGTAGAAGGGGCGCATATTAATTACCCCATGTGGCCAAAGCACACAATACAGTATAGCCGTGTCGTAGTGTATGTAGAGAAAAGATTCTGTCTATTTCCAGCAAGTGAATTTGATCAATGCCGATTGGGGGGGGGGGGAGAGCAAGTATCCAGATCTTCCCCATCCAATCGGATTACATGAAATGAATGAGTCGGAGCACAGTCCGAGCTAGTCCACGGAATGATATCACGACAAGCCCGAGTTGTCATACGATAGGGTACGCCATTATTGGAAAATTGGCAGGATTCCCACTTATTGAGAATTTTACACCCTACGTACTCGTCGTACCCCGTCGGCTCAAAGCACATCAGATATCACCAGGGTGCGGGTTGCTGGAGCTGGTGGCGGGGTTGTGTTTCTATGGTTACTATTACTATGATGATGCGTCCGAGTGATAATGCAAGAGTATCATTTCGCTAATGGGATACTATTGTTTCTTTTTGCCCAAGCCAAGGAGTTTGTCTGGGATTTTAGGGGCAGCAGGTGTATCCGCCGCTAATAATGAATACAATGGCTTACTATGTACATAGTATAAGATTTATACAGAAATACCGTTAAGTGACTGACTATTTCCGCGGACGCATACCATGATTTCTCAGCCACCCCCCTCCCCCAACCCCTGTTATCATCATCGAGCACTGAGGAACTCCCAATATGCCCGAATGTGAAATCTAAAGGGCGGCAACGCTCGAGATGGAAGGCTTCTTTGATCACAACATGATCCTTTGTCACCCTTGGAAGTGCATAGTATTGTCAACCAGGGCCAGAAATAACACATGCCAAGCTTTTGAGTGCCTTCACTCCAAGATCGATACGATAGGTCAAATGTTCTCGAGATCTGCAATGTTTGCTTGTGTATGTATAGGACAGTCCACTCACTACTTTGGTCGATTATATCCTGAGCCTCGATTCAGATTGGAGCGTTAGGAGGTGGAAGTCTCCTTTGTAAAGATACCCCAGCTTCCACTCCCACACAAGCCTAAAGTTGCACAAGAGTTGTGGGAAAGGTGGCGACAGTCTTCATCAAGAATATGTGTTACTCAAGTGGCCACGAGAATCTAGATTTCCGACTCACCGTTTGCTTCCAGAACTTGATCCAATAAGAGATCTCTTCCTTACTGCTTGTTCTCTGTTTTGGTTTACTGGGCACACGATATGCAAGGCCATGGACGGGGCAAAGGCCCACGTAATCTTAGGGTTGGGCTCTCCTCCCCGAGCCCGAACTAGCTGGAAGGTGAGACTGAAACCTCGTTTTCGATGGGCCTCCTTTCATGCCGACACGGGGTCTGGCCTGCGCAGACTGGCGGGGTGGGATTGGGTTGACCATTGCGACTCAAAGGTGATAGAGACTACAGCAGGGCATCTCGCAGGCGGGTCCAGACACATCGCGCAAGATTTCCACGTCTGCGAGTTGTTCCCCGAGTATCTGAGTGTTGATCCATAGTGTTGTAGATACCTTTTGATGGAAATGCAAGTCCACTTCTTCTGTGAAGATTGTGCGAGAGAGGCTCGGCACAATGCTCGCTGTGGTTCCGGAGGCAAACGGGCACATCGACTTTTGAGGATGACGAGGAAAACATACAGTGTCAGAGCATCTGCGCCAAGACGCTGGCTTGGGTAAAAGCAAAGACACTTGCGTTATCACAGTAGTGGTGCATTAAACCTGATGATGTGCGTCTGAGCCATCAACGAGGATCAGGCAGGGCTGCCTGTTGCACCTACATGCATTTTAAAAGGACCATAACACTGGAGGATGCAAGTACTCATTGGCTCCACTCCACCACGAAAGGACTGTAGGGGGAGAAAAAAAAAATAAGAAACATATCTCACCGCTTTTATGAGCTTTCTCTGCATGTGGATAGTGCCAGGCAGTGTCCTCAACAAATCCTCCAGAGCCCTCTTGCGCTTTTGGCATTCGCAAAGCCGACCGATGTTGACCTTCTGGAGGTATTCAAGCGTTGCAAGAGCCCCGAGTCCAGACCAAGGCCTGTTTCTCGTGTGTCCTTGGGTCTTTGCCGTGTTGAGAGGCCTAAGAGGTGTACAGAGCTGAGAGGGTTGCTCTTATTGTCCGACATTTATCCGATGTTACCGGTCCAGAATATGGGGGCAAGTGATCAATAGCGACGCGGAGGGGTCGGACAGTCGGGATCGTGAGGTGGCGGGTGGCATTTTCGTGCGGGCAAGCGATGGTGTCGTATCCTCTTTGCTGCTTGCTGCTATTCCTGTTCGGTTGCCCTTAGTGACCATACTATCGAAGCGGACGCACGATGCAGTGTCATCGTTGTGTCATCTCCGAGCAGCGGCAGCCGAGAAGCGGCAGTGCAAAGCGCTCAAGATGGAACGTTTGATGAGCTGGCGGCACGAGATCCTTGACCTTTGCTACTCTTTCCCAGCCACTGGTCGGCAGCAGGGCGCACGACAGGCAAGCAGGCAGGGCGATATGTACAGGATTGGAGGGGAAGAGGAGAGAAAAGAGGAGAAGAGCAGGCGAAGAGAAAAAGAAAGAATAAAAGGTAGCAAGAAGCAGTCAGGCTAAAGGAACGAGGGGACTTCTATAAGCAAACTGTGTCTGTTGCAGGTCTCTGGTCAAAGAGGAAGGAAATAGAAACTGCAGCATGGGAGTGCTGTTGCCTCGCATAAACATGTGCACGGAGGAGCGAGAATGAAGCAAAGAAGGAGAAGGTCCCCGTTCAGAAACCAGATCCACAAAGGCCGGAGACGAAAAGCTTTCCAGGCCCCGTTTTGTGGTCGAGGAATCAGGCAAGAGCCCAGAGGTCGCGATGGGAGTTGGACACAGGGCACGCACCAACTGAAAAACCAGCCGTGAAGATCGTACTGGACCGCCTAAGAGTCCTGGTGAATTGACAGCAGGCAGTGGGACCCAACCAGCATGATGTGCCTGGCTTAAGACACCTTTATACGGGGGTCTTTGCATCTGTTCATCTGTTCCACGCTTGGAACAAGAGCAGACACACGGCCAAGCAAAAGCTCTCGAGCCTACGTGAGTAGCGGAGAGCCTGCACAACCATGTTAGCGGTTTATTCCTTGATTCTTGTGCCCAAGAGAGTCTTGATGTGTGGATCAGATCGTATCAAGAACGGCTTTGGGACAAGGCTTCCCTGCGTAGAAGGACCATTTACTGACCTCTGAGACTTGGCAACGGCGTCACCAATAGAAAACAACTGGCTATTAGTGGTATAAACAAAATAACAAGGTCAGTATTCATAATGTCCTGATGGCATTGAATATGGCAAGTTCAAGTATCCTACAAGAAGCCGTGCAACAGCCCTGTTGAGGTACAACTGAAGCCTCGCCAGCATCCACATTCTCAAACCAATAGCTACACAAAGTTATACAGACACGGCACTCAAGGAGTAAGTGAATTAAGTCATGTGGATTTTGAATAATCGAGAGAACATGTCAGTTATGGAAGAGTGTCAGCAGGTCGACTATGTCACAATGTGTCTTGGGATTGCTCAACACCCCAATGCCTTGCTGCGCACGGACAAGTGACTTGTGTGAAACCAAATACATACAGTAGATGGTTTGTGAGCAATCCCGATGCGTCGTGGTTCTATCCAAGCCTTTGAGTGGTGGTGGCTCCCAATTCAGAGAGGGCAAGATATGTCTTGTATTGAGAGGGACACATTGACAAGATAATCCAGAGTTGGTATTTACCTTCAGCGCAGCGAAACCCAATGTTTGACCGTTGAACGCTGCACCCACCAGACTCTGTCAGCACATTACCCCGTAATATTTAGCCCGTTGTGGTGATTGTTGTCCAGGACCAGCCATCAGGTTGAATAGTAAACACAGCTCTTCTGCAAGTTTCAGATGGAGAGACACCTGCTTTGAAGCCAGATTCGAAAACAGAAACCGCAACCAAGCACTGGCGCTTTTGAGGAGTAAAAGGGATAATAGCACCGAAAACTCAGGCTATAACCAGTGGGTGTGAACTCGTCTTGTGCCAACAAAACTTGGAGCAACACTTGATATCACAGCAAATCGTTGAGCATTTGGGCCCCAGATTATTTGTATTATTTTGATTGTTGAATAAATATAATCGTTGGCTCATTCGCATGAAGTGTCTCCGAGATGGGGTTTATGTATACTCTGGGGAAGGCAACTGTCATGTAATCGTTGCTGAAACCTTGCCTTGCTCTGACGTCTATATGAGGACATATTTTGTGTATTCTAGTGATGCGGCGCCGCATACATTTCCTCCCCAAGGCATCCCTACTTGCAAGGCTTGATTACGAGAGAGCTTATGTGTGCGCGCTACTAACGGTGTCAGGCGTATCGGCGTATGCGTCGCGCACCAGAGAAGTTACCTACCTCTTGTTGCATGAGATGCTTGCTATGTCAGAGGAGGGCATCATCATTCGGGGCTTTAGGCCGTGCTGGACACACATAGCGCAGAATCTGGGGCAGTCTCATCAATGGCTTACCTGTCCCATTCACCACGGAGCTTTTGCTCCCACCAAGGGCCCACCACGTTGATCATGTCTAACAGAATAAAACTGGCCACATAGCGGTATCCTGGACACAGAGCTTCTCAAGATAATTCACGCCGAGACCCTGATGAGTCAATACAAACGTGCCCCCATCAACAGTTGCTGGAAAGCGGGATATGTACATAGTATACATAGTATAGCAGATTGGTAGTACGATGCACTGTCATACATGGTAGTATAATGTAAAGCCGCCTAAAAAAGAGTTTAAAAAACAACAACACAACAGTACCCAAGTGGCCAAGACGGGGTCAAAGTGCGCTCGTGAGTGGGCCGGAAGTGGCTCCGAACACGGAAACGATTCCGAATGGATAGCTTCGTGAAGGATGCCGCCACGCCCTTACATGTGACGCGGCTGAGGACAACTGAGAGAAATACATGTGTGCATGCTAAAGCCGACAGCTTCACTTGTACTATGTAGTCATTACTCGCTATGTATACCTGGAGAGTGGTAATCGAAAATGATATAGGACTCTATTGCAGGTCACGGCCAAGAGATTTTTTTTTCTAGGCAAACGGATGTGGAGGTTTACCTTGTCAGGTGACTTGGCGAAACTAGTTGTATTTGCTCTTCTTAGGAATTGCTGCCAGGGGATAAGCCGGGAATCAGCACAGCTCCAGGACGAAACCGCGTCGTTGATTTTTTTACTAGGTGCAATTAGTCGTGCAAACGCCAGTGCGGCAGCATCATGAGGCTGCGAGGCTAACAGACTTGGACGGGATTTGAACCAAGCAGGCTATCCCCCTTCTGGGCTGCCCGGCTGCCCGCCACAAGGCACAAGGCGCATCATCTGGTGCTTTGAGTGCCGTTTAGAACCCCTGGAACCTGCCAGCCTGGTTAGGCGGGCTGGCTTATTATTAAGCAAGTCTCTAGGCCTAATTTGGCGGTTGATTTGGCAGTTCAGTACTATGAGCACGCAGAGGTAGCCGCAGTACGGCAGCAGCTCTTGGGATTGGTCCATGCTCCTCGGATCCCGCGCCATGCTGTTCAATGGGAAATCTGCCATGTGCCTCAAAGATTGGCCCTTTGGGATGTGTTTCGCATGTCCAAAGCCGCATGTTTTGGCTTATCGACATGGCGGAAAATTTATAATTGGTGCGGACGACCTATTCATGTTAGCTTCTACTGGGCATCCAGCGAGGGTGTACTATGTACATACCAACGATTCAAGCTCCCGTCTGTGCCAGCTTCTTGAAACTTTGTCATGTACTGTGTACTATGTACACATGGGGAATCTCTGCAAATAGCGTGGTCAGGAACCTCTGTCTAATCTGACGCAACCCTCCCCACAGCAAGGGTCCCCTTTGAGCCCGAATGGGGCCTTTGAAATGCATTTTTTTTTTGTTTTTGTTTTTCCTCGGCTGTGGCAGACGCCACCCTGGCGCATCAGCAGCCCATGCGGGTGGCAAGACTTGTCCTTGATGCCCCGGTGCTCGTCTCGTCTTGTTGCCAAAAGTGGTAATATCAAGACAGATCTTGATGTTTTCCTTCGCCGTCTTACTCGAATATTTGCCGCGTACAGCGGATGCCCGCACAAAATGGCACGCAATCACTAGTCATTCATGTAGCAGGCAGCAGTGTGATTGCGCGCGCACATCTTGTCCCGGGCCCAAGTTGCTGCTTGGGTTCCGCTTCGCTTGGCTGGGTGGCTGGGACGAGCCACGATCTTCACAACGACAACCGGAATAAGCTCAACAAGTTCTTGAGCAAATTATAGCACCGTCAACTCTGACATGGTCAGACCATTTGTTTTCTTGCCGCTGCGGCGCAGCTATTCTGGATACAGGGATTGCGTGTTCTCTACACTCTTTTTGAGTTATGTGGCGCCGCATTGCTTTCGAGGATCGACGATTCTGTGCCACGGCAATTGCATATGAAAGCAATCACGACCACAGTGCGGCTCGAACCGAGTGATTGGCGTCGTACAGCAATTTGCCTCTAGGAAGCCACCTCACAGGACCGTTCGAATCCAACACATACATAGTATCAAGGCGACGGTGCCGACAGCACGAGAATCGCAAGCGCTGACAGGCTGCTTGCTCACGGGGTTCCGCAGCGCATCCGGCTGTTTGATTTGTTGCACCTGTTGTCGTGGGGCGGTTTCTGGACCATGGACTGCTCTAGATGCTTCCAAATGACTTCTGTCTATTCGCCAACATGGGAATCCGCGATTGTCCTAGGATAGAGGTAGAGATTGACAAAAGGTTGGTGGAAGGGGTAAGTGCATCCATCGCCATGCACATACTATGATTATGTAGTCGGCCAGTCGCCTGGATGTTCTCGTCCAGATGCCTCCGGAAGGTGCGGCAGTCGAAGCGGCGGCACGCCACATGGATGCGGGCTCCACCGCGGCGGGTCTTGCATTCCTCGTCGCTTGCCTTGCCCCTGGAAGCCGAGCCACTCAGGGCATATCCAAGCTGGAAAGGGGGAGTGGGCTTGGGGATTCTTTTAAGGGTCTTCTGGAACAAATTAAGGTGCTTCTTCGCGGCTGAGACGGATTGCATGCTCGTGATCGGCCGGATCAAATTCGGAAAGGAGAAATGCTCCAGCGCTGTCACGACAACCTCGTCGACAACCACGTCGAGAACGGACTGGGGCGGCAGCGGCAGCGGCGGCGGTGGTGGTGGTTATGGTGAGGCAGACAGAAACCTCCAACGGGTGTGGCCGAACTCCGAGCGGCCGTACTCTGCCCGCCGTTCCTCCACCCCCCCTCCGCCTTTTTTCTCTCTCTGTCAAAAACCACGTGCGCGATGCACGTCAAGTCGACGCAGACAGATTGGTTGCACAGGCGGCAGAAACTTGTGAGACAGCCCCGACTCGGGCGCTGGCACCCAACACACCCCATCCCAGTCGTCCCAGTCGTCCCATCGTCCCAGTCGGTCCCCGTCGGTTTCTTCCCCCCCCCCCACACAACGCCTATGCGGTCCCAGACCGGGAGATTTTGTGTCGCTTGCGGTGACAACCATGTCGGATCTCATCTACTGTACGGGGCCGGTACTCGACATGTCTCGAAATTTCGAGTCAAGTGCGGAGAAAGTTCCACTTCACTCTCGCTCCTTCTGGTGCACTCTTGGCCCTGTTCCTGCCGGTTTGTTCTTGGCCTTTTTTTTTTTTTTTTTTCGCAAGAGAAGTGACATGGTCGTCAGCAGCACGTCAGACGTCCCAGACAGGCGCTGTGGGGTCCTGCCAGCCCGTTCTGCTCGGTACAGTAGATACTTATTGTGGTGCTGGCCACCGTGCGTACGCAGGCAGAGCAAACACTGACGATGCATTCATCACTTCCTATAAAAAGAGCAAGGTCTAGGCGGCGTGGTGGCGACTCACAAGGCTGCGGCCTACCCCCAAGAGTTCGATTGGGCCTAGACCCAGCCGTCCCCCCGGTGTTTGGTGCAGCCTACTGTTGTGATTTTACTAGAAATAAGCGCCTGGGGCTCGGGCCTATCAGCGCCGCCACGGAGCATCTGCTCCGCGCCTACGTCCGTAGCCCCAGTCCAGCACCTGCTTGCCTGTTGTTGCGGAGGAAGCAGCTCTGACAAGAGATTTCTCTGGCAGGACCGGGAATTACTTTTGGTTGGGCAAGGCTTTCTTCACCGTTCTGGCAGGCGCAGGTTTCTTTGCCTCAGACCTGAGTGTTCCATGATCGGGAGAGGCGCCGGACGACATCCCGTTTTCTGAAAGGCGCCCATTCCTCCCGTCCACTGCCGGCGTTGCCACCACACCGCACGCACGCACGCACGCACGCTCGCTCGCTCTACACGCCGAATCCCTTCATCCGAGGAGCCACAGCCTGCACCACCTGAAAAACCGTGCTTAGTACTGTGGCAAAGTACGACACAAATCTCTGGCAGTTTTTATGTCAAAATTGTCTCTCGCGCTCACAGCCAGATTTCGTGTTAGTCTTGTGGGACGAAGCTGCTGGGTCAATTCAGATACACAAAGAGAGCGCAGCAAATTCTCCGGGGTCGCCAGCATGCTGACAGGCTAAAAAAGCAAGACCAGAAAAGTTGTAGCTCATGCCGTGCAGAGCGCCAACGCCGTCCGGCCTGTCAAATATGCTCTTTCATTCCTTTGTTCACTCCAGCACTTCTCAGCACGACTCGTTGGAGACCACGGCCGACATATGTTCCGACTTGATGTGTGTGAGGCACACTTACGATTGCCCAGTTTGCGGGAAGGAATACTTGATCTTTGTCCAGCTCTGCCTCAAGTACCGCCCGCAGACGGGTTGTTCATCTGCAACAACAACCGTCGAAGAGGCCATGATCGAAGGACGGTGTCCTAGCCCAGTGTGTCCGAATAGCCGCTCGGGTGGCTGTGTGGTCAGTTGACAATTAAGGAGAGGGATTCGCGACTGGCCGTGATGGCTTCCAGAAACCGCCCTCAATCCCCGAGCTTGCGGCAACGACCATTACAACTTTTGCCCGTCAGGGCCAACTTCGACGACCTGGTCAATTCCTCGGTAGTCAGGCACCTCGAAGTTGTACTTGCGGGCAATGGCTGGCGCCACGAACCTGGGTTTTATTTCATTCTATTCAGTACACCCAAGGGACGATGAACATCAACGACGCCAATCAGTACGTACCTGCCTCCGATGAAATGTCGGCCCTTGAAATGCCTAACTAGGGGCTTGGGTGCCGTAAGACTGACGAGAACATCAGGATTGAAAGTGCTCCCAAGCCCTGACTTAGGTGGTCCATCCTCAATGTTCCAAGACGAAGGAGCGTCAACCGAGGTTACTGGAACTGTCGCCTCTTCCATGGCCCGAATAACGGCTGGGAACGGCTCACGAACTTCTCCAGAGAAACTGAAGCCTGCGAGCGATATGAGCATACGATGACCCTTTCGCAACACAAAATCGGTAGCACAAACCAAAGACGGCGTCAAGTATGTGATCGGTAGACTTGGCGGCTGTGGGAAAATCTTGGACGAAAGGTACTTCGAGGTCTTCTAATTGTTTGGCGAGACGCTAGAGTTGTTTGTTTGTAAGCCACGTCTGAACAGGCCTCGAGCTGTTGTGCGCTTCACAAAGGAAAGGAACCGCGCTAGAGATAAAGAGAATATCGGGCGTTAAGCATAAATATGATGATTTCAGCCGTGTGTTTGGAGTGATGTGCACGACGAGTCTGGTACTGGATACGGCGAAGATCATATGCCTCTTGAATGGTCAAGCCGGCTTTTGGAATTGAAGGCCTTTGTTAATATGAAATAGAACTCCCACCCACCTCATAGAGCTCATTCTTGCTTCTTTTGGGATAGTAGATGGCTGGTTGGTAACCGTATTGGAAGAGATGTCGTGCTGCAACAAGACCATCGCCTCCTGCAAAAGCTGGTCAGCAATAGCCGTGCGATACTAGGAATCCTTGGAACATGGCAGCCGACCATTGTTGCCCGGTCCACACGCGACTAGTATTCTACGGCCCTTGGTGGGAGGGTGCACGCGGTAGACTTTTCAGAATCAAGTTAGTCTGACTATACATCTAAGCGCGCCTAAGGAGCCGCGGTCAGGGTGACGAGCGCGGGTAAGCGCACCAGCCTGTGAAACAGAAAGGCCTGCCAATTCCATGAGCTGGTCGATGGAAAAGGCACCGGTGCTCATGAGCTCTTTGTCCAGAGCGGCAGCAGCCTTTGCTCCGAGGTACTGGAAGTCTCGTGTCAGTACACAACTCTTTTATACCACCAATTCAAACGGACAAGAGGTGAATTACCTTGACGCTCATGCTGTTTGGAGCTATTTAAGTAACTATGGTAAATGAATAGTGGAGTAGAGCAGAAACCTGGCTAGTTGGTTGATCACAACTGTGCAGTTGAAACCAAACTTTTCATTAGATAAAAAGGTGTCGATGAAAAGAAGAGTTGTGGGTGGCTCGGCTTGGACACTACATATGTACTATATGATCGAGAGACCAGTAGAAGCCTCAGGAAATCCGATGCGAAGGCGCTCATAGCGACGTCACTGACATGCGTCGATTAGCGCGTGACTAAGCAACCGGGCGCTGATTGGGGGGTTGTCTCAGCATTGGACCCACCCCAAAAAGTTGCAGGGCGGGCTGTCGACCTCCATACAACGACCACGCAACCGCGTTTACGTGTTTGATCATCGAGTTCAGACAGTCGCGGAGCAGCCATGGTCGTCAAAATCAGACTCGCCCGCTTTGGGCGGACAAATGCTCCCTTTTATAATATTGTCGTGGCACATGCGAGGTACAGCATCTACCCATTCTGCGAGTAGTTGTCGATGCCGCTGCTAACTTCACACTGTTCTTTTGATTAGGACTGCGCGTAACAGCCGACCCCTTGAGGTGATAGGGACGTATGACCCCATACCAAAGAAGGACTCATACGACCCCTCGGGCAAGTTGCACAAGGATATCCGGCTCGACATTGACCGGGCAAAGTACTGGATTGGTGTGGGAGCTCAGCCAACAGATACCGTGTGGAGGTTTTTGTCTATGGTCGGTATATCCACGAAACCTGAGATTTTGCAAAAGGCGAAGGCCAATTGCTGACATTCGCTGCTAGCTTGGTATACTTGCGCCGAAGTACAAGCCAACGGTCAAGGAAGTGCCTACCACGGTCTCATCGGAGTCAAAGAGCGACGCCAAAGCCTAGGGTTGAGGAGCCACACCCTTCTTCGCCTTTTTGTACATATCACACGACTTCGACACTAGGATTGTAGTCGCTTAGCGCATGGGGACTCTGGTTGATCGAGTCGAATCACCAAGCAGCGCATAGCATGGCACTTCCTCTAGCATCGGGACCAGCCCCCGCAAACTACTCGCCTGGTAAGCATGTGACTTCGAGGGATAGAACTGGAGCCAATGCCGATTCTGGATTGTGCATGAGCGCCAGCTATACGCAGTTTTCATGCTTGAACATACTCAAGGGCAGGTGGCTCGCTCTTTGACGCATGGGGTTTTCTTAGGTCGGCCTGACGGCTGCCTGTCTTCGCGGGTTATCTCGACAGCGGAAGCTACTCATGATCATTGGATGCGGCAGGGACGACTATGGAACTCAAACACTACCGCTCCAAGTCATGCTGATCATGCTCGCAACATTCCACAACCTCATTGCTGTTTCTGGCTCTTCTCAACCACGTTCAATTGGCTCCAAGGATTGATAGAGTCAATAGAAAGTTTAAACACTTGAAGCGGCACAATCTTGTTCCAAGTTTCACGAACGAATATGATATGCGACATCAATTGACTTTCGGCAACCATCGTTTGATTTTGGAATTAAAAAACTGTTGAATATCTGTCTTTAATCGGCGAGAATCTGGTGATAGCCGTTGTAGTTGAACACTTTTACATCCTCGGAGGATGTATACAATCGGACAGGAGGGTGGCGAGATGAAGAGTGTGAAACATTCTTATTGTCAAAATGCGCGGTGGATACACGCTAATCTCCCTCTGAGCTTGTTCCGGAAAATCAAGCCTTGCATACGGGTAATTGGATACAATTGTGCTCATAACAAGGACAACGGACCGAAATTCGAGGCTGCGGACTGTATGCCCTACGTCTTGCAGCAAGGGTTTTATTTGAAGTCACGAGATACATTCAGCAATGTGAAAGGTCCATAATTAAGCGGTGGGCTGACATACCTATGATCACATTTGATGGACAGGACAGTTGTCATGCGCAGACAGTCTGAGGTGCTGCGACTCATCGGACGAGGCGCGCGGGAGGAATGTAATACTGGAAGGGCGCTATCGCAGAAACATTTCACTTGCATGCTTTGGCCAGGCAGGCGCATACTCAATTGATATCGCAGCTGAACATACAAAGCTTCCACTATGGACGGACCAAGTACCCATCGGTTCTAAGCTTATGCGGGATAAGCGAAGTTGGAATGAGCGCGCCAGTTACATTGCTTGGGCTAGATTCTCATGTTAGTCGGCGAGGCGTGATTGACGTATGAGGTCGGGCGCTTCTGCGAGCGGTTGAGCGACCACATCATGGTCTGAACACTCTCCGTATCATTCATCAAATGGCTGCTTACATGGGCCTGTCATATCCATGCATTGGAAACTATGGTCCGCAGATGCAGAACAGCGTTACGGCTCGACTGCCGACTCGCGAAGAACCCGGTCGATTGATACGTCTAGACGCTTTCTATAAAACACCCAAATGCATACGACAAAGATGCTCAATCAGTCATCACATCGGAGCCGGAAACCGTCCCGTGGCCTTTATCCTCTTTTGTTTTCGCGATTGTCAACGTGGTCATTTAGTGAGCCGCGCCACCCTTCTTAGCCAGAGGGTTCCTGGGGTCGTTCTTCCACTCGTCGCCTAGTGCAATATGGTAAGCTTTGACTTCACAAGGTCTGGACACGAAGAAGGAAGACGTACTCTGCATGGCGGAGTTCTGCAGGGAGTTGATACCGTAGGCGATGATGAGACCTGCCGCTCCATTAGCTTTCCTGCTCTTGCAAATTGTCCGACCCGGTTCTAATATGTCCTGGCACGAGCAACCAGGTCCGCGGCGTTATATCGTGCATTTGTTGTCTATCGAATAGTACGTACCGGCGGCGAAGAAGGGGGCCATCGGCTTCACTGGAGAGCTGTTAGCGATGCGACACCAAGCTGAGAATGAGTGCGAGACTGTAACATACGGACAGGCGCCGGGAACTTCTTCAGGGGGGTGACTCCGAGCCAAGACATCTTGAATGTTGGGTATCTCGACGGGTGAAGGATAGAGTCGGAATTGGTGGGGTATGTGCTTTCCAACGTACGGCTTCAAGTGCGATGTCGTCGATGCGCGAGCCTTTTTCGAAGCTGTTCCGGCGCGTCCCCGGTAGTGGCCTGAGGCAATAATGTGGAGGATATTATGTCAGCAGTGTCGAGGCACGATGTGGAAGTACAATCTACTTTTGAATCCCCACCCTGCAGTGGACCCCTTTGGGGAATGGAGCCAGCACCCGCTGACATCATGCGGTACCCCCAAAACTACCCCAGCTTTCTCTCTAGCCTCCAGATATAGGTCTCACATGGTGGCCTGGGCTATTACTACCTAGGTATATACGTACAGCTGCAGAGCTGCAGCTGTTACTTTTGGGTGCCGCACTTGTGGCAATGGGCCAGGTGGCTATGGGTAGCTCCTCGGTTCTCGTCAGCTCCTTTCCAACTGCTCTTTGCAAAGTGCGGGGAGAGCTCTCACCAACTGCTACACATACACATTCCCCTCACGGCCAATTGCCTGGCACAACAGCCATCCTTCTTGAATACCTGCCTGTACCCTGCGCCCACCCACTCCAAGCACCTTCCCGTAGCCAGATCTGGTTGGTGTCGTCGACTGATCCAGCGTCTGCATGCAATTGGAAGGACTTCTTGACCAAACACTCGTGACACTCTGACTTCCCGTTCTCACAGCTCAGCCAGCCAGCCAGCCAAACGTTTCCCCTCGTTTTCTGCTTCTGCTGCGATTTGGCACCCGCTCTGGTTTTGGTCCATATTACCTTTGACCATTACTTGGCCGACAGCAACAGTCCACCTTCTGGTCGTGTGCCCTGTGAATTGTGCCATTCCCGTTCTTGGAACGCGGGCCGCTTCTCCATCCCCTCACATACCATTATACCATAAGCCTCATCCCTTTGGCGACCCCGATTGCGAACTTCTCTCTGTTTGTTGCCTCAAGCCTTTGGATTTGCTCGTCTGCGACAATCAACCATGATGTTGTCACGACCTCTCGTGCGCGTCGCAGCGACGGCCGCCGCCAAGCCTCACCTCCGCTGGGCCGCTGCAAGCCTGTTCAGCACGTCGTCCGCGGCCTCTGGACGCCGCCCACCCATCCTGGGCGATATCCGACCCGACGACCACGAGTCCTTCAATGCAAAGCAGAAAACATTCCGGGAACAGATGGTGGCAGCTCAGCAAGAGCGGGAAGCCAGTGCGTCGCGTGCCTATTCCTCCCCTACTAACCCTGAAACTTCGGGCTTGGGCTCACTGAACTCTGAGGATCCAGAATCGGCCAAGGAATTCGCCGAAAAGGAAGGAGAACGCAAGGAAGGACCTCTTTCCAAGCTCATTTACGGTACCAAAGAAGGCCGTGAGCACGAGGCCCAACTTCAAGCCTCCTTCTCGCAAGTCGTTGCCCGCGGCAAGTACGTTCACAGTATCGTCTTCCACCAGGTCGAACCAGACAAGGTTGATGACTATGTCGAGCTTGTGGGCAAGTGGTACCCCCGCATGGCCTCCCTGCCCGAGAATAAGGTTAATCTGGTGGGAAGTTGGCGGACAGAGGTTGGCCACTGCGACATGTTTGGTGAGTAGATGTGTATTTGAAAGCAAACACTCTGGATTTTATTGTGCTCATCTAACGAGAAAACCAGTACACATTTGGGAATACCAGCGTTACAGCGGCTATCATGGATCTCTGAATGCCATTTCGCGTCACCCCGACTTTCCAGAGTTCGACCGCAAGCTGAGGAAGCTGATCAAGAGCAAGAAGACATCTTTGATGCAGGAGTTTAGCTTCTGGCCCACGAGCCCTCCGCGCGCGCTGGGCGGTATCTTTGAGCTGCGATCCTACACGCTCCACCCTGGAAACTTGCTCGAGTGGGAGACACACTGGCGCCGGGGCCTGCAGGCCCGCCGCGAGGTGATGGAAGGCGTTGGTGCTTGGTTTGTGCAGGTTGGCGATCTGAACACGGTGCACCACCTCTGGCAGTTTGCCAACCTCGAGGAGAGGAGGATCCGCCGCGAGGATTGCTGGCGCATACCTGGCTGGGCAGAAACGGTCCACAAGACCGTTCCGCTCATCCAGACCATGCACTCGGAGATCCTGGTACCCATGCCCTGGTCTCCAGTGGCTTAAAGGCAAGAAGGGGCTAGGAGCGCAACTTGGTCCTTTCTGAGTCACACGAATATGCATGGATAGGATGAGAACTAGTTTCGGATGACTACGCTGTGGGAGTGTTTTGCCTGCTATTTCATAAGATTGGAGTTGGGATTCAGAGTCAGTTACGTGTAATGATAGTCTAGAAGATTGGCCAGGACGTTAAGCTTCGGTTGTTTAGTCCACGCAGAAGCATAGCAAGCACAATATCTACATGACGTCCCTGCAGTAGATTTACTCTGCAACACCATAGATCCGTATTTAGCTGTCACCGAGACTTGCAAGAGGGTATCATTGTGTGCACAAATCTCGTCAGGTAGGTAGCTAATCGTCGACATTCTCTCCCATGACCGTAGCCAGATTCCGCCTTGCCAACTCGAGTGTTTTGTTCAAGGCAGCGAGCTTCGCGCTTAGTGACAAGAGACTTGGATCCGCGCTTTCCACCCGTACCTTTTCCCTGACATACACTTGTACCTCGTTGCCCCTGTGGTCCTCCTTGATTTTATTATTGTGTGAGCCCCTTGCAGCGTTTCCTGCAGCGCTTGTGTGCTGTTTCCCATTCTTCTTTTCACCCTTCCCATCAGCATCGTTAATGTTACCGCTGCTGCTGCTGTTACTGCCGCCATCACCGCTACTCTTTCCCGCTTCCGTATTCTCTGGGTACGTGTACACAAACACTTGGTCTGCTTCGTCGTGCTCAATACGGCGGGCGGTGCCGATCGCCAGCGCAAACTTGAGTCCGACACTGACGGGAGCATCGGCTGGCTCGAGGGCGCGCAGCCATAGCACGAGGCAGCTGTCTTGCACGCCCCAGTGGACGCTGAGGTCTCTGCTTGTGGGTGGAGAGAAGTGGTCTGGTGCGCAGGATTTGGAGACCCATGTTGCGTCTGAGGCGGTGACGGGCTGTGGCCCCTTAAGGAGGGAGAGGGCCTCGGTAAGTGATTGGGAGAGGAGGAGGAGCTGGGCGGCCAAGAAGGTTGCTGTGCTGGCTGTTGGGGACGAAGGGCGGTTGTTGGTGGTGGTGGTGGTGGCTTTGGCCGGATATGAGGGTGATGGGGGTGGTGTCGCATGGGGGAGAGTCAAGGTGACGAGTTCGATGGAATGGGTCAAGAGGGCGTGGAGGGTTGTCAGCGGAGCGACACTTATGGGTGCCGAGGGCGAGATGGTGTAGGTTTGCTGAGGGTGTGTCCGGAGACGGAGGGTGAGGGTCTGGGTTGTTGACAAAGCTGCCAGTCAGTAAATATGGCGCATGGGAGACGTGGGCATGACAGGAGGGCAGAAAACAACGCACGCCTTTGACTATTCTTGTCCCAATACGTGTAATATGGCCTTTGACGACCTCGTTGCGCGGTGTGCTTACGACGAGGGTGCTACCGGGGTCGACGGGGGCGAGAAGTGCGTAGCAGTCCTCGAGACCGGACTTGAGGTTGTATAGCGTTCCGTGGAGCTCGCTAAGAAGCCATGCTAGTTCGAGTTGCTTTGGTTGGTTCTGTCAGTAAGTGTCCACTGCCTTGCACCATATACCAAGCTGATGTTGGAAGGAATGGAGGGGCCTCACCCGGGTCTGGTCGACGGCTGGCTGGAGATGCTCTGGAGGGAGAGCGGGCCAAATTTCCACAGACATGTTGACCCCAGTATTGCTGCTATTGAGTATATGGCTTGCGAAACAAGCATATACGAGGCGGAGGTGTGTATTGATAGATGGTTGGAGCTGTTGATGGCAAGATGATGGAGATATCTTTAAATGGGAGTTGCAGTTGCATGTGCAAATGCCGTAGGATCACCGTCCCACCTTGGACCCTTGCCTTGCATTCCGCCTGGCCCGCTGTTGAAGGTCACTAGAGTACAGAGTACGGGGTACAAAGTACATAGCGTAGGGTACATAGTACATAGTACATGCAGCTTGATCCTTGTTCCCCGCACCTGTGACGGGCTCCACCTTGTGACGGATGCGCAACGCTTTGAGCCGGAGCCATCAATCCATTTCTGTCAACCAACGAACGACCCCAGTCAGCCTTCAACTCTTCATCAATCATTGCCATTTCCAATGCAGACGGGCTAGCTAACAATGGGCCCACGCTCTTTATCGCCCTTACCACTTCTTCAGACATGAAGCAAGCCTCCGAGCACTTTGGAACAAGACACTTATTGATTGCTTGAAATTCTTGCAAGACCTTGGAAGGCATCACAACCGCCACCAAGGCATGAAAACAAACGCCCATCACAGCCATGGCAAACAATGAGGCAGATACACATGCAAGGCCCAAGATGGGCCTTCCCAACAAGCCCAAGTCCAAACTTGCACCCAGACCAAACAGTATGCTCTCATGACCCTCCCTCGCTCACCACAGGCTAGCTAACAGCTCATTTCCCAGACTCCAAAATCCAGAAACGCCCCATGAGCCGCTCCCACACTCTCAATCGCGGTTCAGCCGTCTCACCCAAACAGCGCATCATCTACGCCGGCACTCACTCGCCCTTTATGAGCATCGTCAGCCGCGTGCGCAAGGCTCTCGACAACGGTCCCGCTGGGGTTCACGCCAACAACAGCACAAAGGGCCTGCCGCTGACGGCACGCATCGCCGCTCTGCACGTGCCCACCACGGCCACAGCAGGAGCCACCAACGAACGCGAGGAGGTCCTGGTGCGCGGCACGGGCCGCGCTATAGCCAAGACGCTGGAGGTTGCAGCGTGGTTCACTGCTCAGGCTGATGTGAGGGTTAGTCTGCGCACTATGACGCTCGAGGCTGTGGATGACGTCGTTGTTGATGAGGATGGAGTTGAGGACGAGGGCGGGTTTGCTGAGGATCACGGAACGAGGGCCAGGATGGTCAACTGCTTGGAGGTGGGGGTTGCTCTGCGATGAGGAGGAAGCTGTGGCGGACCGGTCCATATCGATGTGGTAGCTGCTCGCAACCAACGCCGCTGCCTGATTCTTTGCGAGCGAAGAGCTGGGCTGTTCATCAAGCGGAAGACTACAAAAGGCAGGAGACCAAAAAGCTCGGCGCAGGATGCATTCTGGAAGGCGAAATGATACCCAAAATCAACAACACTTTACGAAGCAATTACCGCACACAAGGCCCGAGTTATTGTCTCTTCAGTTTGACAACCCTACGGACGGAAAATCATACGAGTCCCCCCCCCCCCTTTTTCCTACACGTCCTAGTGCATCAAACCAATTCAGAGAAGACAGAATAGCTAGAAATCATCCCCCGCTGCTCCCACAACGCCACAGCATCCTCCCACGGCACCACCTCGACGCCAGCCAGTCGCAGCTCCTCTTCCACCTCGCGCTCAATTTCGACTGCTGTTTTGCCGCCATTAGACGCTTCAGAGTCGTACGTCGAATGTGCTCCTTGCAAAAGCGTCACCTTGAACCCGGCATCTAGCGCGCCCAGAGATGTCGATCGAACACAATATTCGCTTTGTAGGCCAAAGGTCGTGATTTCTGTTATGTCTTGGGACTTGAGCTGGGCTGCCAGGGCCGGGTTGGATTCGAATGTGTCACCTGATTCGTGGTGGTAACGATGATCTCGTCGTTAGTCTCGTTGCTGTCTCATTCAACAACTCATCCCTCACGCTGTGTGTGTGTGTGTGTGTTGCTCTTCTTGGCCAAAATGTGTAAATGTGTACTCATCAAACTGATCACTTTTGAACTCATGAAACAACGGAAAACAATCCTCCTTACGGGTGGTTTTGGCTACAAGAATCTCCTGTTGGACGTCCTCACGCGGGGGAAACGTCAGCTGCCATGCTTGCTCGCCCTTGACGAGTGTTCCTTGCTCGGCTGGTTCATCGTGCTGGACAAACACGATGATGGAGGGCGACTGTCGTGCTGCCGATTCCAACTGCGGGGATGAGGAGGAGGCGGCGGCGGCGGCGGGCGGCGCACGGTACGCGTCGATGATGCGGCGGGCTGTGGCGAGGATTTGGGTGCTTGCGATGGTGATGCGCTCGTGGTGCGGGACTCGGGTTTGCGGGTCACGGGCGAGCTCGTGCTGGATGTCGATGACAAAAAGGGCGCTTCGCGGCATGCTTTTGTAAGTTGACTGGGTTCCTGAATGAAAAGTGGGGTGCGTCGTTGGCGGATGATATTGATTATATGAGCTGTGTGAAGATGGAATCCCCGGTCCTTGTAGCCCAAACGTATCAAAACATACGGATAGATGACTGGCGATGAGCGTCAAAATTCAAGAAACAGAGCCAGATTGATGAGCGTCGAACTGGCAAGCTCAACATTGAGGCCGCAGCGTGACAGGGTGGGTGGTGGTGAGTCACAATTCGCTACCGTGTAAGCTCCGCCAAGCACTTGTTCAGGCAACGCGTATACTTATTTAACCATGAATTTCAATGCATACGGCTCTGGAATTGATAAGCCCCGACTTTCGTTTGCTGAAGCTTTGTAGCGTAATAAACTCCACTCGATCGAGGTTTTCAGGAGTTGAGAGAGTTTTTTTTTTTTTTTTTTCTTTTGGCTCGATAAATTCAAGTGACTGTTCGCGATCATGCCTGAACAGTGACATGCGTCGGGCTTATCCATTACTATGTATAGTACTAGAAGAAATTAGTCTCTAAATTAAAAAGCATGTAGAATTCCTGGTTCAAGTAATAAACATTGTTCTGTTTTGTGAACTCACACGCATCACTCTCACTGCCTAAGTTTGAGCAGCCCAAACAACGAGAGCCGGATCCGCACTCTCGGGGTTTCCATACCGTCCATCAGGATCATAATCGAAGTGCTCGTGTAGAAATGCCACATTCGAAAGCAGCCCGTATATAATACTAAGGACTATGTGGGTGGATTCACTTGCCAAACCTACCTAAATGAGAGTATGCACTGCTTGACCATAAAAAACCCAAATCCCTTAGGCCTCCACCATTTTGTAACACCAGATAAAAAAAAAAAAAGAAAAGAAAAAAAACCCTATCCATCCTGCTATATATATATATATATATATATATATATATATATTTCCGTAAACATTTTGTCGAGAAGCATCATATAACCTCGCACCCATGTTTATCTAGCCTATTGTTTGTTGTTGTTGTTGCTGTATTTATGGCGCTTCCTCATTTATCCATCAAAACCCGTCTCCGCATCAGAGTTTCTACTCGCATCAGCAATAGACGTCTTCGACTTTATGGCCAGTAGTAGTATCTTGGCCAGTCTTGGCCCCACGCAAGCTTGCTGCCATCTTCGTCCTCGCAGCTTGTGGCAATCCGACCACGTAAGCCTTGAACCGGCCCACCAGCCGTCCACAGGACCTCCGGGTGGTAAAAGCATAGATGAGACTGTTCCAAAATCCCTGGAGCGGCAGGACAAAACACGACGTGTACTGCAGCCCGAGGTTGAGCCTGTCGGTGTGGACGACATTGTACATCCGGTTCGCCGTGGACGGGATCCAGGTGATGAGCATCGCGGCGAAGAAGAGCAAGGCGCACCGGGCATAGGACCAGGCTGCACTGTTGGCTTCCGAGACGGCGGCGGGTTTTTTGGGGCGAGGCGGACGATGACGACGACGACGACCACCACCACCACCACCACCACCACTGTGGGCGTGCATGTGTCGGAAGCCGTGTCTTGTGGGCATGGAGGGCGTGCGTTTGAGGTTGCCTTTTGGTGCTGCTGCCGGTGTCAGCCCTGTGCCAGCCGCAGATGCTGGACGTTGTGGTAGCAGTGTCGGGGAAGTTGCTGCTGCTGCTGTTGGAGGCGGCGTCGTCGGCGTCGTCAGCGTCAGTGTCGATCTTGCTCGTACAGGCGTCAGCGGCACCATGTCGCCAGCGTCCAGGGTTGATGTGGACGGCCGGTCATACTCTGCGCTGCTGTATCCTCGCTCGCCGCCGCCGCCGTCACTGGGGTAGCCATGGTCGTGGTGCTGGTGTCGGTGGGCGTTGTGTGCCCGCGCATTCGAGGTGATGGTCACCGAGTACGCAGCCCCAGGCGTTCCAGCGATTTCGCCTGCGAGGCCGCCGGCGCCGAAGCCCAGAGCGGCCGAGTCGGGTGCGTGGCTCAGGATGACCTCGGACTCGACCGAGACTTCTGTTGTTTTGGAGGGCAGAAGCTCGCTGAGGTTGGGCTGGGAGTGGACGGTCGAGTGGAGGGATTTGAGGGCTTGGTATTTGGAGTAGATCTGACGTCCTGTGCGAATGTAGATGAAGAAGGTTGCGATGATGGTGAACCTGGGTGTAGTGGTTGTTACATTGTCAGCTCTTGGGTGTGTGTGTGTGTGTGTGAGAGAGAGAGAGAGAGAGAGAGAGAGAGAGTGAGTGAGAGAGAGAGTGAGAGAGAGAGTGAGAGAGAGAGTGAGAGAGAGAGTGAGAGAGAGAGTGAGAGAGAGAGTGAGAGAGAGAGTGAGAGAGAGAGTGAGAGAGAGAGAGTGAGAGAGAGAGTGAGAGAGAGAAGAATGGCGTGAGACCGTCAAAGGGTAGAGAAGTTGTGAACAAACGAGGTCCCGACCTACCACACTGGAATATAAAATATGACAAGACGGAAAATCATCCAATCGGGGCTGATCCAGCACCAAATGAGGGCACTGCCATACATGTGTCCTCGTTCTGGGCTGGAAATGAAGCAGAGGGGGAGCGCTACAAGGAACGGCAAACCGTAGCAGACCACCAAGTAGGGCACCTCCATCTTCTTGAGCATCTGGGCGTCGTACTTGCGGTAGAATGTCAAGTAGACATTGAAGGCCATGGCAAGAGTCCACAGTGCATCTGCCGGCATGAACCTGTCCAGCCAAAGTTGTCAGCGGGCTGCACATTCTTTTGACTTGCTTTTCCTCTTTTCCACGTTGAACCCTACATCTGCACCAGGAAGGCTTGTGCTTGGCAAGCAGCAGAGTTGGGCGTGTTGATGTACGTCCCCGCGATCAGTGTCGCCACGTTGCTAACCATGTTCCCAAAGGACGCGAAGAAGACGAGGCGCGTGATGGGCTTGCGGAAGGACTGGCAACACAGGAACGTCAAGATGATAAAGATGCATCCACATAGTGACAGGACGGAACAGGCGCGGGCAATGTTGTCGAAGTCGCCCTTTTGCCTGTCGGTGATGTCGGCAACCAGCATGTTGGCCAAACAAAGAGCCGGTCGCTAATGCATCGATCGGTCGGATGTCGACGGGCTTTGGACAATTCACAAGGCATACCTGGCCACTGTTTTTATGTTGAGTCTCTTCCCATGCGTGACGAAAGCCGCCTCGGACAGAGCTCCTCCATCAGCACATGGAAGCGTACTGTATTGCAGTAGATGGCGTGGCTAGATTTGGCCGGGGGCGCCATTGGCAAATGTCAACATCGACTCATCGAGGAAGAAGCCTGGAAGGAAGGACACGCACAGCAGTTTGGTCGGGTAACCGGCGCTGTATCTTGGAGAAGACCAAATGATGCAAGAGGCACCCACGACCACAAAGGACCAGAGCCAGCTCCAGAAGAGAGTTGCGATGGGTCGTATGGCTTCCCACCATCGGGCGATCACAGGTTTGGGCTGCGAGCTGTCTCTGGATGGACCGTCCAAACACTCTGGTGAAGGCACCTTGGGTTAGAGGAGCCCACTCGGCCAAGTATTAGTTGCTCGGATTGACGTAGTAAAACCGACTGGTGTATGTGTGTGTGTGACGCCGCAGGCGGCTGGTCGAAGCCTTGCCGCAAAAGACCAAGGTTCCAAGGGATGCCACGGCGGACTGTCTCAGGTTTCCATACAGATCTCTTACTCTACCACATGGAGAAGAACAAGCTGGGTAGTAGTGCTCTTAGGAGGCGACTATATGCAAGATCCTCTATCACAATCCTGGAACGCTATGGCGATGGACTCACGACACTTCACGGCATGATCTGTAAATTATGCAATCGCATTCTGGTATGATGTACATATGAATAACCACACTTCCCTATCTGAACACAGCAAGGCAGGTAGATGTCAGAGATGTCAGAGACTTGAAACCCCTATCAGACCTTGGGTTCCCTTTCATGAAGCCCACGTCAGGCCAGAGAACAGGCGGATTAGCTACAGAACATCAGCAGACATTTGTATCGTTCTGCGAGGGCACAAGTATTGCATACATATTCCAGAGTTCAGCAACCTCACACCTAAGTCAGTTCGAACGTGGGTGCCTTCAATGGATCTCCTTTTGTCGATGGGCGAGTTGTCACCAGTAGTTGCCTCGATAGCGGATGTCTGGGAGAATCCCAGCCTCTCAAGTCATGAGAACAAGCCTCTTTGCAAATAGTAAGACAGAGCGATCACTGGAACCCTGATGGCGCAAGTCACCTGCAAAGAGCAGCCGTATTGACCTAGACGATATGTAGATATACACTCTCTGGCTCTGAGGGGAGAGTAAAAGATGCAAAAAGAGTAATGCAGTAGCTCACGCTTGGTAAAATGGCCTGGAATAGGGGGCAGCACCTTTACCAACCTGCGGATTGGGAATTTCGAACAAGGCTGATAGACACAACACGATTATAAACGGGGATGCGACCTCATGGCGGTGGCATACAGATTTATATACAACTAGGAAAACTACAGGCTTCACACTGCAGCTTAGCTGCATTCTAAACTCACACGTCGTTGGACTGGTATGGCTCATGGAGCCTGGCTGTGGGTTGATACTAGAGGGCAAGAGACCTGTTGATTCCTCGCAGGTCTCTCGAAGCTTAATCAGCGTCGGTAAACAAGAGGAAAGAAAGAGGTTCAACTCCCACTTGATTGCAGACGAAAATCAAACGGGCCAAAACAAAATGCATTCGACGAAGCGACGGCTCTCGTGGGACGTAACGAGTGCAAAGCACAACGTCTGGAGAAGCCGGAAATGCCGATACGGATAGGAGAAGGCCCAAGTGGTAGTGATGGTGAGGTGAGACAGACCCAAGCCTCAATTAAGCCAGAAGTAGGAGCAGCAGCAGATCGATGCAAGTTGACCCAATTCTGGCAAAGAGACGTAGCACAAGAGATCACGAGACAACGGCTAGGCGCCTCGGGTGCTAGATACTGTCCAGGAAAGCAGTGCTGAAGCCCTTGAGGACTTGCTTGGGTGAATGGTAAGACGAGCTTGATCTGACAGTACTTTTCTCTCGGATCAAGGGGCAGAGGAAACGACGAATAAGGATACCCGAGTAAGTAAGCAAAGCAGACACGAAACGAGGTAGACCCAACAGCTTGATGGCTTTGCGCTACCTGGTTTTGATTGTACTTTCTCCCGTGAAGGAAAACTGCTAACCAACCATATTTCCAGTCGCGCGGCCGTCGAACCCATAGACACGAACCCGGCCTTTGGCAAGCGGATCAGGGTCCGGACAAAACAGCCACAACATGCCCAGAATGGTATGATGTGGAAGGCTGCAGCTGTCAAGTGGAACAGAGAGCCCTGGGCCCACCGGTCTGGGCTGGCGCAGTGGTACATCAAGCCATGATGTCTTGAAGGAGACCACCTCGGACGCCTCCACGTATATCGAATCAGCCGACAATGGGGCTTAGTCTCAGGCTGTCGTAGTAACATCAGGATGGACTGCAGCAATTCAAGCCCAAGGGGGCCCCACGGTGACGTTGCTTCTTGGATGGGAGAGTGTTGGCTGGAGCAGTGATGTTGCTCCATGAGGCGAGACGGGCGTTGCTGAACAGTAAATGTACGAAAAGGCAGTCACGGATACTACACGAAGAATCCATTCGTGGGTGTATCTGCGATATCTCTGGGCAGGACGTTGCCTCCGTGGCTATAATTACATCTCCGGACTTGAGGAACGAATCGTGGCTCGATAGCACTGTCTGCGGCTCGCCTAATATCTTGATGTCGATCCGCATCAGGCAGCGCTCGAGCACTGTGTGCTACTTAGCAAGTCAGGGCCCGGTTCCTGCAGCATATGATACAAGAACCCTCTTGACAAAGATCTACGCCGGCTTGTCGGTATCGAGCAGGCGTAGAGGATGCTGAGAAGGGGGAGAGATGCTGTGCAGCATGAGATAGCTGTTTCGATTAGCCAGACGTGTGCTGGGACCACTCAATATAACCAAGTCCTTGGTATAGTTGTGAGTTGATCTTTGGAATCCCAAAGCCTTTGATGAGTGATCTTCAATCGCCCAGAATGATTATCGTCGCCCTGACCCGTTCAGATGTCAACTGACAAGAGAGCATGGGAGACTCAGAGCCACTCGTCTATGTGGCACATGTGCACCAGCAGCGTAGAAAAGGGTTCAGGTGAAACTGATCACATTTTGACAAAGGCCCCAGACAGCAAACGACATGCAGCGTCTCCCTGACCTTGTGAGACGAATGCCGCAACGGCTGGCTGTATTTCCACACAACCAACCAGGTAACGAAGCACCTAGAGCTTGGAGCTTGGAGATATATTCGGGCAGAGAAGAAAAAGAAAGAAAAAACGGAGCTCATAGGAAACTGTATCGCCAGAAACTCCCGTTTGTTGCCTGTGAGCCATCTGGAAAGCGTCCTTCTTCGATGTATACTGTCCGCCTGCAGAGCGCCGAGTTCAAATGCTGCACTTTGGCAGCCCCAATTCCGGTGCAAGTTCAAGTTCTAGAGTAGCATTGCAAGCCCAAAGGAGCCTCACCGTAGCATGCCCAGGACCGTCTGAACAGCCGTTTTCGGTTACGGCAAGGAGGCTGTACAGATCCAATTCAGGAAACCTTTCCCCTTCTGTGTCCAATTGGGGGTTGCTCCCCTTATTACCAAGGCAGCTCGCCGCCATTTGCCAATGTCGAATAGTAAGTACATGGTCTTACATATGCACAGCACGGTCATCCCATCGCAGCCCACAAAATCAAGGTCTAGACAATAGCAAAAACTTGCTGTGTGTAAGCTGCAAATGTACAGTAATGGAGACCCTGCGCATTGGCTCAGCCACCCCCCCCGGCTGTCTCCCCAATCACCTGTTGATGGCGAAAAATATGCAACCATCCCACCCTCCCCGCCGCTATGCATTCCATTCATTTTTCTTCCTTTCTTTCTTTCTCTTGGGACTAGTAACTGTCTGCATCTGCTCCGCCTCCTGGGGGATCCGGCATGATCGGCAAAAGGTCGAACTTGAGATGCATCAACCCAGATTAGCGCAACGGCATCTGGCGTCCAGACGCAGGGTTAAAAAAAAAAACACATCGCAAATCTAAATTTAGAGTTGTCTCAACCCCCCCCCCCCCCGGAGTCTTTGTCCCAAGGTACAGAGCCGCCAAAGCCGCATGATGACTGACTGGGGTGCAGGTGGTGCTGGAGAAACCAGATTTGTTGTTGTTTCTTTCTTCTCATTGTCGTCCCAGCTCCAACGGTTGACAACAGCAGACGATGCAACTTTTGCGCTGCCCGCTTCGTTGATGGTGGGTAGGGACCCTGATTTTTTGCACAGTCCCTGAGTGGAAGCTGATAGTTGGCCAAGTGTCGGCCGTTGGCTTCAAAATGGGGTTTTGCTTAAATACAGATGCGCTTGACCATAGATCGCCAGTGGCAGCCCCATGATGTTCATCACAACCCCCAAACCCAATATCACAATTTTAATTCACACTACATAGTTACAACAATATCATCATCATCATCACCACCATGGGAAACCACCGCCAATCACATGCCTCATATGCCTCGAGCAGTCACGCACTTGACAGCCACCACGCCATGTCTCAACTATCTCGACCATTGTGCTTGATGTGCAATATGGAACTAGACCTACACCTTTCCCTGGGCGAGGTAGGCCCTTTCTGATTGTTAATTCTTGATACTTTTTTTTTCTTTTCCTTCTTCCATCATCAATTCCTTTTTCTACGAGTGTTTTCCTAGAGATCTTTCTGTCTTTCCTATTTTCCTACTCGCGAAGGCTTTTTTTATATAAAAAAAGAAAAGAAAAGAAGAAAAGAAAGAAAGAAGAAAAACGTTATCAATACCCGATAGGCACTGATATGCCCCCCACACTTACACACACAACAGCCTGGCTCTACCGAGACGGTGTGTCCGGTCATTGTACAAGCGGCTGCCCTGCCCGACCACCACGGTCCCTACGCCGTCGGAAGTCCATCCCAGCCAGGCTTCATCGCCGCGAGCTCGTCACGCAGCCACAGCTACGAGTCCACAAAATCCTCCAGAAGTAGCGGCGGCGGCAGCAGCATCAGCAGCAGCAGCAGCAGCAGTAGTAGTCATTCTTACCACAGATCAAGCCACCACACAGGCTCTTCAACTTCAAGGGACGGACACGCACATTCTTCACCACCTTCCCACGGCAAATCCAAACGGAGCAGCGCCAAGAGTAGCGCCAAGAGTCACAGCCATAGCCAACAACACAGCCACAGATCTGAATCGCCTTCGAGGAAACATCATCATTATCACCACCACCACCACCACCACCACCACAATGGTCCTTATTCCGCCGCAGATGACGCCATGGAGCAAGATGCCCTGCGGTATTCTCAGGTGCTACCAGTGCAGTCATTCTTGTTTGAAGAGGCGTGGAGGTCCAGTGATTAAGTGAGAATGTTAGATGGAACCCAGGCGAATAAGCTTTTCATCTAGAGTCTCTTTGATTCTGTTTTAAAATATGTCACGTTGCACATTATGATTAACGAAAGCATATGTATTCTAACGAGGACAATGGCACACGATGTAGTTGATGAAAATATGTGTACTGGTATAGCTTCGATTGAGTCTATTCACCACAAACAAAGTTCCCAACTATCCAAACATCTTAATACGCACGAAGCATTGGCGTGGAAACATGGGGAAGCAGTCATATCACACAGGCCATCAGAGTTCATTATCTTAAGAGGACCAAAGAAAATAGTAAAGAATTGCATAGCCGTTGATTCAGGACTCCCTGCGTAGTATGTGCCTCCCGGAATGTTTTCCAAGCGGTGGGACCGGCAGAAAACAAAGTCATCAAGTGGAAATTCTGGGATCATGTTTGCGAAGCCCAAGTACACGAGGACTAAGCGCCCATCTACTTGACCCAGAGCCATCAGCAATAACACTGCTGCCACTCAAAGTTCACTTCTGAACAATCATTTTGATCCCACATTCCACCGTCAGTTCCCAACCCCATTGATGGCTCCTGATATCAAATTTCATCATCCTACTCTGCTGCGATCGTGGCTGTCGTTGATCACTCTGTATTGTTGCCTGAGTGACCTGATATCGTCTACCTGGAATAGAATGCGAGTTTGAGGGTATCTAGAGGCAATGATTCGCTGTCTAATCGTTCATGACTGTTACTGACCCGAAGAAAATAAATGAAAAATCCAGTCCAACGTGTACTTCTGGACTTGTGTGTGTGTGTGTGTGTGTGTGTGTTAACGCCTGTAAATGTCTTGGTGTTGGCGGGTAGTCCTCCACGCCAGTGGTGCGGAGACGCTCCTCGACTGTCCTTGCAGACCATGCAGGATGCGGGCCTGGAATTGATATGCATGATAAAGAACAAAAAGAAGAAAAAAGAAAAGTATTTCGGCGGCATGGAGCTGCAACGCAAGACTGGGCGAAGCTTATAGCATGGTCTCCATCCATGGTGCGGTTCGCATGAAATAGTCCAATCGGCGGGCGCCCATTGATCGGCAATGGGCAGTACCAAGTGGCAAGGAAGATTGACAGAGCTCTGCAACAGGTGAATGCATCCCTCAAAAAACGAAGCCGCCTGCCTCGACCGCGGGAGAGTTCCTTCCCTCCCTACGCTTCCGCTCATCTTCGGCTCTCATGGCCCGAGCAATGGCATGGCTCTCTCTCTCAGCATCTGGGCTACGCACAGGCCGGCCACGGGTGAGATAGCCACCATCGCCGCTTTGGCCTTCCAACTCCATCGGCGTCACCGGTCCGGGGCTACCCAGGGGTTGCAAACGCGGGGAGATGGGCCGATGCGATCCTGTCTGGAATTTTTGCATGGGAGCACCGTGTACGGCGGCTAAATTGACCGAGGCGGTCTTGGCGCTGGCCAGTTGTCGTGCGGCTTGGGTGGCTTGCGCGACCATATCGCGCTGGTATTGTTGCAGTCGTCGCTTCGCATCCGAGTCAGAACGGCCGCGGGAGTCTGTTCTATTGATGAAATGAGGAACTGCAGTGTCCGATTTGATGGCGCCAGAGCCACCAACGGAGGGTGGCCGTAGGGCGCTTCGAGATGCTGAAGTTTGAGTCTTGTGACTGCTGCTTTTTCGAGATTGAGCCGCTTCGTAGTTTGTCGGATAGTACTTGCCGATTGGCATGGGGACATCGTGCAAGCCGCTTGGGACGTAGGATGTGATGGGAGTGGTGTCCTGTGACGAAGGCATCTTGGCCGAGTGCGTCATGGGAAGATGACCCTGCGGCTCCGACACAGCGTATTCTGCGATGGAGGGGCGCTGTCGTGTGGCAGCGGCGGCGGTAGTTGTGCGTTCAATGTCCCGGGGTGCCTCCTGCCACGACTCTGCGCTGCGCTTGGCCGCTTGCGCGGCTGCGTGGAACGGATGGGGATGGTGGATGCGCTTGTCCGGATCCTCGTGGAAAGGAAAGTAACCACTTGAATACGTGCAAGACATGTTAGCTTTAGGCTTCTTGGAGTGCATATGCTGGAATTGACTTGGACATTTGGGGCCTTTGCACAAAACGAGCCCCAAGACCTGACAGTAGATATAGTAGTAATAACTAAAGAGGCATATAGTCATGGCTGCTTGACCTACCCAGAAATATCTCCGCGACCTGACAAAGGCTCAATGGGCGTGTAGACTGAACTGGATGCGATCTTGCGGGACGGAGGCGGGGGTAATTCGATCGTGATAGGCTTGGCACACGGGGTAGGAGCGGTGTTGGCGTAGGCTGGTTTGGTGGAGTCGTCGTTTGGATTTGTGCGTGAAGCCTGCAGAAGATCGCCTGTCGAAGGAGGAACGGAAAAGAGAAGGGTTAGCCAAGTTTTGAAAATTTGCACTGCTGTGAATGCACGAGAGGAACGTGGCCGTCGTAGCGGGGATCTTTTTTGCTGGGCCACTCTGCCCCAGGATGACGTCTCTCCGCATTCCCAGAGAGACCGCGAAGGCCTCTCGGCGCCAATCCCACGACCCGAGACATTGTGGGACCCCTGGGGGGCGCAAATTCTCAGGCGGATGAGGCGCTTGCCCAAATGCCGCTTAGCGGTGCATCCTGACAACCGTTACCCTGAATCGCAATGATGATTGACTTGCTCCCGCCCCCAGACTTTGGAATGTGATGATGCCTTTTCTTTTTATTCTGAGACAAGGACCCCTGATGAACCCGCGCCTTCTCCTTGCATGTGATACGCTGACCTTCTGACAGTCGACCTTGTGCGTTTTGTGTTTGGAATACTCGTTCTGGATAATGTGAACAATGGCATTTAAAAGGAGCGACCAAGGAGCAGCAACAATAATCCCTTGTTCATGTTTGGCGTACTCAGCCTACTTGGCGCGACTTGCTAATCGTTCCGCATTCGTACCTGACAGACTGACCACCAAGTACGAGACACAAGCAGCCAGCAACACGCGGCAAAGAGATAAATGAGTTTTGAAAAAACAAGCAAATAGAGACTCCATCGACTCATCCCTCGAAGGATGCATGAAAAGACGTGAGGAGACAGTGTGTCTAAAGTTCGGATACGTCGGGAATAACATGAGCCAACTCACCAAAGCTTGGCTTTGTAACGCCAACGGGTGGATAATTCGGACCCTGGTTGGGTGCGGTGGGCGGGAAGAAGGACGTTTGTTGCTCGTGCGAAGGCGACAAATGCGGAGAAAACACAAATTGATCCTCAAACTGGCGACTTGCTGTCGATGATGCCGAAGCATTTGAGAGAGTCCTGCGACGAGGCCTAGCAGAGCCTGCAGCAAATTCGTCCGTCGTGGAACCTTTGAACTGCCTGCGGGTCGCCGAGGGGCCGGGTATCTTGGAGACAGGCGCCATCGCTGCTCACTTAGGCGCTAGAACGTTCGCTTAGACGTCCTGGGGGTTCGATCGGAGCCTTGCATCGATAAGGTCAGTCAATAGTCTGCTGGTGGAAACGAGTAGCAAAGCTGATGTGTTCAGGGGAGCTCCAAACAGCCAAGCCAGCCAGAATTCCAAACAGCAAGGAGTGTTTGGATATTCGCTCAACGTGACTGATATCGGCGGTGCTTCGCAAATCAAATAGCCTCGCTGCTTGGCGCCCTTTGACGACCACCGAGGGCGCTGTGGGAGCGCGGGACTAGAGTGGATCTTTCAACGTGCATTGTACTATGTAATGGTACGGCCGCGGACAGTTTCAAAAACGACTGTCGTACAGCGAGGCAATCCTGCATTTGGAGCCGCGTTTCGCTCAGCGTCTTGTCTCACAACGGGTGCATAGTCGGCTCGTGGTGCTGTGGTGCCAAGGGCGTGTGCAACATTGCTGAGGCTGGCGTGGGACTGCTTGACTCGCCACAGATACCAATAGGGAGGTGATAGGAGATCGTCGGTGCTAGTGCTGGGGATCTGTCCACAGACGTGGAGGCAGCAGAGGACAACACTCAACCTGACTTACCCACTCTCGAGCGACAAGTCGACAGGCGACAAAGCGTGGCAGTGCTTGAAGGAAGGCCTTGACGCTGACGGATGCTGACCGAGAAACGGAAAAGGCGTCAATGCCACGAGCACCACGAGCATGCGCGAGAGGAAGACCGTTGGCAGCGGACGGTTGACACAGCCCTTGTGGATGGGTTTGGCAAGACGAAGCGCGTCTGGACAGCGGGGGTTGTTTGCGACAAGGCAAGTAACGGCAGGATCTCGGAGCAGCCAAAACACAGGGTTGCTGTGGTGGGCAAAGCCTGCTTTGTCCCATGGGCTTTGATCTTGGGCGGCGTCGTAGACTGTTGTTGTTGCTGGGTGAGTGAGTAGGAACCGGGCCAATACTATGGTAAGTGACTGAAAGGAGGCAAGTGACTGAAAGGAGGCTCAGAAAGCGCTCCTCGTCGCTGGGTCCTGTTGCAACAGGCCCCACCAGTCAGGCGACAAATGTGGCCCAAGCCCACCAAAACATCAGTCAGGCAAAGCACCTGCTCGGCTCGACTCTCTCTCTGGCTCTGGCTCAGGTACTATGATGGTGTTGCTCTGTGGTTTGTGGTTGTGGCTGTCTCTGGGGCCTGAGGCTGCT
This sequence comes from Coniella vitis, assembly GCA_011317545.1. NCBI lineage: Eukaryota > Fungi > Ascomycota > Sordariomycetes > Diaporthales > Schizoparmaceae > Coniella > Coniella vitis. The sequence goes on along the minus strand of WUJK01000004.1, from coordinate 1,498,455 downwards.
GATTGCGACTGGGAGCTGCCACCACGACGCTGGTTGCTTGCATCAAGCTAAGTATGATTGGTGGTTGGCTTGCTGTGTTTTGTAGGCCAGGCTGGGCAAACAGGTCCAAGATTGCAGGTGCACATTGATCAAAGAGCGCACCTGGAGCATGCAGAGAAGGACTTTGGCAGGCACAGGCAGAGTAATATGGGCGTCTGGACAGCAAACAAGAGTTGCAAGGCTTGAGTTCGTTCCGGGTCCAGGACACTAAGTACTATGTATAGCACATTCCTTCACGGTGCAAGTTGCAGGTGCTCCTTCTTCACATGGTAGGCAGGCAGGTCTGACTAACACCTGAGCGCCGGGAAGATACAGCACAGTATTATGTGACAGCACCAAAGGGAGGAAGGAACGCTGGAAACGACGAAATGACCCCGCAACGCCTGCCCACTGCCCGCCCTTCCGCTCATACTAGGTACTCTGTACATGATCATCAGTACATGATCATCAGTACATGATCATCAGTACTTGTTTGCTTGTCCATATGATCAACAGCGACAGTAACAGCCCCGCGTGGCTCGCAGACCACTCAGCCAGTCCCCCCGCCCACCACCCATCCTGCCAGCCCACCAGCCCACCAGCCTATCCAGCAATGGCTCGACAATCCTTCCATGGCAACGTACATTGCGCTATACGATGCATCGGTTGCAGACATGAGGGTCTCTTCAAGCACTTGGAGACCCCGCCCTCATACTGTGTGCAGCCCGGTCAAGCTACATAGTCTCAAGATACCGAGCCGAGAGCCCTGGTAAGAACCCCGACATGGCCGTCGAATCGCGCACACGGCAAGGTCTGACGTTATTCACAGATAGAGAGATGCATCCATTAGCCACGCAAGCGCCATGTCCGTTTTGTTGGCCTTGAGGCTGCTATTACTATGTATACAGAGGTGATATGGTCCTTCATTCTCGCCAACCGGAACGACTGCCGAAACAACCGCTAAGATGACCAGTGGTCCAAGGGTCTCATCAGTGTCTCTTTGCGCATAGTACACTGTGTGTCTTCAATGGACGAAACAGGCAGCGGGCAAAGCATCATAGAATATCTGCTGCCATGCATGGTCCCGACTTGGAGGTGAAAAAAAGAAAAAGCAAACGAGCCAAGCGCATCATTTCCCAAACGATACTCCATGATCAGCATCATCGTGTTTGCCTCGGTCGCTTTCAAACGCAACAAGCAAAAGGGTGTCGCGCTAAAGGCGGGACCGCCTGGTTTTGTATACTGTGCGTGTGCAACCGGCCGCACAGAAAGATTACTTTTATAGTATGGTGATGATCCATCCAAGGCGCTGCATCCTAACCGGGTGGCGAGGAAGTAATATATATCCTAGTTCGTCTCGTGTCTGACAAGCATCCACTGATTAACCGTATCTTGTAGTCAGAATACACAGCAGTGTACCGCAATGGATGTAGATGTTGGGAACCTTGCAAACGCGGAAAATGCATTCTTCTTTGGCTGCTGACTGACTGGCTGCCAGTGGACAGATGTTTTTGTTTGTTTCTTCGACTTGGCGACAGTTGGAGAGGCGGAATAGCATCAATGAACAAGACACTTGCCCTTTGGAGCAAAGATCGGCTTCTTGGGCCGCAAGTGCAACGCTGATCTTACTGGTGACTTTCCTCCCAACCTGCCAACCTCTCCTTTGGCCCGTCTTGAACTTCCCGCACACACCCTCGATCAAGCGAACCTAATCCGCGGAGCTCTGGGTAAGGGCACCAAGTGCCTAACGAGCATGACCTGACTCGGTCAGGAACGCTTTCGAAATAGACTTTGGTCAAATGAAGCAGGATTCTTGGCGTTGGGAAAATATCAGGGGAGCTTCTTGTCCACGGCATACCTGAGCAGTCGCGCAAGTCACAGCAATGAGAAGTCAGTCAGTCAGTCAGCCAACTGGCAATCAAAGTGGTGCAACGATGGTGTGTGTTTGTCATTGGAAGCCGCGGCCGGACGTTTTGCTGGTGACGACCCCTGCAAGACTTTGCGTCCGTCGGGTCCATGATGTGCATTATCACGTCTTTTTTCTGTCTGAAGATTCTGTGTTTTTGCTTCAACTCAGATCAGCCAATCAGCCCACAGTGCACGTTCTTGGCTAAATGAACTGCAAGTACGGACGCATACTATGTACTATGTACTATGTATATACTTTTTGCATTCTATGCTACATAGTATACTACGTAGGGCCTTGCTGGATCATTTGGCTTCGGGTAGCAACTTTTGCTGCCACGTTGACAGCAAAAACTCGACGGCAGACAACCAGAAGCCAAGCTGTCTCTCCTGAAGAAACAAATGCCGGGACCCAGCCAGGTTCGGGCTTTGATGCAAACGATGGCTAGCTTCCCCTCGTCCAAACGCTAGCCGAAGCACCCTGAAATACTACCATGGTACCCCAACGAATGCTACCCTGTTTCTGTCGTCTCAACCAACCCGGAGAGGGAGAAACATGGCCTTGGCTCATGCAAAGGTGCAGAAGTGGGGTTACATATACATAGTACTATGGCATGGATGGGCTTCTATGTACGCGCGCGAGGGGGGTGGTGAAGAAGGTGGGCTGTGATGTCATGGTATGGGAAAGTAAGGGGATTCTTGAGTGCTTGGCGTACCGGGAATCCTCCGGGGATGAGGATGTGTTGCTTCGTTACACGGACGCGACAGCTTCGCTGCTTTGGCAGAGATGGCGTACAGCCCCCGTTTGATTGTCTTTTTTTTCCTCTGCTTTCCGGGGGAGGGGGAGTAGGGCCACATTGATGGTGTCAATATTCTGTGAAGCTTGAATGACGTGCTGTGGCGGTATCATGAATAACAAACAGCTAACAATGCATAGCATTCGGTGGCCTTGGGCCAAAGATTTCATGGCACTATGTAGCCGTGGTTTCGTAAGGGGCATGTACGTTATTTCGTCTTCATCCGCAAGAGTTTTGAGAACTCCAGACACGATTTGCTGTAGTCTATAATAAAAGGGCTCAACCAATATTCCCCAAATGCTGTGTTGATTTTTGCCAAAAACATCCTTGATGACCCGAGCGCAAATTTCTCGCATGTTCACAATGTGCACAGTCGATCTTTTGGTATCCAACCGCGTAGCCGTGGAGCTGATGGAGCGACTTGGAGGATTGAATATCTTGACATGTGCGAATAGACGAAAGAGGGTTGGTGATTCATTGGGGGGAGAAAAGGAAAGGAAAAGGTTGAGTCCATATCCAGCTATTTATTGCTGAACAATGTGCCTCATTGGGTTAGCGGCACCCAGTGATATGCATCCGGATTGGGCGCTTGTCCTTTTATCAGAAAGCGACGATTTCTATTACAATGTCAAAATGAAGATCATGGTAGTATTGACTTGGGGGAAATCACCTACGATGGAAAAAGAAGAAAGAAAGAAAAAATCCCCAGGGAAGCTTTTGAGTTTTGCTATAGGGCCGCAGCGGTTTGCTGTGTATTGACGAGCCTCGTGGGCAACGGGGAAAAAAAAAAAAAAAAACTATTGCTTCTTGACAAATCTCAAATGCCGCTGGGCATCGGGTCTTTTTCCTGAAACCCGTTCATTGTTCGTGTGTGTGTGTGAAGCTGGCTCTGCACTAGAAAGTTCCTGCTTGATCATGCAAGAACCGCGGGGCGTTGGTGGTTGCCCTTGCTGTGTGGTGGTCAGGTGTAGGCTAAGTATCTTGGCTTTGATCGATGGAACATGCTTTTGATCAGTCCTTGCTTGTTGAATTGCAACGTGCAACCCCGTTTCGTTGGTTTGGAGGCTTGTCCTAGCCTATTGGCTGTAAATGTATACACACAAGATGTTGCTTTGCAGCACTGGCGTTTGGAATGAGAGGATAGATATCCCAGAAACGTGCTGTTCTGTACCGTGAAGTCAACATACACCAGCTAACTAGTCTTCAGGACTACTGGACACAGGAAAGGAGCACGCGACTGCCTCCAGGAATGAAAACACCACATGGTTGTTCCAAGCATCCGACATCCGTTGTCACGTGTTTCCAAACAAAAAACAAGTCGCGACGTCTTCTCTCAAGCACAATGATGGACAAACTGTCGAGTCTTATCTTCCTAGACCGATACCCTTTCCCATAGCATCTACGCCTTGAAGCAAGCAAGCATGCTTGGATAGGATATCACGGATCGCTCGTTGCAAAGTGAAGAACAACCATGGAACAGGTTGCTCACTGTGGCCCCCGAGGTTGAAGTCATTCATGCAAAAAGCCTCATACAGAGCAGGGTAGAACTGGTGTCATGAACAACAGATTGTGAAGTGCACGCTCGATTCCTTCAAGTATTCCACTAGATACCGTCTTCTGAAAAAAAAAAAAAAAAAAAAAAAAAGGGACGCCTCTTGTATCCCCAAGGATCAACATGGCAATCACCAGTCCAAGTGACTTGGAACTCCCAGACCAGAAATAGCGAACCACATGCCCCTGACGAAATGATCCTTCAAGTCATTTTCCAACCAGCGGTCGTGGCATCCAAGGACGATGCCGGCATACGCACTCTCAAGCCGTCACCTGCCAGAGAATGTGGAGTATTAGATGGCTCGAGTGCATCCCAGTTTCACGCTCTATAGTTGTTAGTATATACTTATGATACTTGGTTTGTGAAATGTTATATAGAGATGGACGCGACCAGATTCCAGAACCAATGATTCGCATAACAGCTGTGGTATTTATGCTTTTACGTCTTCAAACACGGAGCAGGGAATTACAGCGTCATTCATAACGTGCCACCTATTATTACTAGTCTTGTCGTTCGATCTAATGGTATACAGGGGAATCTTTGCAGAATATGAGGAAATTCATGACGCTCTCCACTCCATCGAGCATAGGAGACAAAGAAGGAAGAAAGAAAAAGAAGGGAAAAAAAAAGAACATTGACGGGAAAACATCCAGGCTTTCTCCGTGCCCAAACCAACTAATCCGCTGGTACAGTGTTTCGTGCGCTTTGTGATCCCACGCCCAATGACACTCCGTATGCAAGCGAATCAAGTCAGAGTGATTATGGGTCCAGACAGAGATGACCGAAGATTCCGATGTGCCACCCCAGTGTATGGGATGGTGGATACCATGAAGATGCCCGTCCATGGTGCACACTCCAACACGGGTCGCCGGGCCAGATTACATCTAGACCCTCGCGCGGCCGGTGAAGCGTGTATGTCTCTCGCGGTGGCCCCACCAGTAGCCAAATGACGCGACAGCGAGCAGCAGCCACAAAAGGGCGCTGACCAAGTCGACCCAGACGGCATTCTTCATGCGCTGAATGCCGCTGTCGCCCTCTGGGTTTTCGTGAATGTACATCTTGCCAAAGACGCCAAAGAGGGCAATCCACAGGACAAAGAGCACCAGGTCCCACGCCCAGACGAGCCAGAAGCGCAGGACAAAGGGAATAAAGTACACCAGCGCAGTGAAGGCGGATAAGCCGCCCACGACTACGGCGTAGACCCATTTGCCGTCCGTGTAGACGTGGGCTTCGTGGGCATGATGCAGGTCGACGCCGTACAGCCCGCACACAGTCAGGGCGAGGGCGAACTGGACGAGGTGTATGGCCGAGAAGGCGATATAGGAGAGGGCGAAGCCGAAGAAACCCATTTTGAGGGTTGAAGTTTTGTCGAGGCCGATCTGGGCCTTGGGTTGAGTTGGAGAGGGGATCTTGTATGGTGTCGCTGGCAAGTCGGAAAAGCAGCAGAGAGTGGGCTGACACGTTCTGCTTTTGAAGAGAAGAAGGTGGTGTCGTGTGTGGGATTCTTATACAAGAAACATGCGCGTGGGAATGTGCGGCAGTAATGTATCGCGTACGTCACTGGCGGCTTTGTCTCATGCTTTTGGTTTAGTGCCGATTGTGTTGTGTGTCGACTTGATAGGTCACTTTGTTTCGTTCCGTTTCGTTTCAGCGTTCGTCTTGTGGACTGTAAGCAAGCGCTCTCGCAAAAAGCAGCAAGGAGACAGGGTGGTGACAAAGAAACAATTGACTTTGACGGACGGTGACGAAGATAAGAGTCGGCGTTGGGGTCGTGGAGAGAGAGAGAGCCAGGACAAAGATGCTTGTTGACTGTGGCGCGTCGATGTTGGAGTTTTCTACTTGTAGCGTCGCCAAGATTTTTGATTACAACATTCAAGACTACACACACACGCGCGCGCGCGCTGGGTGCCGTCATTGGGATGGCAGGCCTGGCAACTGGCAAACAGGGGTGCCGAGCTATGACGTGGGACCGTAGAACCCTCAGGGGTGCTGCACATGCCAGCCAATCAAGGAAGCTTCTCCGCTGGGCCTGATGGCGCTTGCCGAATGGAGCGGACACTGGACCCCTATGCATTCCACTTCGGCGCGAAAGTTTGTTAGAGGCCCACCCCCGGCCCCAAGGTCCATTGGCTGGACGCATCTGTCCTCTCCTCCTTCTCCTCCTTGCCGACACCAACGCGGCGGCAAGCACATTCACCCGCAACACCACCATGGAAGCTCTTTGGTTCATGCACGACCATGTACGGTTTTCTACTCATTGGCAACTGGCGAGCGGAGTCACACAGCCTTTCTATCAGTTTGCTGCATTGACGAAACAGTCATTACAAGGTCTGCACGCCATGTTTTCCTCGATGTTTATGCGGCGCTAGCACATCCTTGATGCTGGCCATTTCAAGGCCTTACTTAGCAAGAAGCCCTGACTCGCTAGACCATTAGACGCACATCGTATACGATTACATAAGTAAACAACCGCACAGCTGCTTTGGCCACGCCTACGATGTACGTTGCGTGTCATTACGCCCATCTCCATCGACACCTAGCAGGAGGATCCTCACCAAAAGGCCCCCAACAATCACGCTAGGAAAGGCGCGCGCATCCCGCCAGCGTGAGGCACGGCTCTGAACCACCTAGAATGTCAGGAGTCACAGCGACTACGTACACCTTGCTGGCTTGTTGAAAAGCACAACGTTGAAAATGCCGGCACCTTACGCCGTGCGTTGATCAGAAAGGCGGCTGAAGGAGCAGTGCCTAGGCCAACCCCCGTTTGGGAAAGTGGACCGCGCCAGCATGTCCCAATCGAGCCTCAGCGGGTTGCATGGCTGAGTAGAGCATCTGAATCGCCGCTGGGGGCCAGCCAGAGCTTGCAAATGATCTCTCCTCCCCCGTCGTGGCCATGCCCCAGGCATCATAGCTTATGTTATGACAGCAGCTCCTGCCACGTGGGGTCCAAGTATTATTACCCGTACATGGATGGTCCAGCAATGTTCCCCCCCGAGGCCGCAGAATGTTCTTTTTGACGGCTTACTCCGCCGTGTCCCTCGCGTCAAGTGGCAAAAGCGGCCGCAATGTTTCATCTGGCTACTATGTATGAACTGCATGCAGAGTACGCTTTGTCCGTTGCACAAGTGGTCATACAAGGCTGCAGGTGTCAAGACGTTGTGACAAAGACTCCTGTGTTGGAGGGGCACAATCACGCAAGGCGCATGTGCTGCGGTAGGAGCCAAGGCGTGGAGGGCGCCGCACCAGAGCGGTCCCGATGCAAGACGGATCCCTCAGACGGGGTGCTGGTCCCCGGTTGACACCAGCTTTGGATTCCATTAACATGATTCGCAGGGTACCTAGAAAAGCCCACAGAAGGCTCGTCAACGTGCCTGATCCTTACCGAATCGAGGCAGGAGTCTTTGTGTGTCTGTCTGTCTTGGGGCTACATCCAGAGTACACCGCGGATACAGCCAAGCACTCGGTCGGTCTTCGTTCACCGACAAATGTACGCTCAACATCTGCTTGTCAAACCACCCAGCGAACCTAGGAGTATTATCGCTCCCGTTGCAGACAACCGGGCTTCTAGAATGGATATGATAATGGCTCAATACTACCACGGACCGTGCCCTCAACACATTGCCAACCAGGTGCAAAGGATGGATTTTCAGCGGCTGAATGTGAGGCGGCAACTTGGTACTGGGGTTCACCTGCGGTAGCTGGGCTTCTGCTGAAGAACAAGGGTGCGCGATCCCCTGGCCTCATCTCTTGTGAACACCATGACTGTAAGATGAGTCTGACCTCAAACAGCCCCAATATTCTACATCGTGTAGCCGCCGCACATGTTTTCCATTTTCAGTCTCTCGAATTCGCCTCGTTGACTTCTTGATCTGCATTGTCCAAAGCATGGCGCGTTTCGGTTCCTGCAGCACCAGCTGCAGCCAAACGGTTGTCAGATCTGACCTACATATCAATGACAATGCTGGGCCAAATGCATGTCATTACACAGTGCATTCTCACGGTTGTTGGGCGTGTTTTCTATGGCAGTGACTAAGGAGCCTGAGGCTGAGGCTGTGATCTAGCGCCTGTGGCTTTTTATGTTGTGTAACGATTTTGCCACCATTCTCAGTGTATGCTCCAAAGCATCAAGATGTGCATCCGAAGTGCTCTTTTAATGCTATACATCATTGCACCTTCTACTATGTAGAGGAGGTATATGCAAATGATGCTTGGATACGGGAGGATCCAAACAAGACGGTCCTTGCTTTGTATGGTTCTCTCATTGGTCTTTGATGATGGATAGTTATATGAGCACTGTGGCTTAGTGTGCATTGTTGCATGCTGACATGATTTGCCAATGCTTCCGAGGCGAGTGTGCTGTTAAGGAATGCCCCAAAGACACCGACTTTCCTATTCGATGTCTAGTTGCTCATTATACATTTGCACACATGTTCTCATTGTGTTACTACTACTTGAGCTTGTTTCTCGACGTTCTCCGTCTTGCTAGCATCGGCCACTGTTCTCTCTACTGCAACTTGACTTTGCGTGTCAGTACCGACAACATTCTTTGTCTGTCTGTCTATTAATAAATAATATGATCGTTAGGACCGAAAAACCTCATGTTACACCTAGGGCGAAGAAACCTCACACACTAGGCAATTTTCGCCTTGAATCATGTCTAAATCGCAAGGCAGCGAACTTTTCCTTGTTGGGGGAGGGGGGAAAAGAGAATGGTTGGATGGGAAGGCTGTGTTGTGTGCTCTGCTCGGGGCCTCTTGCCAAATGCCACGCCGACTTTGTCTGCGGACAGTACTCTACGAACAGGACTCTGCGGACAGCATTCTGCGGACAGCCTTCTGCGGACGGCACATGGTTGTCTGTGGTTACAGTGTGATTATTCCTTATATTTCTTCCATTTCTCAGACATGTATGGTCTTGTATAACATATATAGAGAGACAATGCCTTCACCAGCTTTTCATCCGGATTGAACTGCTCCCCATCAACATCAGGATTCATCTCTTCACACCCTCCTCCTCCTCCTCCTCCTCCTCCTCCTCCTCCTCCTCCTCCTCCTTCTTCTTCTTCTTCTTAGGTTTCCCTCTTCTTTGCGTGCTCTGCGTATATACAATCAAAGCGTCGACATCTCTGTCCTGTCTAGTTGTCGCACATAGAACGTTGATTTTTCCCGTTTCCTTTTTTGGTCTACCTGACGCACGTTTTCTTTGATCAAGAAACCAACCACTCAACTCGCAAGAATGGGTTCCTCATCAAAAGACAAGTCTTCCTCTTCCAAGCAGGACAGGCACCACCACTCTTCATCCAAGGACAAGTCCTCTTCATCCAAGCATGACAAGCATCACCAGCACCACTATCAGCAGCATCCGTCCAAACACGCCTCTTCGTCCAAAGCCGGCTCATACCCCAATTACGGTCCATCCTCCTCCTATGCAGGATATTCTGAAACGCAGCCTGTCTACAGCTGGGACTGTGTATGTCTTTTCTTTTTTTCTTTTTCTTTTTCTTTTTCTTTTTTTTTTCTTCTTTTTTTTTCCCCCTCCTCTCTACACTTCACTCCGTCTCTCTTTTCTACATATCCCTCTAGCCAAAATGTTTGTATTGAGCGGTAAATACTGATCATGGAATCCGCCGTGCTTTCCAGTGCCAGTGTAACGAGGGGAAATACATGTCATGGCAATACAACCCGAGCTGCACAAGCTGCCAGTTTCACCAACGCTGCGGGAATTGCACCACTTATTGAGTCTAAGAGGATGCTTCTTACAGTTGCTATTGACAATGTGAAAGAGAGAGAGAAAAAAAAGAGAGAGAGAGAGAGCATGTGGGGGGAAAAAGGGATTATGCAACTGTAAGAATGCACCAAAGTCAGAGGAAAAAAAAAAAACAAGGCCAACAAGCACCCCAACGTGTAAGTGATTCTTGTCATCCAATGCAATGCAGTCGTGAGAAATTGACAATTTTCTGATTGCAGCACAAATACGCAACGGGAACTTTGCTATTGGTCTTGGTTTCTTGATCTTCTCGGTTTGTTCCTTGCAGCAATACGCCAAGGGTAGAAAAATCTCTCTCTCCCTCTCTCCCTCTCTCCCTCTCTCCCTCTCTCTCTCTCTCTCTCACACACACTCACACACACACACACACACACACACACACACACACACACACACACACAAAAACGGGTGTGATCCCCATTTGTTAAAGTACAGTAGCGTTGCATTTTTGGCTTACAGGATGCAGGAGAAGGTGCAAGAGAAGGGTTCGAGGCCAGTCGGGGTGGGGCAGCCCGCTAATGCTGGCTTGCGTGGGAGAGGGAGCCAGCCTTGTTTCCTTGTCTGGATTGATTTAAGTCTTGCTTGACTTTTCTTCTTTCTGTTTCTGGCAATCTTTGTACTCTTTCTTCTCGCGTAGTCTCATCTTTCTTTTGTTCTCTTTCACTATTTGGTCGCATGAAACATAGACAGGGAGCGCGAGCTCTTGATGGTTGCATCTGCATTGGAAAGGGCTCGGGGATTTTGGGGACAAAAAGGGTATGACGGTCAACATGGGGGCATGGCGATGGAGTATGTATTGGGAACGAGACTGAGGAACTTCAAATTTTCGTATATTTGCCAATTAGATTCCCATGTGCATTTTCCTTGGCGAACGTTTGATGAGAAAGATAAAGGAAAAAAAGAAAAACAAGAATTCTTGCGTGGTGGTATGTGCTTTCGCGACTCAGCTGGTCTGGGATACTTGATTTTTCCCCATGTCTCTGTTACAAGAGTGAGATTTAATCTTCCGTAGTAGCAGAGTCTTCAGCTTACTCACATAGTTGTCATTGCATGTTGAATCATGACTTCTCCTATTGCCCAGCAGCCAGGATTCGCCGTACTTTACTGCACATTATGAATTCCGAGCCACGTGCCATAACTGACACTGAGTAAGGGCGAGACAGTGGCGTCCCGTTGCATGGCCGGTATCCAGTGCAGTTTGATTCACTGGGGGCCGAGGTATGCACCCTCTGGCATCCATGATGGGTAGAAGCAATGAATAGTTAGCTTAGAGATCCATGGTGCGAGGAACAGATAGAAAGGGCCTTGTCCTAGAGCGGTAACATGTTCTTCTAGGCGTAACAAATCCTCAAGTAATGAGAGTTGCAGTTTCTCTGCGCTGTCAGTATTGTCGTGTGTGGATGACTGAACCGCCTCGGCGGCACGCAGTAGGCAGCTAATGCAAATGCAATGTAACTTGTAAACATGGGCATTGCAAGGTGCATGTGTCACTTTCTGAAAGTGCCTATACCTGCAGCCTGACACATTTCTCGAAATATCCTCTCTGCGGACGGGCATTGTGCCTGTCATCGCTGTTGATCTCTGCCTAGGCATGATATTGCGCCCAAGCTTTCCTCGCATGTCAACAAACTTTAGGCACGCGAGCGTTTGATGCTACGCTACGTGGTACTGTGGCGCGTAGGGGAGCCCTCTTTTGGTGGTTCGCCGCTGTATAACGCCCAAGCATGAGTTGTCCGACATCAAAAAGCTCCACTTTCTCGAGGCGCGGACGTTACTGTGCTGCACGGGACACAGCCCGGATGCCTAGGAGCTGGGATTGCCAGGCTAGAGCTGCGGCAGCCTGGATGCCTGCTGCTGAGGCGGCTCGAGGCCAGAGGAGACACAGGCTGGAGCTTTGCATATTTGGGCTGTCGTAAGTGTCGTCCCTTTCTCATTCATGATGGCGGTTTGAGAAAAGGCCGATTGGATTGTGGCTAGCAAGAGTTCCGGCTGCACATTGGGTGCTCTCTTTGCGAAAGGCTGTTAGGCCCCTGCAGTAGGCGCATGCAATCCACGTGCGTGATGTGGTGACCGGTAGCCGATGTGACTTGATGTCTGGGTCTGACCAGCTAGTCCAACCTGAGTGACCACATCCGAAATCCTTGGAAGACGACAGGGGAAGGGAGTGAGAAATGAAGACATGTAGGAGCTTGGGCAGAAGCCGAAGAACCTCGCCGGCTCCACGTCGCCTACTGCCTTCTGCAGATCCCGTTGCCTGATTGCTGATGAAAAGACGGTGCATAGCCACAAATAGCAATCAGGCTCACAGAGGCTGGGTGAGGTGAAGCAGAACGGCATCGTGTACGCTGCAAGTCATATTCGATGCTTCGCAGCGCTGCCTCTAGAGCCGACGACCGATGCTTATGCACGCCTGGTAAACGTTGTATTGAACCCAGCCGCAACGTACTCTATGCCTGCTGCCCACTTGGGCTTGCAGACACCGTCCAAGGCACAACTCTGGGATTGGGAGGTCTTGCGCCAGGCAACCAGAGCAGAGCACTTGCGCACTAGCTGACATGACCCCAGGATCGGAGGACAAGGTACATCCACAAGCACTGTGCAAGCCACGCAGCCATTAAAGAAGCCTGAATGACACCAAACATTCATTTGTAGCGTGACAAGTATTGATCGAGACGATCAGTGGGGTAAGATTCTGACCGTCGTCGCTAAGAAGAGTTTGGACCCAAGGATGTTGCCTTACATCCCTTATACCGTACTGACATTTCGAGTGACCTGGGTGAACATTCCAGCGTAGTGGGGTGTGAACAATAGAGGAATTGGAGGACAGAGAGGGTAGTCCTCCCCCACTCCTCTCTTCAAAAAAGCACCGGTGAGGCTCTGCGAGTTGGAGCCGGTTTTGGCCGCATGCAGTGACGGACCAATGACAACTCGCATGCAGACAATGCCCATGCATGCCTGAACCGACCGCGCCGAATGGTATAGGCTGTGTCGGGTTAACCCACGAATCTACCGCCCTTAGGAGCTCAGTTTTTCTGGCCGTTGTATCGAGAAGACAGGCTTTGTTCGTCCCTCCTCACTGACCGAGGTAGTAGAAACAGCATGGACACAGGTTGCGCCACCACGGTTGATACAAAGGGCAATCCAGTTGCACCTATCAAGGTCGTCACTGCTTGAAACCTTGCAAGCCGGTACTTTTGGGATATGAATGTGAATATACAGTCGGGTCTAGGCTGGATGTTGATCACGTGGAACTCACTGAAGACCTGTTGGTACAGTTACACAAGGCCCATTGGTTGCGACTGCGCGGCTAGCTGGCTCTGAGCAAGCAGACGGTGCCAGAACCAGTGGCTGCTTGCCTAAATTTCTCATGCGTGCGTATGGTATCTTGTGAGCCGCCATCGCTTGGATATTTTCCATCTTGAAGAAACTCTAGGCCAGGCCTGCAGGTAACTTGGTGAGGTCGCTGTCGTCTGAGAGACCTGGCAAAGCTCGGCCGTATCTTGTAGGATAACGTGTCGAGTTCCAAATCCCTCATACAAAAGTCGAACCTGATTGACTCTTGGAATGTTTGTCATGCTCTGTATCAATCTGAATGAGTTGGTATTGGCTGTTCGGCGACGTTCACAGCCTGCAAGGACACTGAAATTGAAGTATGGATGGATGAAGTGACGTTCGATTGCCAATTGACCAGTATGTATGCAAGTCCCGGTGTACATGGTACTGCACGTATTAGTAATCAGATTATTACATAATGTGTACGCAGGTACAGCTTAGAGCCTCACATTTCCCCTCCCCTCACGGCGCTCCCCTCACGGCGCTCCCCTCACGGGCTCTCTCCCCTCCAGCACTGCCCCTCTTGAATCCTCCACTTTCCAGCTTTGTACAGCACAACAACAACAACGCAAACCCTCAACCGCTTGAATGATTCAACAACAACGTCGACGTCCCAAGTATAGCTGCTGTGGGGCGTCCGCACCTCACACTGCTATCTAACCGCCAGGATGATGACGGGCCACACTCAGCGCTTGGGAAACCTGATCGCCTAAGATCGCAATCTGAGATGCTTTGACCGGTCTGACGTTGGTTTGTCAGAAGAGCGCGCCTGTCGCCAACAAAGCGGAGCCAGACAAGCACCAAGTTGTTGCAAGCTACTCATCTATTCTTAAGTTGACACTCGTCGCGTTGTACCTTGCGGACCGGCCATTGCAACGCAGCGTCAAAACACTTGGATAGCTATCACAGTCCGCTTGGTTGCGTATCCGCGGTGGTCGTCCACTGCGGAGCTCGTTCCCGGCGTTACACGAGCCCTCGGTGTCGGGCCAAGGTTGCACTGCACATACTCATTGTATGCATTGTTTTGTTTCCAAGATATGGTGTAGCTGTACAACGTGTGCGTTGCTACAAGAACCAGCACAAGCTTGGTACGGTCTTGCTTGTGCAACCGTGGGTGGGCCAAGGAACTTTGCTCGAAGATATACGTACCATGTCCTAGGGTTTCCTGCTTATTCCATCCATGACAAGGCGGCCACGCTCAGTCGACTTGGGATAAGGAGCCCTCTTTGGAAGTACCGCAAGTAGATTAACCTCTGCTTGTTTCCACTTCTGACTTCCCCTCTGGTGCCTTTTTCTTTTTTCTTTTTAATATTCTTATTTTTTATATTCTATTTTCCTCTCTACCTTTGTTTCGTGACTTCTCTGTCCACTCAAACCGTAGCTAACTAGAACCGACTCGCGTTGAAGGTCACCAGGTCGATGATCGTCTCTCACCCCTCCGCGTTCTCCCGTCGCAGGCAGGGGCCTCGTTCAGCGTCACCGACTCTCAAAGAGCATACGTCGGTCTTATCAAACGCTGGCACTGCCCGAGGCTTTTTATCGCTACGCTCTTCAACCGACTATTGGAAATGCCCGACCGACAATGTTAACTTACAGCCTCCACCAGCCCTGGGTTTTGCATCGTCTTCCTTCCGTCATGTCTTCCAGAAGGCTGCGAACCCAGCCTGGGTGTGGACTTTTTGTGGGGGCCCTGGGCCCTCGGTCGACCCCTTCTCGGTGCCCAGGCATCTGCTGCGGCAGGTGCTGACCGACAAACTAGATGTTTTCTGGGTGTACTTGGAAGTGACCAGAGACTTTGGCTGTCATCAGTGGTTGAGCATCCTGCTCGTTGAGGTTAGTGGCAGCAATAATTTGTATCGAGAGTCAGATTGATCGGGGCAGAGCATCGTAACCACTGCCCGCCTCGCCCAGCCAGTTGCGACCAGCCCTGTTTTGTGTTGCGATTATACACTCATTTCGATAGATGTTGGTTTATAAAATCTACGTGTTCTCTTCCGATTCTCTTCTTCCACTTCTGTCTCTTGTTTCATCGTCAGTTGTTAGATCTACTGCAGTCCAGGATCACTTTGCGTGTGTCTGACTTTTGCACCACCCTTCTACCTTGCCTATTCTATAACCTCTTGCCCAGTCATCAACCACCAATTGACGACATCATGGGTCACGGCGACACAACTAGACAAAATGTGCGCATTGAAGTTCGGGACGGCGTTCGGTACCGGTACCGGTTCGTAACGACACGGCTATGGTTCTGCCTTTACTGCAACAATGGCCCTATGACAGCCCAGACCAACCTACACTGTTCCAATTGTTCGCGTCGACGCTGTTCCTCCTACAGCCGCGAGGAAACCATAACTCAAAAAGAATACTTCTGAATCATACCAAAACACATCCTCGACTCCTGTCACCAGCTCGCTTGCTCTGGTGATCTCTGCCTTCCAGTCAAAGTTCTGCAAGCGGCTCGAGCATGATACGTGGATACTGAGAAAGTGATGCGCGTTTCAGTCTCCATCCCTCTTCGTTCTCCTACACCACTGTACGTTGGCGTTCCACGCTCTTTGGTCAGCTTGCCTTGCCGTGTTCTGACATTGGTACAAATCAGATGACACCACTACCTATTCTGGTGCTCTACGCTACCTTTCCTGTAGGAAGACCACCGTGTATTACTATTATTGTCAGTTTGTTAGCTGCTTGCTTTGGAAAATGGTGGTTTTTTTTTTTTTTTTTTTTTTTTTTTTTTTTTTTTTTCATTTCCCAACATTTTGCAGTTGCATGTGCGCGGACGCGAAAGGCGCAAGGGGCCAGGAATTCAAACTTAGGTGTCCCCTTCCCTGTGTTTGAGCGGTCGGCACATTTTCTTTTTGTTTACTGTTTAAGTGTTATTTAGATGGGAGCATCAGGACATGGGATTTATTGGCAGTGTATGATCCGACTTTTTTGGGCGTTTTTTATTTTATTTTCTTATTATTAGGTGAATGGTCGTTACGCAAATACACCAAAGAGATTTTGTTGTTGATTTTGTGTGATATCTTGCCTCCTTGACATATATTGGCTCGGTTGAGAATCGCCTTGGCGCCTTGGTTCGTTCTTCTAGCTAAGGAACTGCAGAGGCAGAGGTGGTTCTCTCCCCACTGAGGATCGCCCCTCCAGACGGGCCGAGCAGATGCACCCACTATGCGTGTGGCCCAGGGCGCCCCCGCCCCCCCCCCCCGGCGGCCAAGTGCAGTGTTCGAGAAGCACCCCGAGGACCCCTGCTTTTCGTACTCACTCAATCTGGCATGTAAATTCTCCAACAATGCACGCTGTTTTGATACACCCGTGTAGACTCTGCTATGTACAACTTCTACCAAGTGCGTGCTTACACTCGCCCTGATATCGTGATGGCCAAGAGTTTGTTCACTCAGGCGGGGCAATACTGCTCGCTTCCAAACCAGTGCCACCAAACAACTCAATTCTCCCCAACCACAAAATCAACATACATACATAGTAAGCCCCGGAAGTGAGTGACTCACGCTGGCGAAAATGCCCCAAAAAAAACAGCCCCATCAAACAATTCAATGGTGCTTTGAGATGGCCTGAAGAAGTGGGGTGGCTTTCCCCCCTTGAGGGGTCCACCATGACGTCAAAGCCTTCAACAGCTGCAGATATTACCTATGTACTATTGTATTCATGCATTTGTCTGTTGGCTCCCTCACCTAAAATCTGACTGCAAAACAACACCAAAAAAAAAGCAATATTAACTAGCCCATCAACCATCACGATATCAACAATAGCAACAGCAGCAGCAAGACGGAAATCACAAGGGTCAGTAGAACAATCACGAGGTCCTCGGGTGCGCTAGGCATTCTTTGTTCAATGATAGACAACGCATCCAGGTCCTCCTCCCCCGGTTCTCCCAAAAACGCCTCGTCTCCCCATTTCGGCAACATTGCCGTTGTCTGGGCTTACATAGTACACTGCGAAAACACGCAGAAAATGCCCTGCTGTGTGATGTGCCAGCGTTTCAAGCCTTCAGCAGTAGCTACGCCGTGCAAAGCAAATAAAGTTGCTACGTTTGTCATTCGCAGCTATCTCTTTTATGGACTTGTGTGAGTGCGTATGCAGAAAGTGTGGAAAGACGGGGCTGACGAATTCTTAATTATGACTGTAATTTTTTTTTCTCTTTTTTCCTTTTTCTTTCCTTTTTCTTTCTTTTTGCGTTACCAAGTTTAGAATGGAATGTGTTTGCAATTCCAGAGGACTCACCACACACGTCAGGCGGGTGGGTTGGGGGCTGCTGCTACTTACCTTGAAATGAATGTGTGTCTTACCTTACCAAGGTCACATTTCCAGATCACACGGGGGTGCTGGACTGCTCTGGCCTCGACTGCGCTGGGCTGGGCCGGGCCGCCGTGCGTCACTTGTACTGAACGCCTTGCCTACATGGCCAGCGAAATATACAAATGTGTACTCCCGTAGAATTATCGTTATATTCTGGTTGCCTTGTTCTTGCATTCTCCTTCCCCCGCCCAGCTAATTGTTCTACCATGTATGTCGTTGAAACTTTAGCGTGGGTCCTTGTCACTTTTACTCTACTATGTGTACTGTGTAGTATTCCATAATGCGCTAGGCGGTTGTTACCGTGTCTGTGCTGGGCCTTTGTCCGTCTCATTGATAGAGCCTGATCCCAGTCTATGACTAGGTACGAACCCCCTGTTGATCGGGCCGCTTAAGGGACTGATTGGCTGGGCGCCTTTTGAATACTTGAACCATGAGGGAAATCAATTCCAGTCATTTGTTCATTAATCGTTTGTCTGCCTTAAATCAACATTTGATACTGAGACGACTTATGACGAGCCTTTTTCCCTCTCACTCTTATTCGCATACGCATCCTTTGTTGAGTCACCCCGGACTGCTCCCCATCAGCCACTCATGTAATAGTAGACCCCGTTTCTGGCAATGACATTGAAAGCCGCGCGCAGATCCCATCTACCTAATGCTTTACTATATACTACGTATGTATGTATGTGTGTGCAACAGGGTGTCTGTCCGCTCGCTCGCACAACGCTTCTGACATGTTCTGCCCTTTTCTGCCATAGTACTGATTCAAACGCGGATCTGCTCCGCTGCAAGTCCCCTTGTTTGGTGTCTTTCTCTGTCCGGTGCGACCGTACGCAAACTGGCCGGGCGGCTTTCTGCACCGCGGCAGCGGAAGCGTCGCCGCGCTTGGCCGACTCACGAGCATCCTGATCCTGGGTCACTCACTCCATGGTGTTGCAGGCTGGACAACATGTCAGTGGAAGGGTGAACCTCATCCGTTTCGCCAATTTTGGTGTAGCCTGGAACGCTATTTGCGCCAGCTGTGTGATTCTAGGAGGAGTTTATTCTTCTTTTTTTTTTTTTTTTTTTTTTTTTTTTTTTTTTTTTTTTTTGCTTTTTCTTTTTCTCTTTCTTGAGTCCAGCTTTGGCAGCGCAGCCACACAACGCTGTCAATCACCGCACTGCAATTTGCTTTGAGCCAGCGCACTGCCTCTTTCCAGTCCATCAAACCCCCAGCACCAGCACCAAGCAACGGCAAGGCACCCAGATTCTAGGCCATCATCAGAGTGGTACTCTCCCCCCAGGTTTAATGATCTGCGCGCCCCATTGCCAGAGAAGCGCGTTTCTGCAATGACAGAAAACGGCCCAAGCGGGCAGCGCCCCCATGCGCTGCCCCCAAAACAACCCAAATGAGCCCCCACGCACCACCGCTATCCACCGCAGGGCAGTCAGTCAGATGACCAGAATGCGAGGCGGCCGTGGCACGGGTCTACCACAGCCAGGGTCTGCAACTTCAGCCCGGGGAATAGTGGAAGGATGCACTTGGCGTGCCGCTCCCCGCCTTGCGGCAAATAGGATGCAGCTGCCAGTCTTTTGTGTGAGACCAAATAAGGTGGTACAAGAAGCAGGAACTTTTTCGTTATTCTTTTGGTGCGGGTGGTTTGCGAAAGGGGGGGATGTGACGGTCAATTACTCCGTAGCTTAAAGGGAACAGATTAGCAAGGCGATACAAGGCACTTGATTGGTTCAATTGTCAAGTAGGCCAGGGCCCAAATGCTTGGTACTTGGCTATATATTTCTCGAGGTACTATGTATACATAGTATAGTACTATGATACATGGTATCTCCAGTAATGAATTGAGCGCATGGGCCAGTGCCAGGCAGAGATACTACTAGTACAGGCCTTGTGTGTCCATTTGCTGTACCGTGCTGCACGGTACCTTGTACCTAGGTAGCGTTTTCGGAAAGACCCGAGCCCAACAGCGGCCGTAGGCCTAGTGCACGGGCCTGCTCAACTAAGCTCAGCGACTTGCTATGTACCTTCCAAAGAAATTCAAGACACCATGAGTTGGGAAGTCTAAGTCTAAGTCTAAGCCTATAATCAGGCCCTAAAAGCATAATGATGAGAACAAAATTTCACCCAAGATGTATTACTGCGGAGAGTGAAGGCTGCTTTTGCTGGCTGTTTGGGCAGGTGGCTGTTTTTGTGGCAGCTCCCCGCACCTGCACAGTACTTTTGTGGTTTTGCTTCTAGACTGGCAGGACTGCCAGCCAGCCAGCCAGCCAATGTAGAGAGCCCCGTCCTGGTCTGTTTTGCCTCGGCCATTTGAGGCGAGGTTATACCTGGCCATCTCCCCTGCACTGCATGCTTGATTTGAGCAAAACCTACGTAATGCTACACCAGACACGAGCATCCTTCTTTTGTTATTTCTTTGTCGGTCAATCTCACCACCTCGCAAAGCACCAGCGATATCTAAATACCAGCAATTCTAGGTCAAAAATGTCACTGCCGGCCACCACCACCGCCACCACGGCGGGCCATGCAGCCCCCCCTTCTCCCCCATTCGTCGACATCCCCGGGCTGCCCAACTTCCGCGACGCCGGCGGCTACCCGCTCGCCGCAGACCCAGCCAAGATGGTCCGCCAAGGCCTCGTCTTCCGCTCCTCGGAGCCGTCCAAGGTCACCGAGCGAGGCACCGCCATCATGACACACAACCTCGGCATCCGCCTCGTCTACGACCTGCGTTCCCAGACCGAGATCGACCGGGACACTGCTGCGGCGACAAAGGGCGGCGGTGCTGGCCGCCAGGTCAAAGAGTGGGCTGGCGCCAAGCGTGTCTTTGTACCTGTCTTTACACACGATGATTACTCGCCCGAGGCCATTGCGAGCCGGTATAGCGCTTTTGCTAGGGAAGGATCTTCGGTAAGTGGCGCGCGCGCATCCATGATTGATTGTCTACCCACTCTTCTCCTTGTCTCTTTTCTGCACATTGCGATTGTGGCGGAGCGGTCCAAGCAAAAGAAGTGTGCTTTCTCCCACGGGTCTCAGACTTAGGCAAGAGCAAAGAACAATCAGTCGTTGTGTGATTGGCTGCCCCGGTCTGGAATCCCGATGATGCTGAATTGAGTTTTGGTTTGGGGGGGGGGCATGCTGCAATGCAAGACAATGAGACCACATGGCGAAGTTGCATTTCAATGAGCTTGCATGACAATGCACACAACCCCTGCTCCTAATTGTCTCATGATGCAACACCATCCTGCAGTTTTCTTTTCTTGTCTTTCTCGTTCTTGTCGTGATTTGTTGTTGAAGAAATGCACCTTCCTTTGCGCTTGTCTTGCACTTTCCTCTTCATTTTCAGTTGTCATAATAGCACAATCTACTTGGCACTATTCTCTCGGCATGACTCAACCATCCTCCTCAATCCCAAACCAACCACGACCTCCACGCCTTGAAAAATCCCAAGACTCCGATTGCCGGATGGAAAACAACTCATGCGAAAAAAAAAAGGAAACTGAAAAATGAAAGAAGAAAAATTCACGACTAACAAAATGCCTGATTCGCGGCTGAAATCTAGGGCTTCGCCGAGGTTTACAAGCACATTCTCCTGACCGCCGCCTCCAAAGACGGCGCCCAGCCGTTCGCCACCATCCTCAAGCATCTTGCCTCTTCTTCCGCATCCCCAATCCTGGTGCACTGCACCGCAGGCAAAGACCGCACTGGCGTCCTCGTTGCTGTGCTCCTCAGCCTCTGCGGTGTGGCAGACGAGGTCGTCGCGCACGAGTACTCCCTCACCGACCTCGGCCTGCAGGCCCGCCGCGCCGAGTTCATCGCGCACCTTGTTGCACGCCCGCCCCTCGAGGGCCGACGCGCAGAGGCGGAGCGCATGGTGAGCAGTCGCAAGGAGAATATGCTGGCGACGCTGGCGCTCCTGAAGGAGAAGTGGGGTGGTGCCGAGGGCTATGTCGTCAAGGAGCTGGGACTGCGTCAGGAAGAGGTTGAGGCTATTCGGCGCAATTTGGTGGTGGGTGTGGGAAGTGGTGCTGATGGCCAGCGCCAGGTGCCCGTGGTTTGGGAGAAGCATGCGCGGTTGCTGTTGTGAGGATTCGATTGAGTAGACCGGATGTTATGCAAAAGTCCAGATTAGACGACGAAGAAGAAGAAGGGGGAAACGGAAGCGACTAGACAGCGATAAAGGTTATTCATGGTTCGAGGGTTTGCATCACCAAGAATAGACATAGACCACCTAGACCTTAAGCAAAGCGAGCATAATAAAGAAACATCCCATCACAATCACCACTGCTATCACTGCTTCAGTTGACACAGTAAAATGCACGATGCATGACATTTCAAAGGCTCTCACACACACACAGAGTAAAAGAGGCACAGAGGTATTGAGGTTTGTACAGGTTGGTATTGCACCGCCAGATTCTATACGATCTGGGTCGGGATCTTGACCTGGTCCTTCTTGCGATCCTCGTGAGGCGCGCCATATCTCCAACCCACGCCCTTCCGCGAGCGACCATCCTTGCCAGCGTCATCCACCCACATCTTCTTGAAGCGGAACTCAAAGCGCTCCGTCGGCACCGTCGTCGTCAGCTTCTTATCCCTCTCGTCCACCAGCCTGTCGCGCGCCTCGTCCGCCGTCTGCGACGCCCGAGTCTCATCGATAAACAGATTCCTGGCCTTTTTGGGCGAGGTGCCGCTGTCGGTGCGCTTGATGTACTCGACGTATTCCTTGTGCGGGATGCGCTCGTCGGCCGACAGCATCGTGTGGTGGAAGGCCTTGGCGGCGTCCTCGCGCGTAAACTGCCGCGATTCCGACGTGGGCACGAACAGCTGCTGCATCGTGTAGCTGTGCACGTGGATCTCGTTGAGGGGCTCCAGGGGCCTGGGTTCGACACCCTCGGGGTAGCTCTTTCGGGGGAGCATGCTGAGGATGGCCTTGCTGTAAGGGGTAGCCAGTTTCTTGCCCTGCGCCGAGGAGAGATCCAGAGCGGATTCCCATGTGTTAGCCCATCCACACACACAAGTCGGAAGAAGCTGGATGAAGGCGCGTGACAGGAACGGAGAGAAAGGAATGGTATGATCAGAGAGGCTCGCAAAGCTAATTTTGTAACCACATTGTGCTGTCTTCAAGACTAATCGAATTTTTGTTGTACTCATCATGATAAAAAAAGGGGGATTTCCGTGACGGTGAGGAAGTTGGCATTGAAACGCAATGCGCTTGGGAAATAGAACACATACCTCAGCCAGCCATTCCTTCTCAATGGTCTTCATCCTCACAACAGCGGCGACGCGGCGAATGTCGACTCCGAGCTCGGCCGACACAACCTTGACGGGCTCCTCGTCCATAAAGACACGCTTCCAGATCATTTCGCGCGCTTCCTCATCCAGCACCATTGGGGCCTTGAACAGGTCATTGGTGGGAAAGGGCGTCCGTGCCGTAGCCTTGCTCGTGGCGTCTGACTTTTTGGCACTCAAATCCGTCAGGTAGTTGAGGCGGCCGGGATTTTCCCGCTTGTACTGGTTGCCGTACAACTTGAGCCATTGCAGATACCCTTGCCTGTTCAGTGGCGCGTTTATCTGCCGGTCTGGTGTCGTCGAGAAGGATCTGGTGGAAGAGGAAGACGCAGGGGAGCTCGAGGGCGAGGACAACGAGATGAAGGGGGAGGACGAGGAGGACGAGGGCGAGGGCGACGCGCCAGGGCGGGCTGCGCGCGGCGCCAAAAGTGTGCTTGCTGCTGGGCAGCCAGAGCTGGCCAGGTTCGTTATCTCTGCACTACATGCTTGCAGCGAGTGTGATGGTATCCTAGGAGGCATACTGAAGAAAGAAGAAGGAAAAGAGGAAAGAAAGAATTGGAAGATAAAGGGGGAGGATGGAGGGGGCGGCTGGCCCAGGATTGAAAAATATCGAGAGCTTGGGCGAGAATTTTTCGCAGCTTTCGGGCTAGCTGCGCTCCACTTTGGGTTAGCACTCATCGGACTTTGGATGCCATTGTCGGGTCTCTGGAATGGGGGTTAGGGTCTGGCTCACGATTGCATATCATAACGGCTATATTCATAGCAATATTAGAGCCTATGAGCACTACAAGCAGACCATTCATGTTGATGCTCTCTCTCTTTGCCGCTGTCCACGGTCATGCTCTGGTTATCACTGTCGCCAGTCTTCTGTTTGGAACCCAATGATTAATAGATTGAACATTATGGAACGCTTGTTGCTCCTCGACTCTGTATTGAATCCGGGATCCTTGATTGGACTGACTGTCTCATCATCATTAGAGGAGGATGAAAGCATGGTCACAAGGCTGCATCCTAGGCACGACTTTGAGTTGGATTGGTTGTGGTGGTTACTGTTATGCTGCTTGGTCGTCGGTCACTACCGCACGGCTGATTTTCGTTGACAAGTGACGGCTCTCGTTTGATCTAGCAGGTACTCGAGGCCTAGGCATGTTCTATACTTAGCGAAGGACTGAAGAAACACTTCTACCATCATTCTCAGGGCCACAGTTCCGACCTGGAGCCCATCGGCTCGCGCTTGCTAGGACTCGCTACCTAGACTTTAGCCAGGCCTCGCAGCCAGTCCCATATAGACGGGCATGCTTGCTCGCAGTCACACTTGGCCGAGCCTTATGCAAGATGAGAGGCTCGTCCCGCTGCTGCTAATGACAACCAGGGTGTGCACTGATAGTTATGATGCAGGTAGGCGTGCGTTGCCTTTCCATCTGATCCGGGAGGTCCCGTGTGATGTGTCAAAGTGGGCGTCAGTAGAATTACATAGTAAGGTCACACGTGTCGAGTCACAAGGTATCATGCAATGATAGGGAGCTGGCATGAACACGATACCTCAGCAGCTGCTTCAGCTTCCGCATCGATTATCTTTTCAGTATCTCCTCGGCAGCCTGAACGGCCTCGCGAGATGGTTTCCAAGACCAGATAGCCTCACGGAGATTGATGAATCGGTGGATTTTGGGTTGGGGCAGCTGAGGGTTGGCAGTTATATAGTACTCGATAGATAGAGGTCGTCGGTGGGGATCTTAGCTGAGAAGAACCCGACCATTTCTAAGATTAGTCAGTTGTGGTGTTTTGTGATAAGAGATGCGATAAGAGAATAAACCCGGACATGGGTCCAAGCTGTACATAGTATATCTTTCATCGCTCTGAGACGGCTTGCGACTTCCGCAGATCCGGTTTGGCCAAGTCTACAATGTGCTGTTGTCAAGAATACTTAGTATTCTATGCAAAAGCAACCGTGTGTCCTAAGGAATACTTTTTGTCCTCGCAGTGCAGCGGTTTACAACTATGTACATATTGTCACCCCTGCCACGAACCCCGCTCAGCTACTGCAATCCCAGCAGGCTCTTGAAACTCGGCGCGTAATGGTTGGTCGTTCCACGAACCTGTGAACACACCGCGCCATCCTTCTCGACAGTCGACAATCGCATAAATCAAGCGTGCTCCCCGTCTGTTTTCCATATCCATTTCATCATCATGGCCCAAACTCGAGCCCAGACAGCTGCCAGCAATCACCGCAAGCGAGAAGAGCAAGGTACGTTTTCATGACGTGTCAACCAGACCACAGCTGATTAGAAGCAGACCAAGCCCCAGCGTCCAAACGCGACGCGGAAGATCCAAAGACACGCCGGGCGTCAGAGGGACCCCTCCACCACCAGGGCCGAAAACGAGCCATCGACGCCACCTGCGACACCCCCAGCCTCCCTCTGAAGCGAAGACGACTTGCGAGGTTGCCTGCCTCTGATCCTTACGGTAATCCCGTTGGGTTTTGGATAAGAGAAGGACGCTGGCCCCGTCGATTCTTCGAGCCTGGCATGGACCCCTTAATGGCGCGAAAGAGGTCCGTATCCTCTAAGAGCGGGCGCAAGCAAACAGATACTGCCTCATCTGCAACTCCCAGTGATCAGAGGCCACGGGAGGAGAAGAGCACACTATATCGAGATGCACGCTATGTAGTCCTCCTTCAGACCAATGGAGTCTTCATGCGACCCTCCGAAGAAGGCATTACATGGGAAAGCAAGCAAACTTGCCGAGATTTGCTGCAACCTGTTCAGTCAACCCCGATAGGGTCACTCTTTGATGACCATATCTTTGAGAAGGCTTGCATTATGCTAAACGACAAGAGCGAGGCAAGGATTATCATGGACTTGACCCGCCTTATCGTCCCTTCAGCCGAAACACTGGCACTTTACGGGGGAAAACACCTAGCTCTCTTAACAGAAAGTGCTAATGAAGGTTGAAATAACTCCATTCCAATTACAGGGACCCGTCCACAGCCAGATTACTCTGTTGGGTTTCGACGGGATGCATTCACAGATGAACAGCTCGATATCATGTCACCATTCATCGGCGAGTTCCTCAAGGGCGACCAATCCTTCCTAATGGCGACGTACTATTTGTACTTTCCCTTCCTGGCCTGTGAGGTGAAATGTGGAGCTGTAGGCTTGGAAATCGCGGACCGCCAGAACGCCCATAGTATGGCCATTGCGGCCCGCGGTGTTGTCGAGCTCTTGCGCCGGGTACAACGAGAGAAAGAGGTTCACAGGCAGATTATCGCCTTCTCTGTCTCCCATGACCAGCGCATGGTACATATCTATGGTCACTACCCGGTAATTAACGGAAATAATACTAAGTACTACCGCCATCTGATCAATAGCTTTGATTTCACAATAATGGACGGCAAAGAGAAATGGACCGCGTATAGCTTTATCAGCAACATCTACAACAACTGGGTGCCGGAGCACTTCAAGCTTATTTGCTCAGCCATCGACCAAATACCCTCGGTGGAACTCGACGTTCCCGCGCGCTCTGCGTCGACTGGCCAACCCGAAGATTTGGAGAATCTGGCGCAGCCGGAAGCTGACTCTTCATCACTCCTTGTGGCTGAGGGCGAGTCTACTGATCCTGGCCCGGGAACCTCGTCGACGTCTTTTTTGAAGCCGGCGTCTACCAAGAGGAGGAAAACGTCAGCCGAATCACAGCATTAGGCTCTCTTGTCGGTTTCATACCATGTACGGTTTACTATCGACCTCTGCGGCTACAAAGTTCCGTCTGTTCACTCATTCCCATACTTCTTCATGGTCAACATTGTGTGCTTTCGAGAGTCATTTCTCCTGTCTGAGCAATTATTTATCTCTGGCGTAAACACATTCACGCTAATGCATGTCTCTACATGCCCTCAACATTGAAGTCTGAGAATGGATGAAAGCTAACAAGCGCCCCTCGCTTCGAAAACCATGAGCATCTCCTTCGATTGGTTTCATCCCAACACTGCACATGATCTATGGTTGGGTAGCATCAAGGCTGTCTCCTCTTTTCCATATGACAGAAGTTCATGTGACTTTGCCAGAAGTAGAAGCGAGGAGGGGCTGTCGACAGTGTTGAATCTGCACTTCTAGTTCCAACGTGAAAACCCCCTCCCAATGTGCACTTTTCTCTGACTGCTCACACGCTGCCGTGCATATTTGAAGCCCTTCTTATCTTGCGAAACCCCTGGGCAATGCGTTATTGCATGCACAACTCATTGGTTGGCACGCAATCGTTTGACATGCTTGCTAATGCAGTGAGCGCAGCCATGTGTGTTGTCTTCAAGCCAGCTCGCTCCATGACAACGAGGCCTGAACTTGCGGAGGGGGCGTTCCCATGAGGAAGATGGGAGAGGTGAATGCATAAACGCCGTGGCCTCATAGTGGCCACCTCAGCTAACCTACCTACAGGCTGATTTGCGTGCTACTCGAAGGTCAGGAAACCTTGTCCCTGCCGGGCTAATACTACAGATTCTTGTAAACTCGAGGCCATCTCCGTCCTACTTCACCTTTTGCCGTAGTATTTTTTTTTTTCACTGTTCCTGCCCACTCCTACCATTCCTAAGCAATAAGGCAGCAACGCACCAGAAGATTTGTAGCATATCAATAGACGTTGGCTGACCAATTCTCACTGTCCCTATCCCCATATTATGTAGGCTGGAAGTAGAAGGTGACCATCTGCATGGCTGCAAGTGCTGGCACCTTTTGCGTGCATAAACGAAGAAACACATGCAGCTGCAATGTGATGGAGAGGCCAGCCTACTTAAACAGCGGAGATGATGCATCCAACGACCCAACTGCGTTTCTTTCAAAGACATGTCACTTCACGGTCTGTTGAGAGTGAGCGACATTCCACCAGGAGAATATATGCAAATTGAAGCTTGCCCGTTGTCTTGTCGGAGTTCTTTCTCTGGCTCTCCGTCCCCTTTTCAATCCTGATGAGTCTTCTAGTCATCCAATCCATAAACGTGCAGAAACTATCATGCCTTTTACTATTGTATCCTGCAAGAGTCGAGCTGTGGCAAAGCATCTCACTAGGTGAGGCGGACTCCAACATCATGCATGACCTGGATGGATATCTAATCTTCTCCCGGTCACACCAAGGGAACGTATGGGGTGAGAATCAAGTAAAGTGCTGCGTTTTGAGGGGAAAACAAAACACTAGATACCTGTGGCTACGAAAGGCGGATAGGGGTGCTGACGCAGGAGTCCCTGGCCCACACACTGCACTCCTTGAATAGACGGACGTACGAAAACACAATCAATGCTGAGATTGGTCAATATTATGATATCTGGTCTGCATACGCTCATTAGGACATCATGTAATGTTCAGGGCTTCACTTTCGGGAAACGGATCGATATACACTCATTGGATCTGCTGGAGGATTGACTCGGCACGTGTTAAGATTACTAAACTATTAAACACGACTCTCAACCTGCTCAACATGGCTTTCTGCCTTGCCCACATCTGCCGTGATTGCCTCTGGTCGTACCTGTCTTGAATCAGTTGGAAGCCATCATCAAGCGCGCTACCGGAAGAAACTCACCGCTCGAGCATTGAAAAAATCCAGGACTTCGTAAGAGTCATCTTCCTCGCCCTCCAATGCGACTGATGGGCCTAGTCTTGTGTAGAATGGCCGTTCGAATCGAGGCGGGTAGAAGCCAGCATACTCCCAGTCGATGATCGCGTTTATCTTGAAGGTATGCGGGTCGACAATGACGTTGTGTGCTGATAGCTCGTTATGGCAAAAGACGTATTCCTCATGCTCGGACGGACGAAGGCTCCAAGAGTCCACGGCTGTGCGTTGCCACATCCGGTGAGGGGGGATGACGATACCAGACGGCCCGCCAAGATGCTTCGATTTCAGCGTGGCCAGTGTAGCTAGGTTGGCGCTGGAGCTCCTCGCGTACAGTGGCCTTGCCCTCTTCGGGGAGGTCAGCCATATCCACGCCGTCGACGTAGTCAGTGATGAGATAGTACGCCCCGTCATCCTCAAAGTCGCAGCGCACCTGCGGAACCGGTATGTTGGTCTCTGAGCGGATCAATCTCAGGGCCGCTGCCTCGTTCATGAGGCGTTCTTTGTTCAAGCGAGGGACATGCAGGCCGCGAAACCCCGTGCGGAACTCGGCAGGCCGGAGAGATCTCTTGATAAAGGCATCGCCGCGGTGGTAATACTTTCTCTCGAATGTTTGAGCAAAGCATCCTGGGTCTTGATCGTCTTTGGCCGGATCCATGGTAAATGTTTACTGTTTTGTTATAAAGTCAACTTCCCCCCAGCCACTCGAGATTACACGAGGTATGTATGTATGTATGGTGTGCGGTAACACAGACTGTCCCCCGCCTCCTCTTCTGGATACTCTGCACCCTATTCGTCGGCTCAAGCACGCCCGTTTCAGCAATATTATCGGATAAGACTGGATTTACAAAGGCTTGTTCCAGCTCTTGAAGCTCTTGCTATCAAGATAAATCTGCCTACAGTTACTACAGTCGCTGGAGAACGGCTATACAATAGCTAGGAATACGTGTCTATGGAGATAAAACTACATAAGCCGAGGTGATGGTCCTCTGTGCATGAAGACAGTCGATGATTTACTCTTGTATAGCGGCAGCCCTTTTGTATGAACCAATGTAAATATTCAAGTCAAACCAGTGACCTGCTGTCATTGGAGAATAGGCCTTTGGCTCCTTCTGACAATCAGAACTGTCGAATCGTCCGGCAATTACACGATCGAAAATGGCTGTTCACGCCATACGATACCCCCCCGATCGATACCTTGAGTTGCGGCTGCGGTAAAACAATATACGCCATTTATATTATGTTATGTTATGTTTTGCGTTTTGTTAGCAACCTGATGGGTTCGAAAATAGACTGATGACACGATCATAATATCCAAGCTTTCCGATATCCTCATAAGCGTTGAGAGCGTAAGCCAAAGCCTGAGTCCTGTGGTCACCAAGAGTAGCCGATAAAAGAGAATCAGAGTCGCATTCCGCAGCCTTGACCATCTCAACATACTGCCGCCTCTCCTCCCATAACTCTTGCGTCTGCTCGTCCAGAGGCTGGCCGGTGCTCTCGTCGTAGCTCGTGGGCAGGTCAAATGCGGGCGGCATGCAGGACAGGAAGCCGGGGAAGAGAACGCACTCCCATGGCACGGTCTGCGCGCCCTCCCAGTCAATGAGGGCCGCCAACCTGAAGTCCGCGTCGACAAGCATATTGCTGTGCAGGAAATCCGTGTGGGCCAGGGGGAACGGCCCGCTGTCACACGGCGGTGGTCGGCGGGCGAACAGCTCCCTGACCCGGCCGGGAAAGCTCTCGATGGCATCAGCGATCTGCTGGGCGAGCTGCGGCTGATCAGCAGGCATCATGCGGATGATCTCTGCTCGATCGCTCCTGAACTTGACGCGACCGGCCCAGGCCGCGAAGAAGGCGGACGCTGTCTCGAATGGACCTCCGATGTACGGCAGTGGGCCGATGTCGAACTCGCCCTTTTCCGCGGATCGAATGATGGTTCCTATTTTCGAGAAGCGAAGCTTTGTGAGCTGGACATGGGCTTGGGCTACAGAGCGGTACAAGTTGGGACGAAGCTGCTTGGGTATTGTCCCACCGTGGACGCTGTGGCCGCCATTGGCGTCCATGGCCGTGCTGGTGGGCAGGAATTCCATCAGCACAAACGGCACACCGACGTCGTTGTGTGCATCCGCTTCGTACGCGAAAATGCGAGGGACGCGCAGATGCAGGCCGCCACGCTCCTGGATGAGCTGCATGGTGTGCACCTCGCTCAGCAGCGCAGCCGAGTCCTGCTCATGGCGGTGGCGTTTGCCGCGGTGCAGGGGGATGCGGGCGATCCAGCGCGTTGCGTCGTCGAACTCGAGGACTCTGATCAGATTGTTTCCGCCTGCATTTGTCTTTTCCAGGAATCTGCAGGGCGTACTGTTCCTCAGAGCCGATGCGACAAGGCAGAGCTTGTGCCAGTTTGTGCTTGTGATGGCGTCGTCAACGCCAGGTAGTTGACGTGGATTCCAATTGAGGTGCGTCAATGTATCAATGGTACCATTGTCTTGCATAACCTCGAGTTGCCTCGGTTCCATTGGAAGAATTCTGCGGTGAGATGTTATCCGAGATGAAGTTCAGATTCTCTTTTGGCTTTGTGTATACAAAGCAGGTCGGAAAAGCTCGCAAAGGTGAAGAGTTTTGATGTGTCACGAGCTTTTCCACCGGGGCGGCACATGCAAGAAACCTGTGTTGCATAATATCAAGTTGGAGTATTGGTTTTTCCGTATTTACTTGCTGGTGTTGATTATAAGTCTTTACAACTGCATTCAAAATTAAGTTGCCAATGAAATCACTCAACTCGGAGTTGCAAACAGTGTAGTGCATCCTTTGCTGTAAGAAAAGTATGATTTTAATCGGCGGTTGGACTCGAAGACTTTGTCAGAATTATGAGCAAGAGTGAAGGCATATCTATCGGCGCATCCGGCCGTCGTCCAACCTTTCATCATAGTCGACCTGTGCCCAGGCAAGCTCACCTAGCAATTTTTCGTCGTAGACTCTGGATCGGATCACCAGCAGTTCAAGTAACCTGTTGACCTGCATATGGATATAGCTCCTTGTCCATGCGGTGCCGAAACTAGTTGTATAGTCTGTTCAAGGGCGGAGAAGTCTCGAAAAGAAGATGCAGATGGTCAGGTCCGTAACGACTGGGTAAGGACACAGCATCTTGATAGAGGTCTGATATGATATCGCCATTATTGTGGCCTTGCCCATCGTGGGCCGGGCTACTGCAGACGAGTATGACCTGAATGACCTCTCCAAGGCTGGAAAGAAGCTTATCTATTATCGTGGTCTTAAACGGCCATCTCACACTGGTGCCAGATACTACACGTACGATCATGTCCATCACACTGGGAATCTTCCCCACAATGTTATGGAGGGTTTCCTCCCACCAGTGTATTCTTCGATTCCTGGTATGCTGTGAATGGTATCCACATCAGGTGAAGGCTTATGGAGATATCTCAATCTTTTCTTGTATATAAACAACGTCCCCAGTTGGCCACTTGTACGAGTGAGGACGATCCTAATGCTCCTGCGAATCGAGAATGCAAGCTGCTGTGTTGATAATTGTGGCGCAGCCCAACAGGCTTACATTCTCATATAGAGCCACATTCCTATACTTTGTGACTGACCAGAGAGTGTCTGGATAGTAAGTAGTATGCAGTGGTTTTGATTTGACTCATAATCCAAACATGTTCCCCAAGACAATCGGAATTTCAGTTCAGAACTGGGCCAGTTGTAACGGGGCGGTCGATTCAGGTTATGGGTTCGACCCCCGCGTCGGGCTTGAGTCTTGACACAATGGTCTAGCTAGCCCATATCAAAAAGACGTTATAACGAGGGAGGTCAGTCAGTGCAGAGCATGGACAAAAAAATAAAGAGATGCGGATCGATGGCTCCCGTTGTCGTGCATCACCACAACGGCAATGAGAACCTTCATGGACAAACTCCGCCGTGAACTCTATCCCAACCATCCAAAACACAAACTCCCTGGCCTTTAACCACTCTCCTGCTTTTTATTCTTCCTTTCTCCGTCACAAAAAGAGTTTCCAAAAAGCACAAAAAGATAAGTCGTTCGACGGGAATTGAGCCCGACGTGGGGGTCGAACCCACAACCTTGAGATGTATTCAGAATCGGAAACTCTGTAAGAGTCTCACGCTCTACCGATTGAGCTAGCCGGGCGTCTTAAAGACGCTTTGTTGGAAACACTCCAGAATATCAACACTATATACCATATTTCAATTATCTGATATTATACTGTGCATACGTATGCCTCCGCGGACATATCAATCCTCTATTTGCCACGATCCAAGTTATTGAGGGCTTAGCGCTCAACTTATAATCGATTGGCTTTTGACTGGATTGTATGATTGTGTGCGTGGTATGCGCGTTTTCAATCTGCTGCACTTTGCCAACGGCATTCTCAGAAAGGTGCGCGAGGCTAAAGGTACTATGTACTATATATTACTATGGTACTTGCACCAGAAACCCGTACTGGAGGACTTGAGAATATGGCACTGGCTCTCGGGAATTCTCATATTTCGGTTGCATACCGACCTTCGCTGGCATTGATGTTATCGTACGTCTCATTAGGCTAATACTAGCAATTTCGTGGAATACCTTATCTCGTGGGTCATTTATTTTACATAGCACAGACTGTTGATCGGCCTGGCAAGGTAGTTAGTCAGTTACACGTCACGTCATGATGGACATCAAGGCTTGTGGTCCGAGTGTTGCTTAGAGCAATTGGTTTGACGCAATATTATAGTATATGCCAGGCGGATGTAGTACGCAAACGGATCCTGACCTTGGCTCTCATCGTATTGACAATGCACAAGAGCATTACCTTGCAAGCTATGGCATAAAAGGCTATTGCCTTGGTTCTTATTCAAGTCGAGGCGCAAGTTTGATCGGCAGCGCAGATTTCCTTAGAGACCATAGAATCAATGCGCACCGTTGCACAAGCCACATTTGACTTGCGGTTTGGTTTCCGCATTATTTCGTTTCGAGGCTCGACAACAATTTGCCGGCAAGAAGCCGTTTCCATGCAGCGCGCAAGGGAGGTCTGCTGTAGAACGAGTTTTCTGTTTATCATACGAGTCGAGCCGAGCCGACCGTTGCCCGGTAGTCCCGGCACTACTATGGTACATACGATGTAGTACATAGAGAGAGTCTCAAATCTCTCGTGTGTTGTTTCAAACCTTGCCGGGCCGTTTGAAGGGCAAAATGAAAAACATCCAGGGCGTTAGAGTACTATGTACGGGTACCTTGGTATCGTCTTCCTTATGCTGCCGTGTGTTGATGCTTACCTTGACATTCGGCTGGGGTTTAAACACCCCAACGGCGCCGTTGCAAATCAATGCATGAGGCGGGATATTTTGTAGAGTGTAGGTCGGGCACTCAGTAAAGGGCCGTAGAAGCCTCGAGAAATGAAGCCACTCGAGATGCCGGTCAGGTTGAAGTCGAGTGGTATCACTCATTGACCCGAGGAACGGAAGCCACAATGTCATACTGCCTGCCTCGCCTCACCTTGATATGTACTAGGTAGGTACTATGTATTGTATGTAGCGTTGCTGGTGCGAACGTCTGTACCCAAGTACTGCACACACTTTCCAAGGATATTCTGCAGCTGTATCAGATTGGCAAGATTGGCACTGCACCTCCCCACGTTCCTTGCCTCAGATCCGACCGGCTGGGCCTCGCTAGAAGAATGCCTGTCGTCTGCGTGCATGCAGGGCTTGCACTAACCCCCGTCGAGCCCTGTCGCCGCCACACTTCATGTATTGCCAACACAGCAACGCATATTGTATCTCTGCTTGTGCAGGTGCCCAGCGGCCGACTGACGACTGCAAAAGCGCACCATGCTCCCAACTGACAGATGCAGTGCCTTTGGGCTGCAGGACGACCAAAGACACTGCTGCCGTGACACGGACAGCATGACGTTTTTGTGATCCGGCCACCAGGATGCGTCCATACCAAGCAGGATCTGGTGCGGTATATACCACATGGCTTGTAGTAGTTTGGGGGGGGGGGGGTTGTGAGAAGGAGGAGCAATGGCAGCACGGACACAACTGAACGGAGAGGCCGACTCGAATCTTGTTTGTGCGCCCCTCCTCGGGCTCACACCGTCGGCCAAGCTGTACCGCCCTTGCTGTTGTTCCTGGGTTCACTGGCACGAGAGCGGAGCGGCGAGAGCCGGCCGAGAATGCTGGCGAGGGCGTTGCTCAGAATAGAGGCGACGCGGACGTGTGTATGCGTGTGCGTGCGTGTGCGCGTGCGTGTGCGCGCAAAAAGCTGTTGCGCCCTCTGTGCGATGTACTAAGTAAGTATCACGAGGTGGCAGAGCTTTGCTTGGGCTGCTGTTACTTTTGTATTGGACTTGGCACAGTGCTTTCGAAGGTTCGCAGAGGCCTGACAAGGGTTGCAACAGCTCTTGTGGAGTCGCTGCACAATCCGCCGTTAGTTCTCGTTCCTGGATCGAACGGCGGATTGTTCTGGAGGGTTACCTGATTGTGCGATGCCGCAAACCATGGCCGTTCGTTGACCACTCGTTTGCCGGCTTCTTGGAGGATGAGACATGGCTCACAAGTGAAGCAGCTTGTGCAGAATGCGCACCGAAAGGATCGAGTGGCAATCTGCTTGGGCTGAGAAGGAGAGGCAAGCCAGCGCAGAGCGGTCGAGCGAGCGGCGTGAGAAAGTTCTGATGATGGCGGATGCGGCAAGCCAATTTCGGCAGCCTGGAAAAGCAGAAGAAGATGGGAAAAGCAGTAGTGACGCATGGTACATATGGCGTGCATGCAAGGAAGGAGCAGCTGAGGCTATACCTACCGGCTACTTACATACACACTCAGGATAGTCAGTCCAGTCCCGCATCTGTCTACGGGCGGCGGGGTGTACTGCGTGCCTGTCCTGTCAGGGAAGGAGGGAGGGAGGAAAGAGCGGTGGTACCTCGAGCCAAATCAAAGCTAGCGGCACCCACGAGACAGTTGGGTTTGACACAATGGCACGGACATTGGCTTTGTTGCTCGCGGCTCCAATTTCAATGGCAGTCTGCCGCAAAATGATCCGCCAGGGCCAGGACGCAAACACAAGACGCTGTGTTTCCCCTGGCGTAGGGTCGGTCTTTGGCGTTCTTGCAGCGACTCCTTTTGCCCGCGTGTTGCTGCTACTTGTGCATCGACCTCGTGCTCCTGCTGCTGCTGCTGCTCCTCCTCCGCCTCCTCCTCCTCCTCGTCGTTGACCTTTTCCCTCTCGACCTTTCCTGTTCGCCCTCTACTCCTTACCTCTCCAGAGCCCGAAACGAGAAACATGCGAGGCTCGCGCTGAGCACTCAAATTCAAGACCTGCTGCATGCACGGACAACCAATGCGTCGTTAGATGAAGGACGTGCCGCCTTTTCCTGGTTCGAGGTACAGCCAGCAGCAGCAACAAGGTCAACAAAGAAAGAAAAAATAATCCCCCCTCTCTTCCAGGGCTACCTTTTCTCCGCCCTTGCCAGTCGCCCGAGGGATCGCGGAATCAAACAGACGCGCCACAAACATTCCCAACAAGCTCACCTGGTCGCGAGCCAATTTCAGAGCTGGCGGGTCTGAGCGCCGTCCTGTAACTGTCCTACATAGTACGCCTTCACCAGCAAGCCGCCTCTGCCACCACTTGGCATCCAAGTTCACTAGAGTACAGGGCACGTCAACAATCTTTTGCACCGCCTTGCAAGGCTCCGATTCAGACCCAATCTGCCGCCAGTGAGAGCCCTACCGGCGCCTAAAAGGCCGTAAATCCTACCGTGACCAAGGGCAGCAAACAAGGGCGTGTCTCGCTGGCATGCGCCTGATTATTGAGAGCGAGCCTGCGCACTCTTCCCTCGTCCGTTCATTTGCCTGCTGAGGTTTCATCAGGCGCCGCAGAAGAGGACACCGGCGCGCAAATCTGGCCCACTCAGTCTCCGTTCAAATGCGACCAGACCTGACAGCCGAGCAAATCAAGCGTTTTCTGTTGGCCCAAGATTGCGCTGCAGTAAGCCACGCAACACCTCGGGCAGCAGTGCCAAACAAGCAAGCAGTAGCAGCAAGCAGCGCAGCACTCGGTAGCTGGTCGGGTACATTGAGCGCCGCCTAGCATCAGGCTTGCAACGGCGTCGGACGCCCACGCCCACGCACGCACGCCGCGCTCTCGACGAGAACTGGAGAAGCAGGCAGACTCGCCGCCGCCCCAGCAAGTGGTCAGGGCTGTGACCTCAACACCATCATTGCCGCACCTAGTGACGACAGCGTCAGTTGTGCATTGAAGCCCAGTCAGGGACCGGCCTTGCCCAGGTCTGTAGTCTTCGCCCAAACCCCTAGTATGATGCTGGCCTGACTAATAAATGCTCGGTGCCCAGGTCGCAACAGATAAGCCAAGGCGTGCCAGCCAAGTCGACTGACTGGCATTAGCATCCTCGCGCTCCCATCAGCTGTCGTCTTCCTTGGTGCTTAGCCTTCCACCTAGGCTCCATTCGCTGTCCTGCCCGCCACCAGCTTTACGCTGCAACGTCACCCAACCTCTCCATTTCCCTTAATGCCACGAACCTGCGCTGCAATCCATTTCTGCAACGTCAACAACGGCGCGAACCGAGGCTGTGTATTAGCCTTTTTTTTTTTTTTTCTTTTTCTTTTTTCTTCAATTGATTCAATCTTCTAGCATCTCGTTTCTTTTCCTTTGTGCTGTGCAACAGTCTTCGCTACAAGTTATCAGTGAGTCTTTCTTTGGTCCTCAATTCCGGATCTTGCCCCACCCTCTCCGTCATCCTGGCTTGCCGGACCTGCGAGCTCCCCAAGCTTCACCAGCTGCCATTTCTGGTGTTGGTCATGGACCCTGCCAGCACGGATCCCTGACGCCATTTTGGGCCATGGAGTCTCGACCAGCCTCAAAAATCGGGTCCTTTTTCGCTGACCGCTTCACACGTCTTGCCATGCCAGGGTTCTCCTCGTCTGTCAAGCATTCCAAGCGCCCACAGTCGAATCCCCACCCACCTTTTCAACCCTACTTTTCCCCGTCACCACTGGCTGTAGTGGTGACTGCTCACATTGTCCGCCAAACAAATTCCGTTTGGTGATAAGGGGGAAGCGGCTGCAAAAGTGTCTGATTTAGATCCCCTCGCATCTTACGACCGTTACGACCGTTACGAAACTCCTTCCCCCGCACCGCAGCGCCAGCAGCGCACACTTCGCCGATCACAGACCCCTATATCCTCTGACATTGGGTCGCGTTCAGGCGGGTCAACACCACTTTCACAACGAGGTCTCCGTCGCACGCCGCGCTTCGTTGGCGCCCCTGCTGCAAAAGCTCCAATTTCGCCCCCAAGACCCACGCATCTGGAGGCCGTCTCGGTCGGCATCAGTCCCCCGAACCTCATTGCTGTCAAGGCCAGCCACAACCTCGCGCGCGAGGCTGAGCAGGTGCCTGAGCGTCAGCGCCAGCTCTCTCCTAGTGAGCGGCTCGACTTCTTCAAGGACCACTACGACGACGAACTTTCGACGACCCTTCCACTGTCCCTCGTACCTCCTCGAGTCTCGTCCCGACCACTCGACAAGTCCTCTGTCCATCCGTTTGTACAAGTCTCCAAGCATACCCACAGTGCTATCCTCTGGGCCCTGGAAGAAGCCCTGCGACATCCCAACCCTTTTACGCCTGATCTGATTGAAGAGAACGCGTCAATGGCCGACATTCGTATGGTTGGCGGTCAGCCTGCCGTCTCCAATGGGTTCGGCTCCCCTCCTTCCAGACCGACAGCCGCGCCTGTTGCGGCCAGCTCACCATCACAGGGAATCAAGGGTCCCAAGAAGATCATGGAGGAACGTGCTGCTAGAGAAGCTGCACGAGAAGAACGCAAGCGCCAAGAGCTGGAACGGGAACGACTGGAGCGGCTACAGGCTGAGAACGAGGCAAGACAATTAGAAGAACACCAAAGAAGGATAGCCGAGCGAAGAGGCAACCCCGCTGGCGCTGCACAACAGGATGCTACTACCATTGCAGGAGGTGGCGATCCTGCGATTCCAATCTCCACACAAACAATTGATCCCAACGGCACCCAACGCAGGCGTCAACAGCAGGTGTCCACTGCACAAACAACACAACCTGTACCTAGGACACAACAGTCGGGCCAGACCGCTCCGCGAGTTTCGAGAAATAGCGCACAATCCCAACAACAGCCTCTCCAATTCTCTGGTATTCCCAGCAATGGATCTCAAATACCTGGTACCACGACGGTTCTCCCAGGTGACGCGACGGCCACCGCTCAACCACGCAACACGTTCCCGCATGCATTCGAACGCTGGGAGGCTCTGTCAGCGCATTGGGAGGGATTGACTAGTTTTTGGATCCGAAAGCTGCAGCAACACGCCGATGAGATTGACCGGGATCCTGTATCAGCGCAATTGTCGCGACAGGTCAGCGATCTCTCGGCTGCAGGCGCAAACCTGTTCCATGCGGTCGTTGAGCTGCAGCGTCTACGAGCAAGTTCAGAACGTAAGTTTCAGCGTTGGTTCTTTGAAACAAGGGCAGAGCTCGAGCGCAACGAAGAAACCAAGGCCGCTCTGGAACGTGCTCTCAACGAGGAACGAATGTCCAAGGCGGCTGCCATCAAAGAGGCCCTGGACAATGAACAAAACAATTCCAAGACGCAAAAGAGAATCAATGAGATGCAAAAGGAATTGATGATTTCCAAGGAGGAGGCACGGCGTGCATGGGAAGAGCTGGGTCGTCGAGAACAAGAGGAACGCGACCGGACCATTTCGTTGCAACAAGGCATGCCCACCATTGTCGGTGGAGTTCAAGTGGTACCCATGACTCAAGGCGTCCCCAGCCGGGTCAACAATCCATCGCCAGAAGGGCGACAGCAACAACCCGAAAGTTCAGGCGCCCAGCAGTATCCACAATATTCTCAGGCGCCACAAGGGCACGCATCAGGCGCTCCTGCTTCGAGCGGAGGCTACTACCAGCAGCCATCTGGCGCAGGTGGCGAGGAGGAGGAGCGGCCGTACAGTGCAGAAGGCCAATCTGAAGGTGGCTATAGTGAGGGTGAGTATCTCATCGATGCGCAGGGCAACTTCATCCGCGACTCACGCGGCTTGAAGATCCCCTACCCCGGAACACCAGGGAACGATGATTCTGATAGTGACACAGAAGAGTACGAAAATCCATCGGCACAGCCCGGTGTAAGCTACCCTCCTTCTTCATCCCAGCAGTGGTCTGGCCCGGCCGACTATTCAGGGAGCGGTTACTCTGGGCCTAGCTGGGACAGCATGCCCCGCCACCACCATCCCACCCGCTTGAGCGATGTCATTGAAGAAGATGAGACTCGCAGCCGGACAAGTGCAGGACAAAGCCAGCTCGGTCGACACTAGGTGCATCTCGGCTGTTTATCATCTGCCTCGGGGTTAGCCGCATGTCTCCGGTCGCGTGCCACAAACGATACCCGTGGCGACACTATAGGTACGCCAGAGAGGAAGGACCAAAACGTGCCATTGCCCCACAAGCAACGTTAAATTGCCATGAATTTTTCGGGGTACGATTCGGCGTGGAATTGAGTATGGGAATCGGCACTTTGAACGCCTGGCTTGGCAGAGCTCGGCAACGTTCGCGACAGTTCATACATTGC
This sequence comes from Coniella vitis, assembly GCA_011317545.1. Lineage (NCBI taxonomy): Eukaryota > Fungi > Ascomycota > Sordariomycetes > Diaporthales > Schizoparmaceae > Coniella > Coniella vitis. The sequence goes on along the minus strand of WUJK01000004.1, from coordinate 1,458,281 downwards.
ACATCCATGGGGAAGGAAGCTCCTGTATGATTTGCTTCCGGAAGCAGTCGAACGCCCTGGGCCTGCATCATCGTATAGCACGCATGTCTTTGGCCCCGTCTTTTTCTTTGGTTCTCGTTTCTTCTGGAAGCGCAACATCCCTTTGATACCCGCCTGTCCTAAAGGGCATTCGATTAGAGCGTTGAGAAAGAGGTGCGCTGATGTAAGGCTGAAAGTTTTGTTCTTGAAATCTGCTTTTTCTTTGCCGTTTTTATTGTTTGGTCAGGTCCATTTATTTTGCGAGCGGATTCGGACAAAAGTTGCTGGAGTCTTGAGGCTTGGTGCTTTTGGCAGCATCATTGAGCTGTGCTGCGTTGGCCTGTGGTGTTGTCCTTCCTCTGGACAAGTTGACATGAGGCCTTGGAACATTTCGACGAAGAAGAAGGAAAAGTCAGCCAGACTGGAAGACGAAGCGAGCACGGCGTTTGGACAAGGCTCTCGGGAACTCGAAGTTTTCTTTTACAACCTGGTGTAGGCGGAGGGAGGAGGGAGTTTATGAGGACAGGTGACTCCAACTGCACTGTACATTTTCTGTAGTCTAGTTAATAAGTAATCTGGGGACTGTGGCTGGGAACGCAACGGTCATGGTATTTTCGAATGGCCTACAGTTTGTTTTGCGAGGATACTCACCGTTTCGTAGTGTGTCTGTTTTGTGAATGTAGGAGGAAGTGAAGATGGGAGAGGGGTCGGTGCTCCAAGGCTTGGAAGTGGTTGATGGTTGATGCTATACATACAGAGTACCTAGGTGCATTGGTAGTATTATGTTTATTACTACGTAGGGTACTGTTTGTTAGTGGGTCGCTCGCAGCGGCAGGCTCTCCGCCCGCGGGCGAGTTGTCGTCAGTGCTGTACTTACCTAAGTACTGCCTATGTACATAGTCAGGTACGTAGTACATAACCATTCTAGAGCCACCAACACCTTTCTGGGACACTTATCACCTTAACGTTGTGCTACCAGAGTACATGAGGATCGGGTCGCTCATTAAGCAGAGGTAGATCCAAAACCAAGCATTCACCACATTCATTCAATTCAATCTTTCTTTAGTGCACCTTTTACAATCTTTGTACAATGAGTACGTTGGCCAGAGCGAGGGTCTGGATACCTACCAGCGCCCGCACCGTCAGCAGCACCAAGCCAGTCTCGTCCTTGTCACGATCGTTTTCACAACGGACGACGCGTTCGAATGTCTCGTCTTCTGCAAGACCCAAACCATTAGCATCCACTGGGGTCACGGTTTCTGCCACCACACCAGATGGCTGGCACGCTGATGATCCAAGGATCGTGAGGTTGTACTCGAGCAAGCCTGCCGCCAAAGAGCCAAACTTTGCCTTTGCCTTTGAGTAAGTTCCTCTGGAAGTTTCTGTTTGTTCTTTTTTGGCCGTGTCTTGTGCTGATGCATCTGGGTGCAGTATTGATGGAGTGCTATTGCACAAGTCGAAGCCCATCAAAGGCGCAGTCGAGACGCTCAAGTACCTCCAGCAGCACAGGATACCCTTTATCTTTCTGAGTACGTTTCAAACCTGATGGCCTCGGCTCCGCCTCACCGGACTGACCCCGAGTCTCTTTTTTCAGCAAATGGCGGAGGCAAACCAGAAGCAGCGCGCGTGGCAGAGCTATCCGACAAACTCGACGTGCCCCTCGACACGTCCAACTTTGTCCAAAGCCACACGCCCTACCAGCTGCTCGCCCAAGAAGATCTCAACAAGCTCAACGACCCCGACTCGGCCGAACTAGTCTCGTACCTCCGCCACCAAGTCGGCGTGCAGCACCTGCGCGACTCGACTGTCCTCGTGCTCGGCTCCGACGCCTCGGCCGCGCGCCACATCGCCCACGGCTACGGCTTCACCTCTGTGGTCACCCCAGCCGATATCATCACGGCACACCCCGAGATCTTCCCTTTTGACCCCTTGCGCGAGTACTATGCCAAGCAGGAAATCCTCCCTCTTCCCAAACCGCTCTACGACCCCAAGAAGGACAGCCTGCACGACTGTCTGAAAATCGATGCCATCCTCGTCTTCAACGACCCCCGCGACTGGGCCGTCGACATCCAGCTCATCACGGACCTTCTCTTCTCGCACCGCGGCTACCTCGGCACGTACAGCTCTCACTGCGCCAACAGCAGCAGCACCGACCACCCCTCCTCGGCCGGGTCCAAATGGCAGGCAGATGGCCAGCCCGCGCTTATCTTTAGCAACTGCGATCTGCTCTGGAGCACGGGCTACCATCTCCCGCGCTTCGGCCAAGGCGCATTCCGCAACGCCGTGCGGGCCGAGTTTAACGCGCTGGTTGCCAATGCGGAGGGCGACGGTGATGGCGCGACGACGTATCAGCTCAAGGACTTTACGTTTGGCAAGCCGCATCGCGGCTCGTATGCGTATGCGCAGGGCGTCATGCTTGAGCAGTTTGGCACTTTGCACCATCCGCAACAAGACAGCAGCAGCCATACACCAGCAGCAACAAAGTGTGTCTGGATGATTGGGGATAACCCCGAAAGCGATATCCGAGGCGCTATCAAGTGGAATCGCCATCTGACCACTGCACAGAACAAGAAGCAGCAGCAGCAGCGGCAGCAGCATACTGCTACAAACTGGAAGGCGTGTCTTGTCAAGACGGGCGTGTGGGATGAGGAGCGGGTACCGCTGCACCGGCTTCCTGACGCCGTGAAGCCGCATATGGTGGCAAAGGATGTGAGGAGCGCTGTCAATGCGATTTTCAAGCGGGAGAACTGGCCTGGCCAGATAGAGTAAAGGAGCGGTGTGGCCAAGTGTAGTTTGAGGGGTTTGTACAAGTGACCCATAGAAGGAAGGATTCATGGTGATTTTTTGGGTATTTTGTCCTGTACACGCTGTGGTGCTTGATGATTGCGCACGAACGATAAATGGTAGATTCGAGGAGGTGCTTCAGCGTCGAGCAATTTATTAGATATATATACCAATATAACACAATATTCAGGAAAGCAGGATATGCAGATGTTAGTAATTCTGGTAATATTATCTTCATCCGTCTGTCTATATATTTTGAACAACCACCTTGTCCATCATTTGCACACTACGTAATCTAAATCCATCTCTTCCTCGCGATAAGTCGCACAACAAGCGCTCCAAGGTCACCGGGGTATATCTATCCATTTCTATAATCTTTCACCCTCGTTCTCACCCTTCTGTTCACCCTTCTATCATTTTATGATTCTTCTTGGACTTTTTTCAGTCTTTGTTCGTTTTGTTTCTGCTTGAGAAGATCCTTCTTGCTCATGATGATTGGTATACTTGGAAAGAACCAAACTCCCAGTAGGCTTCGGTGAAATTCGAAGGGTTGTTGGCGACAAAATCTGTACAATTGCTAGGACCTGCGGTATCTACCGTTTTAGTATGGGTTATGGTGGAAAAGTCGTGGATTGTGGGTTGGTGACGGGGTATCAAAAAAAAAAAAAAAGAAAAAGAAAAAAAAAAAAGTCACCACCAAACCAATGGAAAAAACTTACACCCAGACTCAGTATACGCTGAACCTCCCGCCCAAGTCCCACACAGGTCGATATTGATAATGATCGACTGATTCTTAAAGTGCGTATCAATATCACACCCCGTATCCGGGAAATCCGCCGTCGCCGTGCCCCAGGAGCTCGGATCCGGCGTGCCCGCATCGATATCACTCGGCACGCTGCCCCTCGCAAACTGCCACACACGGATCCCCTCACTGCGCCACTCCACAGCCGTGATGCCGCCGCCCTGCTCATTGTACGCCGCGCCAAAGGTCGCGTCGCTGCCCTTGACGCCACACCCAGCCTCGTCGTTGGCGTCCCAGTAGCAGTTCTCGTACAGCGCCGTGCCGTTCATCTTGCGCTTGTGGTCCATTTCACAGTTGGACTTGGTGTGCAGCGTCATTTGGTTGCCCGTGTCGGCCATGTTGACGGCTTCCATGACGTCGATTTCGCCGTGGGCGGGCCAGTTGTCGGGGTCCGTCAGCCAGAGGGCAGGCCAGGTGCCGCAGCCGAGGGGCGAGTGCTTGACGTCAAAGATGAAGAGGCCCTTGTTGTAGGTTGTTTTGGAGGTGACACGGACGCTGTTGCGGCCTGTGGAGGACGAGTCGGTGCGGCGGTGTTTCCGACCACCACCACCACCTCCTCCTCCGTTTTGGGAGGTGCTGACGCTGGCACTTGTGTCATGGCTATTTGAGTTGGAGTTGCCGTTGTTGTTGTTGTTATTGTTGTTGTTGTTAGGATTCGAGTTACTGTCGCTAGAACTGGAACTGGAACTGGAACCACTTGACGAGGACTCGTCGTCTGTTGCATCAGATGTGTCGACTCGCAGCACGGCTCCTGAGCTCGATGCATATGTAAGATTGAGGGAACTGGCAGTGCTCGAGTCGACATATGTCACATAGCCGTCGGTAGGGTCTTGAACACGGGGTCAGTATATACTTCGATCGTCAAGAACGGCCCAAAGTGAGGGAGAGGTGTCTTCTCTTTTTCTTTTTCTCTAAAAAAAAAAGGAAAAGAAGAAAAGAAAGAGAGAGATCCTACCTGTATCGGTAAAGTAATTAAATGAGTCGAAAAAGTCTTCTCCTTGATAGGTATCCGCCAGCGTATAATTGACGTACCCATACGAGGGATACGCATTCTCTTTGGCCTCCTCAACTGGAACCACAATGACGATGACGATTACAGCAACCGCTACGGTGCCTATGATGATCCACGTCTTCTTGCTGAGTGTCTTGAGGAAGGCCAGGGGGCCATGGGGCGCTGTTTTGGGTTCGCTCATCTCTGCGGTTTTGTGTGGGGGGGGGGATGTGCCAATCCGGTAGGTATGTATGGACTTGATGTTGTGGTCTGGAGTCGGACGGAAAGAATCTCGGATGAGCTATAAGATGGTTGCTCTCTCTGCTCTTGCAATCAAGTCCGTCTTTTGTGGCCCAAAGACTGAGCCAGCTAATGAATAATGCCGCAGTGTTGTGTGTTCGAACAGCAACCTAGAAATGAGAGTCGCTAGAGATATCGGTCACTTCAACTTCTCGCTAGTATTCGTGGCAAGACTTTGTATCTTGCTCGATTTATGTTGGTTAGATTGAGGCTCTTCAAAGTCGAAGCAGATGTCGGATGGGCCAGCGAGAGCAAAGACTGAGGGCTCCAAAACCAGCGATTGGATGAGCCGCGCAAACCTTAATAAAGCTGGGCGTGGGTCTGCCTTTTGAATCAATCCGAGGCAAAACCAGCGAGGACTTGTTGCTGTGCCAGCCTATCGAAGATTGGCAGTTCCTCATTCGAAGCGCGGGTGTCGTAGCCAGACGCGCGTCGTTGATTTCGGCGAGTACATGCGCGAGGACCGCCATTCGAACATCAGGCCCTGCTGTACGGTCCCGTTTTGTGACCCAGAGAGGCTCGATATCCCATCATACATAGTACAGTGGTCAGCGCCATGGACCAAAGAAGGCATAGGGTCCCATCTGCGCGCACAGCACAGCCACGCTGCAATCTGGGCTTTGCGTTGATAGACGAGGCCCCGGTTGTTTAAGGCGGGGATGAGACGGGGATTAACATTGGTTGTGGTTCTCGCAGAGGCACAGCAACGGTCTGGCCCGCCTGCAGTGGACCGTCAGCGCACACGCCATGTAGATAAACCGCCATCGGCGGCCGGAAGGTGGGAGGATGTGCTGCACCACGGGAATATAATAATATGGCATGGCGGGTTTGAGAAGTCGATTCTCCAGAGGACGACATGGCACTAACCCTGAACCCGGTGGGGGTCCCCACTGGCCATCTACATAGTAAAGTACCTGGTGCGGCTTTACATGGCGGTAAGGATATAGTACAGCTATTCTTGGAAATCGAGCATGGAGAGTATGACCAATTTTGTTGAGTATTTTGAGATGCCCAGTTTTTTCTTCTTGTTTGAACAGGCTTAAGTTTACCTGTAATATGGAGATCCAAGTCACGAGGTGCATCTTGTGGCATCCGAGGTTGGCCTACCTATATGGGACACCAAGTATACTTTACTCTGTATGCGTAGTACTCGTGTACCTTTTTCAAAAGTAGCATTATAGGCAAGTACTATATAGCCCGCAACAAAGTACCCGATTTCCATGGCAAAAGCAATGAAACATACAGCGACGCCAGTCTCTCTTGGGATCCTATCAACAGGACGTGTGGCTTGCACATGCAAGGGACACTGCTACTGCTGGATGAGACCCGTCAACCTGAAAGTCTGTTTCTCGGTTTCCTGTTGCTGCTTGAACGACCTGTCCCAAGTGATACTGTGAGATAATATAACATAGTATAAGTACAGTTCTTACTCCCAACATGTACCAGGGGTACCTTAGTCCCAGGGTGCAGCCGTCTCGTGCCTGCCACCCTTGGCTCCCCTCTTCCCTTTCTGTCTTGATTATCCCCGTCCACACCCACAGTCTGGTTCTTGCCTTCCAGCCCGCCCACAGCCCTCTCACTCCTTCCGAAATCACAACTCTCGCCCGCCAATCGCGTCACCCCCTCTTCCGCCCCGCCACGATCGACAATCAGCTGTGCCGCGGCGCTTGGGCGAGAGAAGCAGAGGGCGAGCTTCCTTCCGCGCGCATGTGGGTCGTCTATCAGCCTCGCGACCATCTCCACTGCCGCGGCGGACAGAGCCAATTTCTCCCGCCTCCATGTCCCATTTTCCATCTCCACCTCGACACCTCAGCACCGACCTCGCCGCGATTCTCTTTGCCCACGCTCTACCTGGCAGCCCCTCGACGACAGACCGCGACCCTGCCATGTGCGCCGCACCAACGGAACGATGACGCAGTGCGCAGAGCAGCCGCTGCAGCCTCTTGAGTCGACGTTGCCCTCGTCGCAGTCGTGGTGCGCTCTCTGTGGGCCGACTCGGCGGCGCCGTGCTCAGATCCCCGCAGTCCACGTCCAGCAGTGGAAACTGGTGCAGCTCCAGCAGCGACAAGTCGTCCGTCAACACCACCACCACCACCCTCACCATCCTCGTCACCAGCACATCCTTTTGCATCGAGCCCGCTCTCTCGTCCCACCGCAGCGCAGCAGTCGGCCACCAGCAGTCAGTCGCATCGCGGCTCGACGGGGGTGAGTTGGCTGCTGGCTTGTTGCTGGCTTGTTCCTGGCCACGATCTGCAACGTCCTCTCCGTCTGCTGTGCATGTCGTGGAGCACTTGTTTCCCAGCCAGTCACCCAAAGCACCTTGACGAAACCTGCGCGACGCTCTCCAAAGCCAGCACTATCATTACGTCGAGACTAGTCCCCCAGCAGCTGCGCTGCTTGGTGGCCCCACGCTCGCGCATCATACTCCAAAAGCGCGTCCTTCTGCAGCTCCTACCACCCCCCTAAGAAAAAAAAATCATTATTCGAACAAGTCCTGGTTTCGCTTGGTCCAGCAGCACAGCCTTGAGGCTCTCTGAGCCGCATTTACCGCTCCTTGAGCTTGTATTTAGTTTTCAGAAGCTGGCCCTCTGACCTTGATCATGTCTTCAACGTCTCAAGCCCCACATGCAGTGTCTGTATCGCAACTAGGTCTCTCGAGTGACGAGGTCGCAGCTCTTCAACACGCACAGCGCGAGGCGGCCGCAGGCGGGTCCAGTTCTTCACGCGCCGCAAGTCGCGCTTCCTCGCAAGGCTTGCTGCTCCTCGACTCTGGCTCGCTAGCACAACTGGGACGTCATTTTGAGCGGCTAATGCAGCAAATTTCCCAGCAGCTTGACCACCTGACAGAGCAATCGCAGCTGGTTACCATGAGCGTCTATGACCAAGCCGGAGATCTTATCGACAATGCCGATGCCGAAATTCGCAGATTTCACCTAATCATGGCCCAAATCGACGAACTCGAGGTGGAATTCGACCGCATACGCCACATTAGAGACATTGTGAGGGAATACCGACAAAGGGTTCAAGAAATGGAGCGCGCCCTGGAGACGTCTCACACGAGCTCGTCCCGGAGTGGAGGGCACCACTCGGGTGGTAGCAGCAGCAGACACGCCCATGGACACTCGAGACATTCTCATTCATCGCACCATACGTCGTCACGCAGAGAAAGGCATTGATGGAACCGCTTGAATACTGGTGCAGAACATACAAGAGAAAACAAGATGGAGGCAAGGCAGCAAGACCAAACAGAAAGAGCACAGACGTAACGACACATGCTACGTATCATGGAGACCAGTAATTTGACATAAGCGTGGAGTATCAACGGCGACCAAATTGGCTGCCATCAGCCTCGGACAAAGAGCTTGCGCTCATGGTGCTGTTCAAGGCCAAGGTTCCAAGGCTCACTCTGAGCAGATAATAGCGCGACAGCGCTCAGTACACATACACCATCCTCCTGCAAGCGAAGGCGATTGGTGGGGAGGCAATCATGGAGTCGACATCATAGCATAACATTGTTTTTCAGAGAGCATGTGAGCGCGGGAGTCAACAGCACTGCAGCTAGCTCAATACCCTCAACGCATGAGTTGCGCCAAAATACTCCTCGAGCTACCATCGGCGGCAGGAAGACAGATCATCATTAAGCCGCGAGTCGTAGACGAGGACTCGACTTTGCCCACGAGCAACGACCTCGATAGACGACTACGGGTTCGCAACAAGACGAAAGGACGGAATTACGAGATTGCATCTTGCGCCTCGCGGCTGATAGATGGAAAGAAGACACGAGTGACATATGAACCAAAGCAAAATCATCTCTCGTATGGAAAGAATTGGCCCCCCCCCCCACAAAATCACAATACAAAGGGAACGAAAAACCCAGAGATGCACAAAGAGAAAGGGATCATGACTCCTCCCTTGGAATCGGCCTCACGGCACAAGATACTTACGACGATCGGCCAATGACGACGACTACTAATGCCCCAGCTTATGCGGTTTCAATGATAATGTCTTTATTCCCACTCGTTCTTTTTTTACATCATATATATATATGGCCTTGACCATCTGTTTTCTCTACTTACTGTTGTATCAGTACACCTGTTTCATTTTTTTTGTTGGCTTATTTCTTTTTGTTGTTTATAAGCGAAACTGTTTGGCAGCGATTTTGTTTGTGGTGGTTCATTTTCTTTTTCTTGGTTCAATTTACGTCGTGCTTGTATACCATGTGCTTTTCTATCCTGCGTTGGCCTTGTGTCCTATATACCTAGGTCTATGGCTTGTGTACGAGGAAAGGCTCTGGTTGTCTGGAGAGGAGAGGCTCATTAGCTCATGAATACCCCCTTTGGAATAAATGTACATCTTTGCAAACAATTCCACTTGACTGGATGGAAGAGACAAGGCATATGAGGAATCGCCCTCATCCAAGAGTCCGCTCTGTATCCAGAAACCGCAGGTGTGCTCTCAAAGCTTCCAGTGCGGTCAGGATGCAGCATAGGCCATTGTCATAATCATAGTATACTTACTGTATTTGAGGAATTACACTATTGAGGCCTACCATCTTATTCCCGCCGCTTCTTGACCAATTCTGTATTCAATGACTCAAAAGACAATAACCTCCAAAATCAATACTCCAAAACCTTAATACCCTTCCTCAACGTTTCCGGCAGCTCCTCCGCCTTGACAAGCCCCAGCTGAACCACATCTCCCCAGAAAAAGAGCGCCCGGTCGTTCGCATAGGCCAAGTAATCAAAGCCTTCTTCCTCCTCGCCCGCCGCCGCCGCCGCCGCCGCCGCAGCAGCAGCAGCAGCAGCAGCGGGAACAGCACTCCCAGTCTCATCAACGACCGTCGACTCGGATCCTACAGGAGAACGCGGTGCTGGCTCATAGTCCACGTCCGTGTAACCGGGGATCTTGGCCTGTATGATTCCCCAGGCAACCCACTGTGCGCTGTTCATAGCGCGCCAAAGCCGCGTCTCCCGAATCAGTTCCTCGACTTTGGCATCGACCAGTTCCGCTGCACGGCGTTCCTCTTCCTTCCATCCGCCGGGCGGGACGCGCGCGTCCAGCATAAAATCCACAATGGAGCTCGAGCTTGGAGTCGGCGTTTGTTGAGCGCCCAAGAGGGGCGTTCCAGATGGCGTCACGTCATCGGATACGGAGGATGATGAAGTGGAGACTAGCTTGGGCCGGTGGTTGATGTAGGCTCTGATGAAGCGTTGTTGCTCTTCGAGAGTCGGGTAGCACGGACCGACGTTGCATGCAAAGGGCGCTGTCGCATCGTGGTAGTTGTATGCCCATTCGGTGAAATGGTTGGCGAATTCAAGCCCGGGCAGATTGGCAGAGGCATATTCAAAATCAATGACCACAAGCTGTTTGTGCTCGTTCTCAGGCTGGAGAAGCGGGGAGCGCTCATCGTCTGGTTGTATGCGCAAGATATTGCCGTATTGAGTCTGAGCAAACTGTTAGTAACCATCGAACGGGGCAAGCTGAGCTGGGAATCGGCATCTCACATCATTGTGCGCAAATACGAGCCTCTTCCGAATTTCTGATGAGCCCCCGTATGACTTGATTAAGAATTCGCGGTACTTGTCGACCGTGGACTTGAATGTAGACCAGTCTGTGCCGCATACGTATTCACGAGCATCAAGAGACTCATTCGAGGCTTCGGATCGTGGAGCAGATACCTGTTGGTCGAGGTAGATTGACCTCTTCTCGACATTCTCCAGCCAGTTGTCCCAATTCTTGAAAACTGTAGGGCCCTCGTCTCTTTCCTCCTCCAGTAGGTCGACACCATCGTGTAGTTCACGCATACGCTTCGCAATCTGCTTGGAAGTGCCAGGTTCGCGCAAAAGATCTGGGGTCAAGGGTACAGCATTGAAATATTGTTCGAACCGGCCGTTTTTGAATGTTCCCAATAGCCTTGGACCAATCTTCTTCCTTGCAAGCCGCTTGAGGATCATGAGCTCGTTTTCGCGATCGATGAGATGTTCCACGTTGGGACCATAGATGCGCAACAGAAGCTTTGGTGGCTGTTTCTTTGTAATGTGTTCAGTCGCCTCAGGTAATTCCCGAGGCGGCGTCACGACGTAGACTGCGTTGGTAAGAGCGCCGCTCAAGCGTTCGACTGCAATGTCGTCGCCTGCATCCAATGGTACACGTCTCCACCCCTTCAGTCTCAGAGTATGTGCCAAGCGAATGATCTCATGCTTGAATGTCATCCACACTTGCTTTTCTTTTTCTTCGCGCCTACTGCAGACTGAAATAGAGTCATCGGTGCTTCCTTGGCTGTACTTCAGAGTTTGAGTGTTGTCGAGGATGGCATCACAGCTAGGAACAATGGCATCACCATCTACATAGTCCGTGTCTGACGAGGCCGCGCGAGACAAATGCAAGGTCGACCGCGAAGCATGTTTCTTGCTCCGATGAGATAGCCGTCTGCCAAGCTTGGTGCCAGGTTGCGGTATCGAGTTTAGGCCCAAGGCAGCCATACTGGTCTCCAAGATGCGTTGTAGGCGGTCCAAAGAGACATCGCTGCAATTGGAATCGGCAGAAGTCGTCCGTTCAAGCGAAATTTCGACATCAGGCTCTGGCTGCTCAGGCACGGGCTCTTCTTGAGATTGCGGCTTGTTGTGCCTCCGCCGAAGATGATGTCTCCTGGGCTTCCTGGTTTCCCGCTTGGCTTTCTCTCGCTGTAGCCATTCCGCAATCTGCGACAGTAAATGTTCCGAAACGTGGTCGGCCCTGTGGGAATGGTGACGAGCTGAGCTCTGCTGCTGGTGGTCGCCGCTGCCATCACCATGGAGCTGGTCATCGCTTTGCGAATGGGCTGTTGAGCCGCCGCTCTGGTGTTTATGAGGGTCTAGAAACTCGCTGCTAGCGCTAGCCAGCAGTGATGAACGTGAAGAGCTGGTTGTAGGCATGGCTGGTCTTCCACTCAAGCGTTTCCCGCTCACACTGGCAGCGTATTGTCTCTTGAAGTGGGGCTCCTCAGGCAGGGGCTCAGGTTCAGAAATCTGAACGGCTACAGGTATTCGGTTGTCAGTATAGACTCTGCCAGAAATTGAGCAATCCTGGACAGTAAGGTGGCCACGAGAACAGGCTTGCTATACTGTCCGAACCCAGCATCTGACTGCCCTCCCCGTCCTGACCGCGGCGAAGAGGCTCCCAGCAGTGTAAGGATATACTCGAGTCAAGAATCTAGGCTCACCCGACTGAGAGCACTGCAATAAAGCCAAGGCAAAACCTGATTGTCAGCACTTGCGCTGTGCCATAATTTGGACAATCAGGAACAAGAGCCACAGGACAGACGGTGTAACAAGACGAGGGCAACAGCATAGCGGTGGGGAGTAAGACAAGACAATGGTGACTTACCCTTCACCGGCCCGGCGGGAGGCGTGCGCGAGACATCGTCCTCAGACTTGAGAGCAGACCGGATGGGTTGCCCTTGAGCATTGAGAATTGGAGGCGTGGGCGTGGACATTTCTGCAGAGCGGCCCGGTGCGTGGCGGCTAGTCAAACTTTGGGGGTTAGTGTCGGACAGGATGTCTGTGAAGCCGTTCAGGTGTTCGAGACATGCGCACCGTGGAGTTTCAAGCGGCCGCGCTGTATGACAGAGCAGAATCAGCGATGCAGTGACGAGGCCGGAGAAAGCTGTGGACCCAGGGTGGGAGTGTGGGGAGAAACGAGGTGATGCAGGGACACCCAAGGCTGGATGCGGTTGTCGCAAAGCTACGCAAAGGACGAATCGGCCGTCTGGTGTATAGACTATCAGCCGGCGCAAACTCGTCGGCTGTGGTTTCGGTCAGAAGAACGGCGGGGCGAGGTGGTGGGCGAGGTGGGTAGGCTGAGGTCGAGCTCGAGGTTGAGATTTGGCGCGAGGACAGATGAGCAGAGTAGAACAAACCACACTTTCTTTTCGCAGGTAGGCGAGGCCTGTTTCGGCTTGGCGCTACGAATAGTAGATGTGAGCAGAGCAGGTACGACCGACTAGTCAGACCAGACGGGGCAGGGTTCAAAGCATTTTTCATCCGCAGCGTGTTTGGAAAGTGCAAAGGCACCCACCAGCCCGCCAGCAGGAATGCGGCTGTCGGTTGGGGCCGATAAGTGACGTAACCTTTACCCGTACCATTACGTTGGGTTGGGAAATATTCACGTGGACAAAGCAGAATGCCATCACGACGTTTCATCTGCACCAGGGTGTACTATGTACCCTGGAACCTGGGACCTAAATACGCCAACAAGATTCAGGTAGATAGATATGCAATCATTGGATTATTACGAGCCATTCAATCTGCACTATGTTGTGCATCCCCCCGAGATTATCATGGAATCTCTCAGTGGCTGACATTTTGATAAGGTACCATGCAATCATTGGCACGCAGCCGTGCACTGTGTATCACTGCTTGGCGCTCATTGACCGTCATACTGCCATGGTTTGTGTTACTTCTGTGCACATCAGGCACGCCCAAGAGCTGCAACTGCGAACCCAGGTCCCATTCCACGGATGGCGTGATTGCATCGCTCCCGTGGGCTGCAGGGTCCTGTTTGCATCTACCCTGATCTAGCATCTCATCTCTGCATGGGTCCAGTGTGGCATGGTATACCTACCATGCAAATGCGGATGCGGATTCCCGAGATATGCATTGTGAATTCTGCCCTGGTATGTTGTATGTTGGCCATCCTCTCCAACTTCTGGCGTGTTTGCCATGGTATGGTACAATGTACACAGATGCTCGGATTGCCGTCTTTGCGGAATCCATCCTCGGCGTGCGCGAGAGAGTGGAGAGTTAAGAAGCCTTGCGCAAAGCCCTCATGCCTTCTTCAGCTCCCCATTCCAGCTCTTGATGTGCCCCGTTATGATCCGAGCGCCCTCTTGAGGCGAGTGCTGCCGGCCCAGCGCCTCGACAAAATCGCCCTCGGGATCCATCAAGTAGAAGTAGATGCTGTGGTCGACCAGGTAGTCCTGTCCTGGCGCAACCTTGGAAGGTGTGCTGAAATAGACTCTGTAAGCCTTGCACATGGCCTTGATATCGTCATATGTCCCCGTCAAGCCCACGAACTTGGGGTGAAACTCGGACAAGTACTGCTTCAGCTCCGCCGGCCCGTCGCGCGCAGGATCGCAGGTCACAAAGACACCGTTCAGTGTGCCCGGTACTTCCTTTTCCACGTGGTCAAACATGATGGCCATCTTGTCCAGCTCCTCGGGGCAGATGTCGGGGCAGTGTGTGAAGCCAAAGTAGACCTAGTAGAGTAAGAATTGGGTCAGCACTTTGATGCATTCCATGTCCTCATTGGGCCGTGCCCTAATGAAACTCACCAAGCTGTACCGCCCCTTCATATCCGCGTCTGTATATGGCTTGCCATTCTGGTCCACTAGGTTGAATGAGCCTCCCACTTTAGGCTTTCCAATCGCCTTGTTTGCCTCCGCTATCCGCTTCTTTTGCATGCGTTCCTTCTCGGACTCAAAATACCACATCAAACCAGCGGCGGTCGCAACGAAGATTACCGCAGCTTTCCAGGAAAAGGGCTAGATCGGCGCACGAAACCACAGGTTAGCTTTCTTGTACCGCGAAGAAAAGGGTTTTCTTCTTCTTCTTTCCGTACCCCTACTGAATATCTGCTCTTGGCCTCCTCCACAGACTTGTACTTGAATCGCTTTTGAACGAGGGGCTGGTGCCGTTGGTGGTGGTGGCGGCTGGCTGACTGTGCGGCAGGCCTCTTTGCGGAGGAGCTTTGCGCCGACGAAAGGAAGCGCCGGCTTGGTTGTGCTGGGACTGCAAGCTCTTGGAAGCTGCGCAGCAATGTCCTTGAGGGTGCCATTGAGCGAGACATGTTATCTGAGGTCAGGTCGTGCGAGGGGGGCCCTGTTCGGTGAGGCGCGCAGAGGGTGAAGAGCTGTGCAGAGAGAGGGAAGAGATGGTCTTCCGTCACTTTTTTCTCACACCACGGTAAAGTTTGGCTTTGGGAGAGCTTTCGCGTCTAGGCTTCTCGAGACTTGCAGGGCCTCCCTGTCTGCCGAAACGCGGGCCCCTGCTGGCGATGGACAGGTGGGGCAAGCGATCCCAGCTAGCCAATCAAAGCTGCAGTCTCTTCGCCTCCAATTCTGTAAACACTCGGAGAATGGGAACGACAACCGTTTGCACAGTACACTTTCACCCTTGACTTTGTATTGCATTTTCTTGATTTTATAAAATGAAGTGATTCCCAGTACTATCCATTACTCCAGAGGGACCTCATCAACACAGGCCGGTTCGATTTTGGCTGGTAAAAGCCAGCTGTGGGAGGAATATTGGCCATGGATCCTTTCACAGACCCGCGCTTTGCGCCAGACGCAGTCTCGTCTACCGAAATGGACGTTGATATCAAAGGCGAGGCCTCAGCAACGCCGGATTTGGCCATCAAGAGGGAGACCAGCAACGGGCTGGACGGTGATGCCACCATGGCCGACGTACCAGATTCTGCAGCAGACCTGCGCTCATCACAGCCACCGCCGCCATCAATGCCCCAGGCTGGCGGCCCCATGGAGGATGCACCGCCGCCAACAAAAGTCTCTGGGCCAGCGCGCGTGACAAAGAAGAAAGGCACCGCGTCGCTGGTCAAGAAGCCGACCAACCGCAGGACTGGCAAGGGCTCTCGTGGCGGTAAGGGCGCGCGTGGAGGCGCCAAAGCAGCAGCAGCAGCCTCATCATCTCGGCCGGCAGGAGGTAAGAAGTCGTCGAGTCTGGGGGCCGGATCCGCAGCATCCTCTCCACCACCGGCAACCACAGGCTCTAGCGACGTCGAAGGTGCCAGCGGGGACGAAGAGGACGAGTCTGACCACGGACCCTATTGCATCTGCCGCGGCCCAGACGACCACCGCTGGATGATAAGCTGCGATGTGTGCGAAGACTGGTTTCACGGTGCATGCGTCGGCGTGGATAAGACCATCGGCGAGGCGCTCATTGTGCGTTATGTCTGTCCTGGTTGCACAGACGAAAAGGGGGTCAATGTCACCCGGTACAGAAAGACGTGCACCTTGGAGGGATGCTGCAATGCTGCCAGGATCTACGAGGAGTCAGACGCAGGGATCAAGGGCGCCATGAGAGACGCAGCAAGTTACAGTGTGTTTTGCAGCGACAAGCATGCAGATGAGTGGTGGGAGCAACTCGTGCGCTCCTTGCCTGAGAACGGAAAACTCAGGGCAAAAGAAGCGGATCTGACCAGAGAAAAGTTCATGGGCCTGTTGAATGTCGCAAACGTGCAGCAGTCGGTTGAGGATGAGGAGCCATGGTATATCGGCAAGAGACCATTTGGTAAGTCTCCGGCAGGGCTTTTTGTGCCTGCTCTTCCCGCATCGTGGCACTCATCGCAGCCTTCTGACCGAACAACAGCTGTACCGTCCGAGTTCTGGTCGACAGTCGACCACACGCTCGTCCTCACACCCGAGGAGCAGTCCTTCCTCAGCACCTCTGCCGCAGAGCGGTATGCACTGGCCGAGGAGATTGTGCTTAACAAGAAGATGCAGCAACTCCTGGACCTTGCCAATGAGCGGCGCAAAACCGCTATTGCAAAGGGCCTTTTTGACAAGGACACATGCGGCTACGACTCGCGTCTCGACGTGGTCGGCTGCCCTGTTGAATTCACCGTGTTTGTCAAGTCTGCACAGGGCGAGGCCATCTACAAGGGAAACAGCTTGGTTGTCGAGAGCAGCTGGACCGAAGAGCAGTTGCAGAATGCACGAGAGGAGGCCGATATCAATGGCAAGGTGTTCCACCAAGAGACAGCAGGTGCGTGCGACCGCAGACGGTGCAAGCCGCATGCTACTTGGTACAATACGTTCACCAAGAGCACAAGGCATGTTATCAAAGAGCTAGCGAGACAGGCAAAGGAAAAGCTAGATGCCGAGACCAGAGTACGGGAGGCGGCAGCATCGAGGTATTTCCGTCGCAGACATGAGAGGACTACTGTAACGAGGCTCGACATTTGATGAGGCAGTAAGGCTTCAAATCAGGCAGGATCATCTGGAGGAGCACATATCGGCTTTGGTGGTGAAGCCAGTGGGGGGAACCTTGAACTGTCTTATCTGGCAGTGTGCCGTTGAAAAGATGCCATGTTTGATTTGTTATGCTTCACTGTGGCACATGTTGCCGCATTGAGGATCACCAATATAGGACCGTGTCCGGCTCGATTTCAGTATCAATTCGGTGTCTGTGATGGTCCGAAATACCCTGACCCGTGTCCTGTTCTTGGTCTGCATTATTGGCATCGCAGAGTCAGTCTGCTTCTACTGATATCAGACTTTGATACGCCAGGACTGCATACCGCTCTTGTAGTGAGAGTCTAGTAAGAAATGACCACTTTCAATGATTGAATATCAGAAATTCAGAGTCTATTTGCATGGGTTGAGGTGGGTGCCGCGGAAACCAGAAGGGTCTATGCCCCGAGAACGTATACGCACCACGATACATGTTTTCCCAACTTTGACTTCTGGTTTGACAAGCATTCGAGGAAGCTCACGAACGTTCACGTATCTGCTCGCTTCGTCTGACAACAGTGGTGCAAATGGTGAATTTCGGACTCCTCGAAATGAACCTGGAAGAAACCGCCCAGACAGGTACGAGTGCTTGTCATTCATCTAATTGCTACGCAAAGAAGACGTGTAAAGAATTGTTGTAGTCTGATATATCTGCTCTCAAGGTTCTAAATCAACATGTATCCAACACTAACTTTACTTGCGCGAGCCTATAGGCTGACATATACTTGCATTCTACACTGTAGTAGCACCGTTTTGACATTATGAATATCTGGATACCAAAACTGCCACATCGAAGGGGACTAAAGTGTACTTCTTTTTCGCTCATCAATATGCTGCCATTCTTTTGTTGGTGGCGAAGTTCACGCTATGTAGGATGAATAAGAGTATTTGTTTCAACCGACTTATAATGAACCTTGTTACTTTACACAATGGTTCAAGAGCCGCAAAACTAACTACAAGAATAGTAGAATGGATGTTTGCTCACACTGCAATGTAAATTCCATAATGCAAATGTGCATGGTCTCGTAGTTACCAACTGCTGGTGAGGCACTTGTAGATTTCAGGCACGCTCTAGTACTCAATATATCATATATAACCCGCCATAGTATCGTTATTCGGAACAGAGAGCTGTCGACAAGGACTAAGAAGAACCCCTGCCTTTGATGAGCAGAAACATCTCCTTTGCGGTGGGAGGTTGATACATCTGCTGATTCAGAGAGCAGAGGAGTATAACAGGTGTGAAATAGAGATCCAAGGATCTCTATTTCGCTGGGTTGAATGATTTTCAAGAATCTTTCTGAAAAAACCAGATCCCCCCCGGGGTTTTTTTCTCCCTCGACAAGCAAATATCACAACAACTTTCAGTGCATATCAAATAAATCCCTATTATCAAGAATATCCGCTTGACTGTACCATGCAAGATATTTGTTATCGACACGACTATGAGTAGCAGTGGTAGAAGCTGAAATTCTGAATACATGCTACTCATGTATCTGCTCGTTTGCCACGGAAACATTTCCAACTTCAAATCATGTATTACCGTCCGCTACAACTGCGGTTCACATTTTGCTGAGGACGAGCGTATCTGCTAGAGATGAAGATCTCGTCCGGAATTGACAGAGCCTCAAAGTGTGCATTAGAAACCATATGTCAAAGGACGGGCATGACATGATGCCAATTTTCTTCTAGCGGCTGCAAACGAACTGGCAAGCCACCGCGGAGCAACTCGATATGCTGTGCGCCAGAACAGGAATGGTATACCATGCACTATGTGTGTAGTGAATACTCGAAGGCGAACCACTCTTCCGCATTGACTGACGTTTTCCCCGATCAGCGCTACTCAGTTGAGTGGCCGCCTCGCTTTTCTATCCATTGTTGATTGCGTGCTGAATCTGCTACTTGGTACACAGATTATTGTACATCAGTATGCTGCGTGCTTGGAAGATATTCATCTTTTTCCTCATCATTTCCTTTACTTGTTCTCCCTTTTCTTTTTCTTTGAAGCCACCATACATCAGAATACCTTTCCCCCTTCTAGCACCACGTCCGTGTCCACGTCCGGAGAGCGGCCCGGCAACCACACGACGAGGCCATCGGGAAACGACCCGAAAATAGTCAAGTGCGGGCAGAGCCGTGCCGAGGACCCTTGCTCAACAAGGGGGGTGCCCAGGGGTGGCCGGGTGGCTTGGGGCTAGCTCCATACTATGTACTATGTAGTTACCCGGTGGTGTGTCCAGAAGCCGCATTGCCTCTGTGGAGATTACTATAGTTTACAATGCAATGCAAGCCACCTTTCTCACCAAGGCTCCTCGACTTGGGGGCGGCGGGGACTTGACTATATTCGCATGTACTACTATGCATCGCAAAGTAGTAGGGAAAGGAGAGGGGCCGTTTTGGTGCAGAAAAGCAGCCCACAGACAGCAGACGCTGATGCCGCCGCCGTTGCAGGGTCTCAGTGGGGGCCCGTGGACAGAGACCGCCCCTAGTTGGTAGGCACACCCCCACCCAGACTGCTTAGTACATAGTAGTGGCAGCAAGTAGTAGCAGCAGCAGCAGAAAGAGGGAAGGAGGACTTGATTAGCGTAGCATACCAAAGTAGTAGTTCAAGCCTTTCTTTGTACCTCGTGTGTACTTTTCCTTGGCACAAGTCACGAACGCCAGTAACCTTCTTTCCGTTCCAATCACTCTAAAGATGCACCAGAAAAAAGTACAGGAAAAGTAAATACTCGGCAGGTACCGACGCCTGTTACGACTCGAGAGTACTCGGCACCGCACTGGATGGCAGCGAGGTTTCGAGCAACAAGAAGATGACGATGGAGAAGAAGCGTGAGGGGTCTTGCAAGAAAGCACTTTGATCAGGTTCAATGTTCAACCGCACGCTTTTGGACGCACATGATAGACACTGCCTTTTCCACGACTCAAAGGCCCCGAGTATCGGAGTAAGTGGGAAGCTCAGTTCGTGCTATATGCAGCATTTACATGCTCTGGAACGCTTTGTGCTTGCTAGCGTTCCATAGCCAATTGCCTCGGCGGGACGACTCAAGCGAAGAGGGAGAGGAAGAGAGAGAGGGAGCCTTTTCAGAAATGAAGCAGCATTTCCGAGCACTTGACCATGGTTCGGCAGCTGCAATATACTCTACAGCATATCCATGTGGCCCTGGTGTCTAGAAGCGGCGGAACAGCGTCCTGGATGCATGCATGCTCAGCTGGGGGGGAAAGCAAGCATTCTCTGCTCTTCTCGGAAAATCCTACGGCCTTTCTTTGTCACACGTCCGAACAATCGACGCGTGGCTCATACTTGTCGATCATCCGACGTGCATTTGGGGCTGAAGGTACTATGACTGCTCTCTCTGCGGTGCGGCTACCGCGGCTTTAACGGTTTGTCTCGTAGGTGGTAACTCAGCGAACCGGCCATCAGCAAAGATGGCTGAGCGAGCCAGACTAGAGAGTGACCAGGCGGTCAAGTAGCGTGTGAGGCTATCCACCTAGGCGCCTGGCCGTCCCTCACTTTTACTTACGATCTGCGGACAAGGGGCCCCCATCCCGCCCCAGAAAAAGACATCGGCTTCGGATATTCATCGGCTCTAGTTAGCGTTCAGCCCAAGCAACGACCTGAGCTACTTGTCGCAACGGCATTGAGTCAAGAATCATGCCAATATTTGCCAACAGAATCAGCTGTCCCGTCCGTTGACGTTGTTGATACCCCTGCTCGTCTCGTTTTCGTTGAAGACAAATCCTCGTATACGGCAACAGCACGCGGCGCTTGACAGGGTTCAGCTGCATTAAGCTTATCTGCCTGCGTCCAAGGAACAACAGCCATCAATATGCGGCTTGCTTTTGAATTATACTTCACACTATGCAGTGCATTATTCGTGATCGTGGATCACGGCAATGCCACGAGGCGTTTCCTCCAAGCGACACTACGTCAACAGACACTTGAGTGCAATACGTAAGCGTGTATTTGTCTGTATCGACGTAGGTACGTGGGAGCGATGCCTACAGTGGTTGACAAATAAAACCGTCGTGTTTGATCTGCCAATAGTCGGGATGATCCCAGCTGAAAATGATGCAAAAGAAGCACGCTAGAAGACGGGGGGGGATGCTGCGATGTAGAAGGAAACGTGGGCGTCTGAGCCATGCTGCGCTACTGAGCCTCGTATATGCCTAATAACTAGTATTTCCGCATGCATAGTACCGCAGTACACAGCCAGCCCTGGCTTCATTGTTGCAGGACCCTTGGAAGTTTCACCTGCGTTGAGTACGTACCTCGAGACTCCCATACAAGTACCTAGGTACTTTTTTCTATCAGCATGCCCCAAAGAAAAAAGTTAATTAAAAAAAAATTAAAAGTGCTAGTGCGCACGGCTTTTTCCAACGTCGCATTAGTTTCTGTCAGTCCACAACAATACCTTGGTGCAACAGAAGCCATGATCTATCGCTCACCACGAGCCCTCGCCAAAAACGTTGCACCGCACCTTGGTCTAAGAGTTATTGTCTACTTCCAGCCGTGCCGAGGTGGCCTGATCATGCCCCGAGTCAGCTGCCGCTACTTGGACTCTTCTACGTGCTATGTTAGTATCTGCTCTTGTGTGTGTGTGCGCGCCTCTCAACAATACGTGTCTGGTACCTCTGATTCTATTCCCACGTTGTTCTTTTGGGGTCCGGTTTACCAAGTATGTACAGCATGCTTCCATAAAAGGAAAGCCAAAGTTGGGAGGGAGAACTTAAAAGGGAAAAAAAGAGGCAAGGCCTCTCGCCTCACCTTCCCTGTGGAAATGAAGCCAATTTACAACGGACATTGCCCTGACAGGACTTGGTCAACGTCATACGGAAACACCCGTTGCAACAGCGTGCGCCGCCTCGATTTACTATAGTGCAAGAGGCGCAATGAAAAATGGGGGAAAGCTGATTTTGGTAGAATACACAGTACCTTGTTTTGCACAAAGCAAAAAGCGGAAAACAACTTCGGCAAGGTTATGATCGAGGCCACGTCTCGTAGTGCATAGTACTACTAATGTATTATAGCGTAAAGATGGACTGTACTGTGTGGGGAAACAATCCTCCAGACACATCACTCGAACCCTCCAGATCTACTTCACATGCTCGTCTGTTTCCAAGCGTCGTTTTTAGTCCACGCTTCTTGAAGAGAGGTGGGAAAAAATCAATGAAAAACATCCGAACACATGGCAGCAAAACTTGGCAGCTTGCGGACAAGATAGAGTTCCGACCTCCGAAAGAATGCTCACACGATTTCGAACTCAGCTAGGTGGTTTTGTTGTGATGGCGATAGTCTAGCCACTATACTTGAGAGTCTGGTTTATTTTCCAACTTTTTTTTCTGTACATCTCCGGTTTCACTTGCCGAGACACATCACTGCCTTCGACGCTTAGGCACGAATGCCGTCGGTCACCGTATCCGCACTAGTATGCCACATATCAGTTATCGGGTCGCGGGCGTGATCCTCACCGCTTCGTTGCCTCTTTCTGAAAGCTTTGAACCTAGTTCGTGGACGTAGAATAGGAATGGAAGGAGGGAAGAAAAAAGGAAGATAGAATAGTATCAATTGAGACTATGTAAGCAGCCAAGCGTTGAGCTATGATCCACCTTTTATTTGGCCAAGCAACAAGTCGTCAATTCTGCTGCTTTTCGCCTGCGTCACTATGCCCAAGAAGGCGCCCCATGTTCTTAGTTACATCTTCAACCGTCGCTTATTTCGGTCTACAATGCGCCCTGAAGCACCTTGGGAAGAAAAACCTCGGGATCCCGCTTTGCCGGAGATTCCGGGGAAATTGGACATCCTCGGCCAGCCCTTGCCCTCCCTCAAACCCCCGACGTGCCATCGCATCGCGTAAACGGCTGCGTACTACTAGTACGATTCTCGCAAGGATCAGTGCCAAGCCAACTCCGCGGGCTCTCCCCCCCCCCCCAAAAATTCCCGTGCCTCGGAGATCTTTCATCCTTTTTCTTGATTGTGTTGTTTTTCTTCTTGTTTTTTTTTTTTACTCCCTTAATTATTTTTGTCGTCTTGTATTTTGGGCCCTCTGTTTCTGTCTCTTATAGGTGGGGCCTGTTGAATGTGATGTATTACGTGAACAAGGCCATCAGATAGGTGCGAATAGTTGAATTTGCACTGTGGCTGACTACGCGGTAGGACTAATAAAACTTGGGTAGTTCTGGACAATCTGCCGTTTGTCTGCTAGCATCTCGAGAAACAAAGCTTCGTCCGCGTTATTCCCATGACGCAGCGCTAATAGTAGTTCCTTCAGCCGTTCATAGTGTTTGCAGTACTTACGTTGGATTCAAAGAAGCCGGGAAGTTGTGGAATTACATACTGGGCAAATACTAGGGACTACACACACAGTACATACCACCTAACCCCTTCAACAACGCAGTGTATTAAGTAAGCGGTAAAGTTTGAACGGCATCTTCCGTCACATCCTTGAACTCAGCCAGGGCCATCCATCTTGTTTCTTCTTTTTTTTCTTTCTTTCTTTTTTACCCAGAGCACCACTGCTGATGAACAAAGCAAGGCAAAAGCACTGAACGAAATAATCACCAAGCCCACAGAGCTGTTTCATCAATCATCCACACTCCCCCTCTCCCCACCCTCTCCCTCCTCCCAAAATTGTATTTCAGACCTTCCCCCCCGCCAATTGTTTTCTGACCGAAATACGCCGAAACCGTAAACAGCAAGAAACAACAACCAGAAATGAAAAAAGAAACAAAAAAAAAAGACAGATCATTTTAAAGAGTAGATTAATAACATACCATGTATAATAAGTATGCTCACGTGCAGCTCATAAAAATGTCCGCGCAGATCAAAGTGGGCTCTGTTCAAATCAGCCATGAGAGAGCCCTGCCCTGTTCTTGCCTTTGCCTTGTGCCTCGCCCTGCATTGCCTCGCTTATCAACCTTTTTCTTACTTTTATAAAAGCAAGGTAACGATAGTACGTACTATACTTTTGCGGTTTGACTTTTTCATAGATGATAGAAGTACTATAGAAGTACTTGGCCCCGATTGACGAGAGTATGGTTTTCACACATGGGACATCGCAGCAAGTGGCACAATCGGTCAAAGCGAAATTGATTAGTACTTACTTGACAAATCTCTGTTCTTCCTTGGTTTTGCTTGTGTAAATTTTCTTGTCTTGCATCTTCATCTTGCTGTTTTAGTCCCGAAGACTTTGATTTTTGGTATTAGTTGGCGGAGAAAGGATACTACGAATGCCATGGATACCACGAGCAATCACAAAAGAAGACCCCAAGACAGAACTTCGGAATAACGTGCCGCCCAGGATGGTCATTGATGACTGATGATTTTGATGACTCAGGACCCAAAGAGAAAGGGAAAGAAAAGGCGGGAGAGAAGGGGGTTAGAGAGTGGGTTCTTTTGTGTCCCAAGTCATACTAGGACTAGGGTTAGGCTTGTACATAAGTAACTAAAGTGCTGTGGACGTGCCGAGGTGGGTACATGGTACGTTCTGTGCTCCAAGTACCTGGGCACGTTTTAAGGGCACTGTATAACGTACGAAATTCATGGAAGCCACCCCGTCTTATTAAGCGCGTGTATCATCAAGTAATTTCCATTAGAAAAACTACCAAAAAACATCCAGCTTTTCGATGGGACATACTATGTGATACACACGCATACATCCCAAAAAGAAAAGAAAAAAGTAGCTTTCTTACTACAGTACATACATAGAGTACCTGAACACCCCCCGTCCCGAATCTGACAACTGATGAGAACTGGGGTGTCATCCTTGCGCAACATGCAGCCAAAAAAAAAAAAAATGAAAAAGGCAGGAACCCCTCTCCCCCCCCCCAAAAAAACGTGGAATATTCCCGCGACAATGGAACGCGGCATAACCGTCTTAGGTAATCAGCAGGAACTACAACCATTTGAATGTCACCCACCGCCATGAGCAGGCTTTTGCTTGGGCTGCGATATCACTTGCCTTTTTTCTTTGCTCTACTCGGTCTTTCTAAAATCGCGCACTTGATTTTTTGGAAAGAGATCTGAAGACGTGAATTCCTACCGAGTAAGCTCAAATATAAACTTGTACGGTAGAATCCCCAAGTTCGTATACTCTCCTTGAAGAATAAAAAGGTCGTAAGAGGTTTATTTTTTTTTTTTTAAAAAAAAAAAGGCGATTCAGAGGTCCCATATAACCATATTTCCGGGCAACAAGTAAAAACCACTTGACGTGAACCCCAAAAGATTTCCCATCCATTTCTCCCTTCTTTCGTTTCTTGCAGGACGGTGCACCTAGGTTTCTTCTCCCTTCCGTCCTTCCCCCCCAGCCCAGACAAGATACAGTAACCAGCTATACCCATGGGCGACACTTATACGGTTCTCTTGATTCCAACCTGATCTTGATTCACGCTTGTGCAAGAAAGGGGAGCCCCACGCTTGTGCTGTGCTGTGCTGTGCTTTGCTATCATGACTCCCCCATTTGCCCAGTACGTACTATATATTACCCTCCGAGCATTTCATTTGTAGACAGTATGAAAAGTGTCGGGGGGGAGGGGAAGAAAAAGGACAAGAAAAAAACAGAAACTAAGGTAGGTAGGTAGCCATCGACCGATAGTCTAATACCATATTTTACAAAGTACAAAGTACTATAGTTTACGTATACGTTGGATACCTGCCAACGATGCTCCGCCACGATCAAGATCTTCATGCCCTTCAAAACAAACAACCACAACAACCCCCACCCCCCTTTCCCCCCAAGGAAGAACATTGACGCAAATCCGGAAAAAAAAGAAACTTCTCCATCAAATCCGCACAGGCCGACGCCCTGATCCCAAGATATATGATAAGTAGATCCTTGACATAGTAATCCACCTATAACAGAATATAATAAAAATTATCTCTGGAAGCTTACCGGTCCGAGCGGAGCCAAGTATATATTAAAAGAAGATAAAAAAACCGAGAAAAGAAAAAAAAGATTCCACTTAATCAGTCACACAACAAGAGATCGGCAAAAAGTATCGCAGATCCCCAACTTGTGGGTACGTACCCAGTCAATTTACTATGTACGCATCTCAAGTGTGCATGCCCCCGGCTCCAACGGGAGAGTGAACAGAAACAGGGATAGGGGACGACGGCGAGAGGGAAAGAGAGAGGGAAAGAGAGAGAAGGAGAGGGAGAGATGGAGAGAAGGAGGGGGGGGGGGTGAAAAATGCTAGACAATTACTCGGCTGACAGTGATGCTGGCCACTGGAACTTGGCAATTCTATTTCACTTTGGGGTAACCAATGACTTACAAGATAAAAGTTTAGGTCACGAGAATCATATTCAAGAAGATGCTGAATATTGAACACGAATGGTGGTTGTGTTGCGCAAATAGGTTGCTAATATTGTACAAATTGCTAGAATACATTTAATTTTGCTTTTAAAAAAAAACAAGTCAAGTTGGGTATAATGAGAAAAGCAATGTCCAGAGGGAAAACGAATCATGCCCACTTTTCAATCCAAGAAAGAAAAGAAAAAGAAAATTGTAGAAAAAGACACCAAAATAATAAAGCCAGCTAGCCAGAATCGGAGATGGCGTCACTCAAACTTTTTTTTTTCAGACCTAGCCCATTAAGAAGATAAGAATGAGAAACAAAGAAATACATTTGTTTGAATGATACCTTGAAAACGCCGTGCAAATGCTCGAGAAAAGCAGTGATCGCTGAACGTGGCTATGCTGTGCCCGCCCTATCCGTATGTGGTATCATGCCAGGTGCCAAGAAGTTATCCCCGAATCGTACCCAAAAAGTGAATCTACCGTGAGGTATTCCGAACCCGTCTGTCTCGTTTTCTTTTGTGGTAGATGGCCACAGTTGCAATTAGAAGCATAAGTGTGTGTATGTTGTCAAATAAAGGTGGCGGTGAAAGGTAAAATATGTGCGGGAATATCAAATGTCAAGGAACGATCAACCAGCTCGGTGCTTAGGCCATGAGAGGCGACGCCGAATTGCTTGCCTCAAAGGTGTGGCAGCCGCGCTCGTGACGCTTCATGTTGCTTCGCACGCTAAAAGCCTTGCCGCATCCAACATGGGGGCACTTGAAAGGCTTCTCGCCAGTATGCGAGTGGCTGTGGATGCGAAGCGAGCTGGGACGCGAAAAAGCCTTGTTGCACGTCTGGCAAATGTAGCGGTCCTGTGACTGCGGAAAAGAAGCTGCGGATGATGGCGAGATATAGTGATGATGTTGCCATGGGCTGGGCCCGGTTGAGGGCATGGCTACGCCGAGAGGAGGTCCCGGGGGAAAGGCCTATTGGACACCAACGTTAATCTCCACTTCCCCCACATTCTTGAAGCGCAACAACCGCTGGAGAGGACGGAAAAAAAAAAAAAAAAAGCTTACCTGAGGCAAGGGTCGCTGGTAGTAAAGCCCAGAGACTTGCGGCAGCTGGGGTGGAGGAGTCGAGTGCACGGCTGAATAATACGGAGCCATGGACGGATTCGACACAAACGAGTTTGTGAAGTTGAGCGCAGGGTAGGCGGGCTGCTGCACTGAGGTGCGCGGCACCATCTGGTGGCATGGCTCGGGCTTGCCCGAGACCATGGAGTCGTAGTAGCTGGGTTGCGTGTGGTGGACAGACTTGGAAGAAGGCGAGTGGTAGCCATCAAACGAAGCAGCTGACGACATGGGTGGAGTGAGAGGATAGGCGTCCAAGCGAGCAGAAGCGGTGTATTGGGCTGAGCTGGGACGGGTGTCTGACTTGACGGATGTTGCTGCTGCTGTTGGGGCCAGTGGTCAACACAACTCTGTCCGCCTTGGGCGCCGGCATGCTTTGGGCATGATGAAGTGGGGACTGATTCTTACCTTGCTGCGAGGCTGCTGAGTGGTCTGGAGAGGGTGATCCACCATCGGCCAACCCGAGCAAACTGGAGATGGATGGCAGTGAGCACTTGGATGTGTCGTCCATAGGAGGCGACGGGGGGCCCTGAGGCTGCCCGTAGGCGTAGTGTGCGTTTGGCTGTGCGCCGCAATTGTAGGACATGATCATGGTAGCCATTGTGTCGGTTCTGGTTTTTTCTTCTTTTCTTTTTGTTTTGGTTGTTGCTGCTTTCGTTTCTGCTGCCGTCGCCCTTTTCCTCCCAGAGGCCGAGTCTTGAGCAGTGATGATGATCGCAGTGTAGCAAAACAGGGAGACAAGCCAGACTACGGATGATTGAACAGCTGGAGGTGCTGGTCGTTGGGAAAGAGAGCTGAAGGTAGGAGGGCCGAAGCCAGGCTGAACAGCGTTGCAAGCCAAGAATTATTAATGATTAGTTACGGTTGGTGGATGGTGGTTGGCGTAATAGGCGTGTCAAGCGTCGAGTTGGATAGACTGGTATCGAGAGAGGTCCAAGGCGTGGCCCAAGACAGAAGGTGGGAGGGGTGGATTAATCTTTATGTAGGTCGCGACGGAGAGAAAAAGTGCCATGTGGAATGGGTGTCTCTTTTAGTGGCTAGGCCCTGGGCTGGTACAGTACGCGGTACCTACTTAGCGCAGTAGAACGGCTTCATGGCGACGTCGAAAAGATACAGGGGATGAGGCCATGGACAGTCAGGGTCAGACCCAGCAAGGAACAACAACCTAGGTACTCTGTCCCCAGGTACGTACTGCAGTACAGAGTACGCGCACACTTGGCCCGAGGTTGCTGCAGTAGCAGCTGTCACAAAATTGTGGGTGGGGCTTGCTTGCTCTGGCATTGAACATCTGTGAGACATGAGACGAACCGCAGGACGCAGGGCGGCCTTCTCGCTATGATGAGGTAGACCGCAGGTACCGCCGACCCCAGTTTTTTGCGAGTCCTCCAGAGTACGTAGAAGTACTTGCTGACTCGGGGAAGGGGGATAATCTAGCGTTTCTCGTGCAGGGATGGCCCCTTGACGACCAGCAGCCCTTGGTCGCCAAGATCACGGTCCCGCGTTGAGAATACTATGTACAGGCATGGGATGCCTTCTACTATACTATGAGTACATAGTACAGCACCTTACTACGTACAAGCTATAATAGTAGACTACTATGTAGCACGCAGCACAGCCCAATCTGCAGGGCGAGCCACTGTCCATGTGCTTATTGTACTCTGTATTGGAAACTGTATACGTGAGGTACTTCTAGCTTGGCAGTGCCGCACTGGCGAAGGAAGGGACGGTACGCTCCGGGGAAGCGGGCAACTTGCGTCACACAAAGAACACTCAACAGTTCTACACATCTACTACATAGTATATAAAAATGCATAATACACAAATCGACGGGGACAGTATAATGGGTAATTCGATTCCTCGTTATCGTATTTCCCGTGGGGTACCAAACAAGGTGGCAATGCATGTATTCATTCTGCTTTGACTACACAGATGCTTCGCGGCCAGACCGTGACAAGCCATCCTTCTTGACCTCCACGTGCTTTTTGGGCTGCAAATTCCGCGCTCACGGCTGGAGAATTATCACGTTGAGCTGAGCTGAGCTGCGCACGATGCATCTCATAATCCAACAGGCGCAGGGCGCGAGATTGAGGTGTCGCTGGCTCTGGGCGCAAAGAAGATAGGCGCGCCAAATTGCGATGGACATGCCCACACGGGCGGCTCCAGCACAAAGGCTAACCCAAACGGGTGCACTGGCTATTCTATGGGGTTACGGTCCTGTTGCCCGATGCGGCAGCACTGCCGCCGTACTTGTGAAGCAAGAGGTAGAAGTACAAGTACCGGGCAGCTGGCAGCCTGCTGCAACAGGGATAAACCCGGCATGAGCCACGGCACCGCAAGTTTTCCACGTCCCAAAGGAATACTATCAATGTATTATATGTAAACTGGCACAGCCCAAAGGGGCCGACGATGCCCCCTACGTTGGCACGTTGGCTCAACAAGCAATGCGGATCAGAACTGGCGATGTGACCGGCCAGGCTGCCAGATCTTATGCCGGCCACTCTTGCCCACCTGTCATCCTAGCCTTGCAGATCGGATGTCATTGATGCCTTGAACCCGCATCAACCTTCCAGACGTCTTGGTAGCCCATGTCTGAGCAACAAGATATCCTCTCGCCTTCAACAGCCTCACAGAAGCAGCCTCTCCTGTACACTCGAGGCGTTCCAGCAACCCCACTCGCAGGATACGCACACCGGTGTACATAAGTACAGCTATATGTCGGCGTTAAGAGTGCATGGGTGGCCCACCAGCAAAAAGCGCATTTGAGCACGGTTTGATTGCGATGCCAAGTCACAGATACTACTTACGGAGGTGTGTAATCACCCCCCAACGAGACCGCTTCTGCAAAGCATGGATCGACCGTACTTGCAGTCGTCCACCTCTTGTTGCAGGCGACAAAGGATCCAGAGTGCAGCGGAAGAGCTTGCTGCCGACATGATCTTTGCTGCGGCTTTCGAAACGGCATCGAGGTTCCCCAAGGTATACTATGTACACGGGCAAGTGCCGCCATCGTACCTCGCAAGAGGAAGTGAGGGGCAGTGGCAAAGCCCGGCACATGCGGATGCTCAAGCCGTCAACTGGTGTCCACCACATACTCCAGATGTACAGTATTAGGTACAACTTTGGGGCGCCTGACGTCGTGATACTTTTCTTGATTCACTCTGCTGATGGACTTGCTCCACCTCGAGACCCGTTTACAAAGAAACTCCGCGAAGCCCAGTCTGCAGATTCTTTCAGGAGAAATGGCTGTGTAGTAGGGTCCAGTAGCAGGCAGATGCTCGCAAAGCAATCAGCTCAGCAAAGGCGCAGAGGAAAAACTAGGGATATTTCAGCATGCTTGACAGACACGAAACTTTCAGGGCGGACATGGGGCGCCGCAGCGTCGGGTGGCTAGGCCAGCTGAACCGATTTTTGGCAAGACCTGGTAGCCACAGAGTTACGCGTCTGTTGTGCAAGGGCAACACTTGCCATCGACTCTGCAGAGTATTCTGGTAGCAGTAGAGATCAGGTTTTATGATGCTGGCATCAGGCTGCTCCCTGTGATGCCGCTCAGGTTCTGCAGATGCTCTCGCGCAACTGACTACAGGTGACTAGGTTTGCCATGGAAAGCCGCAAGCACACCAGTTCACAAGTAGTACATCCTATGTCTAATTGGCAAGGCTGTCCCTGAGCACAGTGGGTGAAAAGAGATTTGTTTCATCCCCCCGCTTTCTCAATCTGGGCTTAAATCTTGATCACACGGCATGCCGAGGCCAATACGTTGTTCGTCCAGGGGCCTTGTAGCAGCCGTTACGGCCTCTTGCCAACTGCATGGTTTTGATTCGCAGGTCTGCTCGGAGGATTTTCTGGGCGGGATCCTGTGGTTGCTCGGCAGGTGTCGGGTCATCGCGATCATGCTGGAAAGACAATACGCGAAGGTCCACCCGAGATCGGCCAGGTGGTGGATACAATGTGCAAGTTGGCCAGATATCCTGTGCTTGTCGCACGCAGGCCAAGTGATATGTACTATGGCAGCGAGTGTGTGACTGCTTGATCGCCGGTCCTGAGGCGTGGACGGTACTCATGACGACGGGCAAGCAACTGGGGGCGTCTCATCACTGCTTAGCGGGATGCCTTGATGTGTGTCTGCAGTGCGGATATTCCAAGACTCGGTGGGCGTGGATTCTGGTTGACGGGTTGGTTGAAAGACTTTCCAGGTCGCTTGGCCACCAATGCAGCTCTTTGGTAGCGAGCCAAGCGAGCCTCGTTGCATTTGCATGCTGGGTTGGGTTTTCCTGCTGAGCTTTGAACATGGCATTGTGCCGCTGCAGTGTTGTCAGTGGGATAGTTTTATTAAGCTTATCGTGATGTTTCGAAACAAAGCAGCCAGCGTGCTGTGCATTTTAGTCTGACGCCTGCAGGTACGACAATACTTGTCGGAGCAGTGCGATGCCATATGGCCAGCTGTGTATGTCGTGCAACACCAGAATTGCCAGCCAGAGCCCAAGCAGAGCACACCAAGCTGAGCTGAGCAGAGCAGAGCAGGGCGTGGGCATATTTGCGGCCTGCTGTACCCAGCACCCGGGTAATAGTATGCAATAGCTAGGCGGTACTTAATTCGCTGTCAAGGCAATTCAGAATTCACGCTATTGGCAGATAAAACAGCAAGCTTGGCCGTGACAGAACCTTATTAGCGACCGAGGCCTGTTTTGCACACCGCGCCACGGCCCCTTACGTGCCATGGTTCGCAGGCCTTGTGGTTACATGGTACCTAGCAGCCCTAGGGAGAGGCTTGTTGCTATGTAGGGCTTGACGGCCGTTGCCCCCTATTTGCAAATCGCTGGGGCCGCTAATGCTGCGGTAAAAGGTACCGAGGTACGCAGATAGCGTGCACGGCCAAAATGCACATAGTAATCGATCGGCATGGGGTAGAGAGATGGCGGCTTGGCGCTCGTGGCTCTCGTCCAGGCGGCGCCTGCCATTTCTTCTCGTTGCACATACCATGTACTACCTTATGTAGTGTTTCCCCGCCAAAGCTGCTGCGTGGCTTTTTTGTCGTCATCATGAGCTTCTTTTCTTGCTTTGGCTGATGATTGCCTCTGCTGTTGGTTTGTTCTTAATTTCCCACGCGTCTGTCATTGGTCCTGGCCCCCTGAACCAGTGCCCAATGCGGGTCTTGGACGTTTCTTTTGACTTGTCACAGACCTGTCCAAACTTTCTGCAGTATCCCACTTTGTACATTACGAGTCGACCTGTGCTTTCGCATTCGGACCCCATCAGCCTTACGCCTTCCAATCCAACGTGCCATCCAACGTGCCATCCAAGCATTGAAAGTACTATGTACCGGCTTGTGAGTTTTCTGCGCCAGGAGATGGTACCACGGGTGCGTCTGTGCTGTCAGGTCGCCGCGTGCTTGGCCAGCAACCGCGCAGGTTGTTCTGGCCTGGCTACTTTGATTGTTGACGCAAGCTGATAACTCCCACGTGCAACGCAGTCATGATCGAGACAAGCGCCATCAATCTCGTGATGAGCTTCCCCCGCAAAGCTACTCCATCTTGGTGCCGTCGATGCCTCTGCTGCAAAGTCCCGCCGCGTTTGCATTTGGCCTGAACATGCACACAATCCTTTGTATCCGCATTGCAGGACGAACACATGTCGGTGCCCGGAGCGCTGGCCTGAGGCCTCACCTGATGATGGCATCACACGCAGAAAGGGATCCGTCGAGCGAGATGGTGGTGAAATAGCGGGCTCGTCATTCCAAGTTGCAAGATTGGCAGGATCACCCACGCCCCGCCTTTTTCGTCTCTGGGAGGATGAGGGTCTTGTCGATCAATTATTTGTATTGCGCCCCATCCCAACTTTCCCAGTTCGGCAATGCAACTTGTTTGTGTCTCATCTTCCCCTGGAGTGGCCGAAGCGTTGACTTTGTTCGTGTGCTGACACCGCCCGACTCACGACCCACGGCCCGCTGGCCATTGGCTCATGGCCCATGCATGCCTTGCCAGATTACATGGGAGATCTGGCACATTGCCTCGAGACGGTGCCAACGATCCTATCGATATCTGCGCATTCATAGCTGGGCAATGCTGGTGCCATTCCCAATGCTCCTTTGCCGCCCGTATTCCATCTTCGATGCAAACAGGCAGTCGGCGGGGCCGGAACCATATACACAATACCATGGACGTGACGGTCGCCAGAGCGAAAGCTTGACAACAAGCGATGGACAGGCTAACTAGAGCGGGATTAGCGCACGTTGCTGCCGGAAACGCGCATCCCAGCCCCATACTTGCGGCGCTCTGTGCTTCTAGAAAAGGGAAACGCTCCCCAGCTCTTAATTGACTCTACTATATGGCGAGGCATTTTACACATAGTACGTGGCAGCAAACCCCGTGGTGCGGGTAGCGCGCATAGAATCTGGGAACCAACACGCTGACATTTCTTTGCCAGCAACGAATCCACCGGTATACATAGTATTCGACAATTGGGACGAGACTCTTGTCAGTCCTCTTGAGAGACTGCTTCGCACATTAGTACATTAGCCTTGACGAGGAGACAAGCGCCGGCTTGCTTGATGACCCTCAATTAAACCAGTCAGTCAGTCAGTAAGTCAGTCAGCCAGTGGCTTTGCAACTTTGCGGTCTGCAAGCATCCTTGCCCGGACCTTGCCGTGTATACGGAGCGAGCACAATACCAAGTACTACTATGCGACATAAGCAGGATGCTACTACCATAGTACATGGCATGTACAGAAGGTGGATCACGTCATCTACTGGTGGAGATCATCTTCCACAGATCGAGCGTGGTCCATGCACCGCAGATAAACCCTGACAATGCCACGCGCTCGCGAAGATCTAGCAGGGCAGTCCCAGTGTCCGCACCCCCAAGCGAGTGCGATAGCGCTACTCTACACGTATCGTCGAGCTGCCGCGGCACTCACAAGGCCGGGGCTCCCTTCATACTCGCAGAGTACAGTGCGCCGCAGCGCCCCTTCATTCCAAGCACTCTATTCTCACCCTGCCCGCACGTACTAAGCTTAGAAGGCCCCTGGAGGCCGTAGGCCACGGCAAGGTTCTAGCATCATAGTACAGACACGCTGGTGGTTGGACTCTAGCCTCACTTCTTGTCGTCATCATGGCCTGACTTTGCACCCGTCTAATGCAGAGCGTCTCGACCCAGAGGCTGCGCATCCGATACGCGAATACCGTCAGTTTCCTGCTGTTGTTGAACACCCATCGCAGAACCCGGGTGTGGTAAGCATACAATCTTGGCTGAGGCTGTACAGACCACTGTCATGTGCGCTTAACCCTGAGGGTCGTTCTTTGACCGGCATTTCACTGCAACGATCTGATTACCAAATCGAGACTAGAGCGACGCAAGTGCCAACGGTGCCATCACGGAAAAGCAAGCTCCTACCATACGTGGTCGAGCCTATTGCAGTGACATTGCGTGTCTCAGCCACCGAAAAGCAGTCGGGCATTTCACCCGCTGCCTGTCAGTATGTCATATTTTGGGATCAGAAGCATGATGCGACGCAATAAGACAATATCTCGACACAGCCCGTCTACTTGTGAGATGTAACATTGCGACAAAAAGCTAGATGCCCAGGCACTTGCGATTACCCAGCAGCCAGCCACCTTGGAGGGAGACGAGATGGGCGTTTCTGTAAACTGATCGACATTCGGGTCAACCAGACATTGGTGGCGGCACAACGCCCGGGAAAACTCGCTCCTTGGTGGGCTTGCCCGCTGCGCGTGTGCGATTCTGTCCTCGGTGCCAAACATCAGCTCAGGCTCTACCCGATATTCTGATGGCTTGCTTCGCCTCTGATGGGCCTTTTGATGTTCATTGCTCTGTCGCGCTGACTATCGACCTTCCATGAGGACTTGCGACTCTGCCATTCCAACTGGCCCGCGGCAGCCTCAGGCTGTTCCCCCCCCCCTCACATCTCTCTCTAGATTCTGTATTGTTAACCCCGCGATATGAGATACTCATGTGAGACTACTGTTCGACACAACACCTTTGTCCTATCACATCTTGGATATGACAATCTTTCCGGCTCGGGAATTGCTCTGCATTATGCAGTGACATTTGCTCCATCGAGACGGAGCTGACCGCGGTGCCCATGAGCTGGCTCTGCAGCAACGGCATTATTATGTATCACCGTAATACATTGAGGGCACGTGGACGGCCCTTGAGCCGCCAGATGCCCTCATTTGCCAGGAGGGGGCCGCAACTGCGACGAGAACATCAAAGCAGCGGAGCCGAAATCTTGACGCGCAAAAAAGTCCGGCCGTCTTTGCGCTCTATTTCGATCGCCCCCCCCCCCCTGCCGCAACGAATGGGTAACTCGCACATGCTGTTTTTTGGGGGGGGGGGGCCCAAAAAGGATTCGAGCATTCTCAATGTAACCTGAGGTCCACTCTGGGAAATGTACCGGCTCCATCATGGCCAAAAAAAGACACATACGGCACCTTGAAAAGAGCAGCATACGTTACATATACCGGGGGATGTTTCATGACTTTGGCTGGGTATGTGATGATCTGCGAGAGAAATGCGCCCTGCGCATTTCTCTCCCATCTATCATGGTCTGACTGGGGGGAGGGGGTTCTCCTGCATGCGGAAGGTCATTCATCGCTCCTCTCTTTCTCTCTCTTTCCAGCTGTCTGGGTCACCGCTAAAAGAGTTCATCACTTAGGCACTGTCAATTATTAACCTGTACGAGGCAAAACTTCCGAGCCGTTGTCGTCATTATCTTGGGATTTTTGGCCAAGACAACCAAAACCCATGTACAGTATGCAGATAGTACCTCTCTCTGTACACAATGTCTGCTCAACATAACGCAAAAACGACACGCTTGACTCCTTACAACATTTGGGAAAGGAGAGGGGGGGAGCCTTCAAATCTTTTAGAATCTGTCCCCTCCCTTCCTCGCAAACATGATCAGCTGATCAGCAAGATGCATCAGCTAGTGCGGCGATAAGCATCTTGTTCGTCTCCAGATTCGTCATTGTGTCGATTGGGGGTGACTTTGAGGGTTCCGCTTTTATCGTGTTGGCGCCAAGAGCCCGGATCAAAAAAGGAAAAAAAAAAAAAAAGAGAATATTGATTTTTTCGAATGGAAAGATTTCTTCCGGTCGCCTTGAGGCTCCGTCATCAACTTCTGCAATGGCTGTTCAGAAGACTAGATAGTAGTCCATCCTCTCGCTTGGTTCTGGATCTGCATTTGCAGCTAGTCAAGTAGCTGATCATCATCATGTCTAGTTCGCCGGCCGTCGCTCTCGAGATCCGAGACCTTGCAGAGGTTCCAGGAGCAACTCGTCTGTTGACAAGGCTGCGTTGCAGTACGCCCTTTTTTTTCTTTCCTTTTTTTCTTCTTGGCTTTTTAAATTGTTCCTTGGGAGTCTCTTGGAACAGTTCGAGAAGGAGTTCAAGTTGGGAACCACAACGATTTGACTTGGGAAAGAGAGTTCATCAATGCCTTTCCGACAACGACATTCTCGGCCATTTTGTTTGGCTCGAACGAGCGTTCCCCAGAGGTCTGCAATCATCGAACGCTGGCGTGTATGCTGAGCGATGTGCCGTCGTCACCTTTCTTTTTCCGCTCAGACTTGTTCCCAGCCATAAGGACTTACGAGAGGGTCTTTCGAAGGAAGGGGTGGGTGGATGGGGGGGGGGTAGAGGACGGGGGATCGCCAATATCCCTTCTGTCGATCTTCCGCCCAAGTGCCAGCCAGCCCTCGGAGCAACTCTCTTGTTGGGGAAAAGCATGCGAGTTACCCTGCAGGTGCAAAAACTCCACAGCGAGTGACAAAAAAAAAACCCGTCTCTGCATGTTTTGCGATACCTTGTCTGCAAAAATGCGGAGACAGGGGGGGGGAAAGAAAGAAAGAAAGAAAGAAATGGAATAAGCAACTTTTTTTTGTTACCCGAACACCACATCTGCATCGCGACATTTGACAGAGAACAAGGGACCTTGACCATTGGCTCGTTTGGGCCGAGGGGGGGGGGTGGTCAACCACGCGCTGGTTGCTCGAAAGAGTTAGACTTGTTTTGTACGGTCAATGCTTTCTGTATCATTCCTATCGCTGTGCTGGCTGAACTTGGATGCCCCCCCCCTCCAAAAAAGAAACTTCGAAATGCTTCTCACAGTCAGTTTATTTTCGAGTGCCAGCGGTCGAAAAAGTGTGCTGGATGAGATCAAGTGTTTTTTTCTTGGGGCCAACATCCACACAGATGGCATTGGGCTGGTCTCTGCCCCGGGGGTTTCTCATTGGAGCCTGACCCTCAAAACTATAACTTCTGTTGTGTGCCTTTCTGGACAAGCAGCAAGCAGCAAGCAGCGTTGCAATCGTGAGACAGGGCGATGCGGCCGAATCAGGCAAGCTGGGTGCAAAATTGCGTTTTCAATGTCTACTGCTTTGCCTTTTGCCAAAAAAAAAAATACCCCAACGATCAGCATCCACATATATGCAGAAGAAGAAAATAATTGGGGGGGGGGAATGGGGTTGGGGGGAAAAAAAGAAAGAAAATCCTATTGCGGGTCAGTCAAAAACTACCCTGGCCATTGTGGGATCGCATTGCCGCATTTCAGCCCAAGTACACAACAAAAAGACAACGCCCCCGACAACACACGCACAACTCGTATAGTATTGTGCCGTAAACCGAGTTCGCTTTTTTCTGCAGGAAGATTTTCCATTGGATGAAATGGCGGTGTCCGGCGGGGGGATACTATGCATAGTAGGGACTATACTGTGCAGCAAAGGGTTGGGGGGGGGGGGTGGCCGACTTTACTTGTCAAGAATGGGAGCGTCGTCCGAGACAACTTTGCGCTGTGGCGGCTCAAACCGTGCGTGCATTTGGGAATGAGAATCACGCATGTGAGCGTCTGAATGTCATGGCACTCTGCTCAGGGACAGTCACCTTCCCAAAGCAAGCCGAAGCTGGGAGGGCGTTTTGCTCTACTGTGGTCGGCCGAAATCACGGACGGCAGGGTCACAGATGGGAAGGTGAACCGGAGAGCGGACCGGAGGAGGAAAGGATACAAGGGGGAAAAATGACACAAGGGCTTGCTCTCCCCCGAAGGAGGGAACGAGGGAATTGCGCGTCTTTGGATGGCCGAGCCCCATCCTCGCAGCAACACAAGACAAAAACACAAGAACAGACACACACACACACGCAAAGAGACACAGACAATACAAGCTGGGACTCTAGCCCGGTGCAGGCCAAGGGCTACACATGATCGCCACCCCACACAGCCCTCTCTCTCTCTTTGTGTGCCCCATCCCGGGCCAGAAAGCAACGCTGCAGCCGCCCATCCACGTAACCCCCCTGCCCGCATCGGACGTTGTGCTGAAATTCGGCCTTGACGGGATGTTTTGGGGGCGGTGAAAAAGCAGCCAAAAAGAAGGATCGAGGGCTCCTCCTTTGGGGTTCCTTTGACGATGGGTGTTGTTGTTTATCTTTTTTCCCCTTCTCTTTGGTATTCCAGATAAACATGTATACATGTGATGCACACGCAACTACGCATATCATTATGCACACGCAAGGGTACGAAGAGCCCCGATGTGTGTGTGTTTTCTTTTTTTGTCCCCCTTCTCGCATCACGACGCATTTCCCCATCGCGCAATCCAAGCCGTCGGGGATCATCAGCCTGCAGTCTTGATACCAAAAAAAAAAAAAAAAAAAAAAAGACAATAACAACAAGAGGGGGACTTGTCCCATGACAAGATTTCCTTTGTTGGTTTTTTTTTTTTTTTTTTTTTGGACTCTCAACTGACAATTCCCCGGATCTCTGGGGGGGGAGAGACCTGCGCACGTGGCTAATGCTTGTGCCGACACGCAACCAGCGAAAAACGGCTGCAAATGCAGTGTACCGTCACAATTTACAAGGAGTTGGTACTTTGTAGTAGAAGTAATAAGTACTGCGAAGAGTGCAGAACGTGGTCTTGCAATGTACATAGTACAAGTACGCTCGCTCGCTGCTCAGTGAGCGAGCGGGTCTGCAGACTGCAGTATGCAGGGAAAACGACAAGGCACTCTCGAGGAAAAGAAAAGAAAAGAAAAAAAAGAGAAATCGGTGTATGAGAGCGCCATCGCTGAGGAACGAGAGAATTGCTTCCTACCCTTTATTCGGTCAGGCGGTGGCGGTGGAGGTGTACATAGTAGCAGCAGCAGCAGCAGCAGCAGTTCAAAGTACCCGACACTGCTCTTGAGCTACAATGTACACATGATGTACAAGGGCAATGCAAGAAGGAGCGGCTACAGAGCACGAGGATCCACTGGGGGGGACGCGGCAGATCGACCATCTGACAGGCACCCGCTCAGTTCGCTGAGTGGCTGCCCTGCCCGGCCCCAGGTTGAAGCAAGCCGAGGAAGGGGTGGTCCCGGGAGGGAGGGCAGGGCAGGGCAGGGCAGGGCCGGGCAGGCAGGGCAGGATGGGATGACCGAGCAGGAGCAAGAGGAGGAAGGCACGGAGGAAGACGGTCCCGTCCCATCCATTCCATATGCCTATCCGCCCATCCACCCGTCCCAGCCATTCGGGAAAACCTGTCCATACGGTAAGCTGGTAGGCTGGCCAGCAAGTAGCCAAGCTCGCGTACCTGCAACCCGAGAGGATGCAGCAACCGCCAGGCGGGTCAGCCGCTTCTGCTATCAGCTGTCACTTCTCACAACGATAGCCGTGGCGCCGTCTTTTCTTTTCTTTTTCTTTTTTCTTTTCTTTTTCCTTGTATGTGAGTGTTGTTTCTGTTTCTGATTGTGATCTTAGCTTTGCTTTGTTTTTTTCTATTGTGATGATCATGCATATATATATACATGCGCATGATGATTCAATGCTGACAGATTGATTAGATGATGGATTACATGCAGAACTGTGTCTACCATTGGCCGCTTGAGGCCTTTGCATCCTCACTCTCTGCCGCCTCTCTCGATGAGTCCATGGGGCGACACCTTGGCGGCGGCGGCGGCGGCGGACCGTTGTTTTTTCTTTCCCTTTTGTCTCGGCACACAAGCTGCATACGGCCAAGGCGATTCACCACAACGGGTGGTACCAGCCCTTGTACTCTGCCCGAGCGTGTACTAACTTACATAGTACGTATGCTGCGTACTTTAAGGTAGACAAGGATCCCTTCGTTACTCTCTGGGTACACAGTACCTGCTAATGTACTGTGACGCCTCGAGAGGAACCCGTGTCATAGTACGTAGAGGAGTTCAGCCGCGCCATCGATTCTCTAGCTGTGGTGTTTCCGCGTCATTGGCACACAATTCTTTTCAAGTTTGCTCCTCATCTTACGTCCGATCACTGTCAGTCCAATCCACCACTAAAGCATACAGATACGGTACTCTCTACCATCAAGATATTGTCCAGCGAAAAAGCCTTGGAGAATCTCCCAAAGCGGGGAGAAAAGAAAAAAGAAAGAAAAAAAGAGAAAGGGAAAAAAGAAAAAGCCCCCCACCTGCATGCTGCAACCGCCCTTTCTCACGAACATTAAAAAGTAAACGGACAGACAATTTACGCAGGGAGGGAGGGCAGCCACTGCCACTGCCACTGCCACTGCCAGTGCTGCTCTTTTTTGACTGCAGCCTCGTGGGCAAAGCAAGTACTGTTTCTTTTTTTCTTTTCCGCAAAGGGCCAGGGGGAAAGGGGCGCGAGGGATGCAAAAGATCCTCCCATGGTACATGCATCTTTTATCAAGTGATCAAGAGATAAGCAGCAGTCTGGGCGGCGGGGGAGACGAATTGGGAAATCCTCCATCCTCCCGTTGGAATAACAACCCTCAGGAAGATGTTTTATTTCGCTCTGTTTTGGAGTGTTTGTTCCCTGGTTGTTCTACTCTGGTTCCGTCTTACAGATCCCGAAGGGGGGATGGACGAACAATCTACTGTTTTAGGACAGCTTTAATCACAATAACAACCAACCAAAACGGAAAGAAGAATGAAAATCACAGGGAGAGAGAGCCAGCTCTCTTGTTGTTTTTCCCTCGGTCCCGAAATCATGGGAGCCTCTTCGTGTACCACCTTAGTTCTCGTTGATACGCATGGATGAGGGCGTCGAAGCGCGCATCGATATCTCGCTTATCTTTATTTTCTTCTTTCTCTCCCAGCCCTCCGTCCCCCTTTCTCTTTCCTTTTCCTCTTCTCGTGTTCTTTTTAAGGTCACATGTGCGTCTGCTGAGGCTGATTCCACGTATATACATAAAAGAAAAAAGTACATAGAACTCGTAGGGCAGCAACAGAAATCGACATTTGTGAACGATACGGTAGAACGGGGACGCTTCCAATAGGATACTTCCACCGTGGCCCAGGGAATCGATTTTGGAACGGGTGATGCATAGCATATATTTGTCTATACCAAGTAAGCTTTTGCAGATGAATTTAGCGGATGTTTCCGTTGCCCTCTCCCCCCCCCCCCAAAATATTCTCCATGGTTTATTTATATCAAATTGATATTGCGTATCGTTATCAAAGAAGAAGAAGAATATCACACATACGTACGATTCTTTCTTCCTTTTCTGCTTGGCGCTCTCTTTCTCTTTTCCCCGTCCCCTCCTCATCCCGGGGGAGACCAAAAGATTCTTGGTTGTGTGGCAGGTTCTTGCGAGATGCTGTAGTTTTCACGTGTATGATGGATATGTAATGTAGCTGGGAAGGAATAAGCATAACCTATAACTTGTGCACATTTTCCACACACACACACACACACACACGCGCGCGGGGAAAAAGAAAAAAGACTGAGACGATAATAAAAAAAAACCCCCTATGTTACCCCAAAAAATCAACACGTATTCTTTTTTCTCTTCCACATTCCCCCGTTGCCATGTTTTTTTTTATGTACACAGTAAGTAGAAAGCATTCGTAAACATTTTTTTTTCCCCCATCCCCCATCAAAGGCAGGCAAGGCAGGCAACCCACACTTCTTTGCTTTCTTGAACAATGGCCAGAGTCCCGACCGAATCATAGAATATCCTTTACCAAAAACTATGTACTAATAAAATAAATAGTACATTGAAAAGCCACCCCTGCCCCCCCCCCCAGCACCCCCCGGAAAAAACAAACAAATCAAACCCTCTAGAGTATGGGATCAAATCCCGATGGGAGGAGCGAGAGCCGGTTTCTCCCTTGGGGTTTGGTCGGTAAGCTCAGATAGATGTATTAGCGTCGAAATAGGGAAAAGAGAAGAAGGATTTGATGGCGTCAAATCCCGAAGAGAAGATCAGCAGTGCAAGGGGCTGGATATGTTCTCACTAGCGATATTACTCTACCCATGCTTGGACTGGTCTGGTTTCGAGGAACGAT
Source organism: Coniella vitis (assembly GCA_011317545.1). Lineage (NCBI taxonomy): Eukaryota > Fungi > Ascomycota > Sordariomycetes > Diaporthales > Schizoparmaceae > Coniella > Coniella vitis. The sequence goes on along the minus strand of WUJK01000004.1, from coordinate 1,415,701 downwards.
AAGCGAAATATACTTAGTTGATGGGTTTTGGAGCATCGACGAAAAAAGCAATCTTCGATAGCAATATATCAAGCCATCGCGAAAATATGGATCAAGGCGTATATCGCTTGTTCGGTAAGGAATGTTCCGAATTCAGATGAGGATAGTGATTTGGCCGGCAGCATGAGAGTAATGGGCTAGGACTTGCCCAGAGAGGTTATATGGATTCCTTTACTTCTTGTGAATGCGCTCTGACAACCAGGATTGATGCCATTGCGGGTGAGTTTGCGCCCTGTTAACACTCCTCTACGTTTTTCAAACCGGCACCAACCGCATCTATACGGCACTATGTAGACACAAGCGCAAAAGATCGCGTCTCGACTAACAAAGCAAAATCAATATAACAAGTTGAATACCAGCAAAGGACCCCTCTCATCAGTAGCGTCCGTCGCGGTTCGAAAGCGAGTATGGAAAGCACACTGGACATGAGGAAGCGTTCACAATCATATCGATTCGCCATGTCTCATTAAGTACGGGCAGTCCAAAGGACCTGTAGTAAACAGTCGTCTTGGGCGACACATCACCGGGAGTAAATACAGGGAATAGACAAACATGATACAATATATGCATATGCAACGAACGGACCATCCATAAACAAGACAGGTCCACAAGCGGGTATGTGTAAAGTGAACGCCCAGCCAACATTTGCTTCCCAAGGAAACAAACAACACAAAACATAGAATACAAACCAACTATACCGCCCAAACAAAGTCGCTCATCATGCCCACTATATTCCATGAAACGCCAAAACAAACATGATGCCGCCGTGCCGTGCAAGAGGACAAAGATGAATCATGGTTCGCACAACATCCCGCCATTTCCGCGCGCAAAGAATGCAACTCTCCTTGAAGGCCAGCTGTTACGCCGTCCGTAATTTGTAGAAGGGTTTCGCTCAGAAGATGTCCCTCCACCTGGAGAGTAATATCTCTTCTGTCGCTATCCTCCGCTCGGTCCTCCAGTACTGTATCGCCGTGAGCTTGCCCACCAAATCACCCATCATGTCCAAGCCTACCGACAACAGGAGGAATGTATCCCAAGCCCGTCACTGTCCCTTTCCAACGTCTGTCGACAATTGTAATGCTATAATCGCTATAGCCATCTCGCGGTCTCATGCTTTGGTGTCGTTCGACTTTCGAGTTTATATCTTCGTCGCGCTTTGTCGCATACAATGAGACCCATGAAAAAGAAATCACAGATTCGGCGCCAAATAGCTGCGCAATATGATCAAAAACCAAGTGTCAATGCGAACACAAGCAACCGAAGCCAGTGTCTGCAGTCTTAAACAAATTGGCGCGTTGGAAATCTTGGCGTAAAAAAAGATATTATAATCCTTTTGGCGCTCGCTCGCTTGGGTCGAAATGTACCTAGATTCCAGAAAGTGGCCTATGCTTTGCCTTGACAATGAAAGGGGATGGCATGTCGTCCGTTTCAGGGTTCCAAACCGCGGGCTTCGAGTTCTCTTTGTGATGATTCGATGGGCGAATGCCAGAACGAGCCTGGTTGAGTTCAAGCAGACTTCGCCCTTTGATATTGCCCATTTTGCTGACCAAGCCGCCATTATTACCGTACTGATTCGTGACAGTGGCTTTGCTAATCAGGCCGCCTCGTGAGGATAGATCACTGCTGCCGCCTGTCAGAGAGGCTATCTTTCGGAACTGGCGTTCGGCAAGAGGACGCGTTTCTTGGCTTGAGGTCGCTTGCCCGAGGCGGTTCATCATCTGGTTGGGTGCTGGCAGTGAGGGCCTGTTCTTGAGCACTGTATGGGCAGGTGCCGTCTGGGTATGTGGCAGGCTAGGCCGGGACGAGGCGATCGCCCTCTTGACCTCTCGTGAGGGAGATGGAGACACTGGGGCCTCTTCCGAGTCGTACTCATCGGAGAGTGCATCGTATTCATCAGAGATCTCGGGCGCCTTACGCCATGGATCGCGCGCAAAGATATTGGCCGTATGGATGAAATTACCTTTGCCTCCATTCTTGCGGCGCGGCGACAGGGACAGTGCTGCTATCGGAGCACACGGAGAAGGCGACATCTTATCAACATCCATCGGTGTACCCAGCGGGCCAGCATACATGGTCTGCGCGCGGACGAAGGGGGTTCGCAGGCCCTTCTTCGATTCATCGTTTGGGGTAGAAGGACCGACGGAGAAATCGGTTGCGTCGGTGGCCGCCGTCAGAGCGCTCTGGTTGCTCTCATGGCCAATTGAGGAGTACGGAAAGTCTGTCTTTGTAGAGGATGAACCTAGACTTGTGTCTTGCTGCTGTTGGTGCTGCTGCTGCTGCTGCTGCTGCTGTTGTTGTTGTATTTGCTGTTGGTGTTGCTGCTGTTGCTGCTGTACGCGAAGGCTCATCTCTTGCTCTCGGGCTCGGAGGTTCATCTCCCGCTGTTGAAATGCAAGATTCATTTCCTCTTGCTGTGCGGCCAGCCTCTTGAGGTGCTGATTCAATTCGATTTGGACGCGAGCTTGGACCTCCTCTTCGTAGGTTGACTGAAGTTGCTGGATCTCAGCCTTGCTAACTCTATCTATCTCAAGGCGAGCCTTGGTTTCCCACTCCCGTCGCACAGAAGCATCGATTTCCTGTCGGATGGCAACCTTGTCTGCCTCCCACTTTTGTGCGCGCTTCTCGAGCTCTCGTACACGTCGGCTGAGTGCTTCTTCCTTCTTATGGATGGCAGCTTCTCGCTTCTGAAGAGCACGACCCATCTCGACAACTTCCCGCTCTTTGCGCATCAAGCGAACAACAGGCAGGTTGAGCAATGCAGCTGTATCGGGTCGTCGATCGGGGTTGACGCGCAGACAATCTGCAATGACAGCGCTTAGTTCGGATGAGTAGATGTTGGGCAGCGGCGCGACTTTGCCCTCCTTGATCTTTTGCACGAGTTGGTAATGGGACTTGGCATTGAAGGGTGGCTGTCTTGTGCAAAGCTCGTAAATAATGCAACCCAGGGACCAGACATCTGATTTAAGCGTGTACGTTTCGGCAGCACAGATTTCGGGCGACATGTAAAAGGGGGTTCCGACATAGGTGGAGGCAAACTGCTGGGCAGTCAGAACCTTGGACAAGCCGAAATCACCAAGCTTGACAGAGTTATCTTCGCCGAGAAAGACTAATGCGCAGATGTCAGCAAGTGCAAATCACTCACTACACAGCCACGCCCCAGAACGCTTCAGGACATACTATTCTCTGGCTTCAGATCACGGTGCAGGATGGTCATGCAGCCTGGAGGAATCTTGGGCTTGACGGTCGGGCCAAGGCCCAAGACACTCTTGCCAACCTCGGGAGGATCTATGCCGTAGTGACATCGGTAGAGCGCGGTGACGAGTTGGGAGAAGATGCTCCACACGAAGGCTTCTTCGGCATATTCGTTCTTTTCCTGTAGACTTCGAATGACGCGGCCCAGATCGCCGTTTCCGCAGTATTCCATGTAAATGTGCAGGTCCTGGGTGGTTTTGAGGTGCTCGCGCGAGTAGTAGCCCACAATGTTTTGGTGGCGAAGCGTGGAAAGAATGGTGAACTCAGCATGTAGCTGTTCGCGTTCCTTTTGGGACATTTTGAGGTACGAAATCTCCTTGCGACAGAGGATCATGCCATCTTCCTTTCTGCGCACCTTGCGGATGATGCCAAAGGAGCCATGGCCTAGGTGGATTTGGTTGAAGAGGTCAGCATTGGGGGCACAACACGCGCGTAGCTGCGTGTTGACGTTGCGGTAGTCGACATCAAAAGAGCCTGCGCATTCGGAGCCATCGGCAGATGGGTGGTGCCTGTGCATGGACACGAGCCAGACATACCTATCTTCTCCAGTATCTCATACTTTTCAGCACTATCTGATGCCATATTCAGGTATTGGTTGGCAACAAGCCAGTGTCACAATACATGAACACCAGGCAAGCAGTCGGGGGTTGGTAAAGGCGCATACAGGGTGAGGAGATGTTGTTGAAGATGGGCTGTATCAAGCAAAACAAAAGGGAGAACAAAGGGCTGCCAAGGCGCAGAGTAGAATGCTGTGTACCTGTTGATGCTAGTAGGTTGCCGCTGCAGGTGGAGGGCGTCGCGATGCGCTGCGCGCTGGTCGTTGTGGTGATCTTTGGGGGCGTGGAGGTGGAGGAAGCCAAGAGCCAGGATGCAGAGTGCAGAAGGCCGAATGCAAATGTTGACATTTTGGCGCGGCTGGTTGTATGGGGCAACCAGCCCAGGCCTGTGGTCGCGCACAGGGGTCTTGTATGCAGCTCCCCACACTATATCTGCTTACATAAGTATCTGCCCAGCCCAGGTCACCAGGGTCGCCCACCTTGGAAGCTCCACCCGACCTTCAACCGCATCCAAGCAAGCAGGCAAGCTACTAAGCACTCTTGATATCTCGTCATTCGACTGCATAAGCTAATCCACTGCCTCCACCGAGCACACTACAAAGCTCATCAACCACGCTTCCATGACCAGACTCGTTTGCGACAAGGCCGACTCGTCCATAGCTCACATGGAGTAATCGATCCATCTACTCGTTTCCAGCTCTTCAACTGCTTCAGCACGACCCGCGTGCGCAATCCGCCACACGATGATCCTCCCCTCCATTTCCACGGTTGTGGGCTTCCTTGCCCTGCCATCCGTCGTGCGAGCGGTCTTTCAGGACGAAGTCGGCGATATCGACTACCACTACGACCTGATTGGCCTGCCACAGCGCGAAACCACCTTCTTCCACCAGCCGCGGCCAGACGATAAGGCCAGACTGCTCTACACCCTCAGCGACGTTGGTGTGCTTGGTGCTGTCAATCCAGGCAGTGGAGCTGTGGTATGGAGACAGCTCATCAATGGTAGCATAACAAATGGAGGAGGTCACCTTCGAGCTGCGCATGGCGAGAACTGGGTAGCCAGCGCGTTGGGTGGCTCCGTACAAGCTTGGGAGGCAGTCAGTGGCCGCAACTTGTGGGATCTCGAGTTCCAGGGTGACGTCAAGGATCTGGAGGTCATGGAGGTAACAGAAAGAGGACGCAAAGATGTGTTGACTCTACACAGTGAGAGCGGTACCATAACACTAAGGCGCCTGTCCAGTACTGAAGGCCGAGTCATATGGGAGTTCAAAGAGGTGACCAGAGATGTACCTTTGCAAGTCAGCACAAACCTTGAAAAGGTCTTTGTGATCAGCTTGCATGGTAACCTCCTTTCCTACTCCCTGAAGGTCACCGTTCTGGATACGCTGACAGGAAAGCGCCTGGACGAAATCACCCTCGGAACCAGGAGCGACATCAAGAGCGACAAGGATATCATGTTTGTGGGCGCGAACTCGGCAGCACCCATCGTCGCCTGGGCGGACGAGTCTCTGACCAAGCTGAGAGTCAACGTCCTGGGCACCAAGAATGTCCAGGAGTTCCCTCTTGCTGCAGACACAGTTGCGGTTGAGATCCACGCGCCTCACTTGGCTCAGTCCCAGCCTCACTTCCTCGTCTTCTCGCGGACCACGGTTGGGACAAAGGCCGAGATTTACCATGTCGATCTCACGACGAACGTCATTACACACGCTTACGAGCTCCCTCACTTGGCAGGGCCAGGTGCTGTGTCGACCAGCTCCGACGGCGCCAATGTCTACTTTACGCGCGTTACGGCATCTGAAATGACCCTGTTCTCCTCGGTTTCGCACGGTGTCTTGGCTCGTTGGGATCTCAAGACGAGTGACTACACGACGGGCGCAGTTCACAGTGTTGCTGAAGTGATCAAAAAATCAAGCAGCGAGTTCGCAGTCCGGTCTGCTATCGTGACCATTGCTGAAGACTGGGTTCTTTTCCGAAACGGCGAAACGGCTTGGTCGCGCCCTGAAGGTCTCAGCGCTGCTGTAGCCGCAACATGGGCCGAGATACCCAAGTCTGAAGACCTGGCTAGGTCGCTCGACGCAGAAGCCCACAGCAACCCCTTGTCTGCGTATGTCCACCGCGTCACGCGTCACTTCGACGACTTGCAGTACCTTCCAGGCTATCTGTCCTCTATCCCCCAGCGCGTGATCAGCAGTGTCCTGGGGACAGAGGGCTCTAAGAAGGAAGGCCTTTTCCGCGACAACTTCGGCTTCAACAAGATTGTAGTTGTGGCGACACGACGGGGCAGACTCTATGGACTCAACGCAGGAGATCATGGCAAGATTCTATGGTCTTTGAGCGCTCGCGCTCTGGCTGCGGGTGAGCACTGGGATGTCAGGGGCATGGACGTTAACGAATCTAAAGGGTATGTTACCATACGGGGTTCTCAAGGCGAGTACATCATTGTCAAGACTGAGTCCGGCAAAAAGATTGAGTCTATGCCACCTGGATCATGGCCACCCGTCCAAAGCACCGCATCTGTCGACACTCCGTCCGGAAAGTTCCTGCTCTCTATCGGAGCGGATGGGAAAGTTGGCGACATTCCAGCCGCATGGGCTCCTGAGCAGACGATCGTCGTGCGAGGTTCTGCCGATGAACTGCGAGGGCTGAAATTTGTGGTGGATGGTGCCCAGTCTCACGAAGAGACAGCCTGGGAGTTTGCCCTGCCGAGCTCTCAACGTCTTGTCGACCTCACGTCTCGACCACCGCATGACCCTGTTGCCTCGATCGGTCGCGTGCTGGGGGATCGTCGTGTCAAGTACAAATACTTGAACTCCAATACCATGGTCATTGCTGCTGCAGACGATGCTGCAGCTACATTGACAACTTATCTTTTGGACACCATCTCAGGGCAGATTCTATCGTCCGCCAAGTACGAGGGCGTCGACACGAGCAAGCCCGTACACTGCGCCATGTCCGAGAACTGGTTTGTGTGCTCATTCTACGGCCAATACGCCCTCAGGGAAAATCCAGCTCAGACCCTCAAGGGATACCAGATTGTGGTTTCTGATTTGTACGAGTCTGAGCTCGCAGACGACAGAGGCCCTCTGGGAGACACAGCGAACTTCTCGTCTGTTGAGCCCATCGATGTCCCCACGGGCCCTCCCTTGCCATATGTCGTCTCCCAGACATACATTCTTGCAGCGCCAGTTTCAGCCCTTGCTATCACCGAAACGAGGCAGGGTATCTCGTCGCGGCAGCTCCTGGCGTACCTGCCTGAGACACACGGCATCTACGGAATCCCGCGCATGGTTCTCGAGCCTCGAAGAGTTGTCGGACGTGATCCTACACCGGTCGAGGTGGAGGAAGGATTGCTGAAGTACCACCCAGCCATTGAAATCGATCCGAAACTGCTCATCACGCACGAACGGGACGTTATTGGTATCCAGAAAATTATCACGGCGCCAGCGATTGTTGAGAGCACCAGCCTTGTGTTTGCTTTTGGCATCGACGTCTTTGGCACCCGTGTAGCGCCAAGCTTTGTCTTTGACATACTTGGGAAAGGGTTCAACAAGGTGACTCTTCTCGCGACTGTGGCTGCCTTAACGGCTGGTGTGTTAGTACTGGGCCCTATTGTGAGTCTCTCCCCGAGATGAAGGCGCTTGTTTGGAGTTTTATGCTGACTGGTTCAATCTAGATTCGGAGGAAGCAAATCAACATGCGTTGGAAGCCGACGCAGTAGAATGGTTGAATGATGCATTTAGAACTCGATTGTGGTTCCATATTGTCACGATTGCAGATTATTAGACGAACATGAATGAAGATACCATCAACATCAGATACTGGACGGCAGCACGCTCTAACCCAAGACGTCGTCATTCCAACCTTGAAATGAAATTCTGCCTTTGTATATTACTCTGCTGCTTTCCCTAAGCCGGCAGGTTCGGCACACGTGTCATTGAGAATCAGGGTCCTGCTACTCAGCGACTGCTTAACGCTCTTGCTCAGATCGTTGCTTGAATGCGTTGGGGTTAGCGAGGCCCGGCGACGGTCGTCGCACAAGGTTTCTTTGCTTGGAGGTAACACTTTTGAGCATAGCACGCGGCTTTCGACAATGCCTTGTTCCTTTCCGGTCTTCCTCGGTGAACAAGTTCCCTTCCACAGAATTCCCAAATATGTCGATGATGCTCCGCCATCGTGTGACATGCACTTGCTCATTTAGCAATATGGCGGCGGTGGATCCCAGTCGCGTCTACTTTCTGCTTCTATACTATCCACATTCGTCAGACGGGGTCCAATATCTCGCTCTCGAACTGCGGAGTCTGTATGCCATCTCAGCTCAGTCACTCTTTTGTGAGCATATCTACAGATACCGTTATTCACACTCACCATGGCCAAACTGACGCCGTTCGTCTCCGACATGACGGCATGTTAAAGTCGGTATATTGTTGATCGAAAAGGTAGTGGTGATAGTATCCGTTAAGGCTAATGTGGTACCTTCTTCTCTCTCCTTCATGGCGGAAGTCGACACACCCCAAGCGCGAGAAGGATCTCCTGTGCCAGGCGTCCGAGATACAACTGGAGTGTGACGCCGGCCAGTAGTACGGTTCGCCGTCGTGCGTCTACCGTTCAAATCCTATAGAAACCAAAGCATCAGCTGTTGTTCCTATTCGTTCAAAACTGCGACTAACGGGGCAGCCCAGTCCTTATTGCGCCAAAATCTCAGCAAATACCTCTTGCTCCACTGCTTGGTCATCCGCGCCCACATCTTTGCCAGCTCGCCGTCGAGGTTCAAGATCGTAGCTGCTTCGGTAGTCCTGTCGACGATGGTGGTGGTGGTGGTTTCCGCCGCCTTCGCCACCGTCTTTAGCATCCTCAGAACGGTTTCGCCGCCGGTTGTAATGGACCGAATCTCGCTCGTTCGCCGGACCGCTGCCAGAAGAAATACATCGCCACATACGCGTCAACAAACCTCTTGTCCGGGGTGGCGAGAGGCAGTAACCGCCATGCTGTGCTGTTTCCGACGGTAAGGCTGATGATGGTCGGGACGACAAGGAATATTCTGAGGGCTCCTGTCGATGGCGATGAGGAGGACCTTTGGTTCGCTCCCGTGCCCGCCCCTCCTGTGTACGTTGTCGCTCCTCCTCGTGATGCCTGGCGCCTTCAACACCGTATGGTTGGAAGGGTAGAGGGACCGGGCGCTGTACGTCGTCACCAAGGTAGCCCAAGCCGGAGAGTAACTGTGCTGGTATGCCTGTGGTCGCGGTCTGGAAGGTGACGACAGCCTTGGGTCGGCCACTATATGAAGGGTGATGTCCGCGTGTATGGAGTAGGCGCGGCGCAGAGTCTTCAGCCCGACGAGAGCTTGTAATCCAGGTGCAGCAGAAGAACACAGAGACGGCGCAATGCCCTGAAAAACAAGAACAGATGATGTGGCTGGGCAGAGATATGTGCAGACAAGAGCAACTGCAGTAGTAGCACCTGTTGCAGTCATATCTGCTGCTGCAGAGGGTGGACTCCATTCTGGGATTGTTTTTTCCTTTCCTGTTCAATGTGATGGATGGGGATGGCGCATACTTGGAGGAGTGGTGCGTGGGTGGGCGGGCAGGTGAGTTGATTTATAGCACTTGAAATTGATAGGAAAGAAATGGGCTTTTGGCGAACACGTTGGCAAAAAGGGCTTTCGACATATCTTTGCACATATCTTCGTTGCTTTCTTTGGCCGAATGACACCATGGTGAAGTTCACCAAACAAACCATGTGATCTGCGATATAAAAAGAAAAAACCAAAAAAATCAAGGCAAATCGGTTATTCGCTTATGGGCGGATAGAAGCAGCCAGCCAGCCTTGCCTACATTCTTGACGAATACAAACGTCCTGTTTTTCTCTTCTTCTCGAGCCTGGGTTCCTGCTGTCACTCCCAGAACCCAAACCCGTGACCCGAGTGATCACATACGACGACGGTTGCCTTGCTTATGGTGAGACCAAACATCTATAGCATGCAGTGTAAAAGAGAATAATCTCTACACCGATCTTTGGGCAGCCTTGTTTGGAGGTCTCGTGAGGGCTTGCGATATTCCACGATCCCAGCTTGTATGACGGGCTACTCCATTTCCATATACTCGAGTGCACCTCCAAGTACTTCCATGGCTCGTTTGTCTTTCGTTCGGATTGGACCGCAAAAGGGTTACCAAACAGCAGGATTTCGAGAGTCATCACAAACCGTATACACTAATACAGCCACCGTATTCGAATCCCAAGAGAAGACGGAACAAGCCCCTCAAGCTCCGCAAGAAGGTCAGGAAAGAGAAAGAGATATACCGCGGCGTCCAAGAGATTTCAATCAGCTGGCTTTTGTTTTTTTTGCCTTTCTTGTCGCACAAACCGCCCATTCACAGGATGGGGGATGGATGGCAAGGACGTGGCTGACTACTAGTTCATCCCGAAACGTTGCACAAGCGGTCGTATAGTCTGATGCTTCAACTCCCCAAGGAGAAAAGCAAGTCAAGTGGTTTTTGATAGGGTGACGATGCAACGAAAGTGCTACTGGTACGCTCCAACATTGGGGCGCAAGCCATTGGACGATTGTGTATTTTTTTATTCTTTTCTTTTTATGAAGAATTGAAAAAGGAGAGAAGAACGTAAGCATTAACATTTCTGATCCTCAACAACGAGACGACAGCCGTTCAACTGGCTTGACTCGTTGAAGTGTATACTCATTTCATCTACAAAGCTTGTAGGCCATCCCCATCTCCCATCGCACGCATCCGTCCAGTTGGACATTGAGTAGTGTGTGCATCCTGTTCAACATTTTCATGGCCAATACAGTCCACCCAGACCTACTGCTGCGCAAGGATATCAAACACTTGTGAACGGATTTCAAGAACCAGGCCCAGTATTGGAGCACATAAGTCTCTTCGTGTATATTTCGAGCAAGCAACTCAAAATCTCGCATACATCATCTCCTTCTGGTTGCGTCCCAGACGCCCCGCAGGGCAAGCAAGGCCACAGCGAGCAGGAGAGACTAACAAAAGGCTAAGGAAAGCTTGGTCTTTGCCGGGCGCAGTAGCTGTCTTACGGAGAGAGCAAGTGGACTGACTCCAGGGGGAGGGGGCTTCTTATACTTTGTATCAAGACGGGATGGTGGATAAGTACACAGCCCCTTTGCCCCTCCTCATCCTCAAAAGGATACCGCGGGAGGGGGAGTGAGGGGAAATGCGTTGATTTTTATGACTTTGGAGAGGAGATATGGCATGATATTCTCCTAGTAGCTTTTTAAAAAGTCAAACGAGCTTGATGATTGTATATAGTATGTAGATCTTCAGTGGCTTGGGTGGGTGCTGGGGCGCCCGCCTACTTGGGAGCCGTCTACTACTCTGTATGTACTTTAGCATACTACTATTACATATATTTGTACCCTGTGCGCAGACAAGTATATGCAAGGCGTCGTTTGGGTGGCGTGTCAGGGCTGGCACTCCTTCTGTCAACGACAGTTTGGATCTGACCAAAATTCCCCTTTTCGTCTGTTTCAGCCTTTTTGATAGTACTACAGTAGAGAGAAGGAGAGGCTCTTGGACGCGACAGAGAGCGCTACAATGTCGTACTTGGATCTGATCATAGCAATAGCCGGATCAGGAAGAGAATGGCTCTTTTGCCTGATATACTTGCTGGCTCAACAGTGACTGTTTGATTTCCGGATGGCGCCAAGTTCGTGCTAGACATGGAGAAGAAAATTGTAAGCATGAGCAGAAAGCAGCAGCAGCAGCAGCAGCAGCAGCAGCCTTGTGTGTCTATTTCTTGGACAACATGGTAGGAGAAGGGGTCGAATATCACATGGAAACCATGGCTACTATGCTACCCCGTCTTTGGCTTTCCATCTTCAGGCGTGTTGCCCGCACACATGTCAACACTAAACCTCGTTTCCGAGGCGGCAGACGGAGCCAAGTATCCGGCAAAACCTGTCAAAGGCTTTCTAGCTTGGACGCCTGTGTAGAGAGACATGTGTTTCGAATAGATTTGGTGCCATCTCCAAAAACTTTCTTTTCTCGTTTGATGCTAACCCCCGACTTGTCACAGTGCACATAGTAGCCGTATGTGATGCGCCCGAGCATAGGATTGTACGTACTGCTCACAACACCGTGTACATGGCATTTGCACATGATGACAATTACATCGGCTTTCGGGACCTGGGCAGTTTTGCGATGGCCTGCTTTTTGATCAATGCAGCTGATGAGCTGGGCTCTGCTTTCGGTAGGCTGGGGCGGTGCATGTCGCGCCTCAGAGCTACTATGTAGACTGTGCAAGTACTATGTAAGCATAATGAAATTTGAAAGGGGGGGGGTATGTATATCCTTGCTTACCTTATGGCAGATACTCTGCACTACTTTACAATATACTTGTCTGTTGCAGGCCTCTCAGCGTGGGGACTCTGCGTCGTCGACAGTCATAGCCGACGTTGCTTTTGCCTCTCATAACGTGGGGGTCCAAAACCTTTGTTTCTTCTTTTCTCTTTTCTTTTTCCATGTCAGCGCTTTGGGCAGCTCCCAAGAACCGTCCGCGCTGTCCTGGTATATTCTGGGGATCGAACGAGTTGACCAAGTTGAGGGAACTGACAGAGGCCCGTGTCTGGACGGGGGGAAAGAACTATGGAATGGTCATTACTCACACAGCTTTTTGGCTTTGCCATATGGCACAAGGGAGAGCGGGGTCTTGGCACAAGCGCAGGCCCCCAGCAGCTCCGCTCAGGTACCCGAGCGGCCCAGATCTCATTGTGACTTTGTCACATTCCTGGACAAAAAAGTATCGCCGCGATCCTATTTAGTAGAACCCCCCCCCTCCCCCTCAAAAAAAGAAACACAATAGCGCGCACGGGTCAGCGACTGCTCCGTGGCTTCCGGCTACAAGCAACCGAAATCCCAAGCCAGCCCTCCAGCCCTCGTCCCTGCAGCGCCTGGGGGCATGCTATGACTGGGAAACGCGACATCACATCCCAACTGCGCCTGTGTACAGAACGTTTGCCGTTCCCCGAGAATGCATGCAGGCAAGTGCTGGATGCGCCGTGGACGCTGCACATCGATAACAAGGCCTTCTCCTAGCTGTATTGAAGCGGCAAGGCGGTATGTGCATGCATCAAGTAGTGTAGCTCTTGCAAAAAGGCAATACGGTTGGTTTTCATCGAGGAGCTGTGCATCAGATGCTGAGTACTGTAGAGAAAACAGTGTCGTCAGCCTGTACTGTGCCCAATACTGTACCTTTCGCTATGCTTTAGCACGTAACCCACTGTACTAGTCAGTAGAAGTACATAGTATTGTGGCCCATCTCGGCGGGACAAGGCGCGGGGCCCACTTTTTGCGTGTCTTATTGCGGTTGCTTCCGTGCTCCAAGAGTGACCTGTCGTTTCCAACCTGTTCCTCTTCAAAGTGTGCTCCGTACGGTGCACTCGATATTGGGGGGGAGGGGTGGACTGGGCTCGGCTACAGAAAGAGTGCAACAACGAGCCTGTGGAGAGGACCGGGAAAGGATGAGAGGGGCACGCTCAGCCTGCTTTTGCCGTCCTGATTGGGTGCGCCGGTATATTCGATAGCACGCTGTCATAAGAGCTCCAGGGTCTTGGGTGCAGCACCTACTGCTACTATGTATATAGTAGCAATGGGTTGGTGGTACAGCGCCAGGGAGGGCCAGAGGAGGGTGTGCAGAAAGCTCACCGGTCGCATGCCCTGAGCGCAGCCTCGACCACATCCCCCATTGCCGCCCTGTCCGCTGCTGCTATGTAATAAGTATGTAACTGTGTAACCGTGTAACTCCCAGATCCACCGTCTGTGTGTCTGCTTGACATCGGCCCTTGGGAGGCCACGAGCGAGAGCATGTTGTATCCCGAGACAGGCTGGTAGAAAGCCGATTTGACCCTCGAGGGCAGACAATGGGCGATGAGGCGTTCTTGGATCAGGCCAGCGCCACTGTCGGTTGATCCGAGACAGGATTTTTGCTCATGGTTATTCCTCGCAGCTGGCGGTCAAGCTTCCTACATAGTTTTCACGGGCATGCTCCTCCACAGCTTGGTTGCAGAGTAGGCGACAAGCGTTCAGCTTTTCGACCATGTCGAAACCGGCGGCGGCAAGGACGTGGCCTGAGGAACCAGGCAAATGGCCTTTCGTCAAGAGACGATGTCGGTGTGTGAACGGCCTCGCGTTGCTAAGCCTGGTAGCCTCGTCATAGTCTAGGACACGAGCCGTCGCACATTATCTCAGGCGTGCGTGGGCGCGCGACCGTGGCTGGTTTCGTCGTCGTCCCAGTGCCACGCGACCGAGTCTAGGATGTGTTAGCCTCGAATGATTGAGCGCCGTTTGTCTGAACGCAGCAGCCAGTATTTGCTCGCGCACCTCTGAGTCGTTGGATGCGCGTCAATAACGCAACTCGTTCTGGTCGACATTGGCAATCTGACAGCCTGGCGATGGATGACCCGCCGCACTGCATCGCGTGCAGAAAAAGAGCAAGGCCTGGACCGCCTGGAGAGGAGCGACCCCATCTCTCTGCTAGCGAGGTGGCGGCTGTGATTGGCCCGGGAGAGAGGTCGCATCCCCCTCTCTGAGACCCGCTGTAGAGCTGCAGGGCCAGGAGCTGCCATGCTGCCATAGCACTGTCATGCATGCCTGCTACATGGCACGACTAGTATACTATGTACTATGTATATGCAGAATTTCGATACGTGCATGTACCCAAGTACCGATTCTCGTACTACTATGACTACCATGATACTACGTGGTACCACGTATTATAGTACCAACTCTTCTTGCATGTGTCGACAAGTACTTGTGCAAGGTCAACGATCAACATGTCGACTGCAAGGAGCGAGCAGTCGCAAAAGTGATAGCACCGAATACTCTGTAGAATAGGTGGCATATGGGCAAGAAAATGGACGTGTCTACCGTAATACTACCCACCATGCATGTACTCGAGAACCGGCAGTGGCTTAGTGCTTGGCCTAGTGGGCGTACTTTGGCAGTTTGTGCCGTTCGCGGTGCCTACTTGCTACCTAACTATGTTAGCAGCAGGGCATCGCTGGCACACTACTACCACAGTACATCCCTCGGTATACATAGTATACTATGTAGCCGATAGGGCCAGAGGGCCCAGCACCCAGGCCGCCAGGCACACATCTGGCTTTTTTTGAGTCCACAAACCCCCACTTTTTTGGTACTTAACCACCTCCTTCGCCCATTCATTCCACACTCTTGATTTCCTGTCCACATGAAATTATCGCGGCCCTCAGTCTCTGCATCAGCAGCAACACAGTCTTGCGTCCGCCGCCTGTCTTTCACAACAACCATCGATCGGTACGTGCGTGCTCTTGAACACTGGCTGCAGTCGCAGTCGACATCGCATCCTCCACATTCAACCGCCAAGAGTGTGACCTTGACCGTGATTGATTCCACCCCAGCCTACTGGAACGCCATCTGCATCTGCACCTGCATCTGTCTGCAGGCTGTACCAGCGGTAAAGAACAGGCCTCGCGGCCCCAGCAGCACCTCGTTGTCGCCAGTGCACCAGTGCACCTCCCTTGAGCCAAAGGTCACTCACCAACCTGATTCGCCGGACCCAGCATTCCCGCAGCCTTATTGGGGGTTGTGCACTCCCTTTCCTAAACATTCAAGGCTGCGGCTTGTCATCAAACAGTCGTGCCTTCATAATACAACACTGACCAGAATAGCGATACACAGGCTGCTTTGAGCGGTACCGCAGCCCGTGCCCAGAGCCGTAGCACATAGTACGTCTCTGCCGGAAGCTTGCCCCGGTACTGAGCCCCGCTGTGTACGGCGCACCGACTGCTGTTGTAGTGGGCCTTACAGGGCCTTGACCACCCCCAACTGTCTACTCCACATCCGCTTTCCAGCTGCCAAGGCAGTACGGTACGCATCACGGATTACGAAGTCAAGGTACGCAACAGATTGAATACATAGTACAGCCTCTTGTTTCCTTCTCGTCTCTGCCCTTTGGCCTGCTTTCCCGCCCCGTCTTCGCATAGGTCGCTTTGGCATGGCGACTGTCCAAGGATCCCTCCAACCCACAGGGCTGAGGGCTGCAGCGCTCTTGGGGCTGTACTCTTTGGGCCTACATGCTATGTAGTGCAGCCACAGTTAGTACTTTTGCTCTACAGGGCCTCCAGCACAGAAATAGAGCCTGAAACGTCTGCAACCACTCGCCTGCAAGGACACGCCCTAGAACGCCTTCTTATCTTTGCAGGCCCCCCCCTTGCAACGCCCATCCTTGGTACCTGGAACCCAGCGCACCCCATATTCTGGGCCTGTGACCCGGAACAGCAAAGGCACCTCACCTTTTCACAAAATCCCCATCTGCGACACGCTGGACAACCAGATACATCAGTATCAGTGCTGGCAAGACCCAACAAAGCCCCAACTGTCACTGGACACTGGCCCGACTCCGCACAGTGCCACACAACCACACTACGGCGCCCGCCCGCCCCCCACCCCCAAGTTTCTAGCACCGAACCTCCTGCAGCGCCATTTTACCCAGGAACGCCCATTGCATTCGACTCGAACCCATGGTCAGCCAGCCAGCCAGCCAGCCAGCCAGCCAGCCAGCCAGCCAGTCCGCACAGCTCTCCCACTATGGTGGACTCGAGGCCCCCCCCCCGGAAGCCCAAAGAGCAACGCACACTCACACTCACACCCACATGTCCCACGTTCTCTCTCTCAGCCCACCCCTCCCACTCTCTTGCTTCTCACACACCACCGGCCGATCCATTCGTCCCCACCAATTTCCTCCCTTCCCATCTCTAACTCTCTCTTCTCTTACCACAGGGACATCAACCCAGCCAACAGCCTGCTACATTCTTTTCGCCCGCCCTTCTCGTCCATCAACTCATCAACTTCACTCATACACCCGCCGCCTAAAGGCCCATCTGCGACGACCTCTTTGGACCATCCCGCGCACGGCAGCACCATTCCACGACGGTTGCTCATCCCCGATCGGCGACCTGCGTGCCTGCGCGACCTCGTCGTTTATCGCTATCGCGCGCGCGACACCCACCCGGCTTCGCCCTGTGTTCAAGTTCTCCTTGTCCGCGACAAACCCTCCCTCATCCCACCACACTCCCTCCGACGCGTCCGATCCAATCAGCTCGAGAAAGGGGTTGCTTTCAAGCAGAAATTACCAAAGGGAACACCAGGAAAAGAAAAGAAAAAGAAGAAGGGATTAGTCGGGTCTGGGCATTACCAATCTTAATTGGGTCGTCCCTTCCTGCCTTGGCTTTTTGACGTCGCGACTTCGCTGCCCGCCGAGCTTCGCGATCGCCCAAATCTCCACAATTCTTTGAATCTGCATCTGATACGATCAGCGCACGATCGTTCATCACAATACACCTGCATACCGGTGCCTCCAAAGGACCTGTGCTGCATGCATCGCGACTCATGTTTTCAGATTCTCGCAGTCATAGTGCCTCACCAGGCGCAGTGAATCCTCCACAGGCCTCAAGTTCCCGCCCGTCCACATCGCAGCCTCATCCTCCAGGTTCGCGCCCGCTGAGTGCCACTCGGACGAGCCCACTGGGTCGCACCCAGACGAGCCCCTTTGGCGCCATCTCGCCTCCCAGCACGACCGCGACCGCGACCACAACTGCGACCACTCTTTCTCCTCCGACTCCGTCGTCCGTCATCACAACAGCTGCCATGGCCATGTCTGTTCTCACGCAGAGCAATCCCATGGCGTCCACCCAGACATTTGGTCCCCCTGGGTCCACCCGCAACACATTCATCCGTGATCGCGATGTACGAAACCTTCGGCTCAGTCCTCCTGTTCAGGTTGGCGCAGACACGAACAGGTGCACCGTCATCATACGTGGCCTGCCTGTCGCGGCCGACGAACAATACGTGCGCATCATGTGCACATTTGCACAGGATGATATTCTTGCTGTCGCCATGCCTTCATCTCGCGCAGACGAACAGACTGCGGCACGCATCGCTGCGGTGCAAGTCAAGTCTCGCGCAGCCGCATCGGATATCGCAACCAAGCTCGACGGCAAGAATGGCCTGACTGTTGAGATTCGTCAAGAAGCGTTCAGCGGAGCTTCGGGCCCGTCGACACCAGCTGTTGCAACGACGCAGGGCTCCTTTTTCGACCCAGCTTCTTCTGCCTTTGCAGACAGGGCATCGCCCCCGACCGCAGAGTACCACGGCCGCAATAGTTACTCGCATCCTGAGCCATTTGTCGTTCCTCCACACATGAACGCCTTCATCCCAAGCATGTCCATGGGGAACCCACTCGGCGAGCCCCCTGCCCGTATATCAGGCAAGTCCTTGATCAATGACCCGACGGACCAAGATGACACTGGCGATATTATCGATGACCCCCGCGCCTACGCTGACAATGTATCGTCACTGCTGAACCAACGACGTGCGACCCTGCCCCAACTCTCTTCAATGACCTCACGACTTGGATCTCTGACCCTGAACACGGGTGCGGGCATGTCGATGGCCCAGCATGGTGAGGCTAATTCGTTCGCAACATCTTCTGCGCACCCGAACATCGTCTCACCTGGTGGCATGCGGACCTCCATCGGAGGCTTTCAACAGCCTTACTCGAATTTGAACGGGCGTCCTCAGCCCCATGCGCCACCACCCGCTAATCCTGCCGACCAAAATCCTCCATGCAATACCCTCTACGTCGGCAATCTTCCCATGGAGGCCTCAGAGGACGAGCTGAGGCGATTGTTTGCGCTACAAAAGGGATACAGGCGCATGTGCTTTCGGATGAAGAACAATGGCCCCATGTGCTTTGTTGAATTCGAGGATGTTGGCGCTGCCACTAGATGTCTGAGTGATCTCTACGGTGCAATGCTCAGCAACAGCAAAAAGGGTGGCATCCGTTTGAGCTTCTCAAAGAATCCTCTTGGTGTCAGGGCCCATCCCACAGCTGGACCCGGCCATGGCTTGTCAATGGGCGGTGGTGCGCCATCCTATCGCACAAACGGCGTCGGCCCTCCTCCGGGTCTTGGGATGCCGCCGGGCCTGGTTAACCGACCGTCTTCTTCCTATCCGGTCTCGCCTGTTGCCAATGGGCCTGGTGGAATGAATGGCAGCGCACAGAATGTGCACTCCTTCAACAATAGCGCCAACTCGCACGCTTTTAGCAATAGCTCCAGCGCGCTCTCCTACAATGGTTTCGCCAATGGCGGAGCATGGGGCCCGCATTACATATCATCTGGGACCAACGGTGTGTCGTCACCATCGAATGGATATAGTGCTGGCCTGGCCCACGATTTTTTGATGAGCGGGCTATCGAATGGACACAGCAATGGAGTACCGAATGCATTGGGAAACGCTTTCACCACCAGTAATGGTAACGGCTCAGCCAACGGAGGAACAATCAGTCCTACCAACGGCCTTGCAAACGACCCCGGCAGAGGGTTGGCAAGCACCTCGACGAACGGCATACAGACTGGGACAAATTCTTTCTCAAACAGCTCCAGTCCTCACACCTTCAACCCCTACTCACGGGGGCCGTACCAAAGCTTTCAACCACGTCACTTCTAAAGTAATTGTGTGTTTGAATGCAGTACATCTGAACCCTGTCTCACTTGGTGGCGGGTGTTGTTCTCGTCTTCTCGTCTTCCTTTCCCCCACTTTCTCTTCGATGCATTGGATCTTGTGTGATCCGGGAATTTTGTCTGGTCTGTTTCATTTTTATTGGTGTCTCTTTTTTGGTATACTGGGATTTGTTTGAAAAACGCCGCGATGCATTTGGTTGCGCAGATGCGCCAGCTTTGTCATTTGACTACACAAGATTCCCCCTCTTCTGCATGTTTTACGAATTTTCTTCGACATTAGTGGAGTTCACCGGGCCATACGGTACGTTTCAGCCAACGATGTTCATGAGCTACGGCAGCGGCTCGATATTTTGGGGAGGCCCTTGTGAAAGTGGGCGTGCCTGCCTCGAATACACACACGATTGCATACACAACTCGCCGCTGTTGTGTATAGCCTGGTCACTTTGGTCCATCCATCTACTCGCATAATCACTCTCCAATGAAGAGTAGGGATGGAGCTTTACCGTGCGTACGCATAATTTGGGCCGCGGGCCGCGGCGCATATATCCATCGCGAGCGAGCGGACGGGGCTGCGGCTCTATACCTTTGGCCGTCTTGATGGTCCCTCCTGGTTGTCATTTATCTGCTTTGCGTTGTTGGCAAAAAGGAGAAGCAGCGGAAGTGTCTGCGCAAAAGGGAAAACGTTTGAAAAAGAAAAAGAAGAAGCAGAAAAAAAAGATAAAAAAACCCAAATGGAAGGTAGAAGAACATGGCGATTTGAAAACGATGGGCGGACTTGAGACTATATTGGGGGCAACTCAAGCACTCCTGGTTTCCTTTGGAAAAGTCACGGTGCACAAGAAGGCAAGGGCAACAACGGTGGACACTTTTGACTTTTTACATATAATGCCTGCCAGGAAACATCTCATCGATATATCATTTCTCAGCACGGATCAAAATTATATCAATCGGCGGCGGTAACTTTTTGCCGGATTTCAAAGCGCATCAGACATACACGACGGGTTTTCCAAACTTTCCTTTACCACGAGGTCGCCACATACATCTACTGGCAGGTTGCTAGGCTTTAACGGCTTGGATTACAGGGCTCAAATGGGCGGCGATGCGGTCTTTGTCCGTTTGGTTGGTCTGACAGGCACTCAGTGAGGGGGTTGAACTTGGGCAGCATGGTGGATGAGCACAACGGTGGGACTGCTCGTTTGTGAAGACGACAGGCATGGTCTCTACATTCGAACTGCTTTCCGGTCTGAGACGCCTACACTTGTTGACGACCTTTTGACAATGTGTCTGCACCTAGGGGCTCGGGTTCGAATGAGAAAAGCGTGATGGATACGATCGTTGTCTTACAAGCAGTCCAAAAGTTTGCAGCGATGAAAGGGCAAGAATGGGTTCATACGGTGCACCCCACTCACTTCGAATATGGGGTTCCACATCCAGAAACGTCAGCGTTGCGGGGCCTACAGACATGCTGAAAGCCTGGCATCTCACCAGCGAGTAGGGAAGACCAGACTGCCAGTGTCGGTGCTCTCATAGAGCGTTTAATTTGTTCTCTGACGGTTCAGAGCTGGGTTTTTTATTCTACCTTTCTTTCTTTTCAGTGTGTTGAGCATTTCGTTTTCTGATTTTCTTTGTTTCCTTTTTTTTTTTCTTCGTTTTATTTCTTATATCCATGGATTTCTCTCCTTTCCCTGCCCAAGTCCGATGCATCGTAATACCTCACAGGTCGATTACAATGGATCTTTCTGGGAAATGGTTCTTCTTCCTGTGGCCGGCAATCTACCTTGTTGGGTCTGACTTGTCCTGAGAAGAAAGAAGGGATGGCATAGCAGGATGGGTACTGGAATGGAGCAAATATTGCACTTTATGGGCGGGAACAATGTTACATGGTTTTTTTTTTTTTTTTTTTTTAATATTCATGTTGTCATACAATCATGTATATCCCACCCCTCGATGGTTTCACCGTCATAACGGTCGCTTACGGCTAGCGGTCTTCGATGTGTCGGGCCTTGAATGTTTCGAAACACGGCCGGGGAGTTTTCAGCGCCATTGCAGGTTGTGTATGTTTAGATTTGTGCGGTCCAGCGCTTGCTTTTCTGCTTGTTCATAATTAGAGAGGATCGAGGGTTAGCAGGTAGTGACCAATCTCAAAGACTTTGCTTATTGAAGCAATCAAGGGGTGCTTTCCTTTTTTATTAGTAATGCCATAAATTTCATGCTGATCAAAATTGTGATATACGCTATTGCTATCGGCCCGTAAATTCAAACATTCCTCGCAAGGTTTCACTTTTTTCCTCTTTGACATAGTAACTGAGGTCTCGGTTCCTGCATCTTCTAAGGGCCCCCCAATCCTTGACATTGCCACGTGCTCAGCTTCTTCGTTCCCCAGCGATAGATCGGAGGGGCAAGTGGGTGGCCTGCCAGAACCGGCCGATGCCCACCCTGTCTTTCCTTTATTTTCTTTTTCTTCCCCCCCCCCCCCTTTACTACTTATTGTATACTTACTTCCTTGTCTTGTTGTCATGTCTCAGCCTCTGACGACCGACGCATGCTTTAAAGTGATTCATTGTGGGTTTTACTATTTTTCTTTTTTTTTTTTCTCTTCTTTTTTTTCGCCTTTCTTGGGCAGCTGCTGCAACAAATCAAATATTTCTTCCCCTCCCTCACCATTCATTCCAAAAACCCACCAAATCTAATCTCATTATTCAAGGGAAAGCAATCAATATCAACCGAATGAATCAATCAAATCAATCAAATCAATCCTTCTTAGCAGCAGCAGCAGCAGCAGCAGGACCAGGCGGCGGCTTTCTCACAAACAAGGCATGCCACAGCTCCCTCCAAAACCCAATCCAGCCCTTGATCTGCGCAATCGTGTTCAGCAGTCGCAGATACCTCCGGACAAAATAGTCCGCCGTCTCGTAATCATGCGCATAGACTTCCCACACCGCTTGCCCTCTTGGTTCCGTCGTTCCTGGTGATGTTGTCGTCACAGATCCCACACTTTCCTCGGCGAGGACTTGGCCCGTGACGTCTTTGGCTTCCAGCGCCGCGACCTCTTGTGCACTGGCGAGTTCGTGGTCCGGGAGGATATCGGCGGCGCTCCGCCCCTTGACGAATTCCAGCCGCGGGCCGATCCAGAGCGCGCGCCCTGCGATGCGTCCATTGTGCGGTGGTCGTTGGTGGTTGTTGTTTTTGTTGTTGCTGCTGCTGCTGCTTGCAGCAGGGGACGTTGGATCCGCAGGCGCAGCCATCAGCCGCGTCGCAGCATCCACCGTGTCGTCCAAGCGGGCGAGTCCCAGCCCGGCCAGCATGGCGACGGCGCGCGTGGGGAGAATGGGCGTGTCGACGAAATACGGGCACAGCATGTTGACGCGGATGCCCTGGCGGTAGGTGAGGGTGCGCAGCGAGCGAAACAGGCCTGTGACGCCGTGCTTGGCGGTGATGTACTGCGGGATCCCGGGCAGGACAAAGAGGCCGGCGGAGGAGCCGATGAGGAAGAGGTGGCGGTCGCGGGCGTCGCGGGTGTCGGTGTATGGATGCGGGGGGTTCCAGGACTCCGGGGAAGCGTTTTGCTGGAGCCAAAAGAGGCCGAGGTGGGCCGTGTACAGGACGCCAATCAGGTTCACCTCGATGCACGAGAGGTCTGGCGCGGGCGGGTTGGCCTGGTCGAGGCCGGCTGGGTTCTCGAAGCCTTTGCCTGTTATGGCGCCGTACTTGTCTGTGATGCCTGCCGAGGCGACGACGGCGTCGAGCTCGCCTGTTGGGGAGAGGGCGACGGCGCGCTGGAAGAGGGAGACCTGGGAGGGCCACGAGGTGACGTCGCAGTGGATGAAGTGCTGGTGCGACGAGCAAGAGGCCGGGGCAGAGGAGCGCAGTTCTGCAACGAGGGCCTCGCCTGCTTCGGTGTTGATGTCGCCGATGACGATGTTTGCGCCGTGGGACGCCCATTCGCGGGCAAAGGCTGCGCCGCTGTTTTTTTTGTGTTGGCGGTGTAAGTGAGTGAATATGAGTTGACGAAAGTGGATGTCTTTTTGTTTTCTTTCTTCTTCTTTTTCTTTTGGGAGAAAGCAGAGGACAAACTCACAGTCCAGAGGAGCCACCAGTGATGAGAATGGTTTTGCCGCGCAAGGTGGATTTATCATATGGCGCGGTGACATTGACGGGGACGGATTGGTGGATGGCCTCGACCAGGCGATTCTGATCTGCTGCCGCGAGAGGAGCCATGGTGTGCTGTTTTCTCCTTGATGCTGGTCAAAAGACACCTGATGTAAGGGTGGGTGAGTGAGTGGGCGAGCCAACGGAACAAATTTGTGAGGCTGTCCAAAGGTGAGGGTGAGGATGAGGGTGAGTGTGCGTATGAGAGTGAATCTCAGTTCCAGTGCAACTCAACCAGAGCAATTGGACGAGCGAGAGAGAGAGAGAGAGAGAAAGAGAATCAAGAGAAATGAAGATGGAAAGAGGATTGAGCACACAGCCAAGTAAGCCAACGAGAAATAAAAACAATACAAATCCTTCAAGAAGTCATGCGGCGGCTCATCAAAGGTTGCAGCAACCAACTGCTGCTGCCGCTGCTGCTGGCTGACACTTTTCGTCGTCGTATGCGTCGCGGAAGTCGGAAACCATCACGCTCCAACGCCCGGGACAAATGGCGCTATACCGGGGTCGACCTAGTGCGGAGCCAACTGCTACCATCTACACCGAGAGAGCCACAGGACTAGGTACTCTGTACTCTGTAGTCAGCCTGCAGAGGCAGGGGTGCACCCTAGAGTTATAGTACTTTTGGCTGTACATAACTACAAGTACCCAAGTACATAGTTAGCCTTCTCTCGTCAGGTCAGGCCATGCGCGTCCATCATGAGTCCTTCTGTGACGGACAACGGATCCCTTGCTATACTCACCTTCTCTCCAAGATCCGATGGCGCGGGCAATAAGTAAGGAAAACAAGCGTCCCTGCTATCGTGTTACTTGATGGGATCCAGCTCTCTACTGCATATATCAGGACTTGTCTTCGGTCCTGGCCTGTGAACTGTACCATGGACTCACAATGTTTAAGAATTCAGTGGTACGTGTCGGCCGTGCACTCATTATTGTGTGCTCAATGGGATGGCAAATGACAGAAGAGGGCCCCAGCAAGTATCTATCTGCAAATCTGACCATAATTATACAACAACAACAAAAACAGATCAAAAAATGTACACAGACATCACCACCACCTGATTGATGATCCTGCACTCTCGTTGAAGCCTCGCGGGACATCTGGATTGGCCGCTGAATATACTACTGCCTGCAGGTCTCGCACCATCTTCCTTTTGCTCTCATCAATCCGTTTTCACTTATCCTTATCGTCGTAAATCCAAAAGTTACTTAGTAACCTTCTTTCCTGAGCCCCACAGTTTCTCTACCCCCAAAGTACACGATACTCTGCACTTCCACAATACTTTGTGTGTTAGAGTGGAGTCTGAGTGTACACAGTACTCGGCTCATAGTACTATCTATGTACATAGCGAACTTCAGGAGAGTACTGTGTGATCGTTGCATATATCACACCAGGGGAATCCACGCATGTCACCTCCTTCAAACTGCAGATGTCAGTCAATAGATCATCATAGGATCCACCTTTTTTAATACTACTACCATAGTATGTATGTAAAATGCAAACTGCAACCCCCAACTCTCTCTCTCTCTCTATCTTTTGTGCCCTGCTGGAAAAGGAGAGACATTTGTCTCGGCATCCGCACGGTGTTCCAAAAATTACCTGTGATGTTGCTTACCGACTACGATATTGCTCTACATGGTATACCATTTGTAATCATTATATTGTCATAGATTGGGAATTTGTCTGTCGAGCATCTTTTGTAGCTACTGAGTACTGCTCTGAAGACAATCAATACACAAGCTTCTTACTATATGGACAGTACAGTACGTGTAACAATCCCCACAAAGCCCGACAAACCGAGGAAAACACGGGGACAAAGCAAACGGCAAAACCCTCCCGAGCCGAGCTACATAGTACTGTATAAATAGTACTCGAGCACAAGCCAACATATGACATGTGAATGCCGCCTCCCCCCGGCCCCCAAACCAGATCCTTTGTAAACCCCCAAATTCACACAATTTTATATAACATCAACATCCATTACTAACAAACTAGATAAGATAGCTTTCCTTCGCGTCATCCACAGAAATGCGTCCTTGCTAAAAAGATACAGTCAATAACTACAAGCTAAATATTCACATTTTACTATATACTCACCACGCAGCCCAAAAACATAATCACCAACGCACCAACGCACCAATACACCAACATCAACAAGCCGAATATCAGGTAACAAAGCGCGTTTCCGTTGCTATCTATATTAAGCGCTACTTTGCAGTTGCACCGTACCACCAACAAGGCAACATTGATATTACCACTCTCCGCCTTGATTACTACCACACCACCGTCTCATCTTCCTCCTATCATATCCTTACTAAGCATTAGTAAACAATATAAATACCCTTCTCGACTATACCATGGTAGCCGCTCGCTCACGTATTCGTGGATATACATGATAAGGAACAAAAACAAAAAAAGACAACTTCCTATCTCAGGTATCATTGTCAAGTTCCAAATCCTAGCTCCCCCCCCCCTCTCGCTACTCATTATGCCACTTTGCTTTGCTTTACAAAGGAAATGAACAAAAAGTAGAATCGCTTTGGTAACTAATGAAAAAGCCAAATATCAGAGCCCAATCATGGTCTTGTACTATAGTCTTTGCCCCTGCTCCCCCCCCCCTTTCCAGCCTGCTTGCGTGATATAGATATTTTGAAGTACAAGACAAAAAAAAAAGGCTTGTGGATATGTATACAAATGAAAAAAGAAAAGGTGCATACGCTCGCATAGAGGTTACCTCCATATGAAATTAAAAAGAGGTCAGTGTCAAGGTGAGGGAACTAAAAAAAAACAAAACAAAAAAAACAAGATTTTCAGTACGGTGGCTTGGATACATTTCCAAGGGTACCCTCTCCAGCCCTGGCGTCGATGCCCTTGAGCAAAGACTGCAAGCCCATGGTCGGCAGCGGCTCGTCCATTGTTTGAATGCTGCCCCACGTCGATGACCGCACAGTCTCACCGCCTCTGCTTCGCACACTTCTCTGCCTCGTTGTCGACTGCTTCTGCGCTGGTGCATGGGGGCTGGCGCCAACAGGCGACCCAATGGCATGGTCTTTTCTCGCCACGGCTTGAGGCGGCGAACCTGTAATTCCCGAGGGCAGCGGCGGTACAGGTGGTACACCCTCGTGGTCCTGGTGCCCATACGGCGATACATCCGAGGGTGGGTTCGAGTTGAGTGGGCCCAACGAAGTCCCATCTGAGTCCCTGCGCTCGCGGGAAATAGACCGTGACCGTCGGGTAGCCGCCGGTGACCCGTCGCTTTGGTTCTGAGATCGCACCGTTGCTGGAGGCGGATTGAAGGACACTTCAGACGTTGACATATCGTAGCTGACCATGCTGTCATCGCTACTGGACAAGTCTCGCACTCCTGCTGTCAAAGGTGGCGCTTCCACCTCTCCCGACAGCACCATCTTGAGCTGGCTAATCGACGTCACAAAGCCTGCTTGCTCGTTCTCTGGGTGCGTGGAGATGCCGCTGCGAACGCTCGTCTTGCGAATCTTGGATGTTATGGGTGCCAATGTGCGCCCTCCGTCTGCCGCAGGCTGCGACCGCGGGCGAAGATCATTCGAGCTCTGGAACGGAGAGTCTGCCAGTGCCCTTCCGTTCCCATTGGCCACAGCAGCAGCACCGTTGTGGAAGCCCATACGAACACGGCTCGTGCCATTCGTGCCAGAACGGGAGCCATTGAGCGAAGCCGACTTGCTCGCAGCTTGGATAGCGGCCATGGCCGAATCGCGCGACCAGTCAAAAAGCATGGCCTCCCTGAAGCTCATGGGCAAGTCCAGCTTGTTCCCACCCTCAGGGCTTGCAGTCAAACCAGAGCCAAGCACTGGTGATGCAAACTGGCGGCTGGGAGAGCTCGGTGGGCTGCCTGCTTGGGACAGGTTCGTTTCCTCGTAGCTGGTGCAAATGCACTCAACGAGCGACGCTCGATCATCAAAAGGTAGCAATGCCTCGGACTCGGCTTCTGCAGCTGACAACCTAGACTGCTGCTTGGCAATGCCGGGCATTCCTATCGTGTCCAGCGGCGGGGCTGGCACTTGCACGCCATCGACCCAGAAATGCTTCGTCCTACGTCGAATTATCTCGTTTCCAATGGCCCGGCCAACCACGGATGCGTCAAAGTCAAACTTTTCCGTCAAGACCCAAAAGTACCCGTGGCACAGGCTGCCCAAGCGGACCTTTTGCTGAGGCGTATCGACTTCCTGGATATCCTCCTGCAGTCTAAAGACCATAGGCAGCCCAAACCGCACGGCATTCACCCCGAGGCGCATGACAAGCTTTGCGAGGAGAGCGTGGAGAAGCACAATATCGGAATCGTAGTCGAGGAATTGCAATGCGTTATCATAGATGGCAATGTGAAGCATGTGCAAGAACGTGCTCTTGGGCCTCCGAGATGTCGATTTCTCCCTGTATGCAGATACGGAGCGAGCGCGCCTAGCGTCCACGGCTGCCGCAAGCTCACTCCTCGACCCTCTAGGCGGATAGTCGTCCCAAGCGATAGCGTCTTTGGCTCTCGTTTCTCGATCAAGCCATGTGAGAAGCGCATCGACATATGCTCGCCTAACCTCTCCCTCCGGGTCCCTCAACAGCCACTGTGTGTTCTCCCATTTCTCAATGGGCACCGGATATCTCGATAAGCTGATGACGCCAGTCATTCTGACCTTGCGGTTCGCAACCTTCAGAATGAGCTTGACCGCCTTGAGAGCCGTGACCTTGGCAATGGTGAGAGAAAACAGAGAGTCGAGGTGGTGCTCGTCCGATTTGGTTTCGCCGTCCGTCTGGTCGCCACGAGGGGTCGAGGTAGACGTACTGCCAGCCTTGGACGGTTTGAGTCGGAGCAAAAGTGCAGAGACCATATCAATGATTTGCTCGTTGTAGTACACGTGCGTGGCTAAGTCGCCCATGGTCTGCTGGATGCGTGCCAGGAGCTCCTTGCGCTGCGCGGCAGGACCAGTGGTTTCCTTGCTTGTTCCTCCGCTTGGGTCGCCTGGCATGTGCACAAGTCTCTTCATGTGCTGGATCAGACCCAGCAGCACATCCATGACGCTCAGTCCTATCAAGTTGATGTCGGACCGCAGCAACGAGCCAACCATGGCGATAAGCACAATGTGATGCGCAAGGGTGTCGTCCTTGAGCTGCGTGTGCATCATGGAATCCAGGGTGACTACCAGCATGACATATCGCTCCTGCATTGGTGTCCACCGCGCCACAAGGCCGTACAGCTTGATGGCCCATCCGTGGTCATTGCCATTGCTCGTCTTGACGACTGCCTCGTCTTGCTTAATGCGTTCCGCAATGAACCTCAACAACGCGGTGGTGGCCACATTGATCTGCGAACGGTTGGGCACCACAAAGATTTGCTTCAGGCACTGGATGGCCAGGACACCCGTTTCTTCTTCCTCCATCTTGTCGACATCCCCAGCCGACCCGGAGAGTGCAATCGGGTTTGGGTTTGGTTCCCCATCGCCTTCGGCTGTCCGAGCAGTCGCGTTGCTGCTCCTTCTTTTGGAGGTGTGCTCCGCGCTAACCTTTTCTTCCAGGTTGCCACGCTGCAACAACACGTCCAAAAAGTCCTCATTGTCCGTCCACAAGTTTTCCAAGATCATGGGCACAATGACATCGATCTGCCGCCCAGCAGCAGACGACAGCGCGTCCGAAGTGGCGATGCTTTTGATGGCCTCCAGACCGGCATTCCTCCATCGCAGCGCAACGGCTTTGCTTTGCTTACTCTTGTCTGGGTTTTCGCGCGTGGAGGCCAAAGAGGCGTACTGAGAGACAATCGATTCGTACTGGCGGAGGTACTGCTGGTCGGCGAAGAGCGACGAGGCATCGTGATTCTGGCAAAAGGCGTCAAAGGTGGGGATGGACGACTCCACCATGGTGATATCATTGGAGCGCAAGATCAAGTCGAGTATCTTGAGCACGGACGGGGCCAACAGCGGCAGGTCTTTGGGACTCTTTTCGATGAGGGCCTCGAGGATCTGGAGAGTGACCTGGACATTCCTGTAGGGGCCAGCAACAGCATCAGCTTTTTGGTACTCATCCAGTCGCTCGCAATCGACTGTGAAAATTTGGCATAGATTGAACCCCTCCAAAACCAACCAAAGCAAATCACCGAGACCTTACCCAATGCGCAGGCGCCAGACGTCACTGGCCGTCTTCTTTTCCAGAAAGGTGCCAACTTTTTGGATTTTGGTCTTGCGGGAGGTGGCGTAGAAGAGCAGGTAGCTCAGCTCGGAGGAGTTGGGCTTGACATCGACGGCACCCTTGGACGTACGGGGATAGCACTTGAGGATCAAGACCTGGTGCTTGGGCCGACATTTTTGCTGGAGGGCGTGCATGGCGACAAGATTAGTGTGGAGCTGCTGCTCAAACGAGCCGGGAAGCTCGGGTCGCGCAGCAAGTCCCAAGACGCAGAAGTGGGCGTTGGTCGCGTTTGGATGCTGGCCTCTGATATGATGGTTGATCTTCGGACGGGTCGCGGTCGCGGTCCGTCAAGGGAGTGGACAGCGTGTCGGGACGGCGGCGGTGGCGGCGGCGGCGGGGGGTGCAGGAGGTCAGACTTTGGGGCCCAGCCGATTCGCAGCGAGTCGAGCCCAGTGCAAGGCGCTGCTTGTAGATGGCTTTCAGAGAGCAGCCAAAGGCCTCAGACGAGGGTCGCGGAAAGAGAGGGACGAGGGGAATGGAGAAAGTGAGCGACTTGGTGGCGGGAGCGGCGAGGCAAGAAAATGAAGAGTAAGAAAAACCGGTGGGTGATGATGACGATTGCTGCGTGGGCGGCGTGGGCAGCAAGGTGAGGAAGGAGGTGCTGAGCTGGGGTTGGCTGTTGTTTGGCCTGTTGGAAAGCTTGTGCGTGTGCCTGTACCTGAGCCTGAGCCTGAGCCTGAGCCTAATAAGCCTGTGCTGTGATGCGGCGGGAAATTTGCTGGTGCCCGCCGGGCCACTGGGAGACGCGAAGGCTTGCATTCCCCGTATTGCAGCGGGCTGGTAATCTTAAAAAGAGTTCTTTGCGGGTTGGCAGCTCAGTGCCGCTTGCAGCCGTGTTAGCGGTCTTTGGGCTCTGTACTCGGCCTGTGGCCTACTACAGTACTACATAGTATGTATGTGGCAGATTTCAAGGACCCTTGCTGGCGCACGGGCGCTGGGGCTCTAGTGTCTACTGGGATCGTTCAGTGCACATGCCTTGCGTGGTGGCAGGGCGTGGGCGTCTGGCGTGTGGCATGGGCGTTCTGAAACCTTGGGCTTCATTTCTTGGCGCGCCAGGAAATTTGACATTTCCAAAGATAAGGAAATAGACACCATGCTGTGCTGTGCTTCGCGTAATGGCCGAACATATTTCTACAACTACAAGTTCGTAGAAGTACATACTATACGTAGTATGCTTCAGCTTTGTTTCGTCACCGTGCAGCTTACTTGCAGTTGGCCCCCGCCTGGATCCACATGCTACTGCCAAACCTACATAGTACTATTATGTATTATTAGTCGAGCTGCGGACTTCTATGTGTGTTCAAGTGCTGAAAAAGATAGTTGATTGCTAGAGCTGTCGCAGGCCCAGGCCTGGTTACACAGTTGCGACGTGCGTACCCAGGTTGCCAACAAAATAACGCGAGCTCCAATAGCGGGATCTGTAGTACTTTCGAGTCTGCCTGGTATCTAAGTTGGCTACAAAGTACAACTTCCAAGAGGTCCCGTCGTGCACGGAGACGGCCGCAGGCGCTACTGTGTAAGTACTATAGTATCCATGAAGTTAGCACGATCAGACGCACGCTGACATAAGCCAATGGGTACGGACGAGGTACTAATGCATACCACTCACTACAAGTACTATGTAGGTGCGGCGTAGTAAACATTATCCATGTCAGCGACCACAAGAACAATATCTTAGTCTCTTTGATCAGATCTGACCTTCTTAGCATGTTTTTGGGAGCGCCGTGTGCGTTTGGCTGGATGCTTGAATTTAAGAAAAAGTCCGTCCCTGGTATAAGGGGAAGTAAGGCTGTGTTTGTTGCTCGTATCGCGGCTGAACTTCTCTGAGCTGTCTTTCGAGGTTGGACTATCATGCTGCGAATCAGCACGGGCAGTCTGGGTAACAATCTCGTTTGCTTGTGCAATGGCTTGATCGCGCTGGGACGCAGCCCAATCTCGACCATTTCGATATGCAGCAACTCCTTGGCGAAATGCATCGACATCACTTGACACAACCCAAGCTTTTAGCTCGTTTATCGAATAAGCAGGCTGAGCTCCTGGAGTCGATGGCGGGATGGTATGGCTTGCGTAGGCCTTGAGGGTGCCCCCATGATATGTCCAAACGAGGGTATGGGCTTTATTACCATATGGTGGTTCGACGGCCCCGTAAGACTGGAGAGCATGGAACCCTCGGGAGGCGAGGGCGGCGTCGTACGTTGCTTGTCGAGTTGCCACCTCCAGAGAGCCGCCTGGCCCTTTCACCTCAAGAAAACTGTTTGGCAAGATGGGCAGATCTTGCTGTGGTGAAGGGACAATCAAATTGTTGAGCTTGTCTCGAATTTCCCTTTTCAAGAGTTCTGGGCGGGCGCCATGGTATAGGTCAGGTTTAGCAGAGACAAGGGAGCCGTCGGTCAAATGCTCGAGGTTTGAGAATACAATATCGCTGGCAATGCACATCGGATCACCCGCGGCTCCTTCAATGATGGGGATCACTGTTGCCATCACCCGGCTCTCCTTTCTCGCATGACCATCTGCACGTTTGAACTTCTTGAAGTCCACTTTGGTAAACTGGCTTGGGGACAAGGATCGTCTTGGTTGTCCCAAAGCTCTCCGAATATCGTCGAGATTCTCAGGTTCGGGCAGTTCATCTCCATTGGGGTATTCGTATCCGGGAAGGAAAATATTGTGATCGATCAGGTGTTGTTCAAAAGCTAAATCATATGGCCCTGTCGTTCGTGTGGTTGTAGTAGCGGGTTCCGCGTCATTTGGGAGCGTTGGTTGTGATGCTCGTTTGCGACGACCAAGGCTTGATTGGCTCCCATCTATTTCGAAGGTATTTAGGCGAGTGTGTTATTCAAGTCAGTTTCATATACGAAGCACTGGTGGAAAGGACTTATACCCCTCGGAGATCTTTCAAATCAGGGCCTCCGTGTCTCGCTGAACGTCTCAATTTCTCCCAATCTGTCGGAGGTAACTCAGAGAGAAGCTGCTCTGCACTAGGTGGAAGTGTCCTGCGCGTAGCAAAAGATGCGTTGCGTGTATGATACCGGCGGCTCGGAGCACAAGCTTGGCTCTGTTGGCTTTGGCTGGCTATGCTGTTTCGGCGATCCAGCTCTCGTAGTGCGTTTTTTGTCAAGACTGGCTGAGAGAGATTGTCCCAGAATCGAGGAGGAGGAGTGGAAGGATGGTGAAGCTTGCGCTTCTTGGACGTTTGCGTGTTGGGAGTCAAGGCCTCGCACAATCGTGGGCGCTTTGTGAGATTCGTTGCGGAGACGAGGTGGCCGTGTAGCTCAGCCATCCTAATATTTGTAGATGGTCGGCAGAGACGTGTCCTATGTAGTGCTTGGGTCCGTAAGGTTGATCTGTCACATCTGTCACAAGATCGCGACAAAGGCCAACCACAACACCTATGGGGGAGGCGCGAGTGACAAGACAGCGCATCGTCCACCGTAGCAGGAACTCCACTTTTCCAGGCACTTGGCTTCGTCAGATGAGAACCGAAGTGGTCGGATGCTAATCAACTTGAAGCCAATGGCAGCTGTTGCCTGGAAGCCTTGCTCAGTTACGGTTGGGCGCAAATATATATCCAGTATATTTCGTAGCAACTCGGCCGTGCGCTGCAGATACGTATGCTTTGGCTACCCCCCAAAAGAATTCCACAGTGCTGTTAAGATGTTGATTCCGTAGCGATGTGCATAGTAATTAAATCTCGGATATTCGGACTCTCATTGCTATCACAATGGATGGGCGAAGATCTAGGAGATTGCCAACATGAAAACGCGGACTCGAAAGTACTACAGATCCCGTCAACAAGACAACGCGGACTCCAAAGTACCACTGCAGTACAGATCCCGCTATTGGAGTTCGCGTGGTGATTTTGCTGGCAACCTGCCAGGCAACCAGAGCTAGAGCTAGAGATACATAGCAGGGGTAGAGCTGTCTTTGCCCCGCACTTCTACGCTTGTCTCTGGCGCTGCGTCTCCAGTGCCGTCGAAACACATGATCGTCCCGACGAGTGGGGGTGAACTTTCTAGACATGCTCCCTTACGAACGGGCTGAAATTCTGTCTTGATTTTACATTGTTACAGCTCACCCCTTGCACCGCTTCACTCGCTGCCACGCCCGCGGCTTCGTTCGGTTGGTGATACTGTAAAAGTGGTTCTCGAGTCAGCAAAACAGAACAAAGAATCGCCAGAGAGATCAGCAGATACTCACCACTTCGCTTCTTTGTGCTGTCAAAAGACCCTCTTCTTCCCGTAACCTCCGTCGCCAGCACTTACGCCCTTTGTCTTGGGCTGAAAAGTCCCACCCTCCCTTCCGTGAGCATGCAGATGTTGTTCGACAGCGCCCACGGCCCCCAGTGCTGCTGCTCCTGGTGGCGCCTCCTCCTCGTCCAAAGAGGACCCAGTCGTCGCCTCAAGGCTGCTTTCTGCCGCCGTCATCTTCCTGCGTCGTCTGTGGGTCTCCATCTTGACGCAGTAGAAAAGCGCGCACAAAACAAGCACAAAGACGACCACCGTCCCGAGAATCACCCCAATCACCGTCGGCGTCATGGCTCCCTCGTGTGAAGCCTGGCCGAGATTGTCATTCTCAGACGGCCTGTTGGCGCAGTCTATGCACTGCGACATTCTTTGTCTCAATTGGATCTTGCTACAGATCCTTTGCTTTGAGGAAAGAGAGTGGGGGGCTTTCGCGCTGCTGCTTATTGTGAATCGTATGAGTCTTTCCGAGGATTGCAAGGTCGCAATGAAGCAGTCACCTCTCTGTTCTCTTCTGATCCTTCCAGTGATATCTGATATCACTGTGGCCTCTCAATGAAGGCCCGTCTGCGCCCTCTTTCCAGTGTTGCCGTTGTGCAGGGTCTTCCTCCAGTGCGTATCCACTCAGTATTCTTTTGTCGCTGAACCGTTATTGTTCAGGTCGAAATGCCTTCACTATGTACTGGGAGGAAGGCTTGGGTGAGTGGCTCTTTTGCAACCGCTCAGTTGCTTCCGCCTCGACGCCTTGCCAACAATTGCCGACTCTCAAGACTCGCTGGCACAGGAGCAGTCGCCGGTGGATATTCCAATGGCGAAGGGAATAGATGAGGTTGAAGGGACATTCGAAATTTCTCAAAACAAGGAGCCACAAATCTGAGAAAACCAAGAGTGGCACTGAAAAAGGTGAAAGCCAGTTAAGGAGTAAGAATGTCCCAAACAGTCCAAACACGAAAGAAAAAGAGAAGACGAGAGAGTGAGTGAAAGAAAAGACAAGAGGATCAGAGTGTCACATATGGGGAGGGGGAAGGCCATATAGCCTACTCATCAGTTTCACTGGGTACGGATACAGACAAGGCTGCTGTCCTACCCATCCCAATATGTCGATCCATCCTCAAATTAGCAAGACGTTGTTCGAGTCCGATGCTTGATACCTACTGTCATGTAGGGTTCACAGTGTCACAAATACCCTGCATTGTCTAGATTTGTTTCTACCGAGCACAAACGGAAACCATGGCTAAACGCAATCGAAAAAAAAAAAAAAAAAAAAAAAAAAAAGAAAAGACGAACAAAGTCTCCTCCCTGCTCGGCATCTTGCATTCGCTGCCTTCCCCTCGTTACACAAACACCAACACGATGGTCTCCCTTGATCAATCTGACAGCCGAAACGACAAACGACCAAAAATTGGGGGCCACAAACGAAAGTCGTCTGTTCATCCCTCCACAAACAAAAGTGCCGTTTGCGCAAGCACCTCGTGAAGCTTTCGCTGATCAATGCATCTCCCGGAATATACCATCCTAGCTTGATTGCTTTTTGGGGGCCTGTCGCAGCACGGATAGTGAAGAAGCAACAACTCAGCGTGGCAAACCGTCCCTCCCCCCAAAAAGAAAAAAAAGGCAGACAGACCGCGTTGAAACAGGGTAGAGAAAAGAAAAAGAGAAAATTCAAATCCTCCTTTGCTTCCTTTTCTCCCCCATGGCGATGATACATAGTATACTGATCCCATCCTGTGCTTTACATACGTTGTGCTGCTTCATCTGCCTATTTCAGCTTACACGAAAAGCGAGTGATACCAGATCTTGCTTGGCCCGAAACGAAACGAGACGGAACCACTGTTGTAAGCAGCCTACCGAGACAGTCTTTTTTTCTATCTTCAATTCTCTTTTACTCATGCAATTCTAAAACATTCCTCGCCCCCAAGTCAGGACATGCAGAAAGAGAGATTACATACCTACCATGCATCCGAGCCAGTGTTCACATGAAGAACTCAAAACGAGGAGATTGAGTTATTGATGAGTTTCAATGAGCATGTTTTTTTTTAAAAAAAATTTAATAGATACAACTCACACAAAAAGAAAAAGATTTTTTAAAAAAAAAAAGAGAGAGAGAGAGAGAGAGAGAGAGAGAAGGAACACCTTTGCACAAAGGCTCGCCTACCTCCACCAAACCTTTTCTACACAGTACCACAAACAGGTCCCATCCAAACAAGTCAGAACTGTTTCACACAAAGGGATATGAGAAGGATATTTTCTCGAGTCGATACAACATCAACAACTGCTGCTGCTGCTCCGTATACTTTCCCACCTAGTGCGCTACGCCACGTTATCGTTTACAATCATTCACTCACTACATACCAATCGAAACCAAGAACGAAATCCTCGTGATATTTGGCAGCTAGCATCCTTGATATTTCTTTTTTTGTTAAAAAAAAAAGAAGAAAAAGGTTATACGTGCCACATACGGGATATCCCAACCCAGCGCTTTGCTAATTTCGCTCCCCTTCCGTATGTAAGCGAATGGCTGAGAATTGTATACATACACGGACTGGCAACCAAGCACGTAAGTACACACCGCCCTTCCCTTTGTGTGTGTGTGTGTGTGTGTGTGTTTAAAAACAATCAAATCATGAAAAAGCCTGTTCAACAGCTAGCTCATGAACCGAGTATCGTATCACCATTCAATTATAAGGACGACGTCGTTCCTCTAGGACAAACCCGTAAGTCAATGAGCATTAGCTATAAAGGTTGAAGCTGAGGAGGTACTTACTGTACATAGGATAAACATGAACCAACCCCACCCCCCCAAAAAAAAGAATGCTTCACTGTATTTCTCTCCAACTTTGCTCAATCAAAAGCAGCAGCATAGCCGTTTTCTACCCCTCTCAACCAAAAGACACGGTTCTTGTTTGTTATTCCGAGACGAATAGTTTCGCTTCACTATTCCAACACGGGAGGTCGAGACTTGAAAGCAGCAGACTGGTACGTGTATACCGGGGAAAAGATCATGTACATCATTGATGCTATATGAGTATCTGAGCATATCATTACAGATATGCAAATACCATTGTATTGTGACTGATATCAAGCTCGAGAGTTATAATATTTCAAGTATATCTTCAAATCCTATGTTCTCTAGAGCATTGACCCGGGAGTTACATTCGTTTTCAACAATCAAATATCTGGCCAGCTGACATATTGACATGCCGTCTATGAGGTACAAGCTTCAAAAGTTTTCAATTACTGCATGGCCTGGTCTCGCCTTGCTCTGTCTCCTCGGAATAACATAGCCAAATACTGCCTAGGTAGGACTGGAATTTCTGGCTATTGGGTACTCAAATTCTGAAATGGTTCACATACAAAGTAGGCGCCTCAAAAGACAGTCATATCAACGTTCCCTAAACCTTGCTGTCATCCATGACTGGCCCATGCGGCTTCTTCCCTAGTCCTGGCATACCTGGCAGCGGCTTCTCGAATTTCAATTTGGCCTTCATTTTCAGCTCATGCGCCCTGGCAGCACCATTCGCAAATATGTCTTTCAACGGATTCGCTGAAGACGATCCTGCTGTGCTTGACACAGCGGCAGGTCCCTCTAATGCTTTGAATTCCTTATGCGTATTGGCCGAGAAGTCCAAGAAACCGAATCCCGCCCCATCTCCTCTGGTCGGATCGATTGCGCCTGCAAAATCACCCTCTCTCGCAGGTCTCCTCCATGGCTGTTCGTTTGGGTAGTTTTCTGCAGAAAACAAAGTCACCGGCGGCGTAGCAGGCCTCCTGCATTCTTGCTCAGGCACAGGTGTACTTGGTCCATCTTTTTGAGGTACAGCCGGACCTGGAGTGTCGACATACCATGGCGAGCGTGTCCCTCGTGTTGGAGTCACGGGAGCCCTCGCTGGCCGTCTTCTCGTATGCTTTTGTTGTCCTAGCCTATCGACTGCCTCCATGATACAGCTTAGGTATCTACGGACCCTGCCACCACCGCCTTGCTTTCCCTTAGACACCTTATTTTTGTCTTCGTTGCTGAAACAAAATCGCATGCCGCTGACGAGGAGAATCAGGGCCACAATGGTCAGAAACCAGCCTCCTGCTCTATCCGCATCGGTAATTGGCCTCATTTCTCCTGGAGAAGAAGGCTCCTCTGCGCTAGCAATGCCATCTTCACCAGTACTCGGGTTGCCCACACTCGTTCCGCCGGTTGAGTTGGTTACTGGCGGGCTTGTACTCTTAATCATATTGGCAAGGACAACTTCCATTGCAGCCATCTGCTGGCCAACCCCTGTTGTTCCGTCCCATTCACCGCTGTTATTAGCCCACATGAGGCCGCACATTCGGCCATTGTCGCCGCCATTACATTGCGCAGCCGCAGCCTCAGCAGACGCTGCCAGCAGCGGCTTGATGGTGTCATAGGTCCAAGGAGCCCATTTAGTTGTTGCTGCCATCCACCGTGAAAGATACGCCTTGAAACTCATCTGGTCATTGTCGCACAAGTGCACGCTCTCGCAAGCCACCTCTGCCATAATGTTGTACTCGTCGCCGATGAAGAACACATGGCTACCGTTCAGCAGGCCATCAACTCTCTCTCGCCACACTTGGCTCTCCACAGAACTGTTGGCAGCGGTATAGTTGTACATTGCGGCTGCTCCCAGAAGGAAAGCTCCAACGTTGTAGGTCCATTGGTAAGGCGTTATGTCGGTACAATTATCTGCAACATGGGCGCCATCATAGATATAGTACGCGTCTGCTGTCATGAAGCCAGTTCCAATCATCCAATCCCAGATGCGGTTCGCCCACTGGGCGTAGGCTTCCTGCCTAGTATATAGCGCCAACCGGGCAGCCATGTTGAAAAAGCATGCTTGTGAGATGGAATTTTTGTAGTCGAAGCCGTTGTTCCACTGGAATATCTGCCACCGAAGGCCGCCGTTACAAGCTGCGTTGTCCCATCGCGCTGCCTGTGTGCTGAAGACACTTTGAGCCAGAGCCAGCCACTGCGGTTGATGCGATGGGGGATTGGGAAAGTTGTACTCGGCGGCCGAGAGCACGGCCATTCCCCAAAAGCCCTCAATCAACTGTTAGTACCCCTTTGTCACAAAAGGGTTCTGCGTCAACTGACTTACCTGGTCGTCGTTTCCCTCAGTCATGGTTTGATTTGGTGGCATGTAGTTCTCCTGAGGCCCGACTTGAAACAGTAGACCCTGCTCGACGATATCATTCCACTGATCATCCCCGGTATAGTACCAGTAGTCAATAAGTGCGCCCATGAGGGCGCCGCCTTCCCACCCTAGGAACATCTCATGTCAGATATACAGCTTTTTCCACAGCTCTACATAGGATGCGACTTACAGTAGTATGGCTGTGGGAGCAGCCCCGGGACCTGGTCTGGCTCATTGCCGTGGTAGAAGGTCATCATGTCATCAGCCATGTCTGCAGCGACAGACAAGACGGACTCTATCCCATTGTGAGTTAGTTGCTTCAGCAAGCTTGCCAAATCGTACGATCCAAAGACACAGACCTTGGGAGCTCAGGTTAAGAGTATAGCTGGCCGCGGACTCGGCGGCGCATGCTAGCAAGACAGCCCATGGGGCTAGCTTCACCACGACCTTGCGCCAATGAGTTGCCCATCCGCCAATCCAGTGCATATTTTATCGATCTGGCACGATGGTTGCTAGTAGAATGTTAGTTCCAAAATCCGCACTGCCAAAATCAGGGTGCTGGGAACCCTGAACACGACGCTCGTACATCGAGAGAGCAGAAAAGAAGAGAGCACTGATATGAGGAGATTCTTGCACTCGAAAAGCCAAGAGGGCTCAAAATATCGATGCTGGACCAGCTGTATTGTACCAATGAGAAAAAACAAGTGAAGTTGCTGATGGAATAACAAGACTCCCAAGATCGGAGCGAGCAAGGTTCGTGCCCAATCCAAAGCAGCTTCTTCCAGCAGTCCAAAGACCAAGAAAGCAACAACCGCCAAAATGAAAATCCGAGTGAAGTGGCGTCGACGTGTTTGATTTGCGCAAAGAGAAGAAGTCCTGGGGAGAAGTCCAAGTAAAAGAGCAAGGAAAACTCATGGCATTTCCGCGTAGCACCGCAAGACATCAACACAGAATTATCGCGAGGGAACCACCGTGTAACAGGTGTAACGGTGGCACCTTCCTGTCCGTGTGGCCCATGATTCTGTTCCACGTTTTCCAGGTGAAGAAAGCTCGAAAGTGCATGTCAGTGTGCGCATATGTTCCAACAGAGGGAAGTCGCTCGCCATCCTTCCTTACTCCGTAGTCGATGTTGCTCGAGCTGACGGCCTGAGACTATGAGGAAGGAGCCTTTCTATCTTGAATCTTCTCAAGCTTGGAAGGCACGTGAACGGTAACGAGCAAACAAGAAAGTGATAGCCTACAAGCCAAGGAGAAGCCTGCCGCCAGTTGCACCCCACAGCTGCGAGCACCCTCATCGTGGGTGAGCATCTGGAGCAAACAGAGCCACCATCTGGGCCGTTGGCACTGCAAGCCACCGACCAAACATGGTGAAGCAGACCATCGAGGACCTGTGTCACTTCGACCTTTTCAAAGTCAAGCCGGCGGTGAAGACAGGTATATTCACACATGGTTTTGCAGCTTATTGTGTTTCCTTGCCTGTCGCAGAGAGCCTGCCTGCCCCTCCTTGTCTCAGACCTTCAAGACCGTGCTGATTCCTTGGGTGAAGACCAAGAGAACCATAATCCACCACCGACTACCGCAAGCCAAGAGCAAAGGGACTGAATACAGCCTTCCAAAAGAAGACGACGTCCACGACGATTCTCAGAAAGGAGGGCACAATATATTCCCAACATCCATACTCGCTTGCTTGCTCTCTTCCTTTTCTAGCCTGCCGACCCGAGAGCCTCGATACCGGGAAAAGAAGTATCTTGCTCCAAGAGAGAGCTAAATATACACAAAAAAAACCCCACCCAAGTCCCAAAAATCCCCAACAGAACAAACAAGCAGTTTAGATGTTTATTCACCCCTCAAATTCCACAGTTCTCTTGGCTGTCTCCACTTCACTCTCCACTACACTCCTTCTTCGAGCCTCGGCGTCTTGTTGCGCCTGCGAGCTGCTGGCACCTGCTTCATTGCCATCGCCCTTGAGGTTATGCTGCCCATTGCCACCAGCTTCCGCATCCGCACCCTCTAGCAATGCCCGGTCTTCAATCCTCACGCTGCGTACGCTTCTGCCATCCATGTCCTTCTTACCGCTCGACTTGCCCGTAAGCTGGTGAATGTCCACGTCGCCGTCTTCGTCGTCTTCGTCTTCTTCTTGCGACTGTCTCTGGCCCGGTGTTGCGTTCTTCTCCAACTCCTTTTGTGCCTCCTCCATGCGTCTCCTGACTTCCGCGGCTACGCGCATGCCATCGGTTACTATACCATCTAGCACACCTCTGAGACCACGCTGGCCGCCCATGGCTGCTGGGCCACTGCCAATGGCTGCTGCAGCAGCACGTCCTGCAGACTGCCCGAGACTCGAAAATGTCGTGAGGTTGGATGAAGGTGTGCTCGGCACAGCCAGGCCTTCGATGATGTGGAAGGATGCCGGGAAGCTCGATTCAAAGAATTGCTCCAGGAGCTCGTCAGCTAGCACCACCATGCGGAAGGTGGGAAGCGTCATATATAGAGGGTTGGAAGGGTCGAGAGCGACATTGGCGGCTTCACTTTGAGCCTTGGACACGCGGCGATGACCTCCGGTACTAGGAGTGGTGATGTTGATAGCTGGCGGGATGTCTGACTTTTGGGGTTTCTTTTCGTCTGCCTTAACCTCCATGTCATCTTCACCCTCAAGCACCAAGAGGTCCTCTTCGTCATCGTCGTCGTCTCCAATCGTGAAGGCACTGTTGTCCACAGTGTCCTGGCCTACAACCTCGTCTGTCTTGCTGTCCGTGTCCCTGCTACTCGAGTATCCTGGGTCCGCATACTCAAAGCACCGCTGTATAAAGGCGCTGATGCTGCTGAGAAATCTCTCATTCATAGACGCCCCGTCCACCGTGCCATCTGGGCTGTGCAAGGCTGAATTAGGTTCCTGGAAACCGTTGACTCCAACTTGCGAAGCCGAAGGACTCAGGCTGCCTTCCAAGCCTCTGCGGGAAAGGAACAGCAACGCTTCAGAGATGCGGAGGATGCCTTCTCGATCGACTTTGCCGTCACCATCGTCGTCGTACAGCTCAAAAAAGTAGGTGATCGTGCCCATAATGTCACGCTTGCCTTTGATGCCAGCCATTCCCGAGACGACATTCTGTAGCGTAATCTGCCCTTTCCCGCCTTTATCCCAATGTCTAAACAAGCGCTGCACGAATTCGTGTTCTGCCGGTTCCGGCCCGCTGCCCCAAGGCCCAATGTACACGTCTGTCTTTTTCGCACTGTTGAAATAGGCTGACCTGTCCTTGTCCGAAAAAGTGTCCCGACGGGGTGTGATGGGCGAGTCTGAAACAGCCCATTTCGACATGCCAGCCAGAAATTCGCGAAACGCATCATAGTCCATCTCAGAGGTGCTCGGGGCGCCCAGACCCGCCCTGCCCTTTTCCACCTTCTCCTCGGGCTGGTTGTCGCCCAGCCTCGGCCTGCCAGCCTTGGCTCGCCGCTGTTGCTCTTGCTGCAACAGCTTGTTGCGTTGCTGTCGCTCGTACAGGACACCGAAAAACCGGTCGTAGAGGGCACCCAGCTCATCTGTGGTCAGGATCTTGGCATCTGGGCCCAGATTCCGGATGGCTGTTCTCTTGGCAAAGTTCTCAATGTTATTGAGAACGGCGTCTTTGTTTTTCAGCCGCAGATCTGTGATGGTGCTATGTGTGACCTGGGAGAATTCCTTGAATGCAACCACCATGAGTTCTTGGAACCGTGTGACAGCCCGCAGCTTGGGATTCTCAGATTTCGGGTGTGCAGACTCGTCCAAACGAGAGAAGTAAGATTTGAGAACAGATATAAAGGCGCCGTCGTCTGTCGAATCCAGCAGCTCTTCGCCATTTATGCGCAAGATTGCTAGCCCGACTTGGAACAACACCTTGGGTCCTTCGACGAAGAAGACATCGAGAACTCTGAAGGCAAAGACAAGTGGCATGGAGTTGATGTACAGCGAGAGGAACCATGGCAGTGACACGACAGACAGCTGCACATCGCTCTTGACTAAATGCTCCCAGAGAATTGGCATGGTCTTTTCCACTAGACCTTCAAAGACCTTTTGATCGAGCAGAGTGCCGTACATGGTTTGCGAGTAGTAACCCGGCACCAAGCGGTCACACAAAGCCGAGAGCAGGAAGAAGGCCTGGCTTTCAGACATGTAGATCAGCAAGGCCGCCACAACGATGTTCATGGCCTGGCAGTAGCCGACGTCGGCATTGACCCAGCTATACGCTGTCAAGACGCGGCGCAAGCGGCCAATGCCCTCTTCGCTCTGAAAACCAGGGTACTCGGGAAGACTTCGATTGAGGTCCTTTTCGATTTCATCGATAGCTAGCGATTCCTGGCCTTCAAACTTGTTAAGAGTATCGCTGTATAGTGTCGGGTTTTCGAGTCGTAGATATATTGAACCCGAGGTTAGCTCCCATATCTCACCTCTTAATCGGTTGGGCAGACCAACACGGATGAGTTTGTGGAAGGTTGGTTGTCGAATGAGGTTCATGTTTCTGCCATTATCACGCAGATATTCAGCCCAGAGGCGCATTTTGGCCCTGTCCCGGAGCTTTTTGGGGTCCCCGGGGTATTTGAACACCATGCCCAGCCCGGCATCTGGGGGCGTCTTTTCTTTCTGATCTTCTGCACGCAAGAGGTATTCGGAATAGCACTCTGTAATAACTTTTTTGAGTTTGCCGACACTGCCCACGCCGGCACGGAGTCCCTTTTTGAGGCCATCACAGAAGCGCTCGCAGGCCTGGCGACTTCCGACC
This sequence comes from Coniella vitis, assembly GCA_011317545.1. Taxonomy (NCBI): domain Eukaryota; kingdom Fungi; phylum Ascomycota; class Sordariomycetes; order Diaporthales; family Schizoparmaceae; genus Coniella; species Coniella vitis. The sequence continues at coordinate 1,371,825 of WUJK01000004.1, read as the reverse complement.
AGTGTGATTGTGATACGCTGCTCCCTTACTTCAGTGTTCTCTTTGGGTGCATCTTTGTCCTTGTCTTTTCCGCTATTTTGGGCCAAGCCGTTCCAGGTTGTTATAGCGAGTGCGAACTGCGTGGGCTCGTTAGCATTCGAAAGAACGAAGTAGCAGCACAGAGTTGCCGTGTAAATTCCAGTAGTCCCTTACTTGAAAGTTTTGGCTGTGTAACCGCTCCACCCTTCGAATAGAGCACAGGGGGAAAGTGAAGCCGTTGCCGCTGGGGCCACCGCCATGAGTCTGTCCTGTATAAACCGTCGAAGTCGAGCTACTAGCTGAGGATATGAAGCTAGACGGGGTCGTGGAGAAGCACATGTAGGCCTCTGAGAGGTGCAGCTTGCCGGTATAGTGGTAGCCTGCATCATGCTTCCCGCCCTGGGTTGCATTAGATGGTGGTATGCCGAGCTCGGCGTTGATTTCGTATAGGGGATGTTGGGAGGAGGGCAAGCGGAACTGGTTCTGGAAGAGGGTGGCCTTGGAGGGGTTGCGGTCCGAATCTGACAGATTTAGGCCCTGCATGGGGTCCAGCAGCTGCTGGGCCTTTTGGACGAAGCTCGAAATGGCGAACATGGCGGCTGCGGGTCGTGGGGCGTCGAGGCGCCCTCGATGGTGGGAGTGACGTTGGCGACGGGTCTTTGGTGGTGAAGGGGTGGAATGGCGAGGAGACGACCAAAGGGAGGGTCGCCAGGGGTTCTGGGTGCGGGCCGCCGAAGGTCGGTTAGAGCATGGCCCAGCTCAGACCTTGGGAGCAGCTCCGCTCTAAAGGAGTGAGATCGGCGTCTTGTGACTGTCTGTCGTCGAGCAATGGCTGCTTTGGGCGCTGTTGAAAGGGTTGGAGCGTTTGTGTGGAGGAGGCTACTCTGTATCGTGACTACTATGTACTATGTATGGTTGGACCAGAAGCACAGGCGTGGAGGTGCTATGGAGGCTGATGAGGAGAGTGGGTGGGCAGGCAGCTGACTGTGGGAGTGACAGCGGGCGGTTTCGCTAGGTCGTTTAGGGGTCCGGGCACTTTGGGGTTCGCTCCATACTATGGTACACAATAGTAGCTGGGAAGGACCCCACAGTAAATGCTCATGTAAGCGCTGCATTCTGTAAAAGCAGGCAGGTTGTTGACCTCGGAGGCTCCCATATCCCTCCCCTCCCTCTGAGATTTACCTTCTTTAGCTGCTGATTCTGAACGGCCATCTAGGCAATTAGTTGCAACAGAATAAAACAGTTCACGAGGTGCCGTAAACACATAGGATCCGCACCAACACGACTTGGTACTGGGTAATGGGGGTTGGGGAAGCCGAAAATAAAGGACATTCCAGCAACATGATGCATGTTGCTTCACAGTTTCGTTTCTGTATTGCATGCATATCATGTATTGACATCTGGGCTGCGTCAGGTGCCGGAAATCGACGGTATAGCGGGCCGTGATACATACAGGTGAGAATGAGAATACGAAATTGAGATCCAGATTACGGTACGCACGCGGCGGTCGCGGTCAAGTTTGGTACACTGCGGCGTCTAAAAGCTCAGGGGGCCGTCTTCTGGTACGAGAGCCACAAGCGACACGCTACGACAAGCGCTGTGGCTCCTTGATGGGGCAGGTGCAGGCCTCGCAGCGCCTGACAGCGCCTGACAGCGTCCCCCTGTTTCGTGTTGCAACTTTTTTCATCAACAGCTGCAGCTAATGTACTAAAGTACTAGAATACATCTAGGTACCTAGGTACGTTGTATGTATATAGTATTACAGTAGGCCCAGTCGATCCGACGTCCCGCTCCACAGCTGTTCTCGTCACTGTCTCGTGCTCTCGATGTTGCGAGGTCTTCATTTCCTTTGTTGGATGTTGGCCCTGCGACACGGTAAATTATTGCAGTCAGCTCTCCTGGAGGCGCAGTCAGAGCCAACAAAGACAAATTGTACATACCATGGTACCTAGTATCCTGGCCGCCTGAGCGCTAAGCGAAAGAGCAATGCCTCGTGGCAGTCTGGGATGCTCAGCGCGCAGGCTCCTGGCCCACTGGCTCACTGGCTCGCAGACCTCACAACGGCCCTGTTGCGGGTGATGCTGCGGGTGCTGTGTCTTAACGAAATGCACGTATAGCTGTATCAAGTCCTGGTACCCGTTCCTGCCCCGTCCCAAACCACCGGAAGTTTTGTGCAGCAGAGGCTCCACTGGCTTGGCCAATTGATCTACTGCCCATGCGATCATACATAGTAGCCTTCACTGTCCCCCCACGCTGGATAGGGTTAAAGAGCTGTGCTGCAAGCAACGGTGACGTCAAGCCAGCAAGTCCCCCACTGGCCGAAGTCAGGGCGGTGCGTGCTCAGCATGGCCCCAGCAGACCCCAGCATGGGGCCCAGCACGCTGTCCTGGGCCTATCATTGCTAGCCCAGCAGCCCTGCCAGGCGCGCCAGCTTCCCAATCAGTCCAAGACGTCCGCCCAGCATCAGCATCAGGCGCTGAAGGACCTCTTGCATTAGCCTGCTACAAAATTACAGAATACTACTATGATGGTACCTAGCACCAATGGTGATACCTAAACACACAGAAACCCAGGACTCTGTTACAACCCCACCTGCGCCCTCCAAAATGCTGCTCTTCTCCACGCTCGCCAGATCCTTCTCGATCCCTACATAGTATCCCCTCATCTTGCCTCCGTTTCATCTTCTTGTCCTCGCTGGCAAGCCAGACACTGCACCCAAAACACAGAACAAATACCTTCTTCTCCCTGCATTGTACAGCACTAGCACCGCCGTCTTAGTCTACGAGTCACTTGCGGCCCACCGCTTCGGCACCGATATTAGACGGGCGATCCACCCGCATCCAGATCATATCGCCCCCCCCCCCCTTCCACGCCTCTCTCCAGCCTCAATCAACCGATAAATCCCAGCGCGAGCGCTACTGTCCACCCCGAACACGGCTCGACGTTCCTCCTCCTGTCCTCAGAGAACCGGGACCTGATTGCGATTGTGCGGCCCCCGAGCCATCCAAGCTGATACAAGCAGCACACCTTCAAACAACCCCTGCCATTACCACAGTACTTGCGGCTGCTGCACGCCAAATTGTCGCATCCACTAATTCAAATCCAACCGATCTTGACTTGACCCGAGAGCCCTTGTCTCCTGTTGCGCACGACTCCTTTCCTACCTCTCGCCACACAGCTCTAACTGCGTCGTTCTGCCGACCTCGGCCATTACGATCAGCCCCTCGCAACTTTCATGGCCGCCACAGTGGCCCACCAAGTCCCGGCGACAGTCGGCCACGCAGGAGGTTCGAGCCGAATACTGGACAAGGCGGCGCCAGCCATGAGTGGTCTCGCAACATCTGGCGCTGCCAACGACGGGTTCAAGATTACACGAAAACTCAAGCTTGACGACTTTGCGAAGGTGCGCACACTTGGAACGGGTAGGTAGTTCGCCCGGCGCTGTGTGTGTGGTGCATGTGACAGAAAAAGAAAGAAGAAGAAAAAAAAAAAGGAACAAGGAAGAGTTCCGTGTTGTACAGAAAGGACTCGACGCGCTTACTCGGATTTTCTCTTTTCAAAAGGCACTTTCGCGAGAGTATGTCTCGTAAGATTTGCAGAGCCTCAGAGCGAAGCAGAACGCGGCAAAGTATTTGCGCTTAAAATATTGCGCAAGTCGGAAGGTGTGTACATTGTCAAGCTAACCTCCCCTCCCGGCCTACTCGACGCCTTTGCTAATTTGTGAATATTATTTTCCCATCCAGTAATCAAACTCAAACAAATCGACCACGTCCGGCACGAGCGCGCAATTCTCAGCGAAGTTAGCGGACACCCGTTCATCACGAATCTCCTGACCTCCTTCTCCGATTCCGACTTCCTCTACCTCCTCCTCGACTACGTACCCGGCGGCGAGTTGTTTTCCTACCTGCGCAAGTTTCGGCGGTTTGACGAGGGCATGGCGCGCTTTTATGCCGCTGAGATTGTCCTGGTGTTGGAGTATCTGCACGAGGAACAAGGCGGCGTTGCCTACCGTGATCTCAAACCCGAAAATCTATTGTTAGATGCAGAAGGGCATATAAAACTGGTCGATTTCGGCTTTGCAAAACGGTTAACGGGCAAGGACGGTTCAACTGAGACATATACGCTATGCGGCACCCCAGAGTACCTCGCGCCCGAGGTGATACATAACAAGGGTCACACGACAGCCGTCGACTGGTGGGCGCTGGGCATCTTGATATACGAGTTCCTTACAGGCTACCCGCCGTTTTGGCACCAGAATCCAATCGAGATCTACAAGCAGTGAGTTGGAAACGCCCTTGTTTTTCTTTTCCTGCATAGTATTCACCAAGAAAAGAAAGAAAAGAAAAGAAGAAAAGAAAAAGGAGACAACAATCCAGTCAAGTCAAACTAACCTCAACCCACGTCTATAGAATTGTCGAAAAGCCCGTCGTTTTCCCCCAAGATCCAGCCATTTCCCGCGAAGCCCAAGACATCATCCGCTCCTTTTGCACCGTCGACCGGTCCCGCCGGCTCGGCAACGTCTCGGGGGGTGCTCAGCGCGTCAAGGACCACCCGTTTTTTCGCGGCGTCGACTGGGAAGCCGTGTACCGCCGTGAATATCAAGGACCCATTATTCCGCCCGTTCGGTATCCCGGCGATGCGCAATGTTTTGATATTTACCCCGAGGAAGATGTGGGGCATGGCGAGTATACGGACGCGTTGCGGGAAAAGTATGAAAAGTATTTTGAGAATTTCTAATACGTCTTGTTGAGACTGTCGCATTCCCACCCACTTTTCTTTTTCCCTCTATATACTGGGAAATGAGGAATGGAAGGAAGGAGGCAAGGATTGGGCACAGCCGTTTTTTTCGCCCGGGGTGGGGGGGCTGATTTGGTATTTGGCTCACTTATGAGGTTATGTAAAAGGCTAGCAATGTTTTTGCCAGCGGGCCTGGTGTTCTTGATTTTGTTTCTCTTTTCTCCGAGCTTTCTGCTGGTTGATTCGACTTTTTGAGATGTACTATACATGGTATGGGCATCTTGAAGAAAGGGGGCCTAAGATACGAGCATATCGAGACCTTTGTTTCTGCAGCTCTGGGAGACGGGAAGTCCTACCGAGCGAGGTACCTACAAAGAGCAAGCAAAAAGAAGAGGACTCGAACGGGTTAATGAAGTATATAATCAACATCTTGTTGTTGTTGTTGTTGTTGTCGTTGTCGTCGTCGTCGTCCTATCGCATGTTGTCGTGGGTAATGGTCATGGAGGCTTCGATTTGCTACCACGAGTATATCATCTACTGCTTGGATGGATTTGCTTTTCGTTTCGGGGTTGGACGGTTTCCTTTTCTTGGGAGGAGTTCGAGGGGCGCAAGATCGAGACAAGCGGTGAGTTACTCGGCGTTCAACGAGAGGAGTCAGGAAGATAAAACGGCCAAACTTCCTAACATGAATAATAGCAAGAATCGATAGTAAAGCTAACATGCAATGGGCAAAAAGAATTCAGATATACAGATACGGTTGATACTCAACATACTAAGCAGAATAAAGGGGTTATGAAATGTCAACGTCAATAAGGGACATAAAGAAAAAGAAAAGCGAAAATGAAAATGTAAGGAGCCTTAATTCTACGGTATGATACTTGCTTGTACTATGTACCTACACAAGACGGTTACATTCACAGGTTGGAAAATACAGAGGTATACCTAAAGTTGAGCGTTCCAAAGAGGTGCTTGCTTTGAGCTGCTGATATTCAAGTGCGATAACCTCTGCTCAACTCAAGGTTCTTCACCGGACTGACCAAAGCTTTCATTCCTGGCACTTGAATGCATATATTCGCTAATATTAAGTATCTGGTGAACCTGGGAGCAATTACCATATTCCCACGCCGATTAAGCCTTTCTTCACACCCTGCTCATCCTTATTAATCCGCTCTTCGCTTTGGTTCCGCTTCTATCACGTTGATAATACAAGTAAATAGTGGGGTATCTATAAATCAGTTTTGTGGTCCCAATACACCGGATGCCTTTCCTGCCTGCTTGCCCTGCCATTCAGTTCCCAATTGACGTTGGTCACTGTGTCGAAAAGCGCCCTTCTCGAACATTTGAACCCCGCAAAAACCACCCAATGTATGTTCATTCAAACATACGCAGATGTGTAGCGTCGAAAACAAGGGACTACAAGGGCCAAGGCATCGCGGCAAGTTGATGAACCAAAGCTTCTCGCAACGCAACTGCGCCATGATGAACAAAGTCCTGCAGCCGCCGTCCAAAGTTCCGCATCACTCGCTTCATGAAATCCCTCTAGAACCCTCCTCTAAAGACCCACCAACCCCACCAGCCCAGGGCCGCCAGAGCAGTAACAACAATGGCACCTTCCCTTGTGCTAAAGAAGAGTGCGGTCATGCCCGTCCAAACCTCTCTCTTGCGGGCCGTGGCACGGCGGGCAAAGGCACCCGTGTCGATGGGCACGGGAAGCTTAAGGCGTGGGTCATGAGCGTCGTGTGGTGGCATGGCGGCCACCTGGGACATTTGTGGTAGAAGCTCTCTTCGGGAGAGCAGTGGCACCGAGGCTCGGAAAAACACTGGCCGGTGGTCTGACGTCCACATTGTTGGAAGGGAGTTATAAGCGTGAACTTTGATGTCAGGGGTGCGTGCAGTCGGGCAACTGCCTCCTGCCACGCGTCTGTATCGTTCTTTGACCCATTCCGGTATGTCGAGGTAGAGTACCCGATCACACCAGCCCGGCCAACGGTGAGAAGCCCATTTCCACGGTACGACCTCATCCAAACGCCCTTCTTCCTTAGCTCTCATAACCTCGTCCTTATTGATTGCTTCCGCAATCTTGTCCTGGCTCAAATGCTTAATCTTGTAAGTAGGGGGAAATTCAACAGGTGGCTCAGTCAGGCCATGAAGTGTCCGACCAGCCTCCATTTCGTGTCTCATTTGGTCGCGATCCAAGAACTCCGAATATGTCTCCAGGGTGGGAAACTCAGCCAGTGCCGGCGGTGTTGTTGTCGAAATACGATAGTTAAGGTCACCTGCCACGAAAAGATGGCTTCCTGGTTTGAAGATGCTAATGTCGTGCAAGTAGTCCACAAACTCAGGTGGCATACTCGCATCATTCAAACGACGCGCCAGGAGAGCCTCGCGCTCTTCCTCGGTCTCAGTCGGTATGTCCTTACCACCATCTGTCTGCTTTGCATCTGGTGCTGTCGATGATGAATGCGTCGATGCTTCAATAATGTTCTTAGCACCTGGCTCATCAAAGCGATATTTTGCCGGAATCATCTTCTTAGGGTCTTCGAAAAGGCAAGAGGAACAAATACTATGACACCATTAATACAATGCACCGTAGTGGCTCCAATGAGAATTGTCGGGGGCCAGGGCAGCTTGTTTGCCACCACTTCAAAGCAGACACCTTGTTCCAAAAGGTGTTCTGGTAGCTTTATGGACCTTTTGAGGAGGTAGAGGGGAAAAATCATCATACCTCGCCCAGTTCGCATTCCTCCTCCGCAAATTGTACTCCATCGCAGCCAAATGTGTCGCAACAAAGGTGATCTCCACAATGTCGTCGCGCGGGCCTCCATTGTCCGGGCGTACTTCTTGGCCGTCTTTACTATACGAGACTCGCAGAGCAATGGCGCCCTTGTTTCCCATGTTCGCAATGCCAAACGCACACTCTGCAGTCTCGATGCGCAAGATGGCTTCGGGCCGGCGCGCAAATAGCATGACAGCCGTCATGCCCACATTGCGCATTTCCATCAGCTTGTAAGGATGCTCTGTTTGTCTGCGGAAAATATTGGACAAAGCTGACCGCGACCTATGCAGCGGCTGCCGGCGTGCTGTGGGCCTGCCGTTCGTCTCGCCAGGACTTAGTCGTGAAGGGGAGGGTGAGGCAGAAACGTGTCCTTCTTGTGTCTGTTGTTGTTGTTCTTGTTCCTGCTGTTGCTCCAGCACGTCGATGGCCGCCATATTCAGCGCTTTTTCGAACGGGTTCAAGTATGGGGCGAGAAAATGGCCACCGAGGTAGCCGTACGCCAGAGGGGCAATCTCTTGAAGCGAGCTGTGCTAGTCTGTTAGTCGTGTATTTTTCGTCTATACTTAAATGTCTAGGAAGCAAACAGGGAGAAGAGCTTACAAGACAACCAAGTCTGGCAGTAAAGAAGCGGCCTCCTCCTCATCCGTACTCCCACTATACTCAGACTCGGCAGACAACCGCTCGCCTCCCCTAGATGTGCTCCTACTACGCAAGCCGTCCTGCTTTGATCTTTGCACTAACGCTTCGCGCAAATGCGTAGCAAATGCGGAGGCATCCGTTATTCCTTTACCCAAGTTGAAGGTCAGAATGAAAACATCCAGCGATGCTGGCAGAGCTGGCGATCTAGCTGCCATGTTGAACAAGGACGAGAAAACGATTCCGATGACTCTATCAGAGGTGAAAGCTGTGAGAGCTGCAAATATTTCTGTCTGCCGTGTTTTGTTTGACTCCTTGGTTATGGTCGTCTTTCACGTAACAATGGATGTGGCAAGCGAGCGTCGACAGATTGAACACACTCTGTTCGCCGGTGTGTCTGTCTGTCGTGGGCAAACGGTGCGTGTCCGTGTTGGGAGGATGTGAACCATGTATACGGTAAAAGTATGTCCGCTTCTTCAAAGTTATGTACAGTACAAGCTGAGTGTTGTGGATTCAAGAAGCATGCAGCATCGGCGGGGCCCCGTTTCTGGCGATTTTGTGGCGGACTTGCTTGCTTTGGGTCTTCCGGGCGGCAAAGAAACCTCTCCCTTCTCTCAGCGGGCTCCTTCTTGGCCATTCTTGAGAAGAAATCGCTGACGCCATTGTCTCAAAGCGGTGCGCTGCATGACCTAGCCCCGGCGGGGGGGGAAGGCGGGGTGTGCTTTGGGTGGACAGGGGCAGGATGAGCAGGAACGGGGCGGGCTATGGTGGTTTGGGTGGGAACGGGTCGTCACGTCTGCACCCGCACCCGCACCTTACACCTTGCAACCTTGCAACCTGCCATGCTGCTCTTTTGAGTTCCTGGCGGAAGATCCCAGCGGGTGGCAGCTTGTGCATATCTACTTAGTCCCCCAGTAATGAATATGGCTCGGGCTGGCTCCAAAATAAGTACGTACTGAGTACGGACGTCCAAAAGTTACAAGCTTCCAAAGTCTGCAACTCGGCAGTGTTAGATTCCGTAAAGTACTTTAATAAGGGCGTACAAGGTTGTCGCAGTTCGCAGGGCTGCTTCTTTCTACACAGACACTATGACCTCGTGTGTCGCAGTTCGCAGGGCTGCTTCTTTCTACACAGACACTATGACCTCGTGTGCCGTGGTTTCAGAAATGCTCATCATCTCCTTATGTCAATCGGATCATCCTTATGGCAGGACCTCCACTTGTGTGTCTCGTCATGGCTCGCTTGCCAGACCCGATGTTCGAAAGCATGGGATTGATCTCCAGACGAGAGGCCATCACTGCAGCTTTGCGAATATACCTTTTGTAAAAGGGCAATTTTATTCAGTGTGGGCAAAAAAAAAAAAAACACTATCTAATCTTGAACGAGTGTATGCATGCATATGCATCAGTACTTAAGGTTCTGGCCAGTCCCTATCATAGCATTTGCACCTATTTCCTTGAGCCGACCCGACAAGTCAGAGCCATACCAGGTCAACATATCGATGAAAAGTGCGTCAACCGAGATGATGAGGAATTGTCAACAACGTTGGTAGGGTGTAGCATCCTCAAGGATAATAACTTTGGTCTGAACGCACATTGGCAGGCCCCCTGGCCTGCCTTCTGCACGAACAAAATTCTAGCAGTTGGCCCCACGGGTAATTCTGCTCATAGCATGCTCTAGACATTTGATCCGTCATTGAGTCTGCCAAATGCACGAGGCTCCAGATCAGACTTTGGAAGGCTGTCGTGGAAAAAGAGCGTTCTTTGCGTGCTGAGAAGAAGCTAATTTGGCGTCAAGTGAGGAGAAGGACTGGGAGGTTGCACCGTAAGGCGAGTAGATGAGCCCAGCCCTTGTTATTACCTCCCTATAATCGCACTCCACAGGTTCGAGAGGAAAAAATAAAGAGAAGCAAGGAAACGAGTATTAATGAAAAGTAAAAGGATTCATTGAGTCTGGAGAACCCAATGCATTGGCAATGCTGTTGCGACGACGGAGCAGATCGATCCTTGCCAAGTACAGGCACGGCACGAAGCCAACCTGTAACCGTAATCATGACCAATCTAATGCTCGTTTCGGTTCGTTTTCAGAGAAGCCGGCTGTTAAGGCTTCCGCACTAACGAGACTGTGTGACCTTTGAAATTTCGATACTCCAGCAATTGGAGTACCGGGCTTGCCGTTTAGCCAGTATCAGGTCGGAGCTCTCGACGAGGACGCCATGGCCCGATGCCACAGTGACTCATTCGCGAACCCTGGCCTTGGACTGCCCAAGCCATAAAGGAGTAAACCGAAAATTAAATAAAGAAACGTCGAAGAACGATACAGTGCTGGTCGAGTGGAGATGGTTGCAAATCGAAAATCCCTGAGCGACTAGATGTTACCAGTTTGAGTGGAAACGCCAGCAGACAGTCTGCGGCACATTGGCCTGCTGTCTGCAAATGCCGCTCAGGGATAAACAATCTCTCCACATAAAACAGTCTTTGGTTTAGTGGAAGCATGTGACTGTTGATTCACATACTTCAATACTGAGTTCTGGAGCGCAAGTACTTGCCACCAGAGAATCTATCAACGCCGGCTATTGAGCAAGACAAAGGCAAACAGTCAGCATGACAAAACAATCCAGCAAAAGACGAGGCGCACCGAACTCGAAGGAATATCCTTACTATTTAGCCGGGCCTGCTGTTCTGACACTCACATCGGCTGGTCGGAGTCGTTACCCATGCGGGGAGGGTTGCGCCTCGCGGGAGGCTGCTGGGAGGTCGACTGCTTGGTGGCAGCGGCAGTAGCGGCAGCATCCTTTTGTTCCTCCTGGGCCTTGATCTGGCTGGCGTTCTTCTGGTACTTGTAGACAGTCCAGTCGAAGACGTAGTCATACTGGAAGCCCTCGCGAACAAAAAGATCACGGAAGATCTTGCGCAGGTAGCTGTAGTCGGGCTTGTCGTCGAAACGCAAGGAGCGGGTGTAGTTGAGGTAAATGGCAAACTCATTGGGGAAGCCACGGCAGAGAACCTCGGTGGGAGTGGTCATCTTCTTCTCCATGATGCGGTCGTACTTCTGCTTCTTGGTAGCAGCCTTGAGACCCTGCCAGGGCAGGGAGCCACGGCAGAAGTACAGCATGACGTATCCGAGAGACTCCATGTCGTCACGGCGAGATTGTTCTGCGTCAAGGGTTCAGCCATAACTTGTCGAGTCAAAGAAGAAAAGAGGCGGAGTAGGAGAAAACAACATACCGACACCGAGATGGGTGTTGATGGAGGCATAACGAGCGGTACCCGTCAGGTTCTTGTTCTCTCTGTAAGGAATGTGGAAGTGCGTCTTGGGGTCACGGTACTTCTTGGCAAGACCAAAGTCGATAACATTGACCTGGTTACCACGCTTACCGATGCCCATCAGGAAGTTGTCGGGCTTGATATCACGGTGGATAAAGGACTTGGCGTGAATGTACTCGATGCGGGAGATGAGCTGGTCAGCCAGGAGGAGGACCGTCTTGAGCGAGAACTTGCGGTTGCAAAAGTTGAAGAGATCCTCCAGAGAAGGCCCGAGAAGGTCGAGGACCATGGCATTGTAGTCGCACTCGGTTCCGAACCAACGGACGAAGGGAATGCCGACACCACCAGCCAAAGACTTGTAAACGCGAGCTTCATACTCGAGTTGTGGGTGCTTGGCCTTGACGCTCTCAAGCTTGATGGCAATTTCTTCGCCCGAAATGATGTTGGTTCCCAGGTAGATATCGCCGAATGAACCAGAACCAATCTTTCGGCCGATGCGGTACTTGTTACCGACTCGCAGATCCTATTGCACGGAGCACATGGTGGTTAGCAGATGTTCTCGGTGCAACCACAAGAGGATTCCCCTCGATGACGGTCCATAAACTCCAGAGTGCCTCCGAATTTGGGTTCACGCCGACTGTGCATGGGGAGCTTCTCTGGGCGTTGAGGAAACAAAGCAAAGCAGAGAGGGGATGGGTGAATGTCAAGGTACGTACCATGGTGGTCATATTGATGGAGGTTGATCGAGTTGCGTCCTACACTGAGTGAGGATGCAACGAACTTGATATGTCGGTTTGGCCTGAGTCTTGTAGGTGTGTTGGATAACAGGCTGTTTTGCGAGGCCGATGATTAGAAAGGTATTTTAAGAAGCTTCGAAGCACACACAAACAGGTAGGCGGCAAGTGGAGGCGGATGGGGGGGGGTGCCTGACGCAATGTGCATCAAAGAAAAAAAAAAAAACGCAAAAGGGCCGGGATGGCGTAGGTGGTGGTGCTGCTGTTAAAAGGGGGAAGCAGGAGAATGGAGAAAGGCAAGGCTACTATGTGCGAGCAGCTGTTCGCCTTAGGGTGGATGTGCAAGATGAGTAGGGGAGAGCCATGTAGCGGAGGCCTAGCAGGGAAAAGGCCAAGGCAGATGGACAACGGACCGTGCAAAGTCGGATTGCCGACCGGGCAGCCCGGGGAAGCTGACGCCAGGACGAGGCGGCAAGCAGCTCAGAGGGGTGTGTAGGGCTAAGGGCCGTGCAGGCTCTGAAGCAACGGGCACTTACTGCCAGACGGACACGATCAAGGCCGTTGTCTGCTATAAGGGCATGCAAGGCAGGGTGGGTATGGGGAGCCAAGAACAGGCGAAAGGGTGAGGCTGACGATGCGGCTCAAGCTTGCTGAAGGATGATGATATGATATGGAGACTGCTGCAGGATGAGAATCGGGAGGTAACTTACGAGTCTGTGAGGTGGTGACTGGCTTCAACGGAACCGAGTGTGCTGGTCCTCGATGGCGATGACCAGGAAGCAAGAAGAAGAAGAAGGCGGTGGCGGCTGGGTGGAAGAGGTGGGAAGTCGGAGATCGACGAAATGGATTATGGTCGCGGCGAGCGGGTGGCGGCGATGCAGATGCAAAATGCCTCAAACGCAAAATGCTTGGAAAAGAATACGCGAAGAAAGAAGACGGCGAGAAAGGGGCCAAGAGGAAAACAAAACGAAGTAGAGACGAGCTGAAAACACGGTCTTCCTTGCGGCAGGTGGTCCTCGAAGAAGTCGAGAAGGATAACGTGTCGCGTGTGGAAAGGGTTGTGGTGCAAGGAGGAAGGAAGGGAGGGAAGGGAGAAGAACAGTGAAAGGGCCGCGACAAAATGGAAACGGGGGTGGGTGATAGGTTAGGGTGGTTAGGGCGGCAGGTGGACAGTCACTGGGTACTTACCTCTAGTACAGTCAGCGTGTCAAGCAAAAAGGCAAAAAAGACCCGGGCCCAGACCAGCAGAGAGTGGGCTGCAGGATTTCAGTTTTTGCGGAGTGGCAGCAGTGCAGTGTACCTGGTAGCCTACAGCAGCCCAGCAGCCCAGCAGGCTGTGCTGGCCGCTTCGCTTGGGCAACAGGGCAGTAGGGCACCAACCACTAGTACAGCTAGCAACCGGGCTTCCCACTCGCGAGCCCTGCTACTGCCGTTGTCAGCTAAAAAGGGGGCAGCCAGGCGCTGCAGCAGATCAGAGGCAAAGCTCTGAACAGTTGATGCCCCACTATGCTGAACCACTTACTTGGCGATATTCTCTGCTTACTAGGTATTGCACTTGCTGATCATGTCGGGCACTCTTTATTACACTCACTATGTACATAGTATACACTTGAAACCATAATGGCAGTGTTACAGCCCGACGACATGAGCAGCATCCATCTATACGCATGGTCTGTTGTAATACGCTGCACCCACACGTCACCTGGCACTGTGTGCTACACGAGAACCAAGCACTACAGTTACAGAATGACAAAAGCACCCTGTCCGACAGTTCTGGGGGTTTTAGGGGCCTTTTGAGGTCCCAGCAGGCCCCTCATGCCCCGTGGAGGTGAGATGCACGGACTGCGCGATTCCGCTAAGTGGATGCGCAGGCCTTGCCCACGCTGCCACGCAACTTCCAAGGCCGGCCGGGTGTGCTATGACGCTTGGGGTAGTGATCGCCTCTCCAGCAGTCCCCAATTTTGGCAGCACCCAGTTTTCTAGCCCTTCCCCCCCCCTTGCCTCGTCGAGCCAACGCACCCACTTTCGACAGACAGAGCACGAGGCGGACGGTTTGAAGATAGGCAGGACACGCACCAACGAAGGGTGCTCAGCAACCCAGAATGGCGCGCCTTGTTCGCCGAGTGATCCAACCTGCCAACCCACGCCCTCGCATTGACAGCCAGGCGATACCGTCGCAGCCACTACACACCACCACCACCACCCCCCAGCAGCAGCAGCTGGACGGAGCCGCTCTTACATCATCCATCGTGAAGCCGGTTGAGCTCGATAGCCGGGTACATAATATCAGTCCGTCTTACAAACGGCTCCCTATGCATTGGACATTCGATAAGGCATGACAAGGGCAAGCCGCGCCACGCAACGGCATCATCAGGGGATCGCATCCCCCCCCCCTCCTCCTAAAAGAAAAACAACCGCGGCCCCGGACCAGTTAACCCTTCGCTTCTTTTGTTCCGAAGTAGAGCCAAGAGCTTGATCCCGTCTTACCGTGCCTGCACCAGTCGTTTGCGGAAGCAAAAGACGCTCGCTCCCACAATGCATCAACGAGCTTCGTAGCAAGCTCCTTGCGTGTTTCAGCAAAGTATCCGCGCCACTTCTCGTGCTCCATGATACATGTACATGCAGCAGCCAAAGCACAGGCAACTCACCAACAGCAGCCGGGCAGTCCCCCTTCATCAATGTGCTTGGATGAGACGAGCTTGTTCATCCCGCCATCTGCATTGCCAGACGAGCCTATCACGGCCTAGCTTCAACAGCGGCAAGCCAGGTACCCGCCACAGCCAGCGCTTAGCAGAGGGCTGCCAGGCCCAGAGCGCCTCGGCATGTCTGGGCCCTGCACCGTCGTCTTTCAGGTCTCGTGAATCGTAATGGGCCCACGACAAACCACCCGAATCTACGAGACAGAAGAAAGACAAGCAACCGCGCCACCCGTCTGTTCTCACGTATAATAGCTTTGATTGCTCCGTCGTGCCTCGCACTCGGTGCACAGCACCGCACCACCCATCAGGCTTGTGTGTTCGTATATGCAACTACTCAACATGGACGCTGCGTCCCCAGATCCCCACTGGATGTTGCATGTACAATCGTCCGTGCTTCTATTTTTGGTACCCAACGTTCAGCTTAATAAGTACCACCTCGGCACTCAGTCATCCTAGAGTTCATAGTGATATCTGATCGATTCTCGCCGTCCAATCCTCGCTCTTTGATCATAACCTGTCAACCTTTGCAGTTACGGGATCCAAAATGGTGCAAGGGCTTATGACGACTTTGTCATGCATGCAGGCACTTTTATAACTGACAGCCGTGCATAGCCGTGTCCCGGAGAAGGGGTATATTAGAACGACTAATGCCCATCTTGTGCTACAAGTTGCACAAATAATAACGATCCTTGCCTCTCTTTGAATTCTCGCCAATGGGTAGACAAAATGCAGGTCAAGCACTCACTTGACGAATGTGCAGAGTAGAAATGCTGTGCACGACACAAATTCCTTTCCGGCATGCCGACGCGTTATCATGGCTGCCCGAAAGCTGCTGCGGTGCAACAAGCGCGCCGGAATTGAGACTTTTCCGCGGTAGCTATTGACGCCCAATCACCCAAGAGAAACCTAGTTGCTTTCATCCTGGGACAATCCGGGCTGTCCCGGCCCCCTCAAAACAACAAAAAAGCAGTTGAAGAACACGATCTTTGCCTTATGCGGTGTTCGTCCTGTCTTGTGTAAAGGGGCTTGTTGACTTGGACTCCGACAGTACTATGTAGTCGCTAGACATATCGAAACGGACTACCGCGCCACCCCGCGCCACACAGGACACTGCCACATCCTGTCCTACCCGCTAACACGTTTCAGGACCCATTTGTGAAGCCACTAGCACATTTTATAATCTGCCACAATGGCGTTTTTAATCAATATTGTACCACTTCCTCGGGCCCGACGCTGCAGAAGCCGAAGTCAAGGCGTCAAGGCGCAGTTGCTGGAGAAGAAGGAACATATAGTTCCACAGTAAGTACAAAACAGGCTGCAAGATGCATCTGACCACGGTCGGTCGGCCGCTTGGGGTCGCTTTTACTCACTGTCGAGGGTAGTACAAGATGCGGAAAGAATATGGTTGTCGCGACCTGCAACATCAAGTAAACATGCTCCTTAAAAGAAATAGTGAGCAGGATATACACAAGGTAGGGGGGACGAGAAATACATTGTCCTTCTTGGCGAACATGTGGAGTCTTTGGTCTTTGCAGGGCCGGCTTCTCATGTATGTACTATAGTATACGATGTGGCTCTATAAGCTGCACTTGAATGGTTCATCCGTCTTTGACTAGGCTGCGCTAAGGCACTGCCGGTGACAACGCACTCTGTTCCCTCTGGCCCATGCCCCTTGAACCCTCAGTAACTCTGTGCACAACAGCTCGTGTTAAGTATGTCTTTTGGAGCAGAGATGGTTCACTATGTCTGGAACGACGTCCGTGTTCTATGCAGTGACATTCTGAGAGGCCGCCCAATTCGCCGCGAGGATAAAGCAAAGGACACAGGAAGTAGTGCGAGAGGTAGTAAAAGCTGGGAAATTATACACGAGCGGCTGAGTAACCGAGTCGCCGGCCGGCCGATGGAGCTAGTAATATTATGCTCGGAGATTGCTTGCTCCGAACCTCCATCGGAGCCGGAGGCAAGGTGGATGGTTATTTTTAGATTTGAGATTGGCTAACAAGGCACTATGTATGTACTACGGTCAGCCATGCGCGCGTGCCGTTTATGCAGTGAGAGTCTATCTAGGTAGCCACGGCGTGGTAACGTGATTTCCCGATTATTTCGCTTAGGAAGCCTGTGAGGCTTCCCCAAACAGTCACCACAGCGGGTAAGCACGCCGGCTGCAAGTATGTCATCGCGGCGTTTCTCCACCCCCTGGTTGGCAGGCAGCACGAAGGACCGCAGCACAGGATATCTTGGGGGGCCATCAGCAGCCCCTGCAACCACTGCAGCAATGAAAAGGTGCGAAGAAAAACAAAAGGACGTCTTCGCTCTCAGAGCCACGCATTGGAGCGATGGATTGGCCTGGGCCTGGGCGGGACTCTGCTAAGGTCAAGACTGCTTTTCGCCTACTCGATTGTTTTCGTTGTTTGTTTCTGAGCTGCCTTTGTTTTCCGTGTGTGTCCTTTTTTTTTATGGCCGGCACCCATACCACCAAGCAAGCATTAAAGGTGATCTGATTGGGTGTGATGGTACACAGGTGTTGATACTCATCCTGCTTCTAGTGCCAGCTAACTGTCAATCATGGTGACTCGGTGACTGTGATTCCAACGCGCGCACGTGTTCTATTCTCTCGAATCCGATGGCTCAGACCTTGAGCTTGAAGTTTACGCATCACTCATTGACATTCAGAAAATGACACCTCGGGCAAGGCCTCCGTCTTTCTTTACAGAAACACTTCACGCTATGGCTACAGGCCAGCTGGGAGCCAGTCCAGACAAAGTTGCTTGACGCTCGGGCGCACGGAATTGCTTGCTTCCAAGTCTCGGGTGCCGGAAGCAGGAACATGCGTGCGTTTTCGTATGCCGTGCTTAAATAGTCACAAATTTTAGGCAGTTAGTGGGGTATCTGGCTATCAAATGTCAAAAGTCCAGCTGCCGTGTGCGTTCGCCAGAACACAACGGGATGTGTAAGAGTCATAGTATCACGGTTTCAGGACCGTCATAAAGCCGAAATCGTAGGAGGACAGAGATGTGGTTCATACTCGATCCTAGGCATTGCCCACGTGCCAGAGTGCCCCGAGACTTTACCAGGACCCGCTGGCCCAGGTGTTGCCATTCTCATGGAATACATACTTGCTTCCGAAACGGTAAACCTCGATAACTGTTTCAAGATAGAAGGTAAAAATTCTCGAGCAGTCTCGCGTCTCTACTACAACGGCTATATGATGATGAATAAGCTCTCTCAGAGAGGCTCTCCGTGTATATTCGTTTTCGCGCCCCGCCCCCCCGGATATGATGCATGGATTTGTTATGTACCCGGTTTGCTAGTTGGTGTAACGTGATAACAGCCTACAGTCATTCCATATACACAGTTCAGTATAGCTGGCATGGCGCAAGCGGCAAAGAGCCTAAACGGGCTCAAATACTGACAATCCAAAAAGAAAGTAAAACAGGTCTGCTCTCGGGTTGAGCTTCTCGAAAAGCAGCTGGAACAGGATTCACTACGTTTTTGTGAAGTCAAAATAACCTTAAATTGTTCCTTCGAAAGAGGGGAGCAACTTAAACGAGTTCTGCCTCTAATAAGCTTTTGATAGTATCCAGGTCTCGCCTTGTCCGTAGGGTATAACACATACTTGTCCTGTTGTCTCATAACACAACAGTGTCTCAACCCCCTCCACCCCCACGAGCGCATCAAACAACTTCATATATCATCAGGCATAATACTCATTCATCTCTCTTGTCATCTTTTCTCATCAAACGCCCCGCTCTATCCAACATCCTCTTCTTCTATCTCGACACATGAAACTGCTCTACCCGATCTGGCATCCGCGTGATACACAACTCATGGCAGAAGGCGCCCCACTCGCCCACTGTGCCGTCCGCGACCGCATCCATCATGTCCTTGCCGTAACGCTCCTGGTAAGCGCGCTTGACGGCAATCATGTGGGCGCCATCCCAGTGGAAGCGCACAAGTCGCGAGGTGAGCAGCTCGCGGCGCAGCGGGTCCTTTTTGGACGCGGTGAGGGCGTGGTGGACGAGGAGGGCATCACGCACGGGCTTGTTAATGACGCCGTTGAGGATGTGTGCGAGGAGTTCGCCCTGTTTGTACGAGTTGGTTGGTCAGGACTCAAGCCAGGATGTTTTTTGGATGGGGGCAGCAATAACCCGGCGAAAGGGCAAAAGGGAACAAAGAAAAACAATAGAGGAGCTTACCACCAGGTTCCCGCTCTTACGCAGGGCGTCCCTTGCAAAGTTGGAGCGGTACTTGTCACTGTACACGCGCAGAATTTCCCGCAGGTGCGCATCGCTTCGCTTGACTACAATATTAATCATGGCTGACTCGCCGCCCTTTTCCGCCTTGACAGCACTCCGCAGATCATCAACATCGTCTTCAACAAGGTACATGTCGACAGGCAATGGCCGGCCATACTTGTCAAAGTCCTCCATGCGTTTTTCCTCGAGCACCAGTAGCACGGCCTTTTTGAACTTGTCTTCCTTGAGCTCGTGCTTCATGCAGCGCACCAAGCTGTTATCGTAGGTCTTGTCGTTGAACCCCTCCTTGATCTGACGAATTTCCTCGTTGGTCCGGCCCATCAGACTCTCAATTAGCAGCTCCCGCCGCGTCTTGTCGCCCTGGTACCAGAAACTCGACCAATACGCCTCGCTCTCCCACCTGCCGAGCGCCGTGGCGTAGCACGCCTTCATAAGCGAGGCGTCGGCGTCCTTGAGCCTCACGCGAATGTGCTTGGCGACGTTGACGCCCTTCTTCTCAGGACCCGTCTTGACGAGCCGCTTGTATTCGGCGCGCAGATTCATGACTTGCTCGTGCGTGAGACCCGGCAGAATCTCGATCAGTGACTCGGTCTTGGGTGCCTTGTGGCCTTTCAGTGCGTCTGCGAGCCGCTGTGCGTCATCCTGGGGGTCGGCAAAACGTGCGCGACGGGTTCGGCGTCTCCCGTTGCTCTCGTCGTCTGAGTCGAGCGGGGAGACATCGACAACCTGCTGTGACGGGCCTGGGAATTGGTGGGTGGGGAGCAGCAACGGCGACGGCATGGGTGACATGGACTGATAGGTGCCGTGGTAGGACTCGAGGAGCGGGGATGGTGGAGCAGCCGACAAAGAGCCGGCGTTAAAGGCCGTGTTGACGGAAAGAGACGACATCTTGCCCACCGGGGGTTGAGGCGAAGAGTTGCGCTTCATGGCGCTCTTGCGGGGTCCATCGCTTCCGTTGCTCGGGTCAGCGGTCAAAGAGTCGCGGTGCGAGTGTCTCTTGCTGTCGCGTCTATCACTGGAGCGATCGCGTCCCGAGGTGGAATGACTTCTGCTGCCGCTTCGGCTGCGCCCAGAACGGTTGTCGTTGACGCCGAGCAGGTCGGTGCTGCGCCTTTGTGGCTGCTCGGTGAGATGCGAGTCCCTGCGGCTGCGTCTTTCAGACTGCGGCGGCGGCTGCTGCTGCTGCTGTTGGTGGTGGTTTTCCTGGTGGTAGTTGTTGTGGTGCTGGGTCATGCTGGCATACTCATACGACGGCGAAGTGGGCGACAAAGGCCGCGGGGCCACGGGGTGCTGCTCCTGGCCGGACAAGGACGAGAACGGAGGCGGTCCCGGCAGCTTACCGTAGGCGAGGTCCTGCTCAAGCCTCTCCTTCTTCTCGGCACGGCGGTCGCGCGATCTCTCGCGGGAGCGGTCCGAGAGGGGCGCCGTCATGAAGTTGTAGGCGTCCGACGTCTCGAGCTTCTTGGCATACTTTGCGGGCAAAAAGGCATCTGGCAGGCCGAGTCCTGAGCGCGGTCTGCGTGCCCCTACGGCGTCTACCTTGTCGCGGTCCGAGGAGTGGCGCGACCTCTCCGAGTCGGACTGGGACTGGGAGAGTGAATGCGATTGGGAGTGGAAGTGGCCATGGCGTAGGCGCGGGCTCTCGCGCCGGTAGTAGACATCTTCGGCCACGACTGGGGAGCCTGCTGGCCTGTAAGAGGTGCGGCGGGCGTTGTACTCATAGTCATATGAGTAGTCGTAGTCGGCGGGGTCTGTGTCGCCGGCGAGGGGAGCAAGAGCTGGAGCTGGTGCTGGAGCTGGTGCTGGAGCTCCTCTGCTGCGGCTGCGGTCGCGGTCCTGGCGGCCTGGCGAGCGAGAGCGGCCACGGCGGTAGTGGTCGTCAACTTGAAGGGACATGTTCAGAAGGTGAGTTCTGGGGAGTGAGGGGCGCGAAGACGGAGAAGCAGTGGGCAACAGCTGAACTGTGCTCTCGAGACGAGACCCAGAGCTGGTGGATGCGACGTTGGCAGGTCGGGGGAGCAGTAGTAATTATACAGTGGCAGTGGCAGTGGCAGTGGCACTGGAGTGCTGCTGTACGTACACCTTTTAGGCAATTCTAGGCGCTGATTGGCTCCACCAGCAGCTAGACGTGCATGGTACTCGAAAACTGGGCAGCAGCAGCAGCTTTCAAGGGAGCAGGAGCGAGTGGCTGGCCAGATATACTTGTGTACTTTGCTTAAGCACTAACACGCCATGGAAAGATGCTCCAACAAAAGAAATTAATTTTCAAAAGTTACCCACAAGCATCACAATATGTATCTGTGTGTGCTGGCTGTGTTGCATATTCACTACCTATGTACTATGCACCATGCGAGTCGGGCATCCAGCCATTTCATACATGGTACTATGTGCAGTAGCGTAAGGCTGTGAGGTGCGTGTGGGCGCCACAACCGCCTGTCATTACAGAGCTCCAGTCCCCCAGAACACCACTACGGCAGCAATGAAACAAGGTCGCAGGTGGCCCTGGCCCCTCACTGTTGTCCCAGCCACGCCCCGCTCTTGGGCTGCTGTTGGCTCTCCTGGGCGGTCAACGTGCTGGGGTAGCCCTTGCTGAGCAGTAGTTTCCCGTCCCAAGTTGTCGTCCCTTCTGATCTTCGTATCCTCATTGACGATATCTGGATGCTACATGGTACAGGAGGCGAGGTCGAGTAGAAAAGAGAAACGGTGCAACAAGATCATGTTGGCCATGCAGCCCGTCAAACAAACATGCGTCTGCTGTATTACGCTGTCACGGCAGCCTGCACTTTTCTTTCTTGGACTACCAGGGTACTTACTGTATCTGACCAGAATCTCCATGCCATGTACACAATAAGCCCGTCTTTTCTGCAGGGCCCGCAAAGCAAACCACCTGATGATCAATCGGTGTAGAATCTAATGCACATCATTTTCCCACTTCTTCAAGTGCACTGTCTACTCTCGTAAAACACGGTGCGACTCTCAAGTCCAAATAGATAAGGCACTCGGCATGCACGTGCAACGGCAATGCCGCTCCCCGCAGCTCAGCCTCCCTCACTGCAACCTCTCAGCCTCAAAATTCTTCCTGCAACTCCTTCCAACGTCAAGGCAAAAGCACTCGAGCACTCCTCCCTTGCAGAGAAACTTTGTTTTGACGTGTCGCGTGACTATGTGGGGATAGGAAAAAAAGGAAAAGAAGAAACTTCTTCACCACTCTGTGGCGTCTTCTCGCATTGGTAATGGCCCGATCAACAGGATAAAAAGCGAAGTTTTTCTTTTTTTTCTTTCTTTTTTCCGATAAAAAAAAAAAAAGAAAAGAACAGAGAAGAGAACAAGCCATTTGATACTTGCAACATGCTCAGCCAGGCACCCAGCTGAGGAATCAGCGCGGCAAAATGTTACACCAAAAGGCTTAGGAGAACAATGCAGTCACTCGATCCTGTCGCTTTGCGCAAACTTTCGTTATATATATCAACCCAGCATGGCAACAGTTACTCAAAGAATGCGCTGACGTTCTAATGATATGTACTAACATGTGCCGGATATATCTCATCCTCCTGTCAGTGTCGCATTCAAAAGGATCTCGCCAGGATTTCCATGCACCGGAGTGAAATGAGACCGACCACTCCTCCTGTCAGATTTTTGTCATGGCCAACCGCCAACATCGTCGCCGCGCATTCCTGCCTCTTTGAGTTGAATAATTCACCTTGATAAGCGGGCAAGGCTGGGGCAAAAAGAGTCCAAGCTGTATATCAAATTCACCACGCCTAACCTCAAACCGCGAAGAAACGAACCAGAAAGAGCCGAAATGGTACAACGCACTACTGTGCACCAGAGCTCTGTTTATTGCCCGCTTGGCGATTACACGTGCCGTCCCCCTTCCATTTACCAGAAAGCCTGGTGTGTAATTCTTCGCGTTAGGGGTAATTTAGAGGCGCAGGTTCTCAAACAACGCCACCGCCCCCCATGTGGACGCGAATCGGGGCAAAAAGAGTATCATGCCCATCTCGTGTATCTGCCAGCCTTGATATTTTTAACTGCATCTGTTGGGCTTTCGGTACAATCAATCCCTCACCTTCTTGTTATCTATTATGTTGAGCATGGCCGCGTCTCGACTTCAGTGGATAAGCCGGCTTCTTTGAAGGAAGAATCCAGCACGCATCTATCCATGGAGAGCATTTACTGGTGCTGAGTTCTCGAGTGTGATTCCAGCATAAACACTAATTTTGTGTAACGAGCAGAACAAGGCTGTCGTACCACGACCCAATCACGGCAATCCTGATTCTGTCTTACACTAATGATCTCTTCTTTTTGTCCCTCCCTGAGGCTCAGCAAATCTAACTTGTCACTCTCATCTTGTCTAACGACTCAGCCTGCCTTGGCCATCACTTTACAGTAACTTGGTCATTCGTTCACTGGCTCCGATCAATCCGCATTGGTATTGCAGCCAACTTTAGTTGTTGCGAGTTATCTCGGGCAATCACTTACACATTATATATCATATACTCATGCACATCCTGACGCGGCTTCCAAACCCAGCTAGAAGCTACAGCTGCAAAAGGATATGCCACAGGACTCAACACACAAACCCAAGTTGCAATAGCCAGTACAGCTCCTGAACAAACCGAGAATCTAAAGCCGGATCGAGATCAAAAGCATCATGCTGTTGCCAACAGAAAAAGAAAAGGGGATCGGGCAGCTCCTTTTTAGCTTTGAAAAGCCGAGTAATACGATCTCCTTGCAGTTGTATCCCAATGAACATAGTTCCTCCATTTTTTGCCCAGAGCTTGCCTCCTGAGGGACTTTTTGGTTTTCGCGGCTGGTCACGTCGAGAACCACCTGGCCATGAGAACCTTGTGTGTTGTTATCCCAAATTAGCAAGCAGGCACTTATCAACCGTGTCCGTACGTGCCGGCGTGACTGGTATGTTGGTTTCATGGAGAAGTGTGTCGGACGCCAGAGTGATAAAAAGGCCTCTTTGGGTATGGAGACCATGAAGTCTGGTATTTTCAGATTGGTTTGCCATCTTGATACTGAACTGTATTTTCATATTTCTCTCCGTAATACATGTTTAGCTTCACATAGACCAAGATCATAGCCATTTTTATCTAACCTGTTTATTTATATATATATGGCTCTTCAACCCATCCCCTTCCCCCCCCCCCCACAATAGGTTTTCCCAGCTGATCTCGTCCTGGTAATTGGCTCGTGTGGATAGACAAGGCCGCCCTCCGTCACAGAATAGCATCACAGCCATACAACTTTTCCGATACCGATAGCCGGGGGGGGGGGCCAATCAGACGCTACATTCACATGCGCAACCCGAGTTCTTGCTGGATAAAAAAGAACTGTGGCTGTTCGTACACGCAGGTACGCAAAGGCAAACAAACACCGCCAGAAGAATAGGGCGAGAGGTTCTATCAAATGCAAGAAAAGATCTCTTGCCGAAAGAAAAGATGGGAGAGGAAAGGGAAGCAAGCCCATTGTACCAAGGGCTGGCTTTAACAAGCCAGGGCTGGTCCAATCCCTTGTTAGCTAAATCCCTTTCCAAGGGAATGCTATTCCGACAATTGTATCTAACCAAGCATTATAGGGTTCTTATATCAAATTGAAAAGTTTCATCCCATCGAGAAAAGCAGACATGTCATAATCAAAACTTCGTGACAAGTTCCCGTGTAATCTGGACATGTCTTGCAGGTTGGACATTTTGCTCTGAAGATACACATAAAAATACCTTTCACCCAATGTATTCTACTGTTTCGATGCCTTCAATAATCTCGATTTGTTACACATGTGCATATAAATCTTATTATACGTATCCTTTTTGGGCATCAATTAGATCAAAAGGCTTGAAAGGAAGTACTAGGTGCTCATGTGAGATAAGACAGCGAATTGCGTGTTCAGTGTGTACAGCGCGCCAGTCATGGTGGAAACTGGGCGATATAAGATGTATCAATTGTACAGAGCAGGCGTTTGCAATGTGGTTCCCTCCGATCCTCCATTACAACAAGACAGAGTGCGATCATATGTTGGAGTTCGACGTGAGGGAGGTGCATCGTCGGTGAATGGCAAAAGACTTCGAAAACTTCAAGAAATTCATTGTCAAATCAAGAATAGAGGTCCCAACGCCGTCGCTATAACATATATGGAGAAAATTTTCTTCCTGAACCAGCCACGACCACGTCTCCAATTAAACTGCACCTACTACCTACCATCTCATATCAGAGATGTCTTTTCACTCAGCTTTTCGGGTAGTTTGGGTAGTTTGGATCCTCCCTGTCTAGTTGACAGCTCGAGCCCACCGAATGGAGCCATGGTTGCATCCTCGTCATCGCTATATGGTTCACATGATTCGCCGTCTTCCACGGCCATCATGAGATTAGTGTACTTGCGGAGCTGCATCTCGGCGCTTTCATCTTCTCCAAAGACATGGGTTCCACTAAAGAAGACGAGAATCAGTGACCTGAGCAAAGAGTGATAATAACAATAACCATCAGAGGCAAACTCACAATCGGACAGCTAGGTTATAAGCCTCGAATGCGACGACAACCATCAAAAATGTCAACATTGCCGCCACCAGCAGCGTATCGATGCGTTGTGTCGAGACGAAATAGACTGGGATCAAGTACGTCTTGACGGTGCTGCCCTGCTCCACAAATTGCACCACACGCTGCGGTTGGCGATTCGAGTTCGGTGCGACAAGAGCACCCACAGAAACCTTTGTCTTGATCACTTCAGGCTGGCCAGAGGCTTGTTCAGGGGACGCAGCGTTCGAGAGGTGCGCGGTGTGTGCGTTGGCCGACAAGGCCATGAGCTCCACCGTAGTCAGAGGGTGGTCCGAGTCGAGGGAGGCGGACGGGTGTTGCTCCACGGTTGCTGGTGGGTTGTACGGACCAGCAAAACCGAGCGCATGCGGCGGGTGTTGACCGGGAGCGGCGTTGGGGGGGACCGCTGCCAGGGAAACAGTCTTGGATGCGGATCCGGCGATCAGAACGGCAGTGCGAGCCAGTGGGGCAGCCGATGCCAAAGACGTCCAGGCGAGGGAAGTGAGCAAGCGTGTGGCCTTCATGCTGGGCGGTCTGCTGGATTTCTCTATCTCTCTCGAAAGCGAGTATGTCGAGGCTAGATGCAGAGAGCAACGCTCAGGGATAAGAAGGGATATAAATCAGAATCGAGCAAAAGTGAAGCCTGCGATCTGGCGGCAAGGAATGCCGGCACTAAAAAGGGCCGAGTAGCTGAATGGGAAATAGGCAATAAAAGAAATTTATTCCTGCCAGAGGATGGAATGTCTCGAGAGCTGTCTAAGACAACTTGGACGTGCCTGCGCGAAAACCGACGGCTGTGGAAAGTGATTGGAATTACTATGTAGACTTGGAATTGGCCAGGGCGGCGGGGCTGCGTGCGTGTTGTTATGTATTTGCCGCAGTGGATTGTCGTCGCCCCGGTTGCAGGAGCAGCAGCAGCAGCAACTGGGCTGCGAGGTGATCTTTGTTTTGAGCGTCGCAGCACTGATGGGCTTGGCGGGCAGCAGAGACTATCGTGACGGGCGTTTGGTCGTGTTTTGAAATGCGCTGAAGCGTCACATATACTGCTGGAACCACGGGATGAAACGAGGTGTCGGGCTCTTTTGCGGGGCGTCAGTCAGCGACAGCACGGATGGAGGACAGTGGTGAATGCTTGGATGCTGGATAGGGTGACACTGCGTTCCCCCAAGTTTCCTCGAGTTTGTCGATGCTGGTCTGTTTTGCCCTTGTGTCGCAGAGTTCAAGGCCGAGGAGAAGGCAAGCCAGAGAGAGGGAGAGGGGAACCAGAAGGTGGCCCGGACGGGTGAAGCTAGAGGGGAAGGGAGGAAAAGTGCCGAGTCGTCGAAAGAGGCAAGCACGAGCTAGTGTATAAGTCAATAGCGCCACACGCAATGTCGCTGAACGATAGCGCCAAGCCTGCCATATGGCCTGGCCTGGCGGGGTCAATAGCTAGCGGATGTACTATGTATATCGTGAAAAGGAAGGAAGGAATTGCACGAGGGTTAGCTCTAAGTATAGCCCGCCCGTAGGCAGCCCTGTACCGCAATTGGCACCTGTGCTTGAAATCTGCGGCAGGGACCCAAACTGCCAAATTATCCCGTACTGCCTGAGTGGCAGTGGTAGGTATGCAATGATGTCTTTCTCCCTTGACTGCGAGTTCATTCCGTCACCCCAAAGTGTAAGCCTGGCTAGTAACGGGCTGCGCTGACACAAATCTTTAACTTTGGCTCAAGGTACCGCGCGCTATGTTAGCTTGGTTCGCAAGTTTTTGCATGTGGAAGCAGTTGAGCTGTCAGGTGGCCACTAGATGCAGAGGGCAGGACGCTGAGCCCACACCTCTGCCAGTTGGGACCACACACCACGCACACTGCCACACCACCACCCACCACGCTAAATTTCAAGCTTAAATCATGCGGCGTGTTGTCGGCCGTGCACTTCCAGGGGCCGGCCAAGCCATGCAGCACTGTCCACCCCGGCTGCTGGGCGCGGCGTCCAATGGTCCGCAGTTATACTTTGTGTACTGCAGCATTGCTGTCCTGTACTATACTGAGAGGGGAATGTCGATTGCACGGGCCGTACCTCCTGGTCTGGGCGGTCGACTCTTTTGGTGTTTTGCAGTCAAGCTAAAAGAACTGACGACCTAAACTCAAGGTATGTTGACCGCTTCCTTTGCTCCGACAACACGATGCCGAGAGGTGCCAAGGCCAAGGGCAGTACAATAAGAAACCGAATTATCGGTTACAAGGGCCCAAGTGCCGCTCCGCTGCGAGACGGGGCGGGCGGGCTGGCGTCGGATCCTGCGCTGGAGGCCACTTTGGCCTGGGTCTTTGAACGCAACCTGCTTGCTTCCCTTTGGCTACTGGTAGGCAGAGCGTGCTCACGCACCAAGTAGTAAGCGGCCCAGGGGCATCCAAAGGACCGGGGCTGGGGCCTGCAGCTGCTAGGTCGCACGTCATGCCAGGCCAGTGTGAGCCATCATCAGGATTCAGCACGTTGACCAGTGGTCCCTAGTACGATGCCATGTCATTCCATGCCACGCATCCGGATTGAAAATAATGGAGAAACGGGGGACAAAAGGCGGGATGAAGGAATCATACGTCGGTAGGGCAGTATCTCTACAATCCAAGCGGATACCATGGTCATGTTCTCGAGCATTGTCTCCTCTTGGCATTCTTGCATACCAACCGCAAAACCACCAGCCACAGCCACGCCAATGGATCGCTCATCAGCTTTGGATCGGCCTATTTGCAGTGGCTTAGTGGCTGCACTGGGCTAGAACGGTCGTTTCGTGCAGGGGCCCGCGGAACATAGTACATAGTATGTTTCATGGGCAGCCTGACAATCTTAGTCATTGCCAGTCCAGTCCACTTAGTCTTATCTTATCGGCAGCCCTCACCCCCCCTGCAGCCTGTCCCCGTTTCAAGTCCCAGCTCTCGCTATTCGCAATGCCCTTGCCTTGCGCCATGATTATTCCGTGATCAGGACGCGCTACGTCCGTGTTCCCCAGAACGAAAGATCCCCTGACAACCGCGAGCATCGACAGACGGTACGCCATCAACACCATCTGCCGCGCGCGCCCGCACCCGCACGATATAAACGTTCCCTATCGACTCATCGTCTTATCACTGCGCGCTCCTTGGATGGGGTCATCACGCGCTTCCCCATAGCCGCCATGGCTCCCTCTTCAGGGCTACAGCCAGCATCAACCACGCCCGTCTCATCATATACCACCACCAAAACGTTGCCACCTCTGGCACGTTCAGCCACAGCTCCTACTCCCTTTCGATCGACACTCGTCTCCGCCGAGCAGAACGGTTCCAGTTCGCAGCAGCAGAAACAGTCCCCATGGCCTCCTCAGGGGCGACCAGACCCATCTCATCTTGCGCCTGAGGACGCCTTCTTGGCCACGTCGCCCCCCAGACGCCCTAATGGTTTCGAATCAGGCTCCAACGGCACCAGCGAGCTGGTCGCGCGACACTTGCGAGTGCGCAATAAGGATCCAGCCAGCAGAGGACGCAGCAGCAAGAGAAAGAGGCCGTGGAAGAAGCTATTATGGGTAAA
The DNA here is from genome assembly GCA_011317545.1 of Coniella vitis. Taxonomy (NCBI): domain Eukaryota; kingdom Fungi; phylum Ascomycota; class Sordariomycetes; order Diaporthales; family Schizoparmaceae; genus Coniella; species Coniella vitis. The sequence continues at coordinate 1,342,624 of WUJK01000004.1, read as the reverse complement.
ACAATCATGTAGGCGCGCCGATACGATCATGGACTTGCCACAGGCATTCTCATGTCTGGTCTTGATACTTCACGTGTCCATTGGCGACTAATACCCCGTGTTTCCTGTAGATCCCGACAACTACACTGATCAAGCGACATTCCTTGAAAATCTCCAGCGCAACCCTCGAGTGAAGCCCTACGATTTCTGGCCCCTCGTCGCCGACTCTACCGTCATTGTACAGCATGTTTGCTCCGTTATAATATTCGTGGTTTGTTTTGTCGGCATCCACCAACAGCGGGTTAGCCCCGTGGCTGTGGTCGGCTGGGGTAGCATCGCAACGTCCCTCGGCTGGATCCTGTGGGATTGGTGGGTGGGCAAAGAGACTGAGAACGACGATCTAGAGGGCCTGCACAGAACGAGAAGTATTAATGCGAGGTACTATAGCCGCTCCTCTAGAAATCAAAGTGTTAAGAGAATCTCAACAGCAAGTGGAAGCGGCAGCGGCGGGCACAATGAGGAGCTGGCACCCATATCCCAGGTTCCAACAACAGCGAGCAGCAGTGTATCGACTTTGGCTTCAGCTGAGAACTCTACGACTAACTTGCTCAGTCCGCCAAGCCACCTGCAACTTCACAGCGCGACCAACAGTACAGCAAGCGTGTTGCCCTCGAGGCCATATTCGACCTCGGCAACCTCGCTCCTATCTACAACCTCGCAAGCAAGCGCGAGTGGCTTAGCTTCAGGCCAAACAACATCTCGGCGCACGTCGTCCCCCACAGACCGCTCCAGCTCGCCACCTCGGCACAGGCCCTCATCGCCGCTACGAGGCGGCCGCGCTCATCTTCGCATGAACACGATCAAGTCTGCCATACTCATCTACTTCACGCTACTGGGTCTAAGTCCCATTCTCAAGTCCCTGACCCGGTCGACCTCCTCGGACAGCATCTGGGCTATGTCATTTTGGCTCCTGACCATCAACATCTTCTTCTTTGACTACTCGGGCACCTGGGTCGGTGTCAATAAGTTTCCTGTTGCGCCGCTGTCCACCAACGCTGCGTTAATGGCATCCACAGTGCTTGCCAGTCGCTTGCCCTCCACAGGCCAGGTCTTCAGCCTGACGCTCTTTTCCATCGAGGTCTTTGGTCTTTTCCCCGTGTTTAGACGCTATGCACGTCATCGCTCATGGCGCTACCACGTCATTCTCACGGTGCTGCTGGTCCTGGGTGCAGGGGGCGGCGTCGGCATCATTCTTGGCGCGGCAGACTGTGAGACACCTGCTGCGTGCAAGAACGCCCCGTATCCTTGGAAGAGCGGTCTGCTAGGCATGGTGGTTGGGTGTCTGATTGCAGCGGTCGCCATGGGTGGGTGCAGTTGGTGGTTGATTGGCTTGCAGAAGTACAAGAATGAAATTTATGGGCCGTGGGATCCTGCGAGGCCCATTATTATCAGTCGCAGGCACTGGGACGATGACTGACGGATGGACCGATGATGAATGAGATGTCTGATGGAAAGAGTGTCAGTGGTTGACACGATTTGTAGATGTAAGAATAAAGAAGTGATACATTTAATATTTAATGATATATTGTTCATACACACTTGCTTCGTTATCGTTTGTGCTCAGGGTGGAGCTGATCTGAAGAAAGCCGATGATATACCGTGAATGCTCGATGCGATATGCAATATAAAGCCTGAAATCTTTCGTCTGATTGATAAAAGTCTACTACACATACATCTCTTCTTTATGCGTCTAGTTTTAGCCTCTCGAGCATATCATCAATCTTTCGCAACAGGATTTGGTAATTCTGCGCATCAAGATCAAACTCATCGTCTACCTCTTCGCCGTCCAACGTCCTGACTATCACGCCTATTTGACCCTGTTCTTGTCCCTTTGACTGGGTTGCGCCATGGGTAGTCACTGACGAAGGCACTGCCGGTGATATCTCGGCTTGGCTTTGGTTGTCTCTGAAATGCACACCGTCGGCGGCAGCAGCATCTTGCTGCTCTTCAATTTCATCCTCATTTACCCATTCCTCAAAACCTGTATCCTCGAACCTTAGCCGGAATCGCTCGCCGAGATAATACCGGATATCATCCAGCAACTCAATTGTATCCGTCTCCTGACGATTCTTGACCCGGCCCGCGGACTCCTGAATGAGCTCGGCAAACTCGGGCGCGTCGATATAGTCTTCGAGGCGGTACGCGAGGTAACGCGCGGCAAATTCCTCGAGGCGCTGGACGCGCAGGTCCCATGCTGCGTGGATAACGTCGTAGATATCGATAGGCTCTTCTGATGCTGTTGCAGCAGGGACGGCATCACCATTATTGGTATTGTCTTTGTCTTGGGGGTTGTTGGAGGAGTAGTTGATGTGGTTGTTGTTGTTGTTCTGATGCGTTCTATCGACGAGGATATTCTGCGTCGCGCTACCGAGGGTGCTGATTGCAACGGCAGCCTTTCCCTTCAACTTGTCCATCAAGAGCATGTCAGCGGTATACAACAGCTCGAGGGCCAAGTCGAGCGGGCAGTCTGCCTTTTCCGTATACAGGAACTGGAGGATGATTTCGAGGACGGCGGGAATGCAGTCCACCGTGACGATGCGCAGGTGCTCCGCGTCCTGGGCTTCGAGAAACTCGCTTGAGAACATGGCTTCAAAGTAGGGGCTGCGGATGAGCATGGCCTTGTGCACAGGGTACACGACTGATTTGCGCGGCTTGGAGTTGCCGTTGATGGCGGAGGAAGTGGCGGCTGCTGGACCGATGGGGATCCCGTTGTTTGTTGTTGTTGTTGTTGTTGTTGATGATGATGATGAGGCTTCGCCGTTTTGGGTGTCTTTGTTGCCGGTTCCATTGTTCTCATGCTCGTCCTCGTCATCTTCATCCGCTCGTAGCAGGATATCGGCAAATATGGAGTTGTCGTGTTTCCACTTAATGTCATTGACCTTAGCCGTGTCAACGCGCATCTTGTGGCCCAGCACGCTCTCTTGGAAAAACGCCTCGACCTGGCCCTGCGCGCGCTCGACTTCATCCTGGTAGCGCTGGCGCGCAAGACGGCGATCATCCATCGACATGACAGCCTCCCACAGCTTCTCGACCCCAAGCTGCTTGCTGACCTTATCGATGCCCTTGAAGACATCCTCCTCGCTGTTGGCGCTGCGGGGGTCCACAAGCTCGCGCGGCAGCTCTCCCAGATACAGGTAGCGCGCGACGAGGCGGAAAGACTCGGCGGGCACGGCATTGGACAGCTTCCAGTGCGTTGTCTCGGGCGCCTCCTCGAGCTTTTTGCGGAAATAGGGGGTGCGTGAGGACAGGAGGAACTTGTGCAGGTGGAGTTCGTCCGGGCCCGAGGTGAGGGTGATGTCGGAGGTCTGGGGGACGTCCCGCGTCATGAGGGAGGTGATGTGGGAGGACCACGGCTGTAAGGGATCCGTGGACTTGGAGTAGTCGTAGGACAGGAGGAGATTGCGTATCCTGTCGTTGAGAGCATTGTAGACTGCTCGTTCGCCTTGGAAGGTGTTTCTTTCGGCGAGTGCTCCTATGAGGTGGGTGGTTAGCATAGGCCGCTTGTTGGTCGTTTGGATATGAGGGAGCCACGAGACTCACCTGCTTCTAGTAGAAGTTGAACCAGTTCAAAGTGGCCACAGAGACTGGCCTGGATTCGTCAACAATATCATTCAGTTCAAGCTGTGTCCATGTGAAGAATTGGGCAAGTCTTTCTCATAAGAGGTATTGCCACTCACAATGATAAGGGGCGTGTAGTCAAAGCGGTCTTTGCCGTTTATATTTACGCCATTGGAAATCAACTCTTGACATGTCTTCAAATCGCCCATCCGGCAAGCGTGAAGGAACTTTGTGAAATCCGATGATTGGTCTAGAGGGTTCTCATCTCGAAGCACGCCGCTGGCAATGAGTTGATGCTCATCTTTGAGTTTGGCCTCGAGCTCGTACTTTTTGAGAATGCCAGCCATCGTGTATAGATAGATGTACAGACAAGTGGAGAAAGGGAAAGACACGAAGATGGAGAACTCTGCAACAGGAATATACAAGCAAGCAATCAATAAAGGGTCATGGAATCGACAGAAAAATAACACTCTACTACTATTATGCAGGCAAAGGACAAAGTTGTAGTAATGCCGTCGGACTTAAGAAGACGAGTCCGCACTTTCAGAGATATGCGGCTTCTTCCTTAGTACCGCGAGAAGTGGCGGATAAAGCACGGGCCATCTGTATTGCCGTCATTTGTAAGGTCTGTGATTACATAAACCAAAGGATCGTCGAGGGCGCCCCTGGAGAAGTAGGTACTCAGGTACTTGCTGAAGACCTCAGCCCTAGGAGTGGACTTCATCAAATTGTGCTGGTGCTATTGTCATAATATGAAAAGTTCTCAGATTATAATTCGATTACTGAGAGTGTTGATAAAGTATTGCCATTAAGCAGTGTTTATACGATGCTAAGGTGGAACAAAGTATGATCAATTATCCAGATGATAGAGGTGTTCACTCGTATACCATATGCAAACTATGAAACCCATTTTTTTGAGTATCGAATATATGAATTACCTAGTTGATATAGAAGGTCCGGCTATTGATGATAATATGATGTTAAATTAACATAAATGTGGCACAGAACCCCTAAAATCGAAGAAGACAGTTATGTCGAATAAATAGATGGAACATTTCAAGAAGACAGCGCTGCAAATGTACCCATTTGCCATGATTCCGCAGGGACGTCTTTATTCCTGGTAAGAAGGAGCCAAAGAAAAGTTTAAGTTTCTGATATTAGATTGCTATTCCACAAATGGACCAGAACTGTTTCTTTTCACGAAAACAAAAGTGAAAAATGATAAATATACAAAACTAAAGGACGAAGAAAACGGTGCGTGGTAATGCCAAATATCTGTGTATGAGACAACACAATTGTTACTAAAAGAATGGACAATCAGGATATAACGAAGTAGTCAGGTTTAAGTATATTTTGACCTTGTTTCAGTAATTTGAACAGCTTAGAAAAAGATGAACCTTTCACGTAGCTGGAGTGCAGCGAACCCTTGACTTTGATATTGAACCCGGGAAATACAAGACTGCATGGTGTAGATGAGTTCCCTTAGGTATTTGTGTTGAATTATTGGAATTATCCTACATGAATACTAATGTAAGTTCGCAAATTACCCTTCGTATCTCTACATTCTCTTACAACCACGCTTCCAATCTAGAAAGCAACTTGTGTCGGCCGCATGACAGCGCCTGTCATATTTCTCGTCCTTTCAGCTATCCCATGCGCCTTGCCTGATACGATTGCGAAAGCTTTCCCAGCCACTGTCCTTGTTAAAGTTGGCTGGCATGGGTATTTGAGGTGCAAGATCAGCTCGAATTGTAGTCTCCCCAGAAACTGTAGGCGCTGGTGTCGACTGTGGTGTCTCTGAGATCGAAGAGCCAACATATAGAGACGGAGGGTTGCTGTCAGCCGGAAGTTCGTGGGGAAAACACTGCTGCTCTTGGCTGACCCGAAGGAGCTTCAAATCCAGTTCTACTGGCTGTGCGGGTGTGCTTGGAAGTTCTGAAAGTACCACTGGCGATGCGCTCACACTCAGTGGCGATAACAGCGCTACCATCGCGGAGTGAAGTTGAGAGAATTGCTGCTTGAAGGACAAAGCTTCTGATAAAGTATCATTCATATCAGCATACTGTCTATCATTGGGTTTCACCTACCCCATTTTACTATTACTAACCTTGTAATGATTCGAATTTGACTTGCAATATACCCATACGTCGTTGTGACTTTCCAGTCGAGGAAAGTCTTGGTACAATATCGAGCGTATCAGACTCTTTCCTTCGCCCTGTTGATCGATTGTGAAACATGGCACTGCCTCCGTAATCGGCGAGTGTAATTTCTCGATGTTCGGAATTCCCAGCAGATGACATCAAAAATGTCATTGTGGCTATCGTTGATGATGTCTCTGGCCGCCTTCTTTGCCAAAGTCGTATAACCTGCCGTGTCGCCACGCGATTTCCGGCCTCTTTGATTTCGATGGCTAGAAAGGTGCCGCATAGGTCTCGCTCTCTCAAGACTGACTGAAACCGATCAGAGGCGGTTTGATGCCTGAATTCGTATTTGGGGTCGACATGGTAGTTGTGGTAGCCTTCACTGTCCACGACGGTTATTGCATGAGGCCTGCGAAATGATACACGCTTGTCGGATTTGTTCAAGGTCCATGGGATGGATCCATAGGGAATGATGTGTGTGACTTGGATAGTGTTGCCATGGTTCTGATACTGCAGTATTCGTGTGTCGTCGTCTTTGGCCATGATATATACCCGCTCCAGCTCGATCTGCTGATGCTTTTGGAGGGCATTGCTCAAGAGCCTAGGCTATATTAGCACACCATGGGGCTCGGACGGGGTTCCAGAGAAGTAAAGAAAGAAAGCAGCACATGCTTTTACGTACAATGTCGTAGGTGCCGTCTCAAATGTTAGTGTGGAGTGTCGGATGAGGCCTGCATGCTTTGTTAGCATTACTCAAGAGTGCTATACTATCATGATGGTTTTGAATCGACTCACTATTCTGATCCGGAAAATCTTCATCCAGAGCTGGAAGTCCGAGCTGTACTCGAAACTGTCGCACCTTCTGACTTAATTCACGTCTCTTCTGGACGACGTCGTGAGAATCATGTCCATTTCTGACTTCATCGGCTAAGCGAGCTATGTCTTGAAGGATAACATCCGGAAAAGCTGGTCGAGCAGCATGTGTGTGTTGAGTTGTGGAGATTTGCGTTGTGCCACCAGGGCTTGTTGTTCCTTGGCTGCTGCCAGCATTCTCTATTCTAGTGAGACCAATGGTAAGCATTGATAAGTAGACTGGTTGGGAAACTGGAGGCTACTTCCACAGGCTTCAGTTCGTTTGATGATGGGAAAGCACAGAAAAACACATACCGCAACTGCAGCCACGCTGGTATCAAGATGGTCAAATAATGATCATCAATGCGCGCCTTGTACTTGGCCAACTTTTCATTGTTGCGCGCCGACCAGGTGCTGCGGACGATTGCGCTGAGGATGCTTTCGTTTTGGTGCTTTTCGTTGTTTCGAAATAACGATTCGCAGAGTGTAAAGGTCTCATGGATCTGCTCCAAATCTTCCCAATGGCATATACTGTCTTCTGCAACCGCGTTCTTCCGCAGCAGATCAAATTGACGCTCCAAGCGCTTAACCGAACGTTTGAAGTCACGTAGCTCCTGTGGTGCGTTCTGTACGCGTTCAAAGCCAGCGATGACCTTGTCGACGTAGTCAACGACTTGAAGGACAAGTGACACGATTCCTAGGACCGTCCCTGGATCCAGCATTCTGAGAGTGTCACCATTTCTATCTGAACATCTCTTGCTTCATTTCATGTTTTTTCTTCCAAATATGACAGTGTCACTTTAATGAAAACAAGTAAAAGGGGAAGTGATGTGGTAATGGGAACATAAGATGAACTCCAAGATGGTGATTGTACAAATAGCATAACAGTAATGGTTTTCCTGCGCCGTATTCTCCAGAATCCCAAGACATTACACAGCCATGAATGGCACCCACATCGCTTTTACAGTCCCTCGGCGCCAAAAGGATGCATGTGCCCGTCTTGCGCCCCATCTATTCTCGCGTAATGTTGAAAAAGGACATAACCATTCTGCTGGTTCATCCTTTGGGGGGGGGGGGGGCGAAGTCATTCCGGATACGATCAAGTAGGTTGATTGAGCTCTCATCCCACACAAATCAGATCAGAATGCTGACCCACGTGGAATGCCCATTGGAGAGCTGGCACTTCTTCTGCCTGCAGACGGGTGTCATCCGTCAGCATTCAAGACAACCTACTCGTTTCGCCCCCTTCTGCAGCCGTTGCGAGAATAAGGGCGCAGCACGCCCAAATCCGGGGCATAAGCCCGAGACAAGGCAAATTCCAAGTCCTGGGTCTAGTCGTCCATGGTTGATCACACCGAGTTATCAGTGCGGCTGAATAGAGGATGCCTTGCCCATTGCAATGAAATCTGTGACGCAGCGTTGAAGAAATGGCTCATGTCCCTTTCAATTTTCTCTTGCTCGATACAAGAATGCTCGCCGACAAACGGTCGCCTATTTATGCTGCAGCAGCGGCTTGAGATCCCACGCGCCTTTGTATCAGTCCCAAAAGCAGGTCTGATCTCCTTGGTCTTCCAGACATGAATTCAAACATTCAAGTAAGCGAGCCTGAGTTCAGAGAAAGAAGATGGTACCACATTTGGCGATTCCATTTTTGGACCGACTATCATCGAGAAGTCAAGCATTTGGAAATAGACTATGTGAGTTGGTTACACCGTGCCGTGCTTGGTAGCCTTTTCTGCCTTGCAAAATGCCCATCCCCATCTAACACCCTTTTTCAGAGCGTCAGTGAACGCGAGAAGCAGATTTCCCTCATTGTTGATGATGGCGGATTCAAGTATACCGTCTTCTTTGTGGCAGCATCTGGCTTCCTGGCTTCCTCTTTCAGCCTCTTTGCCCTCAATGTCATCGGGCCCGCGCTGCTGTATGTTTACGATCCCACAAATAGCAGAGATGGCAAGACCAAAGATCTCATATTGGATGAGGTGACGCTCGCCGGAACCATCGTGGGGATGATTGCCATGGGCCACTTTGCCGACAGAATGGGCCGCAAGAGACTCTACGGCGTAGAGCTTGCCTTGGTGATTTTTGCGACCTTTGGCATTATACAGGCATCCAACGGACTCATGGTGTCTGCTGAAGATGTGAAAGGGCCTTCGCATTCAATGGATATTTATTCATGGCTTTATTGGTGGCGGTCGGTGCTTGGTATTGGCATTGGGGCCGAGGTAAGAGAGCTCAATGCCTTCCATCAAGTCGTGGTGTTTTGATCAATTCACTGATGGATCTTCTCAAAGTACCCTTTATCAGCTGTCAACACGGCTGAGTGGGCTTCTACTCAGTCTCGCGGGACCATGTTAGCCGCCGTCTTCTTGATGCAATCTGTCAGTCGTCTGTTAGTAGACGGCATCAGTCTTGGGATCTTGAGGTACGCAAGCCAACAGTGGCATTTGTCAGGCCAGGACTCAGCGTGGAAAGTACCTCAAAACACCACGATAGGCGGATCGCCGGTGTTGGAGAGCGGACCGTCTGAACTGGTGGTTGATCAAGTTTGGAGATGGATTGTGGGTGTCGGCGTGATACCCGCCGCCATGGCCATTATAATGCGGCTCACCATTCCTGAAACACCGCGATACTATGCAGGCATTATGAAGGATCTACACAAAGCCGTGCAGAATACCTTGAGAGTCTACCGGAACACCAGAGTCCAGGACAATAGCCCGAAACAGGCCAACTCCGTCACTGCACCTTCTGCGCAGATCAATCGGAAAGACGAAATGGACGCGCACTGGTATACATGGTATATTGGTGCCTGGAAATACCTTTCAGGACCCGAAAAGGCGTGGAAGACTCTCTTCTCCATCTCCTTACTTTGGTGCCTCTTGGACGTGTGCTTTTATGGAATGTCAATGGATCTGTCCACCGATCTCTCCATTATACGCCACAACCCCGGCAATGAAGCGACCTGCTCGGATAACCCTCTCGATGTCTCGTGGAACTCGGACTGGTGGATCTGCAATCCCACAATCTACAGTGTCCTCCAGTCCAACTCGAACTGGTTCCTGCGGTTGGCGTCAATTCCGTCCGTAGCCGGTGGCATCCTCGCCCTCTTCATCATCAACCTTTTCCGCAGGAAGCACATCATGGCCACAACCTCGCTGCTCATCAGCATCCTCCTCGCCATAACAGGCGCCAGCCTCATCATCTCGGCCCACCAGAAGCAGTCCCACGTGCTCGCTCAAGTCATGTACGGCATCCTCAGCTTCGTCTTCAACCTGGGCCCCAACACGCTCACATTCGTCCTTGCTGCCGAGATCTTCCCGACGGTCTACCGCGGGACCTTCTTTGGTCTATCCGCTGCGGCGGGCAAGATTGGCGCTGCGGTGATCCGTGTTATTGTTAACTTCACCACGTCTCAGCACGAGATTTCGCTGGGTATCAGGCTCCTTGTGTTTGTCCCGCTTATGCTGATTGCGTCGGTGCTCTCGTGGTATCTGCCAGATGTGCAAATGTCTGCGAGATTGATATGGGGAGTCGTCAGTCCCGGATGAAGAGCGGCAACATGTCTACGACAATTTAAGCTCGTCAGAAAGTGCAAATAAAGAAGCCCGGTCGCAGACTGCTTCTGGAGCTACCACAGAAGGGACCAGACACGGAATATTTGGGAAATTGAAGAATATAGCACTGGAGGATATTGCGCCGAATCCTCAACGATCGTCGGAGAGAGAACGATAAGCAATGAATGCAAGTTGACAGCGTTCAGTATGCTAGGGGTGGGCGGCGGTCAAGAAGAATATTGACTAAGTGTCATGCTGGTCAATTCGGTCGCGATTCTCAGACGGCACCTTTTCTAAGTCACCTAATCTGCTTATCTCGCTTTGGCTCTGACTTCACCAGGCTCACTTCAAGTGAGAACCTTATAAGAAGCAGGTTATAGGTCAGCCCCGTGGGAGCCCGGCGGCTCATCTCGTAGTACTTATGAATCGTCTTCAACCAATCATCTCAAGTCCACATTTCCGCCCTCAGGCTGCAAAACCACAAGCACTGGGCTGGGTATTCGTCCAGGGCTATGCCAAGGTATTCATGCCAATCATCAGTCCAGCGACCGTTACAGTAAATAGCTGTCGAATATTCCCAGTAGACTGGTAACCAAGATGCGAATTCCCAGTCGATCATGACCAGCGACCCGTCGGGCTGCAACATGATGTTCTTCTTCTGAATGTCGTCGTGGGTGAAGACAGGAGAGCCACTGCCACGGAGGGCGGGTGGCAGCACATGCTGGTAATACTGAGTCTTGTAGCCCATATGCTTGCCGGCTCTGTCCGCGTAAGCCTGAATAATTCAGGCAATCAGCTCGTCTTCGTTCGCAATCGATGTCTTCATATCATCCTCTACCTCCCAAAAGAAGGGATCAGGTGGCGGTCCGCCTTCAATCGTGCCAAAGTAGCCTGGCGGCGGCAGCTGCCGAAGCTGGTCAAAGTAGGTTCGAAGAGTCAAGGCGATGGCTGTTTTGCGATCCTTGTCCAGGCTGGGCCATGCCTCTTGAAGCGTCGTGCCAGGCACATACTGCATAACGATATAGGTGACAAGATCTTGCTCTTTCGGTTGTTGGTAAACGGCGTAGACCTTGGGAACCGGCACCGTTGTAGATTGTGCTACGAAGAGCATGTTCTGGGCCTCGAGAGGCTTGACATTGATGCCGTATTTGATGACGAAATGCTGCTTCACTCTTACGACATAAGTGCCAAAAGATTCTTTGAGCAAAACTTGGGAGCCGTCAAGGTCGTTTGGAGTTGGCAAAGAGTGAGGGTGTTCCTGGGACTCGTCTAGGAACAAGACCTCGTACGACTTCGCCTCGGGCATGGTGAATTTTGCCGTAAGTGGCGAAGCTTTGAGAAAACAAGTTGCATGTGAAATTAAGAAACAGGGCGAAGCCAAGTAGCCGCCTGGCATATAACAAAGCAGGTTCATTGATGTGTAAACGCGCACGACGGGCCACTCCCGGCCAATGCGACTGCACAATAGCCGCTTAAGTCAAGCGCTACTAGCTAAAGGGTGGGGCTAGTGACTATACTGAAACCCTCTTGGCTATTGTTGGTTACGATTATATCAAGACTTATATACATATTAATTAAATTAGTAGGTAAATATATATAGCTTAATTATATAGGTAGCTTATAATATATAAGGTATAAGTAAGGACCTTGGGATTAGAAAAGTGCGGACCTATTTAGTACCTGAAAATAACCCCTGTCCTTCTAATGCCCAGGAATGGTTAGGTCACTTTGCCTTGTTATCCGACACGGCTTGTGTCCTATGTGACTAAGCCCTAATAACCAGGCACCTGCCTGATCTATGACACTGATAATCTGGACCTGCAGTTCTTACCAACCCCAGGCCTAGCAGGCTCCGAATAGCAAGAGCAACGGGGAAGTTAGCATAAGAGCGGAAATGATTATACACTGGTTCTGACAGCTTCTCGACCGACGGAAGCACCAGCGGAGGTGGAGTTTTGACGAGGACCTTTTCAACTTTTTGGGCTTTTGAAATGATTACACACTGTCTCGGACAGCTTGTCGACAAAATGGAAGCAACAGCAGAGGTCAAGCTTCGACCAGAGTTTTTGTCAGCCTTGTTAGGCCTGCTCAAGGCATTGAAGTTCAAATCGTACACGGAACTGTAGCGCTTAATGAACAATTTCTCTGTCTCGGTGTCATACTGCTTATCGTCTTGAAGATTCTTATCTCTGCCTGTACTGTATGCTTTACACCCTAGGCAGGTTTTATTGCAATGACGTTGAAGATGAGCAAGCAAAGTTACTGAGAGCAGCTCAGCACGATAACCAGGTTATGCGAGATCTTCTGGACTTGTGGCATATCGTCAAAGAGTTTGAGCGCCAAGTCTTCGAGCAGTATAACAAACACTGGATTGGTATATGCCATTAAACGATTCTCCAAATTGAAACCAATCCGATTTGGGAAACGCACGCATCAAAATCATCATCAAATCCTAATGTAGTTACGTTTGCTCAGTAGGGGCCCTCTGTCCAGCACGAGAGAAAGAAGACCCTTTATCGACGACCGAACCTGATCAACCCGGTCCATGCGGTCAAAAATCTTTGTAGGCATCCGCACAATTGTCTCTCGATGGAATGTCTGCGTGTTGTGGTTGTAAGAGCATAGCGCAGCCCGGCGCATCCCTCCTTCATGGCCCCCCTTGTAAGCAGCTCGATCTGGGTAAGGTGCAGATTTGATTGAAAGTGATCAACAAGCTCACGTACTCGCTCGCCGTCTGCAGGGTATGCGATCTCGGCCATGTTGCGCTTGGGTATCTATTCTGACGGGCCTACTTCTCCGCCATTCTCCCCATCTTTTGCGTGGTAGATTCCCAGATCGTGGGCGGTGGGTGCAAGCAGCATCTCCGGCAAGGTCCCTAATCGAGTGGCCCATTGCTGCAGGAGCTCCCGCTCAGGGGTGTGCGTCGATGGGGTCAAGATCCTGTTGGATACTGGTTCCTTGATCACAATCACCATGCGGTTTGCCCCGCGGGCTACATCACAGATTCGGTGAGAATCATGAGCATTCAGGCCTGTTGCGCCCTGTTCGGCCTTTGCAATGCACAAGACATCGATCCAGAACGCAGACAATCCTGCCTTGCGTGCAGCCTGGGCACCGATTTCACACAGGTGTTGAAGGTCTTGGTGGTAGAGGCCGGGCATAGCTGCTCTGGTCTACCTTTCCTGCTCATCCTCCGAAGGCTCCCAGTTCCGAATTTCCTCGGCAGTGTATGTTTGAAAATGTCCTCGAGTGTACGAGAAGAATATGCATTCTCCTGAATGGCTCGGCGGACGCTCTTTGTCCCACTGGCCAGTATTGCGCACTCGATACGTGAAGGGAATTATTGTGCCAGGTAATCACGCATACACGTCGGGGTCGAAGGTGTCTTGCAAGTATGCCATCTTCCTGTTCTATTCTCCCGTCTTCTCCACGAACGACATGAGTCGCCGAAAGAGACATGTAGAACCCACAGCAGCCTGTCAATATGCTCGCATACATCAATTGCGCATCATTAGCCTACAAAGCTGGATTTGAAGATCATGATCACGGGCATATAGGTTTGAACTCACGGTGCTTGGCTGTGCCTCGTGCCGGTTTCGGGGACATTTGGTATAGCGGAAGTTCTTGTTTCGAAGTGGTGGATAACGCCCATGGTTGAACGAATTCGAGCTGAAGTTACCAAGCCATGCCTATGTTGATTCCCTGCGTCAGCACTCTCCATCAGCCACAACTATATTTCATGGGTAATGCGGCCAACTGGGCGTGAATCGGGCCGGCCACATCAACCTGGTTAACCTACGGTCAATGTCAGGAGGATGGCCGCGAGGGGGTACTTGTATGGCAACATTCTGTCGCGTAACTGTTCATTCTCGACGGATTCTTGATATGTCCACTTCAAGATGCTCACTGGAATATCTCGAACTCCACGTTGGCTACGAACGGAGAAGGTCTCCCATTTCCGCGGCCGGTCTCCCATCCGCGGGGGCAAGGGCAAGTATAATGAATGCTTTTTTTTGGCGCCAGCTGCACTTTGAGCAGGGCCAGTTTGCCGTCTCTGGGCCGCAGATAGTGGTCCTGATTAGATGCGTCAAGAAGTGTATAGCGATTGAGGCTGTCCTTGTGATAATGAACGTCTTGAGGTGAGAATTTCCTGGAAATATCGAGGGACTGTGCCTCAAGTTCCTCCAGTTCCATACGGTATGCATTCTGCATCTTAGACCTAGGAATCATCCACCATCAAGTATCGAACAACAGAATGACGGTGAAACGAGTTTCGGCTACGTCTTTTGAAGAGTGCCCAACTCCCCTTCCACACTGTTGCATATATGAGCGGAAGAGGCTGAGATTTATATTGAGCACACCACGAGCATTCGGCAACGTGGAGAGTGTGATATGTCACTAAACACATTGCATCGTTAGTTGAGCCTCAAAAACATGTTTCTGGTGAGCTGATGCAAGCCCGTGTCTTGGTCTACACGGAATGAAGTATCGGCTGCTTCGATAGGCCACCTCGGATATATCGTTACTTGCTTACCTGTAGTAAAGTGCAAAAGTACAGTAATGCGGCATTTCATTCGACCATATTGCAAGACACGAAATTAGGGAGAAGTACTTGTCAGTCAATGTTTTAGATCGCACACTCTGTAGGCTACACTATGCAAGCAGCCAGTGACAAGTACATTGGCTGACAGGCAAGCTGGTAGATCCGCGACTGTCACTCAAAAGATAAATATGCAGGGAGAGTGAGAATGGGTTCAGAGGCATCATCGTAAAGAATGGTTAAGCAGTGAGCGCAGTATTTCCTCCGACTTTGAAGATGCTTACCATCGTGTGCAGCTCAGTCTTATTAAGTTATGGCATCGTAAGGCACCGGTAGGCATTCCAGTTTGTGGTGAAAACGGTTTGCATCTGTAAGAATGAAAAGGAGGCTCTTCATCTTGTGCATCTCTATACTATATGATGCCCACAATTCACAACCATTGATAGCAAGGTTCTTGCACAGGAATTCGAATCATCTTCACATTCACGACTAACAGATGTCAAGTTTCCTTTCCTTTTTCACTACAAGAAAAAAGAAATAAAAGACAAGAAAAAAGGAAAGAAAGAAGGAGGCAACTATACTATAAGAACAATGTGCATGCGCATTCATAATTATTGACGTTGATATTGACCCGGTTCCCTAACCGCTAACTACATTCAGAAAAGTAGTGGGGTTGCTAAACTACGATGAGCGCTTGATACAATACCCTGAGCGTTATCATCTTTACTTAAAGTAAGAACGATAACGACTCTACTATGTGGTTGGAAACAGTGATACTAGGTGCCATGCTTATCAGCATGTTTGGTCGCTCTTTGCTGCAGCAGCGAACTTGGTGGGGGTTTGAAGGCAGGATACGGAGGTCTGCAGCGCTTACTATCCCATATTTTATTCCTGAATTAATTTTGGGGTGGGGTGGGTTTTTTACGGAGATATGCTTACGCCTATAGGCTGTTTTCAGACCTAGCGCCTCGTATAGACTATATACTAGCCCTAATATATCTTCGAGTTAGTTACTAGGTCTTTATCTATTAATATTAATACTAGTATATAATTTATACTTTATTACTTAATAAGTTTATACGCTTAGTTAGTAGTTTTATAAGTAAAGTTTATCGATAAAACTATTAAATATTACGATACTATATAGCGCTTTACTATATATAGCTCTATTAATAAGGCTATTATAGATTTCCCGTATCTAATAACTTACTATATATAATATAGTAATCTATACTTTTATCTCTATAACCTTATAACTCTCTACCCTACCTTAACGTCTCTTCCTTCTCCTTTATAACTTACTTTAATTCTTTTCCTCCTTTCTTTTATACCTACCCTCTTTTTATCTATTATACTATTATATTTTCGCCCCTTAAGGTACTAATTATACCTTTAAGCCTTCTTTTTATAATATATACTTTACCTTATACCCTAAGGTATTAATATTACTAAAATCCTTATATTATCTCTATAACTAAGATCTAGGTATACCTCCTAAGATATAATTAAAACGAGAGAAGAAAGCGGCGGAGGCTATAGATAGTAACGCCTCCTCGAACTCCTCGAATATATATACCTCCTAGTCCGCCTCCGCCGTTCCCTCTATATTTACGCCGGGCTCCTCGGTTAGTATAAGTACTTCTTCTAGCTATACTACCTAGTATAGCGATAAAGTTTAGCTTATCTTTATATAAGGATTTTTTAACCTCTTTAAAGATCCTTTATAGCTTATACCTATACCTAACTTAAAGTATTACCCTAAACGCGTTAAGATAGAGACGAAAGTAACCTTTATAAAAACCCTATCTTTATTATAGAAATATAACCTTCCTCTTAATTACGGCTTCCTACCGCTTTATAAGATTAAATTACTAAGCCGAGAACCCTTATACCTATTATAATAGGATATTCGAGCTAATACTTTAGAATTCGTCGATTATAAACTATACGAACTAACGGCTAAGGAAATTAAATCGTATACTAATTTTATTAGTAAGACCTACCTACTCCTTACTCTATACTACCCTTTAATATCGGTTATAATACCGAACGAAGTCCTTAGAGAGATATTAGGTCTTAAGGAGGTTCGGTATATTTATATATATTAGATCTATCTTAATAAATATAAAAATACCTTTAAGATATATTACTTATAACTACCTATTTAGTTAATATTATAAGGTATTAATTTCCTCCTTTTCGTTATATCCTAAGCATTTATATAATATCGAATATTATAGGGATAAGTTAATACCCTATAATACTAACTTATCCTTATAATACTTAAATTATAATCCCTTAATAATACCGGGTAATATATAATACGCTAATAATAAGTTCGTACCTTATAATACTAACTCTTTTTATAATCTAACCTTAAATCCTTACTAATTACCTATCGATTCCTTTAACCTTTAAATATTTTAAGCCCTTAATCCGGGCGAAGACTTATAAGTTCTAGGATTATATTATAACCCTAGCCGATATTATAAAGTAGTATATTAAGCTAGTTAAAGTATTCGATAACGCGATATTACGTATTATCTATTAGATTATAATCGATAATACTTTAGCTCCTATCCGGTTAATTCGTAACGGTAACCTAAGCTTACCTAATCCTAGTTATATTAATATTAATACTATTATAAATATAATAATCCTTTAATACCTTTACTATTATCCGATAATATAAACGGGTATCGAGAGAGCGTTCGTAGTTTCGATCCTAATTTCTATTATTAACTAACTTAAGGAGAGAAGTAAGTATAGTATCTATATAGCGGTACGAGAGCTGCTCTTAAGTAGCTCTTATATTTAAAATCCACCTATAGATAGAGTTTTCTATAGGTCTACCGTCGATATAGGTCCTATTACCGATAGTCTTTTATATAACTCGTAAGCTATTCGGAAGACGCTTTTATTTAGCGCTTATATAATACTAATCTCTAAACGAGAAGGGAATATACTAATTAAGGCTTTATACCCTAATATACCGAAGCCGTATATTTACCCGTAGGCCTATAATATTACCCCCCCGCTTAGGCCGAACGCCCTCCTATAAAGCTATATATAGTATAATAGCTACCTAAAAAGTATAATAACGCGATACTATTACGCCCGCCTACCCTATTAAAGGAGCTTCGTCCTTATACCTAATAAGTATAAAAGGAGTCTTATATCTATAAAGCTCCCTTTAACTTAGCTCTCGGCGAGTTTATAAGTTCTACCGCTTATTATTCGTTAATAGAATAATAGTAACGCCCTTAACTTAATAGGCGATTATAAATATAATATCTTTACTCTTTAGAGCTTCGAAAAAGTATAAATACCCCTTTAACCCCTATTTTAGGGGTTATTCCTTCCTCTTAATTAAACTAAAGCCCTTATAAGTTATACGAAACTAACCCCTATAATAATAAGGTAAGTATTACGCCTTCCCTATTCGTCCTTTACTTATACTTAGCTCTATTAATAGTATAAATATTACTATTTACTCTAAGTAAGCTAGCGCAGCTCCTACTATTATACCTGCTACCGCTACCTCTACTATTATTATAAGCTCTATAACTACTCCTACGGCGGTAATACCTATAGCTATAGCTACAGCTACTCCTATTACGCCCGCTATTATTCCTACCGCCGCTATCCTCGCCCCTACCGCTACCTAGCTTAATAAGGCTATTAATAAGCTTATTTAAAGCGTTATCGCTATTAACCCGTAGCTTTAACCTTATATTACCCTCCCTAAGGGTATTAGGGATAAATAATACCTACTTTATATTATAAGGGCTTCTAAGAACCCCCTTTCCTTTTATCTTTATAGTATTAGTAAATAGCGCTTACCCTATTTCCTTATAGCTTACTAACTATTATAGCTAGCGCCTATTATTTCCCCTATAAGACGAATAAGAAGGGTAAAAACTCCGGCTACTCTTATACCCCTTTTTATTAGACCGATAAGATATATACCGCTATTATTACTATAGTTAACTATTCCTTCGCTTATAATACTTCCGACCCTAGTATATATTACTCCTTCTCTACTTATACCTCCCCGTATTTATATACTCTAAATACTCTCCGCCCCTAAGCCCTTACTACTCTTATTATATATTATACCTATAATTATTTATTTAAATTAGGTAAGACTTAGGCTAGCTATAATAAGGTCTGGTTATTAAATAATAAATATACTTATAATATATATACCCCCTACTCCTTCCCTACTTATATCCTACTAACTTTATACTAGCGCTATAGCCGTAAGCTTATATACTATTAAGCGGTAGCGCTAGAGGATATTACCGATCTATTAGTAAAGCTTATAAAGGGGGGTAATAAGGGTAAGGGCTTAATTAGTATTAAAACGAAGTATAGTATTAATAATAACCCTTATTCTAATAAAACTAAGGAGAGTAATTCTAATAATAAGGAGGAGGTAAATAAGGATAAGTAGGTAGCTATATTAATATACGTTTTATATATAGTTTTCTTTTTATCTATAATACTTAATTTCCCCGCTCTTCTTCTCTATAACTTTAGGCTATTATAATTTATAGCGCTATTATAATATTACTCGAACTTCTTAAAAGTAATTATATCTTTAAATTCGGATAACGGCTATTAGTTTAGCTAGTCCTATCCGATTTATTTAATTAGGACTTTATATTATAACGTTCCGTCCGTTTTTATATAGCCTTTATACGGCTTATTATATACTCTAATAATACTTTCTACCTAATATTCGGGTTCCTTTCCCTCTTTAACTATAATAGGGTTAAGCCGGTATTCTCTCTATATTTATAACGGGAGCGGGTTTTATATAGCTCGAATTAGGAGATTTATATAGAAACGAGGGTAAATACCCGGCGGGATATCTAATTCTATTATATAAGGGCTAACGATATATATTATAATATACTTCTTATATAATTAGGCTAACTTCTTTAAAAGGCGGTTAGTAATAATATTTCGTAGGGAGAGCTAAACCTTATCGCCTTTAATAAGCCGCTCTATAACTACTTATAATTTATTCGTAGATTCTTCTATTCGTTACTATATAACTATTATTATAGCTTAAGCGAAAGTAATTATATTTTTAAGCTATTAAACGAAGTTCTCGGCCTAAACTCTAAGCGCTTATACTAATAATATACTATACTTTACCTATTCGATTAGATTTATATAATAGCTATATAGGATAAAGAATAGGCTAAGGCTAATTATACTAATATCCCTATTATTAATAACTAGTTAAGTATTAAATAGGAGTATCGGCTAATCTAATTATATATATATAACGAACGCTTAGAGGTAGTTTATAACCTCTTAGTTTACCCTTTTTATAGCTCTATCTATTTATAAGTAGAAAGTAGTACTTAAGCGCTATTCTATCTTTATAAGCTTATATAATCGGCGTTAAAACCCTCCTACCTAGTTTAAGCCTCGGTTACTAATTATTACCTTAGGGAAACTATAGAACCGCTAATAATAATATAAAAACCGCTCTATATATACTTCCGCGCTTATATTATATATAGCTTTAAGTATAATAGCTTTTATTAATCGGTTTATAATTACTATTAAATAAGCCTCTCTTATATCGTCCTTATAGGGGAGGTCGATTATAAAGTCTACGGATAACTCGCTCTATACCTACTTAGGTATTAATAGGGGCTTAAGAAGGCCCTTCCTTTAATATTTCTATACCGTTTTATATTTATAAACGTCGTAATTTTATATAAACCGCCGAATATTATAGTATATACCTAGCTAAAAATAGCCCCTTATTATTATCGTAATAATAATATCCCTCCCTAAGTAGCTAGATAAGGTAGAATTATAAATACTCTATATTAGTTTAATATATAGGGGTTCCTAATCCGGTAATTAGAGCTATTTATAAAACCTAAATAATCCTTTCTTATCGATCGAGTATTCTATTATAAATACTTTAATAAGCTTATCTTTAGATATTTATAAGTAAGGGGGAAAAGAGTATTTACCCCTATAAATTATACCTATAAGCTAAGAGTATACCTTATTACGTAAGGTAGTATTATCCTATAAGCGCTAAAGCTTCTCTTATATAAAAACCTCGCTATTTATTAATAATAACTTATTATATATTATAACTTAGCTTATCTTTATTAATAATAAAAGCTAGATTTACCTACCGGTAAGGCGTTTATTAGATATATTATATAGTATATCCTACTCCCTTTTCGAAAGGGCGTTTAAACGCTTATTAGCTACTCCTATATAATAGACTAAGTAATATCGAAAATAAGCTATCGTCTCGGATTAATAGATCTACTTCTCGGTAAAACGCTATAATATTATAAAATATTCGAGGTTTTTATAATCCGAGTAAATTATAAATAATAATATAATACCCTTAAGCTTTATATCCTATACTCTTAAGTAATTAATAATAACTAATAATTCCTTATCGTAGATCTTATAATTATATTCTACGGGGCTTAAGTAGTATAAGTAATATATTATTAAGCGGAGGATACCGTACTTATCCCTCTAAAAGAGGTAGCCGCTTAACGAATAGTTAGAATAATCTACCTTTAGTATTATCTCCTTATCCGGATCCTATTAGGCGAGTATAGGTTTACTAATAAAGAAACGCTTTAGCTACTCGAATATAGCTTCTTCCTATTCCCTAAACCTAAATAAAACCCCCTTCTTAGTTAAGGCTAAAAGGGGCCCTACGATTTCGGAATAATTAGTAATAAACTAATAATAGAAGTTTACGAATTTTAGGAAGCTACGGATTCCCTTAACCGTTTTCGGAGCCTCCTAATTATATATAGCGTATACCTTCTTAGGGTTTATATAAATCCCTACCCCCGCTTTAATAATAAAGCCTAGGTATTTCGTCTCGATTATACCGAATTCGTACTTAATAATATCCAAATTTAAACCTATTACTTCGAAAGTATATAATATTAGCTTTACCTTTACTCGGTAATCTTTAGCTATACTATCGGTATATATTAGAATATTATCGATATAAGCTAAATAGAAGATATCTAGGTAAAGGCGTAGAGTATTATTAATATAGCGCTAGAACGTTATAGGAATACTTATAAGTCTAAACGGGGTTATTAGCTACTCGAAGAGGCTATACCTTATATAAAAGGCGGTCTTTTACTTATCTCCTTCCTTAATATAAAGCTTATAAAATACTATTTATATATCGAGCTTAGTAAAATATTTAGTATTTATAATATTAGATAAGGTCTTTTTAATAAGGGGGAGCGGGTAATAATTAGCTTCCGAAATAGTATTAAATATATAGTAATCTATATAAAAATAAAAGCCGCCCCCTAGTTTTTTAATAAAGATTATAGGAGCTCCTATTAAAGAGCTATTAGCTTTAATATAGCTTATATCGAATAACTTAATAAGAATCTTCCTTAGTATAATAAGTTTTTCTCTAGATATCTTATATAACGGGCCCTATAAGGCGTTTATAATAAACCTATCTACCTTCTTATATAGCCGAATCTTATAATCCGCTCCCTCTTTATATAGCGGTAGTACGGAAGCTATATCCTTATTAAAGAGGTTCCGGAACTCGTAATACTCTAGGGGGAGTTTCTCGTTAACCGAGGATTCTATTTTCGGTAATAAGGCTTTAATAATATTAGCTATTATAATACTAAAGAATACTACTTAAGCAGTACTTAAGCGTTTTATATACCGAACTTTATTCTAGATAATAAGGGTATTAACGGATATATAGTTAAAGTTCTTAGGGCTATATCCTTATTCCTAAACCTTTAATCCTCCTATTTATTCGATATTTAAGCGGTATTTATAAGCTATATATATTACCCTCTCTTTTTCTACCTAAGGCTTTCCTAAAACGAGGTTATATTAAAGGCGGGGGATTATATAGGCCTAAATATAATATAAATACCCGTTTAGGTTTATATTAAGGTAGGTTATATAACGGATAATAGGCTATTTATATAATATTCTCTCCTTTAACGATTAATAAAGAGTCCTAAATAGGATAAGTATATACGGAAGTCTTAACTTATATATAAGTATCTTACTTATAATAGAATAATAGTTATAATTAGAATTAATAAATACTAGGATAAATAAAGTTAAATTATAGAATAAGTTTATTATAAAATAGTTTCTATATATCTAACGCTTTACTTCTTATAGGCTAAAATCGAGATTTATAAGCTCCTATATACGATTCTATATAGGAATAGCTAGTTTTCCTTCTATTCCTCGGTAATATCGTTAAGGCCGATAAGGTTAGTATTAGCGATATTAATTTCCGTCTCCTATATAGCTTTTAAGCTATTAAGCGGGCGTACGGGTAGGAAGGGGTAACGAGCGATTTTATAATTTAAATATCCGTACCTATAATAAAATCCCTACTCTTTCCTACGCCTAATCTCCGCTTAATTAACCTACCTTATATACTACTTATTAGCTTATAGAGCGTAGATATTAATTATAGCCGTATCCCTATCGGGATCCGTATAAGAGTTTTACGGTTTTTATCCGTTTCCTCCTATTTATTAGGTTATTCTAAAGTATTATATTATAGCTCCGGATAAATAGCTTAAGGGCGAAGTATAGTTATTATCTCGGATAATAATATAGCTTTTTAGCTTAGCCGAAATACGGAACGCTTTCTTTACCTAATCGTTATATATCGATAGGATTTTTATACTAATAAGCTATATATATAATATACTATTAATAGCGCCTTTTAGGTATATTAACTTAGCTAAATCCGGCTATTCTATACCGCCGGAGTCTACTAATAACTTCTCCTATTAGGAGAAGAAGTTAGGGAAGGGTTAGCCTTTCTTCTAAATAAAGCTCCGGAGCCTCTAAGAAATAGTAATAATATAGTTCTCGTTATAATATCGGTAGTAGAGCTATTATAGGAATAAGGAGGGTTTCTAAAGGCTATACTCTCCTCCTATAATATAATAGCTCCTTGCTATAACCTTTATATCTCCCTTTAGGTATTTATAGATTTCTTAGACCTTATCTATATAATTCCCGATAAAATAGGTATCTCGGATAAGTTTATACTTTATAATATACTCCTAAGCTAGGAATTAAGTATATATACCCTTAAAGTTCGCTAGCTAAGAAAGGGGCTTATATTTAGGTACGATTATACTCTTTAGGGCCTTATTTATATCGATATCGGCGTTTTTTATATCTTAAGAGGTAGGGGTATAGGTATCTTCTAGCTTATTAAGTATTAGGTTAAAGTATTCGGCCGCTAGGTTATTAATACTTATTAATAGCTCCTATAATAATAGGCTATAGGATTATTCGATTTTCGTAAGTTATATTATAAGCGTTTTTAGGTTTTATATACTATCTTCGCACTATTATTATACTACTCCTTTAATAATATACCGCTACTCTTCTATTATTTAAGTAACTATTTATTATATAGTTATTATTATATTATTATTATCGTTATTCGCTTAAGTAGAGAGTTACCCGAATTACTTATCGTAGGGGTATAATATCCTAAAGCTATACGCTAAATAAGTATATAAATACCGTTAGATATATAAGGTAGGTAGAAAAGAAGTTAGTTAAATATAAACGGGTATCGAGAGAGCGTTTATAGTTTCGATCTTAATTTCTATTATTAATTAACTTAAGGAGAGAAGTAAGTATAGTATTTATATAGCGGCGCGAGAGCTGCTCTTAAGTAGTTCTTATATTTAGAATCTACCCGTAGATAGAGTTTTCTATAGGTTTACCGTCGATATAGGTCTTATTACCGATAGTCTTTTATATAGCTTATAAGCTACTCGGAAGACGCTCTTATTTAGCGCTTATATAATACTAGTCTCTAGACGAGAAGGGAATATACTAACTAAGGCTTTATGCCCTAGTATACCGAAGCCGTGCATTTACCTATAGGCCTATAATAGATAGATCTTATAGGTATAATAACTAAGCGGTATAATACCTTTAAACTATCCCGTAAATATCTTTAAGGCTTCTCTTATAATAATCTTTTTAAAGGTATAGCCTTATATATTTACTATACTAAATAGCGGTATAACTCTAATTTTATTAATACTAAAAAACTTTCTCTTAACCTATAGAAAATACTACTAAACGGTACTAAAGCTATTATATTAAGAGCTAAAGCTATTACTATTATATATAAAAGGTTCCTAGCCGATAATACCGATATAATACCTAATCATTTAGCTATAGATACTACGCTTATTATAATAGAGGTATTTATACGCTATATAAACGCTATTATATCTTAAAAGCTCGATAACTAGAAGGCTAATATTAGTATATTATATAACCGCCTTTAGAAATAAACCGGCTTTCTCGCGCTTACTACTAAGTATAATAACCTTAATAAGGGTAGTAAATAGGGCCGAGGTTATAATCGATATTAGTAAATATTAAACGCTATAATAAGCTTCTAGCCTATCGACCTATAAGGCGTATAATATATATTTAGCGAGATCTACCGTTAAGCTTTACTCCTATAACCTATTATTACCTTAGTTAAAGAGGAAGATATACTAAACTAATTCCGTTCGCTATTATTAAATAGTAATAGTATAGAATAATATATTATAAATCTTAAACGTAATAATAACCTTTTAAAAGCAGCTCTAGATAAGGCTAAGGTATAATAATATATACCTATTATATCGTAGGCTTAATATACCGAGCTTATATAGTATTATATAGTATATAGTCTTCTCCTTTCTCGATTACCTCTTTAAATTAATTTTAAATAGGCGATTATAAATCTCGGTATATATTATACCGGCCGAGATAATAATAACCGTTATAATAATTTACGGATTTCTCGCCGAAAGAATAAAAATAAATCTCCTACCTTCCCCTTTGCCCTAAAAGCCTTTTAAATTATCGGTATAATACTATTAGGATACTATTTAATTTAAAGAATACTATATTAATAACTACTTTAGTAGATATCGATTACTTAGCTTATATAACGAAGAGTATTATTTATAATATGCTTTTTACGAATAAGGTTAGTACGGGGAAAACCTTAACTTTTATTATAAAACGATATATCTTTATTAAAGCCTATATCCGATAACTTAAAGAACTTTAGCTTAAGGAGTATAACGAGACGGAACTAGCACCTATTATACTAATATTACTAATAATTCTAATAAACCTAGTTAAGTAATACTTAGAGGAGATTACTAAATACTTCCCTCCTAATACCTTCTACCTCCGGGTATTCTATAAATCCGTCTTTAATACCTTATATAATATACGGCTATAATAAGCCGTTATATCTCGGTAATAGCTTTAGGTAGAAATAAAGCTAGCTATATCTAAAGTATCGATATCTATAATAAGTATATTATCCCTATATTAATACCTTAAAGTATAAAGTTAATAAAAATAATTTTCCTATATTAGTACCTTAGGGTACTAATATATATTATAAACTATATATTATTAACTTTATACCTTAAGATACTAATATACTCTATATACTCTATACTATTATATTTTATACCTTAGGGTATTATTATTACCTCTCTTATACTTACTAATATATATTACCTCTAGAATATAAGGAAGGTATAGATCTTTTTATATTCTATAACCGTATTACGCCTCCTTTAATAGGATTAAGCCTTAGCCTTCGTTAAGGATAGATTTAAACTTCCTTACCGCTAAGGATTATAGGAAGCTAATACCTAAGATATTATACCTAGCTATAATATTTATTACCTTACTCTTATCCGTAGTATTCTTAATATAGCTTATACCGAGCCTACCTAAGATAAAGGTAAGGGTAAAGCTAAAAGTAAAGCTAATATATAGCTATTATTAGATAATACCCTAGCTATAGCTTAGTTTAAGTAGGAAGTTATTAGGGTTTTAATAGGTAAAGTAATAGGATATAAGAAAGCATCTAATAAGCAGGATCTTAGTAGTATTTAAGATATATTTCCAAATAAGGTTATATTTAGGAATTAAACTAAACTTAGTTCCTTCCTTTTTCCTTTTAGTATTCCAGTTTTCGTTTATAACTATAAATATAATTAACTCTATAGGGTTCCCGTTACTTTTAAATAATAGGTAAGTAAGTTTCCAGCTTAAACTCTAATAATATTCCCCTTCTTATAAGCTTTATCCTCGAAGCTATTAATTATTAGAAGATATCCTTCCTATTAATAATAATAATCTAGGTTAAAATACTCTATATAATAATTCGTTATATTTAAGCAGATTATCTATAATTAAATTATAGGTTATATATTTAAGACCTAATTTTCTTTTATTAGCATTATAGTATAATAGCTATACTATTATTCTAAAAACAGCTTATTATTATTAAATATCGGTACTAGGAATAATATAATATATTATATATTAAAGAATCTTTATTATTACTTTATTATCCTTATTACTATATTATTATTATCGTATTATTATTAAGGGGTTTTAAGCTATCGTTAGTAATACTATAGTTATAATAGAATAATAGTAATAATAATAGAATAATAATAGTAATAAAAGAGTAATAAATAAGAATAGTTTACGCTAAGGATAATAGTAATAATAAAAGAATAATAATAATAGTAAAAGAATAATAGCAATAGTAAAAATAGTAGTAATAGCAGTAAATAGGCAGGGTATACGGGCTACCTAACTATTATAATAGCTTTACCTCTATAACTATAAAGCTACTCTTTTTTCTCTATTAACTTGCTTTTCTTTCCTTTTCTTTCTTCCTTTAGATTAAACTTTTAAATATTTTATTAGTATTTCCTTTTAGTCTCCCTTTATTATACGCTTTATCTTCCCTGCTAAGAAGCAGTTCTATCGCGCTTATTACTTTACTCCTTTCCTACGTTTTCGTAGCTAGTACGTAGTACTAATACTTTATTATAATAATCGTAATATTTATTAATTAGAGAAATAAAAATACCTCCTAAACGCCCCGCTAATAATAATAGTAATTAGTAAGTATTCTTTATATCTATCTTATATTAAAGCACCGTTAATTATACGCTTAGGTCTAGCAAATATACTAAAGTTACTACGGTAATTAATAATAATAATAGCCCTCCGGCCCCCGCTTAACCTATTACTAAATAGTATATATATTATATTCGCGCTATAGCTAAGAAGCCGAATTATATTTATAAGCCCTATCCTAATAAGCAGCTTCTTCCTTATATATTTAGCTAATATTAATAGTATTAGGTATTAGTACTAAGTATAAATATTACGCTAAAAATAACTAACCTTATTATTATATAAGTATAATTATCCGAATCTATTATTTTATAAGAAGTATACTAATAAGTAACTAAATAGATACCTTTTACTATCCGTACGATTATATTATCTTAGTATCCCTTTACTACCGACTAGTTAAAAGAGGCTATTTCGAAGATTCTTCGTACTTAATCCTATCTATTTACTACTAGTAAGGATAATAATAGCGGTAAAAGCGTTACGAATTCGCAGGGTAATACTAGCCCTACTATTATTATTAGTAGTAGTAGTAATACTAAATAGCTTACTATTACTTATAATATAATATCGCTGCTTACTTACGGGGTTAATATATTAGAACGATTAGCTAATATTAGAGAACGGTTAGCTAAGGTTACTAGTACCTATAATAACGATAAAGAAGGTAATAATAATAATAATAGTAGTAATAATAATAGTAATAATAGCGATAGCGGTACTAACGTATAGGGTAGAGGCGGCGATAATAGTAGTAATAGCGGTAATAATAATAATAGCGATAATAGCGGTAATAATAATGCCTAGGTTATTACTATTAGCTATAACTAGTAAGTATATATTAAGCTGCTTAATCGTTATAATATTGTATAGTTTACGTTAGTTAATTACTTAGATTAATCTTAATTTCTTTTTTCTTTTTATAATTTTCGGTTTAGCTATAAATTATATTTTATATTTTTAAATTATATCTCTATTATTAATATATTAACGCGGCTCCTATATATCGTTTATAAACGGGCATCGAGAGAGCGTTCGTAGTCTCGATCTTAATTTCTATTATTAACTAACTTAAGGAGAGAAGTAAGGGTAATATCTATATAATAGCGTAAGAGCTGCTTTTAAATAGCTCTTACGTTTAAAATCCACCCGTAAATAGAGTTTTCTATAGGTTTACTATCGATATAGGTCCTATTACCGATAATCTTTTATACAGCTCGTAAGCTACTCGGAAGACGCTCTTATTTAGCGCTTATATAATACTAGTCTCTAGACGAGAAGGGAATATACTAATTAAAGCTTCGTGCCCTAGTATACCGAAGCCGTATATTTACCCGTAGGCCTATAATATCGTTTTCGCTATTATAACCCTTCTATCGAATAAGGAATTACCGTTATCCTTTCGGACCTTGATACGTTAAAATAGCTTCGATTTTAAAATATTCTTTACCTTTAACGTTAATCTTAGGTTATAGCTTAGGATTATCGCTTTCTCTACTATTAAACTGCCTTAATATAGAGATATAAAAAATATCGTAAACTTTATAAGCTTTTAATAGCTCTAATCGGTATACTAATCCGTATACTCTAACTACCTCTAATACTCGAAATAGACTAAAGTATTTATCTGCTAGCTTTACTAATAAATAGTATTATCGTAAGTTCTTCGCTAAAACTAAGACTAGTTAGTTAGGTATAAATCTTTTATCTATATACTTTATATTATATTATTTAATATAACTAGCTTAAGTATTATATAAATATTACTCTATAGTAGCGCGTTCTTCTAATAGGGCTATTATTCTTTCTATAGTAGCTAGTACTATTGTTTTTAGATCGTTAGGATAATTAGAAGGTAGGCGTAGATTATACCCTATTAAAATATAAGTAGGTAATAAAGAGGTTAATAAATATAGCGTATTATTATAAGTACATTAAGCTATAGGTAAACGCTACGCTTAATCTACTTATTTAATATCGTAATATATACGTAAATAGAGTTCTAATATTTAATTTAGGCGTTCTATTTAACTATCTATTTATAGGTATAATACGGTATTCAGACGCCGCTTTATCGCTAAATAATAGTAGAAGGAACTCTAAAAGGTATTTATAAATAGGCTTCCTCTATCGGAAATAATTCTATTTAGTATTCTAAAAATTAAAATATATATCGTATAACTAAGTCTACGAGTCCGCTACTTATAAGTTAAGTTATCGTTAGTATATATAGTCTATATTTTATATAGCGATCTACGATAATTAAAATTAAATTATAGGCTTTTCCGTTACTTCCTATAGATACTAATAACTTAATAATAAAATCTATTAAAATTTTCTATTAAGGGCGGGTAAGTACCGGTAATACTACTAATAAGCTATAAGGACGGTAAATTATAGCTTTAGCTTATTAATAAACTATATAAGTATTAGTATATTATTTTATATCCTTATATATAGAAGGCTAAAAATAGCAGTATTTAAGCAGCTTATAAGATTTATTAAAGCTAAAATAGCTTATAGTTATATTATTATAGTATACTAATAGTAATTCTCTTCGAAGTATAAGTACCTAAGGTATATAAAGTTAATCCTTTATTATTAAGAGTTTATATCGAGTATTCTATACGTTTCTTATACGGATTCTATATACTTTCTATTTACTAAATACTATAAATAGATCGTTCTATTATATATTTTTAACCTCGATATAAAGAGGTTTATCTAACTATATAGCTATTACCGTAATACGTTAAGGCTATATATATAGAAGGATAATAGGGTTATAAAGCCTACTTTTAAATAGGTAAACTATAGAATTAATATATAGTTTAAGCTCGGATTATATAGTCTAATAACTTCGCTTAGAGGTCCTTAATCTCTATCCGAGAGTATATATTATTAAAAAGTAAGCTTTCTATCCTATATACTTTACCGCTACTTCTAAGTAACTTAGTAACCTATATAGGATAAAATTCCTAGATCTAGTCTTATAAATACTACCTTCTCCGTTTAATAATAAGATAGCGCTATTTAATTTATCTAAAATATACTCTAAGATTATATATTCGTAGCTTATCTATAAATAAAAAGTTACTAATCCTATAATAGACTACCCCTCTTTAGTATTCGGTTTATTATTTCGGTAAGTCCGTTTTAATTATACTAGGTCTTTAAATACCTATATAATAAAATCGTAGGGTATACGTAGCTCCTTATTAGCTTTCGCGCTATTACGATAATTAGGACGCTATAATAATCCGTTTATAGAATTTAATCGACTAGGTTAATAAATAATAATAAAGTTATAGTTACTTAATAGCTATAGCTATTATATTTACCTTATTAATAGTTATCTTTTTATTTCCTAAAAACTCTAATTTAGGTAATTAATCTTAATAATAACTAGGGTTTATATATATAAGAGGTATTAATACTAATTTAATATAGCGTTAACGATAATAAATAGTTCCTAGTCTCCTATACTATAATATACTTTAATTAGAGTTAACTTTTTAGAACGAAAAGTAATTAAATACTAAACTATATTAAATAACTATAATAAAATAGCTCTAATAGCTTACTAAGATATATCTATTTCTATACGTATTAATAAAATAGGATTAAAATAGCGTAATAATAGAGCGATAATAAAACGAGTATATAACGTTCGGAATATAAAACGCTATCGGAAAATAAGAATAAAAGTACTAATATACTCGCTGCGTAAAAGCTATATTAAAGGTATAGTAATATAAGAATAATTCCGAATAAAACGCTTATAAAAACTAGTAAAACTTAAGAATACTTAGATATCTTTAATATACGTAGGCTCGGGCTATTACTTAATAGCAGTAACTCTACTATATTCTATACTAATTCCCTTAGGAGTAATAACGAAACCTAGAAATTTAACTTTTAATATATTAAATTTATATTTTTTAAGGTTAATATATAACTTCTACTTATATAATCGCTTAAATACTCTACGAATATCTTATATATATATTATAGGGTTCTTACTAAAAATTAAAATATTATCGAGATAGATAATATAAATAATATTAATAAGCCTAATTAGAACTCGATTAATATAAGATTAAAAAGTTATAGGAGAATTAGTTAAACCTATTAGTAAAATAAGGTATTTAAAATACCCGTATTTAGTACGAAAAGCCGTTTTCTACTTATTACCTTCCTTAATTCGTATATAATAATAAGTATCTTTTAAGTTAAGCTTAATATAAATAGTAATATATAATAATTAGTCTAGAACTTCTAAAATTAAAGGTAAAGGTATACGATTCTTATATATTAGCTTATTTAAAGTACGATAATTAATATAAAAGCGTAACTCCTCGCCCTTTTTTAATATAAAAATAATAGGAGCTCCTATAAGACTAATAGAATAGCGAATAAGACTTCTAGCCTATATTTTCTATAAGTATTCCCTAAGACTTTCTAGCTTTAATATAATAAGTATATAAATAGATCCCTATAGAGGTATTACGCCCTCTTCTAGATTAATAATATAATCTAAAACTATTTATATTAATAAAGATATATTAGGATCTATATATATAATATCCTTAAAGTCTATATATTCGCTAGGTAAACTCGGGATAAGTTTTTTAACTTCCTTTTTAGATAGATATAAAGGAATAGTAGGTATACTTTATATAGCAAATATTATATATACTTCGCGTATTTCCTATATAGACGTAGTAAGTACTAACTTAGATATATATAATAGCTATCTCTAATACCTAGTAGCCTAATTAATTTAAGGATTTGTAGAAATAAGCTAGGGAAAACCTAATATAATTAGGAAGGGTACTTTTTTAATAATAGAGAAGCGATAACGCTATATTCTCGTAACGTCTAAGGAATTAATAATTAGTAAATCTAATAAAATAGAACCTAAAGTTTTTATTAATATACTATTAAATATAACTAGTAGAATACTTAGTCTAATATAAAGTTATAGGACTTATTCGAATAAGTTATATATAAGTAGGTTCTCCTCTACGCTTAAGTTAATAAGCGCTTCTTTTTCTATAAATTATAATATTTTATTTAAAATTATACTAGCCTTTATAATTAGACGAGGATAATCCTATTTAGCGTATTCCTAACTAGAACTCTACGTTAAAGCTATATTATAGGTAATATTCGAAATTCGCTATAATTTTAGGTATACGATTATAATATAGCCTATTATTTAATAAGTTCGATAATAAGCTTTAAGATATTTAGTAGAAGTATAATTATTCTCCCTATATATATAGTAAATTCGCTACGGGTTCTATAAGTAAGTTACTTTTCGATAGCCTTATTAGTTATAATTATAATATCGAATATTATAATTATAAGTTAGGTATATTAACGTAGCGGAATCGTTAGTATTACGCTTAGGGGGTAAAGATAAGTTAAGTAATAATATAGAAAATAGCGAATTCTTAGTAGCTTTTTTAGGATAATAGGTTATAATATAACTAAACTCCCTATATATAAAGCAAATCCTATATTCTCGTAGAGTTTATATAGGTTAAGGTTAAATATCTTTTTATATTAATTCGAATCGTTATACTAAACTAATAGTATACTCCTATTTATATAGTAATATTACTTAAAAGCCGAGTATAATCCGTAACTTAGGGTATAGCCGAGTAATAAAGGCTATAATATAAGCTAATCTTTCTAAAGGAGCTAGATTATCTAATTTAATTTTATTAAAATATCGTACGAAATCCGTAACTACTTTATCTCGGCCTTATATAAGTTATAAAAGCTTCGAAGATATAGTAAATACGCGAGTCTTAGGATTAGAGTATTATTTCTCGAGAAATTCTAAAAGATTAGGTAGGGATATTTTCGCCTTAATACTATTTTCCCTACGTTAATATATAAGATAATTAACCTAATAGCGTTTTATATTATCTCTTAAATAACCGGTAGTATAATAAGATTTATAATCTTCGTTAATAATACTATATATCTTAAATCGATATATAAGGTTAAATTTAAAAGTTTAAAATTCTATTAAACTAATTCCTTTATATATTAGATTCGGTATATTATATAGAAGGGTAAGAGATATAATATTAATAATACTTTCCGATTAAGAGATAAATAAAGAACTATTAGATCTAGAAAGAATAAGTATAGCTCTACTTATAAGTAATAAATTATTATATAGAAGTATTATAAATAAGGAATAAACCTTATAACTAGCTAGTAATAGGTAGATATAATCGGAGGATTTATTTCCTTACGCTAAGCGTATATATTTAGTATATAAACGCTGCTTAATATCTTAGAGGCGTAGTAATATATCTACTTTAGCCTCTTCGTAAAGGCGTTATTTAGTTATAATAGCTATATTTAGAGATTCTAAGGAAATTCGCTATATTAGCGTAATATTAGCGCGATTAATACGAGAAAAGCGTTATATAGATAATATTCTTATTCTTACCGGTTTATACCCTTAGAAAAGAAGTTTAGAATATTAGGGTTTTAATAGGTAAAGTAATAGGATATAAAAAAGTATCTAATAAGCAGGATCTTAATAGTATTTAAGATATATTTCCAAAATAAGGTTATATTTAGGAATTAAACTAAACTTAGTTCCTTCCTTTTTCCTTTTAATATTCTAATTTTCGTCTATAATTATAAATATTATTAACTCTATAGGGTTCCCGTTGCTTTTAAGCAATAGGTAAGCAAGTTTCTAGCTTAAACTCTAATAAATACTTAGTCTAATATAACGTTATAAGACTTATTCGAATAAGTTATATATAAATAGGTTCTCCTCTATACCCGAATTAATAAGCGCTTCTTTTTCTATAAACTATAATATTTTACTTAAAATTATACTAGCTTTTAGGATTAGATAAGGATAATCCTACCTAGTATATCCCTAACTAGAACTCTATATCGAAGCTATATTATAAGTAATATTCGAAATTCGCTATAATTTTAGGTATACGATTATAATATAGCCTACTATTTAATAAGTTCGATAATAAGCTTTAAGATATTTAGTAGAAGTATAATTATCCTCCCTATAAATATAGCAAATTCGTTATAAGTTCTATAAGTAAATTGCTTTTCGATAGCCTTATTAGTTATAATTATAGTATCGAATATTATAATTATAAGTTAAATATATTAATATAGCGGAATCGTTAATATTACGCTTAGGGGATAAAGATAAGTTAAGTAATAATATAGAAAATAGCGAATTTTTAGTAGCTTTTTTAGGATAATAGGTTATAATATAACTAGACTCCCTATATATAAAGTAAATCCTATATTCTCGTAGAGTTCGTATAGGTTAAGGTTAAGTATCTTTTTATATTAATTCGAATCGTTATATTAAACTAATAGTATATTCCTATTTATATAGTAATATTATTTAAGAGCTAAGTATAATCTATAACTTAGGATATAACCGAGTAATAAAGGCTATAATATAAGCTAATCCTTCTAAAGGAACTAGATTATCTAATTTAAGTTTATTAAAATATTATATAAAATCCGTAACTACTTTATCTCGGCCTTATATAAGTTATAAAAGCTTTAAAAACGTAATAAGTATATAAGTCTTAGGATTAAAGTATTATTTCTCGAGAAATTCTAAAAGATTAGGTAGGGATATTTTCGCCTTAATATTATTTTCCCTATATTAATATATAAGATAACTAACCTAATAGCGTTTTATATTATCTCTTAAATAACCGGTAGTATAATAAGATTTATAATCTTCGTTAATAATACTATATATCTTAAATCGATATATAAGGTTAAATTTAAAAGCTTAAAATTCTATTAGATTAGTTCCTTTATATATTAGATTCGGTATACTATATAAAAGGGTAAATGATATAATATTAATAATATTTTCCGATTAAGAGATAGATAAAGAACTATTAGGTCTAGAAAGAATAGGTATAGCTCTACTTATAAGTAATAAATTACTATATAGAAGTATTATAAACGAGGAAGAAACCTTATAACTAGCTAATAATAGGTAGATATAATCGGAGGATTTATTCCCTTACGCTAAGTATATACGTTTAGTATATAAACGCTGCTTAATATCTTAGAGGTATAGTAATATATCTACTTTAGCCTCTTCGTAAAAGCGTTATTTAATTATAATAGCTATATTTAGAGATTCTAAGGAAATTCGCTATATTAGTATAGTATTAGCGCGATTAATACGAGAAGAGTATTATATAAATAGTATTCTTATTCTTACCGGTTTATACCTTTAGAAAAGAAGTTTAGAATATTAGGGTTTTAATAGGTAAAGTAATAGGATATAAGAAAGTATCTAATAAATAGGATCTTAGTAGTATTTAAGATATATTTCTAAATAAGGTTATATTTAGGAATTAAACTAAACTTAGTTCCTTCCTTTTTCCTTTTAGTATTCTAGTTTTCGTCTATAATTATAAATATAATTAACTCTATAGGGTTCCCGTTGCTTTTAAGCAATAGGTAAGTAAGTTTCCAGCTTAAACTCTAATAGAAGTTAATAACTAGGACTTTAAGGAGGCTATTAAGCGTAAAGTAGTACTCGATAATAGCCCCGATAACCCCGATAATAAGGATAACTAGGTTTTAGAAGCTTAAGATATACCCGAGTATATATAAACTCGCCTTATTAAGGAGTAGACTAAAGCGGGAAAGCCGACTTTATTTAAATATAATAGTAAGATTATTCTAATAATTACGAAGTTCTTCTATCGATACTATATATAAGAATTTCCGCCTAGATTCTACTTTTAGTATATAATCCTTAACGAATATTATATTATCTATAATCGCTTAATAAGCTAAGCTAAGGTAATTAGGTTTATCCTTTATAATATATAAAACCGCCCTAACTTAATTTAGAACCTATCCTTATTAATTATAATCTCTATTATACCTACTATTAATTAATAGTCTAATTATTATAACCTAGCTAATTTATTCTAAGAGAATATAAGCTTAGAATACGATATTAACTAAGAGAAGTTATCCCTAAATATAGAGCTATAATTAAATAACTAGGGTTTCTTAGCCTTTCTTCCTAAGGAAATACCTAGCGAATATAAGTAATAACTTATATAAGTAATTATAGAGTATAAATAGAGGTAATAGGTACTTACGCCTAAATATTAGGCCTTATATAACTCGACGGAGGATAAGTAATATATTATTATCCGCGATATATTAGCCTATATTAGTATACGCCGGAGAATAGATATAATTACCCGCCTACCTGATTATATAAATAGGGACCTATAGCTAATCTATCCTTATAATAATATTCTTCCTTATTAGATTTAAATATATAAACTATCCTATAATTTATTTAAAGATTAGGTAAATAAATATATAAATACTTATTTTAAGAACCTTTATATAGAAGCGCTTAATAATACCTAAGAGTATAATATTCGGATTACCCCTAATAAGAATATATTTATAATTATAGAGGATAATCTTATAAAGATATCCGTTCGTTTTAATAATAAATTAATATATATCCTAATAATTATATCGATAGATTAGCTTAGCTATATTATTATAATTAGGAATAATCTAATTAGTAAGAGGTCGGATTAAAAGGCTCTTACTAATTTTATTAAAGCCGGTAAAGTTAAAAGCGGAGCTATATTAATATATAAGATTATTATATAGAATATCCGTAACCGGGCTATAAATACCCTTATATTCGGCGTAGGTTATACTAAGGTAATCCTTTAGGGTATTAGAGATAATAATCTTACCTACCTTTAACTTCTTAGGTTTAGAGATAACCTATATTCGTTTATTATACCTAACCGCTATTATACTCTTTTCCGGGTCTTATATAAATCCCCTATTAATACCTATATTCTCGATATTATAACTAAGTATACTGCTAATTATAAGCGAATATTAGTTATAATAGCTACTCCCTAGGAGTAGCTATAAGTATTATATATATAATCGATTTAATATTATAAGGTATAAAGTTTTCTTTCTAACTTTATACCCTATAATACTAACCTCTCTATTTAATTAACTCTTATTAATAATTATTATACCTTAGGGTACTAATTTACTTTATTTAGGACTTATATTAATAGATTATAATAATATTCTCGTTATAATCCTCGAAAAAGCTTTACTAACTATCCTTTCTATTCGCTCTATTATAATATTATCTAAAATATTAGCCGCCCTCTCTAAATTTATTAACCTAAAGGCTATTATTAATATAATAGTCCTTAATTAACGCTATAGCTCGGGTAGCTTAAACTTCTATTATTACTATAATCTTAGAATTTAGGTATAATACCTATAGAACTTTAATACTACTAGATAAATATATAATCGAATTATATATATAAGCTAGTAAAAGGAAGTTATATAGATTATCTTATATATAAAAGATACGGTTTATAACCTTTTATAATATAAGGCTTATATTAAGGAAGCCGTATTCTTAGTTATAAAGCTATAATTTCCACCTTAGCTTAAGCCCTTTAGAGAGCTTTATAAGCTATTAGCTTATAAGGTACTACGGGTTTTCTAGGCTATACCGTTTAACCGCTTTATATAGGAGATTATCTATATTACTATAATTTAGGATTTTAATTCGGTAGAGATTCGGGCCTTTATTTAGTTTTATTATCTTCTCGCCCTCCTAATCCTCTAAATCGGTAATAAGCTTAGTATTATAATTAACTATCTCTTACCGCTAATCTATAAGAATCTAGATATCTTACTATATTTATAGCTTAATAATCTCGAATAGGAGAAGTAAATACCTTCTAATATCGAATACTTAACGTAGGATATAATAAGTATTATTATTACTACTATTAAAGGCGAAGAGAATAATAATAATAATAGTTAGATATACTAAGAGCGCTCTAAGAGATTATTATTAGAGTTTAATAATAGCCGGAAGAGGAAGTATATCCGAGATAAGCCGGATAAATTTAACCCTACTCCGAAGGTAAAGAAAATCTAACCTTTAAAGATTACTAAGGAAGGTTATATATCTTAGGATAGTAAATCTAATAATAGTAAGTATAATAAAGATATTAATATTAATAGCGATATTTAAGAACTTATAATATATAAAGGGAATATTATAAAGAGGCTTATTACTTTTAAAGATATTTTTTCTTAGTTAAGTAAGCTTATTTATAGGCTACTCTTAATAATTTACTATATCCGCTCTTTTCTAGGTAGAGTATTTAGTCTAAGTAATAAATTATAAATTATATTAAGTAAATAATAGATCCCTTATTAAGAATATAAGAAAATTTTTAAATATAGCTATATCTAATATAATATTATTTACTAGATATAAAAGCTTAATTATTTCGATTTTAAAACTCTAATTAAAATATACTATATACTAACTATCTTATTATTTTAACTACTATTATAGGT
Organism: Coniella vitis; assembly: GCA_011317545.1. Lineage (NCBI taxonomy): Eukaryota > Fungi > Ascomycota > Sordariomycetes > Diaporthales > Schizoparmaceae > Coniella > Coniella vitis. The sequence continues at coordinate 1,303,472 of WUJK01000004.1, read as the reverse complement.
AGTTAGTATAGCGCTAGTTACTAATAATAGCGGCTTTTACCGAAACTTAAATTATCGGTATTCGTTTATTAAAGCTACTTATCTAATATAGGATTAATATCTATATAGATATAATTTTAATAGTTAACTAATAATAAGCCTAATTATCTTATCTAATAATAATAATAAAACGCTATAAATACCTATTATAAAGCTAAGGTTAATAACCGGGGATAATTTATAGCTTATTAGGTTTATCTCTAATAATAGCCTTATTAATCCCTTACTAATAGGCTTATATAACTCGACTCTTAGGATATCTAGCTAGGTTAATCTTAACTAAGTATATATTAATACTAAGGCTATACTAATAAATAGTATTTAGTAAAATAGTCCCTCTACTCGATAAAGATAATTAATTCGAATCGAGCTTAATTTTATAACTAGAATATAACTTCGAATTATAATTAGATATAATCGAGCTAGTAAACTAATAATAAATATAAAATACCTTAACTTTAACCGGAGTTATTAGGTTATTCTATTCCCTATATTACTTTCGGTTAATTATCCGAATTAAATAGCTTTAATCGAGGATATATTCGAATTAGGATATATTTCTATTAGAGAATATAACTTTAAGGACTTCCGACTTATATATTCCTATACCTATAATAATAATAGCTATATTAATAAACTATACTTCGATCTAAATAACCCGATTTTACTTAAAGACCTAAAGGGATATATTAAACCTAAAAGGGGGAATAATAATATATATAACTTAATATTTATAAATATTATTACTAAGAATATTATAAATATTCTAGATATCGATATAGATAAGCCTAAAATACCTATATAGAAGCTATAGGGTTATCCTACTAAGGCTAAGAAGGAGGCGAAGAAGGATAAGTCGGTAGATTAGAAACCTAAAGTAATAAAGAAAGAGGTTATTATAAAGTAGGAAAAGGTAAAGAAGGAAAAGGTAAAGGAAGAAGTAAAATTAGAAGTATAAAAGGATAAGTTTAATATAGATAATTAGGATTCTATAGCTAGGTTAGATAATAAGCTATTAGGTTTACCGGACTTTTTCGTATTCTTCTTAGATAAGGATATTATCCCCGAGATACCTTTATAGGATATACTTATATCTAATTCGGAGATATACGGAAGTCTAAGAGCGGATTATAAGTCGGATAATATTATAACGGTAATACTAATACTAAAGAGGAAAAGAAATACGCTTTTAGGCCCGCCGCTTATTATTCGGGCAGTATTATATAGGAAGAGTTAGAATTAAGATTAGAGAATAATAGAAAATAATAAATAATAATACTACTACCCTATTTAAATATATATACTTATTATATTCTTATATACTTTAAAATAAATAGCTTTAGATATATTTAATATAAAATATAACTTATAAATAATCCCTTTATTCCCCCCTCCCCCCCCCGATTTATTATCGGATTTATAAATTAGTAAGGGTACCTTTTACTTAAGTATTCTAAAAATCTTTAATAACCTTTAATATAGCTATAACCCGCTTATACCTAATATTATACTTATTATTATTAATAGGGATATTCGCTACCTTTAACTTAATAAGTATATTAAGCCTTATAATATTAATAAGTATATACTAGGGTATTTACTTATAACGCGCTTTAGCGCTTTTATATAGGATATAAGCTCCTCCTTATATATTAGGTTAATCTAAATAAGTAATAAGCTCTTTATAATATAATTAGTAATAAGTATATCTAGAATAAGGGAAGTAATAATAGTAAGGATTAACGGTATTAATAGCTACCTATTATATATAAGCTTATATTCGGCTTAAGATTAATCCTAGCCTTATAGGATAAATAACCTAAGGTAGATTCTAATTTATAATTAGCTTTTATTATCTTATATAATAATATTACTAAAGACCTACCTATATTATAGCGCTATTATTACCGGCTAAGTTATTTAGCGCGGCTTAATTATTAATAAATACGCCGCCGATAGGTATAATAACGCCGCCGGCTAGGTTATTTAGCACGGCCTAGTTATTAATAGGTACGCCGCTAGCTAGGTTATTTAGTATAGCTTAATTATTTATATTAATAATATAAATAGGTAGGTTAATATATAAGATAGAGATAGAAAGCTAATAACTATTAATTTTAATAATAGAATAAAATAGATATTTAGTTATTTATAAAGATATCGAACCTATTACCCTTCCTCCTTCGATATTATCTTTTTAAATAAATATAGGAATAGTTTTCTTAATATTCTTCTAGGTATTAATTTCTTTAATCTCGGGATTTATAATTCCGACGAAATAAGTATAGAATCTTTATTCGAAATCTATCTAATCTCTTATTATTAATCCTTTAAACTAAATATATCCCGCTAGGTATTTTGCCCCTATTACTCCTATTCTTTAATATTCGCGCTTTATTCTAATTATACTTATTAGCTAAAATTTACTCTAATACTTTTCTTACGGAAAATATATATCTAATAATAAATATCCTCCTTATTATTTAACTCTATAATATCTATTACCGTATAGATTAGTATAGGATTAAGACCTATTTCTCGAAGGGTATCTTAGAACCCTTACTAGCTACTAATAGCTTTCGGTAATTCTAATAATAATAATTCGGCTCTAGATATATAGTAAAGATTAAGTTAATATTAAAGATACCGATATAATATAGGATATAATTATTATAGGCCCACGGGTAAATATACGGCTTCGGCATACTAGGGCACGAAGCCTTAGTTAGTATATTCCCTTCTCGTCTAGAGATTAGTATTATATAAGCGCTAAATAAGAGCGTCTTCCGAATAGCTTACGAGCTATATAAAAGACTATCGGTAATAGGACCCGTATCGACGGTAAACCTATAGAAAACTCTATCTACGGGTAGATTCTAAATATAAGAGCTATTTAAGAGTAGCTCTCGCGCTATTATATAGATACTACCCTTACTTCTCTCCTTAAGTTAATTAATAATAGAAATTAGGATCGAAATTATAAACGCTCTCTCGATACCCGTTTATATTTAACTAACTTCTTTCCTACCTACCCTATATATCTAACGGTATTTATATACTTATTTAGCGTATAGCCTTAGGATATCGTACCCCTATAACGAGTAATTCGGGTAACTCCCTACCTAAGCGAATAATAATAATAATAATATAATAATAACTATATAATAAATAGTTACTTAAATAATAGAAGAGTAGCGGTATATTATTAAAGGAGTAGTATAATAATAGCGTAAAGATAGTATACGAAACCTAGAAGCGCTTATAATATAACTTATAAAAATCGAATAATCCTATAGCTTATTATTATAAGAGTTATTAATAAATATCGGTAACTTAGTAGCCGAATACTTTAACCCGGTATCTAACGAATTAGAAGATACCTATACCCCTACCTCCTAAGATATAGAAAACGCCGATATCGATATAGATAAAGCCCTAGAGAGTATAATCGTACCTAAATATAAGCCCCTTTCTTAGCTAGTAAACTTTAAGGGTATATATATTTAATTCCTAGCTTAGGAGCGTATTATAAGGTATAAACTTATCCGAGATACCTACTTTATCGGGAATTATATAGATAAATTCTAAGAAATCTATAAGTACTTAAAGGGAGATATAAAGGTTATAGTAAGGAGCTATTATATTATAGGAGGAGAGTATAGCCTTTAGAAACCCTTCTTATTCCTATAATAGCTCCGCTACCGATATTACGATAAGAACTATACTATTACTACTTCTTAAAAGCTCCGGAGCTTTATTTAGAAGAAAGGCTAACCTTTCCCTAACTTCTTCTCCTAATAGGAGAAGTTACTAATAGATTCTAGCGGTATAGAATAGCTGGATTTAGCTAAGTTAATATACCTAGAAGGCGCTATTAATAGCGTATTATATATATAGCTTATTAGTATAGAAATACTATCGATATATAACGATTAGGTAAAGAAAGCGTTCTATATCTTAGCTAAGTTAGAAAGTTATATTATTATCCGAAATAATAGCTATATTTTACCCTTAAGCTATTTATCCGGAGCTACGGTATAATACTTTAAAATAACCTAATAAGCGGGAGGAAACGGATAGAAACTATAAAACCCTTATATAAATCCCGATAGGGATATAGCTATAATTAGTATTAACGCTCTATAAGCTAATAAATAGCGCGTAAGGTAGGTTAATTAGGCGGAGATTAGGCGTAGGAAAGAGTAGGGACTTTATTATAAGTACGGATATTCGAACTATAGAATTGCTTATTACCCCTTCCTACTTATACGCCCGCTTAGTAGCTTAGGAGCTATATAGGAGATAGAAATTAATATTACCGATATTAACCTTATTAACTTTAATAATATTACCGAGGAATAGGAGGAAAACTAGCTATTCCTATATAAAGTTATATATAAGAGCTTATAGATCTCGACTTTAGCTTATAAGAAGTAAAGCGTTAGATAAATAGAAACTATTTTATAATAGACCTATTTTATAATTTAACTCTATTTATCCTAATACTTATTAATTCTAACTATAATTATTATTCTATTATAAGCGAGATACTTATATATAAATTAAGACTTCCGTATATACCTATCCCGCCTAAGACCCTTTATTAATCGTTAAGGGAGAGAATATTATATAAATAGCCCGTTATCCGCTATATAACCTACCTTAATATAAACCTAAACAGGTATTTATATCGTATTTAAGCCTATATAATCCCCCGCCTTTAGTATAACCTTATTTTAGGAAAACTTTAAGTAGAAAGAGAGAGGGTAATATATATAGCTTATAAGTACCGCCTAAGTATCGGATAAGTAGGAGGATTAAAGGTTTAGGAATAAGGATATAACCCTAAGAACTTTAACTATATATCCGTTAATACCCTTACTATTTAGAGCAAAGTTTAGTATATAAAACGCTTAAGTACCGCTTAGATAGTGCTCTTTAGTATTATAATAGCCGATATTATTAAGGCCCTATTACCGAAAGTAGAATCCTCGGTTAATAAGAAACTCCCCCTAAAGTATTATAAGTTCCGGAACCTCTTTAATAAGGATATAGCTTCTATACTACCGCTATATAAAGAGGGAGCGGATTATAAGATTCGGTTATATAAGAAAGCAGATAAATCTATTATAAACGCCCTATAGGGCTTATTATATAGGATATCTAGAGAAGAATTTATCGTATTAAGGAAGATTCTTACCGAGTTACTCGATATAAGCTATATTAGAGCTAGTAGCTCCTTAGTAGGAGCTCCCGTAATCTTTATTAAGAAACTAAGGGGCGGCTTCTATTTTTATATAAACTATCGTATACTTAACGCTATTTCGGAAGCCGATTATTACCCGCTCCCCCTTATTAAAAAGACTCTATCTAATATTATAAACGCTAAATATTTTACTAAGCTTAATATATAAATAGCGTTTTATAAGCTTTATATTAAGGAAGGAGATAAATAGAAGACTGCCTTTCGTATACGATATAGCCTCTTCGAGTAGCTAATAACCCTATTCGGACTTATAAGCGCTCCTACGATATTCTAACGCTATATTAATAATACTCTATACCCCTATCTAGATATCTTCTATTTAGCTTATATCGATAATATTCTAATATATACCGATAGTATAGCTAAAGATTACCGAGTAAAGGTAAAGCTAGTATTATATACTTTTAAAATAATAGGTCTAAATTTAAATATCGCTAAATACGAATTCGGCGTAACCGAGATAAAGTATTTAGGCTTTATTATTAAAGTAGGGGTAAGGATTTATATAAACCCCGAGAAGGTATACGTTATATACGATTAGGAGGCTCCGAAGACGGTTAAGGGAGTCTATAGCTTCCTAGGATTTATAAACTTTTATTATTAGTTTATCGCTAATTATTCTAAAGTTATAGGGCCCTTCCTAGCCTTAACTAAAAAGGGGGTCCTATTTAGATTCGGGGAGTAAGAAGAAGCTATATTCGAATAGCTAAAGTATCTCTTTATTAGTAAGCTTATACTCGCCTAATAGGATCCGGATAAGGAGATAGTATTAAAAGCGGATTATTCTAATTATTCGTTAAGCGGCTACCTCTCTTAAAGGGATAAATATAATATCCTCCGCCCGATAGTATATTACTCGTACTATCTAAGCCTTATAGAGTATAACTATAAGATCTACGATAAGGAACTACTAGCTATTATTAATTACTTAAGAGTATAGGATATAAAGCTTAGGGGTATTATACTACTATTTATAATTTACTTAGATTATAAGAACCTCGAATATTTTATAATATTATAGCGTTTTACCGAAAGGTAGGTCTACTAATCCGAGACGATAGCTTATTTTCGATATTACTTAATCTATTATATAAGAGTAGCTAATAAGCATCTAAACGCCCTCTCGAGGAGGGAATAGGATATACTATATAATATATCTAACGAACGCTTTACCGGTAGGTAAATCTAGCTTTTATTATCGATAGAGATAAGCTAAATTATAGTATATAACGAGCTATTATTAATAGGTAGTAAGGTTTTTATATAAAAGGAGCTCTAATACTTATAGGACGATACTACCTTACGTAATAAGGTATACTCCTAGCTTATAAATATAATCCGTAGGGGTAAACGCTCTTTTCCCCCTTACTTATAGATATCCGAAGGTAAGCTTATTAAGGTATTTATAATAGAGTATTCGATCGATAAGAAAGGATTATTTAGGTTTTATAAATAGCTCTAATTACCGGATTAGGAACCCCTATATACTAAACTAATATAGAGTATTTATAATTCTACCCTATTTAACTACCTAAGGAGGGATATTATTATTATAATAATAATAAGGGGCTATTTCTAGCTAAGTATATACCGTAATATTCGGCGGTTTATATAAAATTACGATATCTATAGACGTAAGATAGTATAGAGATACTAAAGGAAGGGCCTTCTTAAGCCCCTATTAGTACTTAAATAGGTATAGAGCGAGTTATCTATAGACTTTATAATCAACCTCCCCTATAAGGACGATATAAGAGAAGCTTATTTAATAGTAATTATAAACTAACTAACGAAAGCTATTATATTCGAAGCTATATATAATATAAGCGCGGAAGTATATATAGAGCGGTTCTTATACTATTATTAGCGGTTCTATAGTTTCCCTAAGGTAATAATTAGTAACCGAGGCTCGAATTAGGTAGGAGGGTTTTAGTATTAATTATATAAGCTTATAAAGATAGAGTAATACCTAAATACCGCTTTCTATTTATAAACGGATAAAGCTATAGAAAGGGTAAACTAAGAGGTTATAAACTACCTCCGAGTATTCGTTATATATATATAATTAGATTAGCCGATACTCCTATCCGGCGCTTAATTAGCTATTAATAATAGGGATATTAGTATAATTAGCCTTAGCCTATTCTTTATCCTATATAGCTATTATATAGATCTAATCGAATAGGTAGAGTATAATATATTATTAGTATAAGCGCTTAGAGTTTAAGCCGAGAACTTTATCTAACGGCTTAAAGATATAACTATTTTCGTTTAAGCTGTAATAATAATTATATAATAACGAATAGAAGAATCTACGAATAAATTATAAATAATTATAAAGCGGCTTATTAAGGGTAATAAGGTTTAACTCTCCCTATAAAATATTATTACTAACTACCCTTTAAAAAAGTTAGCCTAGCTATACGAGAAGTATATTATAATATATATCGTTAGCCTTTATATAATAGAATTAGATATCCCGCCGGGTATTTACCCTTATTTCTATATAGATCTCCTAATTTAAGCTATATAAAACCCGCTCCTATTATAGGTATAAAGAGAATACCGGCCTAACCCTATTATAGTTAAAGAGGGAAAGGAACCCGAGTATTAGGTGGAAAGTATTATTAGAGTATATAATAAGCTATATAAAGGCTATACGAAAACGGACGGAACGCTATAATATAAAGTCTTAGTTAAATAGGTCGGATAGGATTAGTTAGATTAATAGCTATTATCCGAATTTAAAGATATAATTACTCTTAAGGAGTTCGAGTAACGCTATAATAGCGCTATAAGTTATAATAGCTTAAAGTTATAGAGAAGAAGAGCGGGGAAATTAAATACTATAGATAAAAAGAAAATTATATACGAAATATATACTAATATAGCTACCTACTTATCCTTACTTACCTCCTCCTTATTATTAGAATTACTCTCCTTAGTTTTATTAGAATAAGGGTTATTATTAACGCTACGCTTTATTTTAATATTAACTAAGCCCTTACCCTTACTACCCCCTTCTATAAGCTTTACTAATAGGTCGGTAATATCCTCTAACGCTACCGCTTAATAGTATATAAGCTTATAGCTATAACGCTAGTATAAAGTTAGTAGGATATAAATAGGGAAGGAGTAGGGGGTATATATATTATAAATATATTTATTATTTAATAACCGGACTTCGTTATAGCTAGCTTAAGTCTTATCTAACTTAGGTAAATAGTTATAGGTATAGCGTATAGCGAGAGCGGTAAGGGCCTAGGGGCGGAGAGTATTTAAAGTATATAAATATAGGGAGGTATAAATAGGGAAGGAGTAATATATACTAGGGTCGGAAGTATTATAAGTAAGGGAATAATTAATTATAATAATAATAGCGGTATATATCTCGTTAATCTAATAAAGGGGGGTATAAAAGTAGCCGGAATTCTTACCCTTCTTATTCGTCCTATAGGGGAAATAATAAGCGCCGCTTATAATAATTAGTAAGCTATAAAGAAGTAGGGTAAGTATTACTTATTAATACTATAGAGGTAAAGGGAGAGGGGGTTTTTAAAAGCCCTTATAATATAGGGTAAGTATTATTCGTCCCTAATACCCTTAGGGAGGGTAATATAAGGTTAGAGCTACGAGTTAATAGTAACGATACTTTAAATAAGCTTATTAACGGCTTTATCGAGCTAAGCGGCGGTAGGGGTAAGGATAGCGGCGGTAGGAGTAATAGCGGGCGTAGTAGGAATAGCTATAGCGGTAGCTATAGGTATTACCGTTATAGGAGTAGCTATAGAGCTTATAGTAATAGCGGGGGTAGCGGCGGTAGGTATAATAATAGGAGCTATATTAGCTTACTTAGAGCGAATAATAATATTTATACTATTAGTAAAGCTAAATATAAATAGAGGACGAATAGGGAAAGCGTAATACTTACCTTATTATTATAGGGGTTAGTTTTATATAACTTATAAGGGCTTTAGTTTAATTAAGAGGAAGGAATAACCCCTAGAGTAGGAGTTAAGGGGGTATTTATACTTTTTCGAGGCTCTAAAGAGTAAAGATATTATATTTATAACCGCTTATTAAGTTAAAGGCGTTATTATTATTCTATTAATAAATAATAAGCGGTAGAATTTATAAATTCGCCGAGAGCTAGGTTAAAGGGAGCTCTACGGATATAAGACTCCTTTTATACTTACTAAATATAAGGATAAGGTTCCTTTAATAGGGTAAATAGGCGTAGCGGTATTATATCGTTATACTTTTTAGGTAGCTATTATATTATATATAGCTCTATAGGAGGGCGTTTAGCCTAAGCAGGGGGGTAATATTATAAGCCTATAGGTAAATATACGGCTTCGGTATATTAGGGTATAAAGCCTTAGTTAGTATATTCCCTTTTCGTCTAGAGACTAGTATTATATAAGCGTTAAATAAGAGCGTCTTCCGAGTAGCTTATAAGCTATATAAAAGACTATCGGTAATAGGACCCGTATTAACGGTAAACCTATAGAAAACTCTATCTATAGGTAGATTCTAAATATAAGAGCTACTTAAGAGTAGCTCTCGCGCCGCTATATAGATACTACCCTTACTTCTCTCCTTAAATTAGTTAATAATAGAAATTAGGATCGAAACTACGAACGCTCTCTCGATACCCGTTTATAATAATAATCGAATATCTTCGATAGCTATAGATAAAAAGTTTTATATAATTTTAAAGTAAAGTTTATAGATAGGTTATAGGAGGTATTTATCGTATTTTACTCTATCGATCTTAACTAAAGCCTTTAATTATTATAAATAACTTCTTAAATATTTAACCTAATAATTAATTACCTTTCCCTTTTATAATAATTTAAAAAGAATATTAGGTTTCCCTTCCTAAATATACCGCCGGTTATACTATTTCCGAATAAAATAGCTATTTTACTCCTTAATAAAGGAAGAGTATTCCTAGCGAATTTATAGTATAAAGGTATAGAGAAGGGTAATATAATCGGTAATATAATCCTATAATTATAAGCCTTTACGTTAAAGGCGATTAAAGTAATTCTAAAAGATAAATATATTAATAAATAGACTTCTTTATATTATTAAACTTAAATATACCTATTAAAAGAGTATCTAACCTTTACTAAGCTATATCTAATAAGATTCGATTCTCTAGTTCTTTATACTCTTACTAAAGCGCTAGATATTATCGAGTATTAATAGTATATCTAGATTATAAATTAATAGTTCCTAGCTAATAAATAATTCTAATACCTCCGGTTTATCCTAAGTAATATCGCCCTTAACTATCCGTTTAGGTTTAACCTTACGTTTTAATTTACTTATATAGGAAAGCTATTAGTATATTATAGCTATAAACGATATTTCTCCTCTATAATCGGAACGGATAATTATTAATATAAATCTTAAGGTATTAATCGAGTTAATATATTATACTAGGATTAATTACTCGGTTAATCCCGATTAACTATAAAAGAGCTATAGAATAAAATATAAGTATATATCGATTATAATATAAATCTTAAAGCTAAACTTTTAAAGCTTATAATATCTATTTATAAACTAGATATAATTCGGACCTAATATTATAAAGCCGCTATAACGCTTTCGGAGTTACTAATACCGCTTATCTATTTATTCGGGAAATTATTATTTAAATTCTATAAAAGCTTAATATATTAAAATATTAATATCTATATAGAAATATAAATAGTTATAAAGCCTATATCGATTTAATCGAAGAAAAAGTTAAATAGGCTTAGCCCTAAGATTTACTTTATTATTTAACCGAGCGTTACCTTAAGGCTAATTAATATCCGAATTGCGCTAATCGATTATAGAATATTCCCTAAAGTAATATCGGAGTTCTTCCTTCTATTTATCGATTTTAAGGTTAGATAATCGATATTATAGATCGATACTTTTATAAAGCCGTTTAATACTAATAATAAAAGTAATAAATCCTTCTTTTTTAAATAAATATTTAAATTATTTATTAGTTAATTTAAAATTAAAAAAGTAAGTATAAATCTAATCCCGTAAAGCCGGGGAATCCTATATATAGATTTACTAAATAGGGATATCCTAAGCTCTTATACGATAATAAAGAGTTTACCGGCTAATACGAATATTATAATAATCTCGAAGTATTATAAGGAGCTCCGGTATTAATACTCCGAGGGAATATTACTAGGTAATCTAGTTACGGATAGAGTCTAGATTATAAGGGGTATAACCTATAGGTATAATTAGATATAGGGAAGGGAGGCTAGAGGCTCTATTAGTTTAATTAACGGTTAGGTAAGCTTTGCTATAATATTGAAAAATTCTTAGGAGAATACCTGCTGCGATAATAGTAAAGGGGTATTAAAAATACGTTTTCTATAGCCCTAGGATAAACTAAATAATTTTTATTTTATATATTAGTGGGGTGCTTATAGGAAGAATACTTAAAATCTAACTTAAATTAATTCAGGAATAAAATATAGGATAGTGAGCGCTGCAGACCTCCGTAGCAGGAGCGCCCCAAGGCGAGCGGCGGGGTGAAGAGCAGGGGATCTTGTTAGACTCGAGGTAAGGGTCTCACTTTTTTTTCGCCCCTCTGCGCCATCGGTCAACGAGCCCCATTTCTGCTGCTTGTTTGTTCTTGCTTCAAGATGAGACTCATCAATGTACAGACATACCAACTGGAAGAATTTTCTGGTCGACAGGTACCATCATATGCCATCCTCAGCCATACTTGGGGCGACCACGAAGTCAGCTGTGCCGACTGGCAACGGCATATCCAGCAGAACTGGCCATTGACTTCCTCGGTCGCCGACCCGCGCGTGCCCAACTTAGGCCTTGAGAAGATTCAACTGGCGTGCCAGCAGTGCCGCGTCGATGGCTACACGCATCTCTGGGTTGATACAAACTGCATCGATAAGAGCAGCAGCGCAGAGCTCAGCGAGGCTATCAACTCCATGTTTGTATGGTACGCCGAAGCCGCCGTCTGCTATGCATACCTTGTCGACGTCGAGTACGAGAGCCAGGACGCCTATGTGAATGGTGTAGAGCCTCTCGAGTCTTTAAAGAGGAGCAGGTGGTTCACTCGTGGGTGGACCCTACAGGAGTTGCTCGCGCCATTCGAAGTACGCTTCTACACCCGGTCGTGGAAGTTTATCAGCAAAAAAACAGACCCCAAGTTTTGTTACCTCCTGTCAAAAATCACCAAAATATCTGAGCCATTTCTCGCTGGAAGGTCTTTCACGGCTGCTACTGTTGCAGAAAAGATGTCATGGGCGGCCAGACGAGAGACAACGCGCACAGAGGACATGGCATATTGTCTTCTGGGAATTTTCAGCATCCATATGCCCATCTTGTATGGAGAGCGCGGCAACGCCTTCCTGCGACTGCAGGAAGAAATCATGAAGAAATCCACTGATCGTACGTTATCAATTATATGCTCATGTGATTTTTGCGTTGCGATGCTGCTGGCAACCCTAGATTTGACCGGATTTGAGAAAAGAGAGTGTACATGTGCTGTCACGAGCAAACAGGAAAGATACTGATATATATCTTATGTTTAGAAAGCATCTTCTTCTGGGAGATGATCTTTGAAGATGTCGCTCAACTACGAGCACACAAATGGATCAATTTTCTGGCACCGTCGCCTCGAGGATTTGCCGATTATCCATACCCAGCCGTGCTGCCTTGGATGTTCGAGGGGAGACAAATACCTCCAAGCTACTCAATGTCGAATGCAGGGCTTCACATTCAAGTGCCTGTATTATACAACGCATCGTGGTCGGCAGGAATCCAAGTCGGTGCTTTTGCCGTTCTCGAGCCCATGGAGTATCGCAACTCTTTTGCGTTTGACGCAGAAAACAACGCCTTCTTCTGCATCCCTATCAACCAAATGGATGGTAAAAAGGGATTCCAGCGATCCTCGAATTGGTTGAGGCCAGTTTATCTCAAAGCAAAGAATTTGAAGTGGTCACCCGTAGACACTCTGAATTCTGGGCGCCCAACTTTTCGCTGGTCCAAGACGCATATCACGATAAGTCCAGAAGTCACCATGTCAAGGGAACTGCAACTTACAGGTACCATACACCCATCCTCGAATGCGGTCACCGAGCTATCGCATCACGGCCGGCTATTTGTCATGTACAATAACGATCAGTGGACTTGGGTTGGATTCAACATGTCTCGGTCTGGGTCATTCTCCTCTTCTTCCGCCTCTCCCAATATGCCGATTGAAGTCATGAGCTCACATGAGCGTCTGAACTCTCACCTCCTGGTGACGTTTGATCTTGAATTCTCGGATGCTGATGGCCGTGTGCTTGTGAAGCCATCGACAAGAATGGAACTACGACAGAAGGCGGAGACAAATTCGTCCCTGTATACCTCCAGACCTAGGCTTGGAGCGTTAAAATTGGGCATCAAGGTGGCACAATTGAAAAAGCTGCTCACGTTGTCTCCAGACGATGCCACGGATGGTGAATTGGTCCTCTCTTGGGGCGTCATATCCGTCCGTCTAACGGTCGTTGAGGCGGACCATTCTTTCGTGATTGCACATTTCATTCACGAAGACCCCAAACTCGATGAAGGTCTGTTTGAGGGAGACGGTACTTGAACCACCTTACAGTCGCGAATTATCATACATCAAGATACGCATGCGAATCCGCCATATATACACGCAGAGCTAGCATGTAACAAATCATGTCCGACCTGGAACCTGGGGTGATGAGGGATTGGGGAATTCGAACAAGCAGCAAGGCTGAGACAGTCCTCCAAGTCTTTGTGAGTGCGAGGATGAATCTGGGATCAAGTTGATATGAAATGAACGTGGCGTGAGCTGGCAATTTCCCAGAGTACGCATCGGTGCTCACTGGGAAGACTTTTTCTTCTTCTTCTGCTTGCAAATGCCACCAGCAATAAATATTGCTGCAGCCACCCCCGCAGCTATTCGGCATAACGGGAACGGGCTTCGAAGACAGGGAGGTTTTGTTTGGCATAAAGTATCTGCCAGCGCGCAGTACAGTAGCTGACTCACCTGCATAACCCTGCTCTCCTGCATTAGATGGCCTTTTCTGTCTGGGTCTCCGGAAATGCACAAGGGGCCTACCGCTGCAGTGTTTGCTATTAGTGCGTTTGTTCGCGACCCTACATAGCAGCCGCCTGACCCTTTGGGAAGGATATACATCGGAACATTCTCATGGATTCGGGATGATCGTCCGGGGGCAGCAGTTGAGATGCCCCAACACTTCCCACTCCTGCCAGCCTGTTCATTTATGCCTTTCTCGGATCTCTCAAGTTGTGAGCAGCAGCAGCAGCGACGGCGTGATTACATTCCAAATAAAACCACCCAGTGCTAACCTGTGAGCAGAGATACAAGAAGCACAGCATTTCCTCTCACGGAATGTCAGGGTCCGTTAACTGCACTTGACTTGCACTCCCCGTTTGAGGTTGTCGTAATCCTGTCCTCCCTCCACACCACCATGAAGATCGATCCGCAAGTGGGTGTTGGTGCTGTGGAGGCTCCCGATATGGCGGGTATAGTCGATGCTGCGAAACGGGAGGCATCAGAGCCACCTGACGATGTGGACGAGGAGCTCAAGGAACATGCGCGACCAAGAAAAAGGACTCGAAGGGCTTGTGATAAATGTTCGTCATCGCGAACGCGATGTAATGGCGAGAATCCATGGTGAGTTTGTCTTTTGACGAAGAAGAGATCAGGCGAGTGGTGGTAAATCATCGACCCTGGACAAAGAAGATTTGTTGATGATCTTGAAATATCTCGATAGTCGTCGGTGTGAAGGTACGTACATTCTCAATTGACGCTGTTGGCTGTAGCATTATGTGTTCTTGAACCCCCTTTCGCTGACCGCATCGCGTGTCCATGGCGGACTTTCTTCAGATTATGGGTATACTTGTCGCTACAATCGTGAGGTTAAGAAGCGTGGCCGCGTGCCCTCTAATGCGACGACGTTCCAAGGCAGTTCGGCCCGCTATCACCACCAGTCGCCAAGCGAGATTTCACCAACCTCGCCTCTCACATCCCCAGAGGCAAACATGCAACCGTTGGAATCGCACCAGATGACACAGGAGCGGAGTGGGCAGAGTTTCGTGCCTAGCCGAGACGAAGGTCACGTGTCTACGGCCGACGCCTCTGAGAATCCATCCACAGTCTTCAAAGAGCAATCGGTGCGCCATGCGACGCCGACTCATGGAAGTGGGAGCGGGCAAAAACCTTTGTCTTCTCTGTTGAGGTCGGCTCCAAACTCCCCAGGTAGGAAGGCGTCTTTGACTAGTCCGCGGCAGACAGTTGGCAACGACAGCTCTGCTGCTGCTCAAGGCGACTTTGGTGTAAAAGAGATTGCTGAGCAAGCTTCTCCTCCTGGAAAGGAGGCATTCATATACCCTCCACGCTCACGCAGCTCGCACGGGCAGGAACCCTTTGCGTCGCAAGGGCTGTTTGGCCGCGAGGAGACAACACCGCAATCTATATATACCCAAAGTCCAATTTATACTGCCCCAACTGCAGACTGTCGATATCGCTGTCTCGAGCCGGTACTGCCTTATCTCTCCAACATAATTTCGGCTTCCATTGCTTGCGATCTTCTCGACGTTTATTTGACGGAGCCGGGGAGCTCCCTTTTCCGTTGCGCTTCCCCATACATTGTCACACGTGTGTTTCGCAAGAAATCCATGCTGCACCCGACGAATCCGCGGTCGACGACGCCGGCGTTGTTGGCAACTATGCTCTGGTGCTCTGCGCAGACGGCTGACATTGTGCTGCTTCACGTACCTGGCTCACGTGCGAAGATCTGCATTGCGTTATATGATCTGGCCACGGCGCTGATTGCAGACAGAGATCCAGACCGATGGAGGAGGGTCCATGGTATGAGCCCCCAAAATTGCCTGCTCGGCTAAAAGTATGAACAGTTAGCTGATCTCCCACATAGGTGGCTTGACAGTGGAGAGCGAACAGCCACGCCAAAGCTTCCAATTCTCCTCCTCAATACAGCCGCAGACGACCGCCAAAAACGAGCCAGTCGGAGTGATTGATGATGTGCTGACTTATATCTTGTTGTCCATTGCTGTATCAGGCGGTGATTTCAAGAGCGACTGCGGCAAGTGGTGGAGTAAGGCTGTACGGCTGGCATTTTCGTTGGAACTGAACCGTGAGGACGAGCAGTGTTTGGCAATCTCGTCGCCATGTGCGAACCCCTTGTGCTCTTGTAGACGTGACCAGGACTTTTCTTCTCTGTCGAGCATCGAAGCGGTCGAGGAAAGGCGCCGGGTATTTTGGTTACTTTACTGCCTTGATAGGCACTTGGCCCTTTCGTTCAATCGAGTTCTTGATATCCCAGATTCGTACTGCGAGATATATGGTAAGTGGTCCTCCTGCCAATTTTGTTTCAGCAGCTAGGAAGCACTCAATCGCTAAGACCTTCTAGCTCCCCTGCCTGAGGTCGTCTGGGAGAACTTGGACACGATTTCGGCGGACGACCTGCCTCATCGCGTATATGGGCCGCCGAACACCATCACAGGGACAGGGTTTTTCGAGTATTTCCTTCCGCTCATGGCCATTCTTGGAGATATCATTGACGTCCACCATCGTCGTTTCCACCCTCGGCTCAGCATGGTCGACGACAGCCAAGCAGTCGCTATCATCAGCGGACTTCTCGAAGCCTGTCAAGCAAGCATTGACGGACTTTGTCAAAGAATGGACAGTCTGACAGAATATGCAGCGCCATCCACTCCAGCGTACAAGGGCGCCAAGAATTTGTCACGCCTGCAACTGGTTGCTGCCTACAGTGCACACATCCTCCACGTTCTCCACGTGCTGCTGCATGGAAAATGGGACGCAATCTCAATGCTGGATGATGACGACGACTGGATCACGAGCACGCGTTTCAACGACTGTGCCAGCCACGCAATCGCAGCTAGCCAAGCAGTCAGCAGCATCCTCAAGTTCGACCCAGAGCTGACGTTTATGCCGTACTTGTTTGGCATCTACCTGCTGCACGGCAGCTTCATCCTGCTCTTGTTTGCGGACCGCATGCCGCAGCTGGGGGCGAATCAGAGTGTGGAGCTGGCGTGTGAGACGATAGTTCGAGCCCATGAGGTTTGCGTCGTTACGCTGAGCACCGAATTTCAGGTCTGTCCTGGTCTTCTTTCTCTTGTCATATTACTCCACTGGTTTCTGGAGGATGATAGCATGGCTGACATTGGGCAATGTAGAAAAACTTCCGCAAAGTGCTGCGATCGACGTTATACAGTGTGCGAGGATCCAGTCCAACGGAATGGGAAGAGCACAAGGCGAGGAGAAGGGCACTTTCGCTGTACAGGTGGACAAAAGGCGCTAAGGGCTTGGGATTGTGATTTGGAAAGTTATCAATATGCAACAAGTGGAATAGGCAGCAATGAATCCCTTTTATTTTTTGTGAGTGAACTTCGTTGTTGGCTTGATGCCTTTCTGTGAATATGATGGAAGCTGGCCGCAAGGGTCAATGTATTGTCTGTGGCGAGACTGAGTTGGGGAGTGCTGTCGGCACCTGTGAAGTGCACGATCCACTGAGTAAGCCACGCTAGCAGCCAACGCAGCCTCCTGTTTAGGTGAGGTGTCGCTGAAGAAATCCCTGTCCCTGCGCTGTCATCCGATAAGATAGCGGTCCGCCGCGCCCCGCCAACGCTAAATACAAAGTCGACGTCAGGTCTACTACATAGTACATATGGCCTCGAAAGTCCGCCACTTGTTTGCTGCACCTTCTCCGCTTCTGTATCTTCTACATCTCCTTTGTATATCTCGTCTCATTACTTTTCACACGGGAATCACACCGGACGAAGCATCATCGGCTCGTCCAACCGCCTACCGTCAAAATAGGTCGCAACCGCAAATCCCGCCATCAGCACCCAGGCGCGCGCTCTGGCCCAAAGCCACCACGCAAAAAGATGGGCCAGGAGCACTCGAACCAGCTCGACGACGACACTCCCACGGTCAAACTGGCTGAGCGCAGCCTGTCTGGCGTGGCAAAGTACATCCAAGATGACTGCAAGGGCGGAATAGTTGTCATGACAGGCGCTGGTCTGTCCACTGCCGCTGGGAGTAAGTCAACGCAGAATCTAGTGGACACACTCGTCTACACCAAGAAAACCTAACGCCCATCACATTGAGAGAGAGCTTCTGTTTTAACTTGCCATGATTGTCTATAGTACCCGACTTTCGCTCCCCCAATACCGGCCTCTATGCGAACCTCGCCCGCCTCAAACTCCCCTACGCCGAAGCTGTCTTTGACATTTCGTACTTTGAACGAAATCCCGATCCATTCTACGTCCTTGCCAAGGAGCTGTATCCAGGCAACTACTCACCGACCATCTCCCACGTCTTCATCTCCCTGCTCGCCAAAAAGAACGTCCTGCGTATGCTCTTTACACAAAACATTGACTGTCTCGAGCGCCAAGCTGGTGTTCCCGGTGACCTCATCGTCGAAGCCCACGGCAGTTTCGCCACACAACGCTGCATCAAGTGCCAAAAAGAATTCCCCGACGACCTCATGAAAGAGCACGTCTTGCAGGGAATTGTGCCGCGGTGCAAGGACAAAACGTGCCGTGGCTACGTCAAGCCAGACATTGTCTTTTTCGGCGAGAACCTGCCCAAATCCTTCAACGACAACAGAGATGTGCCTGCCAAGGCGGACTTGATCCTCGTCATGGGCACTAGTCTGACGGTCCACCCGTTTGCGGGCCTACCCGATGCGGGCCGACGCGAGACACCGCGGGTCTTGTTCAACATGGAGCAGGTGGGCAGTCTGGGAAGCAGACCGGATGACGTGCTTGTGCTGGGCGACTGCGATACCAGTGTGCGGAAACTCGCGAGCGAGCTCGGTTGGCGCGATGAGCTCGAGGCGGAATGGAGGCGTGTCGTGGGCGAAAAGGAGGCCGAAAGGCAGCTGAGGAGCGTCGCGCAACGGGAGAGTGAGCTGGCGGATGAGTTGGAAGGCCTGGCGGACAAGGTGGCGGGCGGTTTGCATATCAATGACAGCAGTTCCTCGGATGAGGGTGACGACGACGACGACGGCAACGAAAGACCACAAAGCTCCGGAGCTCGCGATCAGATTCCTGCTATAGGCAAGACAGGGACAGTAACAGCTGCTGAGACATCACAGGCTGCTGAGTCTGGTGGGGGCCAATCGACCGAGCCCAAGGAGACCAAGACAGAAGCAAAAGCCGACGAGGCGCCTGAACCAAAACGAGGAGAAAATGCAGCTACAGAACAAGAGACGATAGCCAATAAGCCGGTGACGGAAGATAAGACACATTCTCCGCCTGAGCCGCCCTCGAACAAATCAGCATTATAGATGAGAGAGACAAATAAATATTCAACAAAAGAAAAGAAAGAAACCGAAGACCAATGGAATTCAAGGGAGGCATCAATCACATTTACAGCAGCTCAGTAGAACAATACTGGACGTTTGGGACTTCTCAGAGGGAAAACGGAGCACTGTTTGGGTTTTTTTAATATAGTGAGGACGACGGTGCCTTATTTCCAATTATGGCGTATCGGAACGGCGGCTTTCTGTGTTTTACGGGTTTGGCAGGAAAGACGGGAGTCAGGCAGGGTACAGTAAGCTGCTCGAATCCTTCATGTGGCTGACGAGGAGCTGCAATTTCAACGCCTTGCTCATGTACTTCGATAATTTAAAAAATAAAGACATGCACAGCGGTGAAAGTATAGCACTACTCAAGTTACAGTATGCTTTATGGGAGTGGACACCAGGGTGGTTGAGTGCAATGATATGTTCGGTACGTAACCTCTATGCTATATAATGTACCTTGGATCACCACATGGCATGTTGAAACTATTTCAGACCTGAAATTCTGGTCATTGTCTACAGACAGTCGCCTCGTGGTACTGGAGACATGCAAATCTGCGAGCTATCAGGGTTAGGGCAGTCAAGTCTTCTTACATAATCTTGGCGGAGGTCTTTGCAGTGCTATTGACTTGAGGAGACAACTTCAGTCCTCAAGTTTCCCAACAACATCTGCGCAAGAACACAATTCATTTTCTTCTATATATGTTAAAAAGTAATAAACCATTTCATCTTCATTTTGTCCACCAGGTTCAAGCCTGAATTGGTGTTTTTGCTGTCCTTACTTCTCAGCCACGAGCCAACCTCATCTCAAGCCTTCAAGGTCCCAACCACTCCTCTTGAGAATATACAAGGACAACACAAAGAAGATCCAAACATTTCCGAAGGAGTACATACACATATACACACACTGCACCCATGGGTCCCGTTCGACTTCGCCACATCCACCTCCCCTCATCGCCCTCACAAGGCATCTACCCAGACTACAAGGTCCCCGCCGGCGTCCAGGAACTCTTTCGCCGGCGTCTGCTCGATCTAAAGGACAACAAAGGCAGCGGGGATGGCGGTTCCAGGGCGGCGCACGCTCATCCGACGTTGATATCGTTCACGCCTAAACCTACCTATACGCTGGGACGACGACAGGCGGCTTCTTCTTCCTCTTCGTCCTCACAAACAGCCACACTATTATCTGCTGCTGAGATTTCTCGGCTCAAGGCACCGCTGTATATTCCCTCCTCGTCAATACATGTAGATGAACAGCCAACCACTACGAGCACCACTACCACCACCAGCAGCAACAACAGTAATGACACCCCAACACCATCCGGCCATGAGAACTCCCACGTCTTTCACCCATCCCTGCTATCTTCCCCGCGCGGCGGCCTGGCCACCTACCACGGACCCGGCCAAGTCGTCCTCTGGCCGGTAATGACCATCAAATCCGACTCTTCTGCTTCGGCTCCGCTGGGTTACAAGTCATTCACTGTGCGGTGTTACTCGCGGTTATTGGAGAATACGACGATTGCCTTGCTGCAAAGGCTCTTTGGGCTCAAGGGGTTCACGACGGAAGACCCGGGGGTGTGGGTACAGTCGCCGGCGTCATTATCATCCTCATCATCCTCATCATCAGGGTTGGAAATGGGAGATGGTGACGAAGGAATTGTGGCGGGGAAGCAAAGCAGCAACATTCGCAAGATTTCTGCGCTAGGGATCCATCTCCGGCGCCATGTGAGTAGTCTCGGCGCAGCAATCAACCTTGATATGCCCACCACCTCCGCCGCCACCCTGACCTCACCACCTCACAGCCAAGATGAACAACACAATCCCTGGACGCGTTTCATAGCCTGCGGGCTCGAAGGCAAGGGCGTGACCTGCGTCGAAGAGGAGCTCCGCCTCGCAGGCGGCAACGGGATCCACGGAGTCGACGCTGAGATTGTCGCGCGGACCTGGGCCGAGGAGCTTGCTGTGCGGATGGAGCTTGATCCTGTGCGGGACGTGGAGAGGGTTGGAAGAGACGAGGTTGAGGAGATTGTTGCGATGGCAAGGAGGGAGGGCTTTGTGGATGCGATGGGCGCTGATGAGATATGACGATGTAATTGAGGGGGTTTGGGAATCCTTTGGTGGGTGGTGTTGGTGGCTCGGGCCTGGGTTTGGATATTCAGGAGGTTTTGGGAATGGCCAGAGGACCCATACAAGCTCAGCAGATAAGGCTCCGAACCAACGCTTGAGCTATATAAGCAATGGAATACCCAGCTCATATTTCTGAACCAGAAATTGCCAGATTTTCAACTGTCACCACACTGAAGCAATGAAGAAAGCGTTTTACATTGGGCTCGAGTAAGATCACCAGAACCTGGACAATAGGCACACCCACTAGTGTCGTGAAAACCGTCAAAGTCACTCAAAGACTTCACCTACAACATTCATTGGCAATTCGACACATGTCCTATCCTGCAGTCTCAATATCAGGACAGAGATTGGCCGCCCGTTCATCCTGAGAGAAGCACCACCATGCACATCCAAGCACGTACTTCCATCATGTATGTAAGCCTCCTTCACCTGCAATCCAGCTACTTGGCGTGAATACGATCCACCACAGCGTGGCAAAGCCCCCAAAATGAGATGCATAACCAAGAACTGTCCATCGTTTTGTACATAAGTAGCAGTCCCTGCACGACCATGCACAAAGAACTTGCCCCCTTTCCCTGTGGCGTCGTAAAAGTCGGGCGTTGGCTAATCTCGACCAGCGAGCATCATGGAGTGGGGGAAAAAAAAACAAAAAAAAACAAAAAAAAACAAAAAAAAACAAAAAAAAAAAGGACGTGGGAAATACGGCCCGCTTCCAACCAACACCAACACGCTTTGCCTAACATCAACGGCCTGCACCCTCATTTCTTTACATACAGAAGTACTATGCAATGCATGGATGCGAATCGACCGGCCCCCTTGCCCTCGCCCCCGCCCGATATCAAAACAACAACGAGAAAAAGAAACACAACAAAAGAAAAAAGCTTCACATGAGTTCATGCACACTGCTGTTCTTTTTGTTCAATCCTTGAAGCCTTAAAGAAAGGGAAAAAAGAAAGAAAAAGCGCTTGTCATGCGAAAGAAACCTCATCCTCATTGGCTACCAGTAGAACGGATTCTGTGCGTCAGATCACACAATGGAGGCTGCGGCGGCGGTGCGGCGCAGCAGTCTCTGATGGACCCCTTTCGCTCCATTTCCATTTTCAAAGACGGCGCCTGCGTTCTCAAGCCGACAGGCAACCAAGCAAGGTGGTCGACGTCGTAAAAGTCCCCCCTTCTGCTTGCCTCTGGTTGGGGGGAGGCGGAAAACACTTACGGCATAAGATATAGAGCTGCTTTCAGATCGGGCAGCAAGAATGTGCAAGATTGAACGAGAAGAAGGAAAAGCAACTTTGCAATATGCGTCATATGTTGTGCCATGCTCTCGTCCAAGCTCGTGGTGCTTTGCGCAAGTAGACACAGTAGAGCAGCATCAAGTCCAGTCAGATCGAGTCGAGTGGCATTTGAACGTCGTCGGCCGCCAGCTTGACTCCGTAAGTCAGAGCCAAAAACCGTCAAGCACAAGAGATGTAGGTACTTCCCACTCAAGCACGCGATTCGATGCAACGTATGCCTCGCAACCTAGAACCATGAACCTGGCGTCCCTTGTCCTGCAGGCCATCGGACCTGGCTTTGTTTTCCCTTGTGGGTGTCTTCAAGCTGCGAGTCACCATTCCGGACCAGGTGCGCTCAACACAACACGAGTGCTTGGAGTTGCATACAAGATACCGCCTCGCTCCCCTCGAGCGGGTCTGTTGTCTTCTTTCTTAAGAACATCGAAAATATTCTGTGCAATACATCATCCACGCAACGACTCCAATAGTGACCAAGGTTCGGGCCAGTGGTGAAAGCTGCACGTCAAACGGGTGGACGCCGCCAAGGTCGGTCGCCATTTCCTGAAGCTTGTTTTCTTGACCGGTCGACTGCAAAGCCCCAGTGTTCCCGTCGGGCTATTGTCAGTTCCTGCGCTCGCTTGACTTCCTCTACTACCCTCCCAAGGAGAGGGGGGAAGGCAGCGTCTGCGTTGAGCGTGTACAGAGCAGCTTCTTTCTTGCTTGTGTGGCGCTGTTGTTTCGTCTTGGCACAGCACCCCAGAGCGCAACCCTCCCTCAGGATCCATCATGGACAGGCACACCCTTAATGGGATGCATGGCCCTCTCGGCCGAGCGCAGATCCGCTCACATTTCTTTTTTTCGGTGTTCGTAAGCAGTGATCTTCGGCCTCACACACTAGTGTTGCCGGGTGTGTACACACTGTGCGCACAGGAGAGTACGGTGGTCGATGCACCACAGTGTCACGTACCCCAAAAACACTCATCAGCGGGCAGGGTGTGGACGGCGTAGCATCCCTTTTTTTTTTTGTTGGCAAAAAAATGTGGTCAACCAGCCCCCGTCGACAGACGAGCCGCCGTGGTTTGCTGCCAGCCCGCTTCCCTTTCCTCGAAGCATAAAAACAGCGAGGGTTTCGAGCCCGTCGCCGGCTGCTCAATGCAACCACCCATCAAGAGGCAAACAGAGCCCCAAGGGCGCCGAGGAAGCGATCGCTCCCACCAAGTCCCCTGGAATTCGGAGATCCTCCCGACGCATCCTCCCACAGACCCGCTGCGGACGCACGTCGCGTCTTTCCGCGCGAGATCGATACCCTAGAAGGAATCCCAGTTTGCAATGGCACCTCGGTAGCAGCCTGTGACAGGGCACTTGCTGGGGTTTCTCCGTGGATCCCCTCTGTCGCATTGCTTTGGACGCTGCTGGAGTAGTTCTGGCACCTCTTTTCCGCCAAACCCCCTGAAGGAAGAGGCTACGAAGCCAGTGCGGGGCCAACCATGACGCTCGCGTGCCTCACTCGCAGACCCTACGCTGGCTGGCTGGGTGTCCCCCTCGTGCATCACTAGCATACCTATCTTCGGGCTCGCGGCTCTCTGAGAATATCTACGCCCGCTGTGATCGGCGAGGTACATAACCGCAAAGAGGATCCCGAAGAAGTCTAGAACACTAGCCTCATTGTATAATGTACATAGTATTGGCTTGGGCCCAAAAGACGGCGTGGAGAGCCGAGTCTGGATCAAAGTGATGAGTTGCCCCACCCCGTTTGCGACGCTCACTCCATCAAAAGGATGTGTTCTCGGTTTCCTGTGGTCTTTCTTTTTGATTGTGATTTGTTGGTGATAGTGACCTCGCTTGACCAGGGGTGGACGGGAACTAGCCATTTGTTTTGCAGACTTCTTGAGCGTCTCCCTCGGCCGACCCACCTGCAAGCATGCAAGAACCCAGGAGACCGGTCTGACATGAAGTAAGAAGAAAGCCAGCATGGAAGGCCGAGACAAGCTCATTCGAAGCCAGGGTGCAGTAGGATGATTGGCCAATATAAAAGAGAGCTGAGGGCATTCCTATCCACAACCGTAGACTGCTTTACCGCCGAGACCCAAACGCTTACAGACAGCCTTTTTGAATATGATTTGTGTGTGAATAGCTCGAGCCCCGACATGCTGTCCGGGCCGCGAGCCTAGAGGTTTGATCGAGAAGCGTTCGGATAGGCTTGGTTGACGTCAAAGATTCAGCTCGCAAGGCGAGGTCGCTCCTGTATCTGGTTGTCTGTCGACCGGTGACGGTGGGCGTAATTAGGTGTGTATAACTGGATGTACACATGCAGTTGCATCATTCAGATGTCAAGCGAAGCAAGGCCACATAGCCGAAACCCAAACGCTTTAAAACCAGGATTAGTGTGACCTTGACATCAAATATTTCGCCAACGGTGTTCTTGCTTGTTACCCAAGTGATGAAAAGTCGTGGTTTATCGACCTGCAGCCGGGTTTGCTTTCAGGAAAGACTACCGGGACCCCACTTCAGCACGGTATACGTAAGCGCCTCATCAGAACACTATGTATGTCCTCATAGCCTGGTCATTGCATTCATGTTCCGTGATTATCACAGTCAATCCAACGTGGGCGAGGCTCGACACATACCTAGATGCGCCAATAGCTTTGCCGAAACCTATCTTCACAGACCGAGGGCGCTACGAGTTTGCTACACCTGCATGGTGACAACCAGGATCGCTTATGCCGCTCGGCTCGTAACCTCCTATACTAGGCTGAAGAGTCAAAGCAGATCTTGATATCTGAGAATTGCCGGCAGCCCAGATCAGGGGGAAAGGCTTGTTATGGCAGTAGTACAAGCGAGCTGCTGGGGAAAACGTGGCTCCCATAGTTCATATGCTGCAATGACTGGTGACATTACCGAGTTGTGAGCAAACTTGCGTTGCGTAACACTATACGTAAATGCTCAAATATGACAGGTCGCAGTCAAGGGTATATTTTATTCCATGAGCCTTTGCAAGCAGTGTTCAGACGGCTGAGAGTCGCTTTGTTATCATCATGGTGCAGGGTAAACAGACGATGTAACGCTGTCTGGTGTCCGGGAAACAAGAGCGAGCCTCGCCCAGCTGTCGACAGCCCCCCTAGTAAGAACTATGAGGGGTCATAACTCCCATGGTACCATGTAATCTCGACAACCCTTCAGATGATGACCTCAGACGGGTTAGTATCGACATTGACGACATGGATATTATGTAGCACTATATGGCCTGTGAGACAGCAGGCCCATCAACGACGTGACAGTTCTGGTCTGCTGTTACATGGCTGTTGAAAAGACGCAGGCGCTGAAGCTGCTAAAGAGCGATCGGAGGCCCTTCCATAGATCTGGGGCGAACGAGGTGCATCTGTGGCGTAGGCTTGCAGCGCTGAATCAATCCAGGGGCGGGTTGATGGCATGGGAATATTGATCCTGCCTCATGCGAACCAATTCCCTCGCTGCTTCAACAACGAAAGCTGCGGTCACATGTTGAACGATTATTTCTTCCAAAGATGCTTTCGTCAGTTCTAGGCCAGTGGCCGATAGGGTGAATAATAAAACGAAAGAGAGAGAAAGGCGATTTCAAGAATAAATTATTTGAGAGGTATAGCAGGGAGATCCAACGAATAGGTAGACGCCCGAGCGGGCAGCAGCTGGCGCGGGGAAGAAAAGCAAGACCAGAGGCTTAGCTGCCAACCATGTCCTGTTACTTTTGGCGACACCTGAGAGATCTGGCAGATGGCATGTAGATGCTGATGCGGCTTCCCGCCACGGTTGATAGCTTCAACCGAATGCGGCGGGCGGCCCTCGCTCCGTGTTTGATTGGTATAGCACAGTATAATCCAGTATCCAAGCGAATTCTCAGCAATACCGTTGCAGAGCGACGTGGGTCGCAACGTGACGTGTCTTGTGGGAAAACAATTGTCATGAAGCTTGCCGAGCTTGCCCGATACCGTGGTATGATGTAGCAGAGTGGTGCCGCAAGGTGATACGGCAGAGGAATGATGCAGGGTGATACGGCAGAGCGATGCATCACAAATAGTACCGCGTTAGTACTATGCTATTACCGCCACTTTGTTGATACTGTAGGGTGCACTCATGCTGGCAAGTTGATTGTTGTGGATAGAACGTCGTGAATTTTAAGAGGTGCCTTTCGCATAGGCACGGTTGGAAGCGTTGTAGCTTGTTGGATAGCTGCCGTTGCTTTTGATCCGGCTTTGTTTCTCTCGTGTATAATGCCAGCGTATTGTGTCCTTGCTTGGGCGATATACAAAAGGCGACCCAGAATCCATTGCAAGAGGCAATGCATGCAATGAGCCTTGGATGTCAGTGCCGGCACCCTCCTTGGCACAGGCTGCAAACATCCTGCACGGCTACTAGTTGCAGAGTGCCATCTGGGGGCGCTTTGGTGACGGGCAAAGTAGTCTCGTACGTGCATTGAGCATGGCTTCCCTGTAAGCACATGATGCGAAGGCAGTAGGCCGAGACACAGCAGATGCTCTAGTCGAGACTCCATAGCACGTCACATCGCAGGAAAATAAGTCCAAGGCTAGGCGTTCAGAGGATCCTGACAGACATATCGTGCTACTCGTGTCATCTCCAGCTCAGACGTGTTGCGCTTCGAGTCCTGTTGAATGCATATCGCCACGGCAGACGAGCTTGAACTTGGGAAATCGCATTCTGGAACGGCTCTCATGACAAGCCGATTCTGTGCGTCAGGGAGGATGCTACTCAACATCTCGCAACGGTATAGTGAATGCATCAATTGGCCCGCGTCCCCAAGCGAGGCTTGGCTTGCCTGGTAGAGTGCTTCGGGCGGCCGCAGGGGTTACCGTTCGCTGTGTGCGCTTTAGACGAGTCGTATTTAGCAGCAGACAGCGTATTGCAATTCCGGACAACGCACCCTGGACACGACATTTACCGTAGTAATTAACGGATTACCACTAGCATCAACGAGATCACCATACCACGCGGCCAGCCTTCCTTTGCCTCCTCTGAGGTACGGGGAGGTCGCAAGCAGGGCTGTCTGTCCAGGTTGGAGGGGATCCGCAACTGATGAAGCGGCTATATGCCGGATATTACAGATGGTTCCATGAGGATTCCGGTGAGGCTGCAAAGACCCGCGGTAAATTAGCTGCTTGGGAGAATGTCGCGCTGGCAATTTCGAAGAGCTTGCGTGCCGTCTCTGTTGGCTGTTCTTGACTCGAGTCTCGAGCAGCGGCGGCTGGGACGGCTGGGACGGCTGGGACGGGGGCGTCGCTGTTGCGTCTGCATGGTCCAGAGACATGGCGTGCATGCAAGCTCGGTGGTCTGCGGCCGTCTGCGCCAATGCAGTGCGCTCCTCGTCGTCGTCGACCAGAGAGGAGGGGAGGGAAGGAGAGCGCAGAATTTTAGAAGGCGGGAACTAGATTGATGCAAAAAGTGCTGTCAGCGCTACATTGCCAGGCTTACCTGGCTTTTACTGGGTGGTTCGCATGGCCGCAGGCAGGTGCGCTAGGGCGACCTGCGTCAGGAAAGAGCACAGGGAACACTGACCAAGTACCTATGTACCCATATAAAAATACACCTATACAAACATAGTAGTACATGGTTGGCAGTACTGTGCACGCCTGATACGCACCTGCCTCCTCAAGTTGCTAAGCCATCCAAGCTTGTGGGAAACTTGTAGCTTAGCCGACACAGCCAGTCAAAACCTCCGGTACAGCAACTGTTCCTTGCCCTTTTGGCAATCATGGCGTGACGGGCAACAGTGCAAGGACAGGTTTTGCCAATGTTGATACGTCGAGATGTTCGTAACCGGCAAAGGTGCTATGGTGGTCTCTGCTGCGAGATTGGCCGTGTCGATGTGGTGGCTCACCCCAGCCAGCAAGGGATCTAGGGGCCAGCACACGCGGGTCGGTACACGGTACGGAGACTAGAGTGGGTTTGTAGTACTTCTACAAAAAGCACAGCTGTACACAGTACTTGATGTTTACATAGATGTACCGAGATACCCTCAGTGTCCTTTGCCATCACCCAGTCTGTCATCTCTTAAGGCTCATCCACGGTCCACCACGCACCACGCCGTCTTGATGTACCATGGTGTTTAATTATACAGTATAGGCATAGCACAACTCTGTGGTAGTCCCCTGTGTAATCAGCTACGATCTTCCACGGTCTCCGTGAGTCTCGTGCTAGCCACACAGCGCTTGTTCGACATGAGCTCCCAGGCCGGCCCAAGCCTCGCACCATGAAAGTGGCTCTTTTCTCTTCTCTCTTCTTTCTTACCTCACCCGCGTATCTTGGCCCTCGATTATATTGGGCCTTCCTGGGTTACGGCGGTACAATACCGTAAGTACTGCCTACTCGACAGATACTTGTTGCACCCAGGAAACTGCGCCGTAAGTACTATGTACAGGCCCTACGCTATCTGAGGTCGTATTAATACCGTAGAGTACACAGTTCCTGTCACCACATACTACTATGATGTACTATGTAGTATTCGACCGACACGGGTCCAATATCAAGCTGTGTTTTTCTCAGCTGCTCGAGGGCTCAGTGAAAATCCCAACCTCTTGCATTGTTCCATTGCATTGGTGCACTGGCCAATATCGAAAAACAGTTCCGCCTTGCTTGCATCTACAAAATGTCCCTCCATCATCCAGAGGCATGAATACAGTCGGCCCTTTGCTCTGCTTGAGATTGGTCGATCAGCACCGAGCCGTCTCTGCCAAACATTATCCAAACCAACCTACCGTCGCTGCCGAGTGCTACGTGGAAGGACGTCCCAAGCTGCCACCGATTCACGAATATTCCTCTTGGATGGAACCCCTTTTCTCACATCTCTGACCCTTTTCCCATTGATTTGTGTATGGTGTGTTGGTGTCAGACGTCTTGTTTCCATCGCTTTTGTCGTCTGTTAACCTTTCTAACCAATCTCTCTTCATCACTCTCAGAGGCAATGCTTTTTCTGTGCCGATTTTTCAACACAGACATTTCCAAACACCCGTATTTCTGTTGATCGTCTTGTTTTGTGGCACCAGATCTTGCGTGGACAGCCAGCAGCTTATTCAGAGATCATCTTGCCTCTTTGCTACGACCCTGTCATCTGGGCTGCGTCCGTTCTGGCTGCTCGTCCTACCGCCACACGACCCAAGACTTGGGACAGCCTTGTGTATCTGAAGTCGAATGTGAGCCTGACACGTTCTGACGCTTGATTGCCCCAAAACTTCGCTTTGTGGAGCTCGGAACATTATACATGGTCGTAAGAGAGCACTTTTCTTGCTTGTCCTAATTTCTACCCAAACAACATTTCGGATCCTTGATGCCGAATCGTGGGCTCTATGCCCAGTCAATCTGTGGCGGCTGATGTGCTTTTGCATGATGCTTTTGGTGGTTCGCGTGCCCCATATGCGCCATTGAGACTGACAATTGTAATATGGTGGTAGCAACCCTCACCAAGCGAACGACAAGCCCTGCCCAACGATCGATCTCTCAGTCATTCGTCGTAGGCTGCTTAAGAATTGTATCACCTGACGACTGAAACCCAGAAAGAAGGGAATCCGCCTTGAGAAAATTCACGAGCAACAGTCCACCATCTTGGTTCAACATCGGTGTCCACCCTCAAATTGAGGAGCGTCTGGCCCGATTTGTGCTTTGAATCTCGCCAACTTGCGGGTGCTCGACAAGCAAAGACGCGCATCGACATCCACACACTCATTCAGGAGGAGAGATACGAGCAGAGGCAATAAAAGCAGCAGTAAAAGCAGCAAGTACCTGCACAGGAATGTTCCAACCTCCGCCTACGCCGTTCCTCACGCTATTCCCTACCTCCTCCTATCTCCAACATCCAGTCGACGATCATCACCCAGCTCGCCAGCGTCGCGATGGGCTGTCGATGCAGATGACGCATGATGCATACATGATGTCCAGCCAGCCCAACTTCAGCACTTTCCACGACTCCGACCCGCACGCCTTCACATCCTCTGCATGTCCGCTTCTTGTAGGTGGTGGAGTGCCTGGAGCCAGTTCTGGACCGATGCTCGCTGGTCCCGCATGCCCCTGCCCTGTCCCTGGGCCCTGCTCTTGCGCCCCCGGTCCCGGCCCCAGCCCTGGCCATAGCTCCTTTTCAGGGCCCCCTGACCCTGGCTCTGCTACGCTTGCTAGATACTCTCCCCTCTCTAGCGGGTCCCTTGCCAGCCCTGAAGGCCCTGAGGGGCCTGATGGCCACAGAAGGGCGACAGCAACTGTAGCGGGGGGCCTTGCGGGGATGCCGCCCGTCCCACCCACTAGTGCCCCGCTGTCAACGACACCCGCCTTCTCTCATCCACACCAACCACCACCACCACCACCAGCAGCCCATCCAACCGCGGCAGCCCGTGCTTTCTTCAACCAGAATCGCAAGCGCAGCCTCGACCACCTTCACGTCCGCCAGTCTCACCCAAAAACCTTGCCATCGGCTGCTCAGCAGTCCTACCATTCCATACCTTGCCGTCTTTCACCTACCGCTGGGATGGAGCAGGACCACAGCCTCCAGGATGACCTCGCCGCCCAAGAGGCAGCTGCTCGAACATGGCAGCCTGAGCTCGAGGTAGGTGTGCACCTGTGCTTTGCTTCGACCTTGCAACATTTGCATTGGCCTTTCATCCTTTTCCATAGACGTTATACCATGCTTTTACGCCCGAAGACTGACCCGCGGCAATATCGTTTAGGGACCACGCGTGGGCGACAAAACACCCATTGATACCATCACTGCCGAGTATGCCAAAGCAGATCCTGTCTACGTTGCCAAGACAATGGTAAGCTCTGCCCCTTCGAGCCATCCGCACAAGAGTTGCTGTCGGCTTGCTGCCAGGAATTGCTACTTCCTGAATCTCTTGTCGGTATGAATTAGCGCTGATTGATACCCAACAATCACACACAGGCCCTACCACAATCTTATACCCACTACAGGCCTGTCAAGGGTGATGGAAATTGCGGTTGGAGAGGTGAGTAGTTATTGAACCTACGTTGTTGTCCCCCTGCGTAACCTCCCGCGCTGTTGGCAG
This sequence comes from Coniella vitis, assembly GCA_011317545.1. Classification (NCBI taxonomy): domain Eukaryota; kingdom Fungi; phylum Ascomycota; class Sordariomycetes; order Diaporthales; family Schizoparmaceae; genus Coniella; species Coniella vitis. The sequence continues at coordinate 1,271,359 of WUJK01000004.1, read as the reverse complement.
CCGTGAATGGCCCAAGCATGTCAGCACATAGCCAAATGGCAAACGATTCTGGAGGAGCAGAATGTGTTGCGATCTTGGGCTGTTGAAAAGATGGTATCGGTTGTTTCGAGAGCTAACAATCTCTTGTCCTGATAGCAATCGGCTTTTGCTACTTTGAACTCCTGATTCAGCAAGGCAACCAGGAAGTTGTACAAGGAGAACAGCTGCGCTTATCACAGTTGAATGACTACCTTGTCAACAACGGTGGCTATGACCCGGACATGTTTATGGATTTCGTCGAGTCGACATTTGAATTGTTCAAGGATATTTCGGACAACATTCACTCACCGGAAACGGCCCTTTCCATCCTCACCAGCACATTCAATGGCGATGCCTCCATGGGAATATTGTATCATCTTCGACTTCTTGCAGCCTCATGGCTCAAAGGCAATCGCGACCAGTATGAGGCATGGTGCGAGACTGGTATCGAAGGATATTGTGCGTCCATGATTGAACCACCAGATCGTGAGATTGAAGAACTGGGCATAGTGCTTCTGGTTGAGGTTCTTCTCAAGCCTGTTGGTTTCGTCCTCGAGATTGCCTACCTGGACCGCAGCGCAGGCACTGAAGTCAACACACACCGATTCCCCGAGACGAACAATGCGATCGGGCCCTTTATGCACCTTTTATACCGCCCAGGCCACTACGACATTCTCTACAAGCCAGCTCCAGTAGAATATCAGGTCAACCGCGTCTCATTCGAGCCTGCATCCTTTGCCAGCGTCCCGGCATATACTCCACCCTATTCCTTCACTAACCCTCTTGCCATGTTACCAGGCGGAGGCGCCCTGGACACCATGACTTCGCTGGGCCAGCTCGGACAAGCCATGCCTTTTAGCCCAACCCAACAGTCGCCATGGTATCCGCCACCTCATTCGGACACGTTGCCAACACCTTCGGTCAAGACTCCGCCAGACTCACTCGCATACCCAGAGGCTCTCCAAATTCCGAGTCACTCGCAACCTACTTCTCCCAATCCGGGTGTTCCTACAACACCTTCGCATACAATTCGATTTAGCAGATACCAGTTTGAAGAACCAATGGATTCCAAGCTATGGCCAGAGCAGACGGTGCAGACAGCCACATTCAAGAACTCGCATTTCAATAAGGCGCACTACAACAACCCGGACTTTACACCAGAGGAGTACAAACCAGATGCCGAGGATGAAATGGAGAGACTCGAGAGGCCTCGTAAGAGAAGCCATGGAAAAGCATCCCCCGGTTCTAGCGGGGATACTGAGGCTAAGAGGGACTTCCATTAAGACCAGATACAAGGATGTGAAAATACCCATTTGAAGCCGCTCTTATCACGCAATCTGAGTGCCAGATGTCTTAATGATCCTTTCTCGAGTGGCACTCGGTTCACGTCAAAACCAAAGCAATTACTTGTAACGACTGAGGAGCAACGATTCCTAGAAACACATTCGAAAAAAAAAATATTGAGGGAAGAAATGTTTCACATGGACGGCTCTAGAGCAATGCTAATGAGGGTGCTGTAAAAAGTCATCAAAAAAAAGAAGGAAGAAAACGTTGAAAGAAAAAGAAAACCATCGAAATACCGGGAGAGACCACGCGATCCACAGCAGCAACAGGAATTGAGACGATCAATCGTTGAAATCACGAAGGTGGCTGTTTGCTTGAAGGCGATGCTTGTCAGGCGCTTTCTGTACAATATTTAACAGGTTAGGCAACCTTGTTGTGTGCAAACTACTTGTTCTACGCATAACATGCTGTGACTGTATACCAGAATAGTTACAGTATTCCCGTGAACATCACGCTGGCTTGCTTTGGTTGCAAATACTTGACCTGGACATAGAAGAGCAGATCGTGTGCCAGAGACTCTCCAAACGACACATAGAGATTGCAAGGAGATGTACTACTTATTTGCCATATCGATGGGTACGGGACGTTTCGTGCACAAAATGTGCTTGGAACTTTTCTGGACTTTCAAAGTCGCCCTGCTCACTCGCTTGCTTTTGGTTTCGCTCGTGCAACTAAGCATTGCATGGTACAAGTCTCGGGGCGGTGAAGGTCCCTATGTGGGTGGTTTCAATACTAACGTCTGGCTTTTCCCATGTCCTGACCTTGGTCACTTGATTTCGAACTGCCACCATATAGTATCCGGCTCTGGCCACCGTTCTATGCATGAATTTGAAAGTTGCAGCCATGAAAATGATTTCGGTCCTTCACCATAGCATTATGGGAGCCTATTAATGCGAATGGATTTCTAATTTTGATACAAGGGTTCTGCGCTCATGATAATCACAGCCTTACTTTGGGTACTTCAATCATCATAGACTTCTCTACTGTACTTCTCTTGCAGCTTCGACTCATTTCAGGAAGAAGCAGGGTTCAGCAAGCCCCATATATGCTTGGGTACTTTTCTAGAGCGTCCGCTGCCACTACCTCCAGCACGACCGCCCCCTGACCGGCCTTCGACACCTTCAAAGTACCCGCCCGTCAAGTCCGCTTCGCCATGGAGGTGGGTATCGAAGTTGCGGAACCCGTCTCCATCCTTGAAAACGGTACTGTACAGCGCGCCAATGGCAACCGATAGGTTGTGAATAGCAGTCACGCGCTCGGCGTCACGCGGCGAGTCAATCTCAAGCACGCCGCGCTGTTGGTCGATTTTGCCAGCGATACGTCCGTCGACAATCAAGAAGCCCATAATGTCCTGGACCTCGACCTCGGAGATGCGCAGCTGGCGAGCGACCCAGGATAACCGCATGCGTGTATACGGTGTGATGAGCTTGAGGACGGCCTTTGTGCGCATGTTGCGCGTAACCTCGTCGATGTTCTCGGCGATGAAGGGATCGGCAAGGAGGTCTTTATTGGATGCGAGGACGCCCTCGTACTTGTGGATGTCATCGCGCTGGTAGGCGTCGACAAGCTCGGTCATGGCGGCGATGCGCGGGTCGTTCTTGTAAGGTTTGGTCTCTTGGCTGTCAAAGGGGTTGATGTCGGATTTCATGAGCATGGTAGTGAGCAGGAGGTATTTGAGCACCTGGATGCGCTGCAAGCTGCCGGCCTCATCGTAATTGCGAAAGGATTCGAAGAAATCCGACTGGGCATCTTTCCAGTTCTCTTCCGACATATGCATCTTGCCGCCGCACTCACGAATGATGCCCATGATCTTCGGGTGCGGCACGGCTGAGCGAACACGCAGGGCCCGCTGATAGAGCGTCTTGAGCTGTTTGTTGTTCTTGGTCTCGGCATACATTTGAATCTCAAGAGCGTAGATCTCGAGCAGGTAGGTACCCTTGGACGAGTCCTCGGTACCGTCATCGCGACGGCAGGCACTGTGAAGCTCCTTGACCTTCTTGTTGACTGCCTGGTAGTCGCGTCGGTCAAGCAGCAGCTTGGCAAGCTTGATGTTGGTCTTGAGCCAGAGGCGCTCGTTGTTGGTGGTTTGGAAGCACTGGAGGGTGAGGGAATAAAAGCGCTCCATGCAGCGAGCGGCACCTCCGGGATCCGAGCCCTTTTCAATGTAATCCAGCATATTATTGATGGATTTTTCGGAATAATTGCGCGTTACGGCCGACTTGACATATGTGAGGAGCTCTTCATAGTGTTGTATTGCCTTGAATTTTTGGTCAGCAAACATGGCTTTTTCTGCGCTTACTGACTGGGCGTTTGCTTGCTCTTGCGTCACATAGGCAAACGAACCTCATCGTAGCGTTGTAGCTTGAACTCGAGCTTGATGGCTTGTTTCAAGCCCTTGAATCCCCAATCGCCCTTCTCGCCCTCGAGCTTGGGCACTTCTAGGAACTCCTTAATGGCGTCTTTTGGATCGGTCAACTTGAGTTGTTTGGCATTGTAGTACTTGTTCTCAATGTCGACATCGCCTGAATCCTCATCTCCGTCAGCGTCGCTGTAATCGAAGTCATACTCCTCGTCAGACTCTTGCATGAAGTCATCGTCGGACATTTTGGCGGGAGATGCTGTAATAGAAGACGTATAAGACGACCTAACAGGAGAGAGGTGTTTATTGTGGAATAAGCGGGTCAGAAAGACTATAAGAAAGAGTTATTGCTTGTGTCAAAAAGTGTTGCTGTTTGTTGTTGTTGTTGTTGTTGTTGCTAAGTCAACCAAGTGCAGTTAATGAACGCAGCAGTGATGAGCCTCTCAGTACGCGGCACAACGTCGGGGGCAAAGCACCGCTGAGGGGCAATTGGCCAAAGTCCTGGGGCGCTTCTGGGGACGCCAATCAGCTAGTGTACTATAGACAGTAGGGAAGGCTCCACCAATGATATCTTATCGATAACGCACAAGCCACTCGCCCGCCTCGCAGAAACACGCCTGCCTGTTTCCCTTTTCCGCCACTCGTCGTGCCTTCCTAACTTGCATCTTGGCTCAAGTTGCGCACTCGCTTTTCTTCCGCTTGACGTGCTTGACGGCATCAGATCTCAACAAAGCAAATACCGACATCTCGTTTATACAGGTCGCCCAGAATTTGAGTCGACATCATGGGAGGCAACGACCTCAACCTCAAGAAATCATGGCATCCCCAGTTGATGACCAACCAGCGGCGCGTCTATGAAGCCGAGCAAGCAGCGCTGCAAGAACGCAAAATCACCGAAGCACGCATCGAAGAGATCCGGCGCGAGCGACAAATCGAAGAGACGCAAAAGCAGCTCGAAGCATCCGGCGGCCCCAAGCGTGTTGATCGCGTCGACTGGATGTACCAGGGCCCCAATGACGGCGGCCGCGACGAATATTCCAGCGAGGCGTTCCTCCTCGGCAAGCGTCGCATCGACTCTATCCTCCGCGGTGATGATGCCAAAAAGGTCGAAAAGACCGCTGGACCCACAGGCGAGGCTGCTGGGCCCATGCCTATCGTCGCTTCAGCGCGCGACACGGCTGCCAAGATTCGGGAGGATCCTCTTGTGGCAATTAAACGACAGGAGCAGGAGGCATACCAGGCTATGATGAAGGATCCTTCGAGACGAAGGCAACTGCTTGCACAAATGGGAATTGCCGAAGAAGCACCAAAGCGAAGCAAGGAAGACAGACACCGCAGCCACAGGCACCGCTCCAGCCGTCATCGGGATGATGACGACAGACGGCGACGTCGGGATGAGCGACGAGATCGCTCGCGAAGCCCACGGAGCCCGCGCAGATACAAGGACGATTCAGACTACGAGCGCCGCCAGAAGAGAAGGAAACGCTCTTATTCCCGTGAAAGAACACACGACAGCCGGCAGCACGATGCTGACGAGCGGAGAGGCAGTTGGAGAAGAGATTACTCAGATGATGATCGTGATGGGAAGCGGAGAAGAGACTTTTCAGACGATGAGCGCAAGGGTTCGTCGAGAAGAGACTATTCAGACAGGCGGCGAAACGAGAATGGCTCAGAAAGCAGGCCCAGAAAATGGGAAGGACAAAGAAGGAATGCCGCAGGCCCACAACTACAAAACGGCGACGATGCAGATGCGAGGGCTAGGAAGCTTGCTGCCATGCAAAGCGACGCTACAGATTTAGACAAGGCTAGAGAGGCACGGCTGGCAGCAATGGCAGAAAAAGAACAAGCTGAAAGAGAGGCCGACGATCGGGCGCGCGCCAAGTCGCAAAAGTACGGCGGACGTGACTTTGCCAACAAACTCCACAACTCGGCTGGCAACGAGAGCCTTGCAGATAGGCTTGGACGAGGCCGGCAGGGCTTGCAGAGAGACCAGGATTGAGACCGCCATGTATTGCAAACTGGACAATACAATGTCAGATGTGTACCTGGTTCGGTGGCGTCTTCTGATAAGTAAGAGGCGGTGGAGGCTGAGATTTGTATGCTATGCTGTTTTGGCTCATGTATACACAATCGATATACCCGCTTGAATTAATATGGCTTGTGGCCCAAGTTCTGGCAACGTGATAGTCTTTTTTTTCTGCATGTAGTGGCAATGATCGCACAACCTGGCTGCAGGCAGTGCAGTAGTTGACCTGGCCCACGGGCAAATACTACTTACTAATACTCAAAATACACCGTTATCGCCCGAGAAGTATTTCTACCGGCGAGCTGCAACCAAATTCGGAGCTCGAGATTTGACAGCACATCCATTTGGTCGAAAAAGTGGCAAGTATAGAGATATAACATAATTCAAAGAGATTAAGCCAGGTGAAGGTCATAAACGGGCAGCGAATCTTGACTTTTATTATCCCAAGAGCTTCCTACACAGCATCCAGTGCCCATATACCTACCGTACTGCACATAGTAGGTACGTATCGCCATGCTATGACCATGTGTGATAGCCACGTGCACTAGCACTGTGCAGCTCCAATGACCAATCTGACGCGATGATTGACAGCGGTTCGGCCCGAGTCAGATGAACAACTGCTTATAAAGTGGGTAAAGACCTGTATATAGTACGCTTATTCAAGTCACTACGATACTAATGGGTAGGGTCAATACTTTGTTCGAAACAAAGGAATTTGCTAGTCTCTGCTCTTCTTCACCGATATATGGTACTAATTGAGGTATGGCATGTCACGATGAAGCCAGAAACGAATATCAGCACATGTGATGAAGCGTGTAATCGCAACATGATTATGCGCGTTTACACGCAGGCTGTTCTTGTGCTGTAGTAGTGCTCTTCAGGCTATCAAAGTCCATCCTTGCCATATACCGCCATATGCTACTAGGTGAGTGTGTTCCAAGGGGTATCACTTCAACTGAATGAATATGACCCCATGAAACGGGCAAGCGCGATATCGAAGGAGTCTCAGGAGGAAAAGAAAATGAAGGTGAAAGCAAAGAGCCTGAACCCCAAACCCATGGAACAGCGGCAGAACTGATCCATACCAGCCATTGTCAGTTGTAGTATGAAAACCCTCCGAGAACAAATCACTGCTTCTCACCAGCCTTAAGCGCCGCCCCCAGGCAAACCTTGCCCTCGTTGAACCACTTGGCACCAGGCAGCATCATCTTGGCGACGTAGCGGGCTCGGTGGGTGTGCGAACTATCATTTGAGAGCGAGTCCTTGAAGCCCATGGACGCCGGCTTGTCCTCCTTGAGCGGGAAGTCGGGGTGCAGGTTTCGCAAGGCCTCCTCGGCCGACTGGTCGCGCCGGTTCCGCGGAAAGCAGGTCTTGCCTTCTGCAAGGGCCTGGAAGATCACCAGCTGGTCCTGCAGGTGCGCGTCAATCGGGCAGTCGCCGCAGAGGCTACCATTGACCTCGCTCTCGAGGTCCTTGACGACCTGCGAGGAAGTTTCCTTGGCGAGCGAGGCGACGGGGATGTCTTTGAGGCGCTTGGAGAGCAGCACGTCGCGGCCCCAGTGGCAAGTGGTGGATTGGGCGACGAGGAGGATGTAGAAGCGGTCCAGGTGGCCGCTGTCCTCGCAGGTGATGGACAACTCAGCGCCGGGGAACCGAGAGTCGATGTCTTCGCGGAGGGCTTCCATCAACGACGAGTGGAAGATGGGGGCGGTGACGATGGTGGCCGTGATGGATTCGATCGAGGTGTCGGGGAAACGGGTGCCGTAGCCGAAGCCGTTTCCATTGGAGGAACCCTTTCCATTTCCGTGTCCGCTACCGTTGCCGCCGTCTTTACCGTTGTCATCCTTGCCGTTGCTGGTACTGGTGCTCTTGTTCTCTTTGAGGAGGCCGGCAAGATCGGCAGTTGTTGCCGAAGGTTTGAGACTCAGGGTGGTCTTGCTCATCAGATCGACCAAGTCGTGGTCCTCATCATCACACATCTTGACGCCCGCGCGAGGCTGCAGAGTGGTGCCGATTTCCAGAGGCATGAACTTGACGCGGATCTTGCCCTTTTGCACCGTCTTGGGATCAGGCGTCATCTGCGCCCATCCGCGGCGCGAGAGCTGGCTGATGATGCGCACGCCAAAGTACTTTTCCAGGGCAGGCATGTAAATCTGGGCGAGGTACTCGTAGCTGGGGGCTTCAAGACAGTTGGATGCGCCGTCGATGCTGACCTCGACGGGGAACTCCTTGACCTTGGCATTGACATTGGGGCTGCCACCGCCGACAAAGAGGAGGATGGGCAAGACTGTCTCGAGGAACAAGACAGCGCTGGCTGTCATGGAGCCTGTGTTGAGCTTGATCTCCTTCTTGATGAGCTTGGGGGAGATGGCGTGCTTGGGGGCAAAGCTGAGCATCTCGCTGCCGGGGTGGTTGCCTTCCACTTCAGCGTCGGTAACTATAACGAGCCACTTAACAATAGCGACAAGAGCGGGGGTCATGCCTGTGTTTGAGGGAGGTCAGATTAGCTGGCATCCAAGAGAACTTTAGTGTGACGAAGCAAATAAATGCAAATATGCTCAGAGGCATAACAGAAATCTCTTTCACGTGTAATCGGATAAGTGAAGCTCGTCATCATTGCATGCATGGAACCGAAGTCCAAATGGCTGCTAGGTAGCTCAATCCACGCATGCTTACCGGGTGTCTTCTCCGAAGCGCGAATCTTGAGAATCTTGACAGGAGTCGTCGTAATTGTCGAGAGGGCGACAGCCATTCGCACAGCTTGTCCATTGTTGAAATCACCCGGGGCATCGATGACGATCATGTCACCCGCTTTGGCAAGGGTCTCTTTGGTACGAGTCTTTTTATCCACTTCCATGGTGGCGATGGCAGCCTCAGGCTGGTGGGAATCACCATTGCCTTTGTGGTCTGTATTGGAATTCATTAGCATAAGGGGTTCCAGTGAGATATCAAAAGCCATTAAAAGCACTTAAGGTGGAGGTGGAGGGGCAAGGGATTGTCCTGAACCATGATTTGAGATTGAGCTTACTGTCTGCTGCGTCCGCCATTCTGACCAATGCTATTCCAATCACATATAAGATAGTGATGTATGGTGGAATATGAAAAACAGCTTATCGAGGGATCCCCAAGGATACTGGGAGTCCCAGAGAAGGTGAACGAAGTTGGCGGGTGGTGGGTGGTGAAGTTGTGGGTTGGAAGATTGCGTGAGTGTAGAGGAGGAGGATGGCCAGGGTTTGGTGCAGCCGACGAGGTTGGGTTAGGAACAAAGGAACAAGGTAACCTGATAAATCTGACTGGGAAAAGAGAGAGGAGTCTGAGACGGCGAATGCGAGAATTGGGATGTGAGGTTACAAGGAAATGGGTGCTAGTAGATGCGGTGATAGCAGCCGTTTGCCTGCCTGGTCAGGGTGAGATGTCATCTAGGCATCGTTGGCCACTTCACACAAGGTATCAATAAGCATGGTAAGGTGGTGGGTTGGCAGGCTATATCCCACTCAATTTGAAATTGCTCCTGTCACCAGGCGAAGAGGGAAATTCTTGAACAGAGTTTTTGCTGTCTCTACCCGCGTTTGAAACCTTTCTGATGTGAACATTCCTCCATCACATATGCAGATTGTGACCTGGACCATAAGAATGTCCATATCCTCCAAAGAGGAGTGCATGACCAATTTGAGAATGCCCCTTCAAACATCATTTGTCAATTAAGCTGTTATATCCCATTACCTAAAGGACTCATATTGTTTAATCTCTGCTATCCTGGCCTCCACTCTTCTAATCGTCTCAGCATCATATAGATCCTCAGGGTTCTTGTCTCCCTTGAGGACTTGCTTCTCGTGAATCTTGTGCTCCTCCTTGGTCACACAGACCAAGTCACTCATTCTCAGTGTGGTGGACTTTTGCTGCTCAGCACCCTCACCAATAGTCTTCAAAATGCTCTCTTGAGGCTTGCGCCATCTGATCAAGTGAAGCCTTGTGGGCAGTCCACTGATGGCACTGCGACCACGGTACATCTCCTCCACCAGGAACGCCACTTCACCCACCGTTAAGGGTATCCGCAGGCCAACCGCGATGTCTGAAGGTGCACCGGGCTCGGCTCGTACCAGCCTCTCCTCGTTGGCCTGTACTATTGAAAAGACAGAGTCAAACACCTTGCCATTGCCCTTGAACTCGATGTAGTCGGTTGGATAACCTGTAAATCTAGTCAGTCATTCGGGTCTTCAAAGTTTTCAGGGAAAAGCACCTACCGGTAATTTGAAGAATGACGTGGTTAGCAACTGTAAGGCCAAATATCGCCGGCATGGTACCTAGAACTGGGAGTATCCGCACGCGAAAGTCGGGAAGCGGGCCCAGGTCACCGACTGATCCCTTCTTAAACTCTTCCTCTGACAGTGGCAGCAACTGAGCCTTGCCCTCGGCAGTTCTCTCGGTAGAGTAGACGGCGGCGATGCCGTGCGTGATGCCCTGCAATTTCAGTCGCCTTCTAGTCGCCCTTGACAGTGCATCATCTGTGGTGGCGCTGATATCGCCCACGATGATTCTCGTGGGATCACTCTTGCACCCAGCACCCATTGCCGAAATGACTGGTATCTGGTGATCATAGCAATACTTGAGTAGCGCAACCTTGGTCTCGATATTGTCAATTGCATCGACCACATAGTCTGGCTTGCGCCCATCTTCCGCCCAAGGGCCTAGCAATTTCTCGGCACTGTCGGCGTCAAACTTCTCTAGCCGCATGTCAAAATGCACCCACGGCGAGATGGCTCTCAGTCGTCTCTGCAAGCACTGAACCTTTGGCAAACCCACATCAGCCAGCGTGGCAACCGCATGTCTGTTCAAGCTGCTCAGTGTAACCTGGTCAAAATCAATCAACCGTATCTTGGAGACGCCCGAGCGAGAAAAGGCCGCTGTCGCATGGCTGCCCACACCGCCGCATCCCACGACTACCACAAACGAGCTGCGCAGCTTGTCAAGGCCCTCGGGGGTGAGAAAGACACGGTTGCGGGCGAGTTGCTCGAGCACGAGCTCGTCGTCAAAGTCGCCGGCTTGTGCGCGCCGAGCGAGCGCTTCGGTGCGGATATCTTCCTTGTCGGGAGCGGGAATGGTACCGAGGCTTGTGAGCTAGACGCAACGCCAGCAGCAGGTAGGTTACTGTCAGTTATCAGCTTTTCCTTTTTCCATGCTTACAGTAAGGAGGATGGATTGAATGGTTTGAGGCCCTCTTTCGCTAACCTTTTGCAGGACCGTCTCGTCGCTAATGTTGGGAATCGAACTCTTGAGCTTGGAGACGCGCTTCTCGTGCGACAGGCGCTGGTAGCTCAGGATGCCCGCCGCCACAATGCCTCCTGAGATCACGGCTGTGGCGGCCAGCTGTACGCGTGAGTCGGACCCAGCGCGCGAAAGTAAGCTGGACATGGTGAACGGTTGGACTGCGTGTGCACTTAACCAAAGGATCGTGATTGTATAGACGAGGAATGTCTCGAGTTCGTCCAAGGACGGCAGCCACCAATTTTCTGCCAGACCGTTTCACGGCGCCGGGATCGCTGAACCCTTGGTTGCATGACGTGCGCGTCCCAATGGGGTAGGTGGTCACCGTTCGCTTGAACTGAAAGTTGCTTATGTCAGCACAGTCGAGTCTGTCTAACATCAAGACATGCTCCCATCGCAACTCGCAAGACCTATCTGATTCCTTGATTTAGGAATACTCTTGTTCAAAAATAAGGTAAGTATGACACAGAGTGAACCAGCTGTTGGATTCAATAAAGACCAAAAACCACCCCCCCAGACTGCAGAAATGATACTCTCATGCCCGGCCACCGGTACTGCTATGGAGACCGCACTCTGCTTTCCTTTGCTTTACAGACCAGTTCCTTGCAATCCCTTGATCTGACTTCGACGCTCAGAATCAATCGCTTTACTAAACGCGCCGATCATGCCATTGTACAGGATATCAATAGCCTCCGCTGAGCTGTCAGTTTCAGTCCAAAGGACGCCATCGCGTGGACGGAACAAAGTCTGGCGGAGACTCTCCGCAAGCGGCTTCACAGAGTGAAATTCGGGAGGAAACTCCCGCAAGATATCCTGAAAGCTCTGGTCCATATCTTGAAGCTTGAATAGTGCTAGCTCGTCCCACTCGCCTCTGCTCCAGCGCCGAAGCTTGCTTGCCTTTGAAGGACTTTCAGCGTGGTTTGTGATAATCGTCCACAGAAAGACGTAGAGGAAGGACTCTAGGTCGTGCCGGTAGGTGTGGGGTTCGTTCTTCAGAACGCCAATTGCCATGAACGGTCGAGTGCCAATAATTCCATATGTCTCCAAGTCATCATCAGTGAGGTCTCTTGCAGAATCGAAATCTATCAGGAGGCCTTTCGGACCCTCTTCACGTTGACGATCCAGAATGACTATATTGCCTGAAGATATGTCTTGGTGAAGGATCTTGGCGGTGCAATATAATGACCTATGACACTTGATTGCATCATGAAACACCTGGAATAGTTCTAATGGTGACTGGAAAGTGTGTAAAGGTCTGCCCACAGGAGAAGTGAGTGTGCAGGTAAGGATACGATTCTGAAAGTAATTGTCGGCTTCTTCCGTATACTTGGCAAGCCCGTCAGCAGGAAATCCTTCTTGTCGTGTGTCGTCTTCCCTCCACGATTCGGTTTGGCAATGCGCTTGGGAGAACCTTCTTTGCAGGCCCCACCGGATGCCACGGCGTAGGTTCGCCGTATCGTCAATTTCCTTGTAAAAGTCGAGCGAGACGGCACCCCAAGCATGTCTCGTCTTGGCCAAGTTCATAATTTCTTCTTCTGGGCGGTCTCGGGCCCAACGCCATTTGATTTTCAGAATGTAATCCCACTCATTTGAATCGGGCCTCCTGGCTCGGTAGCAAACTGTTCCAGTACCCACAATGCCATCGCGGGACGCGATCGGCTGACCTTCAAGATAGAGCTTCCCCGGAGAGGACGCCGCTGTGTCTTCACAGAGAATGTAGCTGCCGCCTTCGTCCGTCTCAATAATGTTGGAATTCCCAAGATCGTGATTAATCATCAATTGATAGCTGAGAATGAAGGACATGATTCGGCTGAAATCTTTTCGAACGTCCAACACGTCGCTAGAGTACAAGCCAGATCGATCAAACACACAGAGTTCAACAGACGGACCACGTATGTAGAATCCATGTAGGAAGAGCCGTGTGGGCTGGCTGGCAAAGACGTTGAAAGCGGACCGGCACAGTTGTAAGAGTCCCTCCCGATACTCGACGCTTTCAGGGCTAGCGAATTGGCCCACAACTTGAACGCCGTCCCACTCCGTCTCGGTAGGGGCACTCTCTGAAGTAGAATTAGGCAACACCAGTAGAAGACGTGCACAACCTTCGATATTCTCATGCTGCTCGGCGCTCTTCTGGCCGCAAAATATCCGCCACGAGCCTCGTGCGCCTTCAAATTCACCTGATAACAATTGGCAGAACCACTTGAGAAAATTGTCGGGAGGTGGTGCAGCAGGCACAGCACAACGGCCCAAGATTCTGCCGGCAAGCTGGATTTCCAGTGAAGCGTCATGGTGAATATATTGGAAGTCTCCGAAATACTTCTTGAAGAATCCGGTCATGGGACCATGCATGCGGCCATCTATGTTATCAATAAGTTCTTGGTCGTCGACTGATCCAAAGGAAGATAGCGGACTGGAGGCTGGCCAATCATTCGACGATGTTGGATTGTCCATGTTTAGTGCGCTGGGTGGCTTAAAGGTGCCAATAGCAGATTTGTGCCCGATTATTGTCTTTGACCGCGAGGTTCTGGCCTGTGACAGTCGAAACAAGATGACAGTCGGCCAAAACAGCAGGTTGACCGGTGTTCAAATCTTTCAAACGCAAAGGGCTGAGTACTTATGTGCTCTTTGATCTGCGGGGGAATGAAGGCTGGGGTCGTCGTTATGTGTACCTACGTACCTGGTATTGTTTGCTTTTTCGAACAAGGGAGGCTATCCAGTAGAAGATGAATTAATGACTTGAGCACAACGTGAATTCAGTTGTAGTGTCCTGAAGCGCAGCGATAACCCACTGGAACGGGCCGTACCGTCGACTCCACGTGCACTGTCAGAACTGCACAGATGGCGAATAGACTCAGTACAGACAGACCCTCATAGCCTCACCCACCCACCCCGTCATCGCCACCAGAATAGCCAGCGGTTTTGGCCAAAGCCATCGGTGAAGCATTTCTCGACACAGGCGCCATCTTGCGACCTGATCTCAGACCATTTCGTACCCACCATGAAAAAATGGCACAATCGTCGCGGGCCACAGGCTGGAAAGTTCCGCGCGAAGTTAACAGACGTAACAATTGAGGCGTCGGTGGAGAAGCTGATTGCGGATATGGTGGCCGAACTTGAACGTATTATAATGAATAATGCAGGTATCATGTGGACTTTTTATTTTATTTTATTATTAATTTTTGTCAACAAAAAGGAAATTCGAAGCAGATGGGTAGAACCGTCCAAGAAGTTACGAGGAGCAAGTCATCGGAATTGATGCTCCTACGAGCTATTCGATTCAGGCAAGAATGTGAATCGAGTGGCACTGAAGTGTACAAAACATCTTGATATGCACACCATATAACGTCTGCAAGATAACTATCATTCGCTGCATAGTCCAAGTCGCTTATCAAACAATACGAAGCCCAGGTATAAGATATCCAACCTCAACAGCGAAAAGTATCATCGCTAGAGCTTGTACAATTCACCAGCCAGACCCAGACTTGCCCTTGCCCATCTGACGATCCGACAACGCCTCATACTTCTCATCTGTATTTTCCTTCCCCGTGTGTATATGAATGAGATCTTTAGCCGCATCCCTAAGCTTATACTTTTGTATCTTGCCACTCGCAGTCTTGGGATACTCATCCGTCCAAAAGACATATTTGGGAACCAAATGCTTGCTCAGATGGCTCAGTACCCACGCCCGCACGTCCTCCTTTCGCAATAGAGGCTGACCCTGCGACTCAGACACCGCAAACCCGTCCTCACCAAACGTGGGATCATCCTCCGTCGTGACGCCAGCGCGTGCCACAATGAACGCGCAGACAGCTTCGCCCAGCTTCGGATCGGGAACACCCACAACAGATGCCTCAGCGATAAGTGGGTGTTGAAAAAGGACGTTCTCAATTTCCAAGGGGTGAATGTTTTCCCCGCCGCGGATAATGAGATCCTTGATGCGCCCCGTGATGGTCACGTACCCGTCAGGCGACATGCTCGCTTCGTCACCGCTGTACATCCACCACCGGCGGCCGCCGCCGCCGCCTGCCGCTTCTCCATTGCTTTCAGCCACGGCTGGCTCACCCAGGGCGGTTTCCTCTCTTCCCGTATCCGTGTCGGGTTCGAGAATGCGGACTTCGTTGGTCTTGGCTTCATCGCCCCAGTACCCTTGCATGACGAGGTAGCCGCTTGCTGCGAGCTCGCCACGCTCTCCAATAGGGAGGATTTTGGATCTGTCGGCTGGATCGACGATTTTGACCCTGGTATGGGGCATCACCTTGCCAATTGTGCCTGTTCTCTTATCCAGGGGGTCGGTTGGGGATGTCATGCAGGAGACGGGGCTTGTTTCCGTCATTCCATAACAAATCACCAGCTCATTCAGTCCCAAACGCTCGTAGAGCTTGAGCATGAGTGATTCGGGGACGGAGGATCCAGCCGCGATCCCCTTTTTGAGATGGGTAGGTAGCTGGGCTAGTTCTGGACCTGTAAACTTTGCTCGAGATCCCGATTCATCCATGAGCTCTAGCATGGATACGAACATGGTCGCGACTCCGTACAAGCCTGTAGCGCGGTGATCGAGAGCCATTCTTAGGCTTGCGACTGGGTCAAAAGCAGGGGAGGGAAACAAGATGGCGGAGCCAGAGGTGGCCGTGGCCATGTATCCCAAGACACATCCAAAGCAATGAAAGAGCGGGGGAGGACACACGATCATATCGGATGGCTGCAAGCCCATACGCTTGCCGATCAAGTAACCATTGTTGAGGATATTGGTGTGGGTAAGCATGGCTGCCTTGGGATGCGAAGTCGTGCCAGAGGTGAATTGGATGTTGATCGTGTCGCTGGCTTGGAGAGGCGCATCTGGTGTGACGGATAGGGTTGAGCTGAGCGAAGCAGAGGAGTTCAACCTGGAGTAGGGCGTGAGGGATGGGTATTGATGGACCTTGAAGCCAACAGAAGGATGGTAGATTGTATTGTCGACGAGCACGACCTTTTTGAGCGTAGTGACAGCAGGACTCTCAATTCGCCCAGACTCCAGATCTGGAACCAACTGCTTTAGCAGTTCTAGGTTACTTCGGCCCTGGCATGGTTTATATGCTCGATCGGTGACAGCTCCAATGACCAGAACCTCAACACCTAGGTGTGATAGTGCGGCTCCCACTTGCGAGTCGTTGAACGCCGGGTTCAGCGGCACGAGGATGGCGCCCAGTTTGAATATGGCGTAGGTGAGCGTAGCGTGTTCCACAGAGTTTCCAAGGCTCACGGCCACCCGATCGCCTTTTTTGACACCGAGGTCTCTCAGAGAGATAGCGAGGGCACTTGAAGCCGCGTCCAAAGCGGCGTATGTCAGCGTTGTCTCCTTGGCCTCGCTGGCAGAGGTATGGGCCTCTCTGGCGATCACGGCGGGCCTGTCGCCATGTTCCGAGACTATATTTGCAAAATTGTCGACAATGGTGTGGCGGAGAAGGGGAGGCTGGTCGGGCCCTTGGGCGACGCTCTTGACTAAAGTGCTCGATAGCCTCCCATGCTGGTGCCACAGCCTCCTCTTGCTATAACTTTGTCGTAGAGCTAACGTTATTGTGTGATAGGTCTTGCGGCTTGAAAGAAGGGCAGAGGGCATGATGTTAAGATGAGAGACATGTGAGCTATGACAAGCTCAAGTGCCGACTTAATGAAAGAGGGCGTTTTCACATATATAGAGCAGTAGTAGCAGTAGTGATAGTACACAACAGCCGAGCAGCTTAGAAGGGAAGATGAGAGGAGAAGCAGAGGACGACGAAGCGAAACATGGCGGTGCCCACGATCATCATGTGCACGGCCAGCCCGCTCTTTGTCCAGGATGGCTTCGGGAGTTGGAACTGGAGCCCCGAGGCTACTCTCAGACCACGCCCTGGCTGTATACGGCGACATGCATGCGAGAGGTTTCACGATAGGGCGAGGACAACGCTCTACATTACCTAGCTACTATGCAGCATCAGCTCTGCGTTGGCGCAAAAGAGACCCACGCCTGTGGGACGCCTACTTGTACATCTCCATCGAATGCTACAAAAGCGTGCGACTATTCACGCAACCCTGCAATACCATTGACAGCGGGGGGATAGTGTTGAAGAAGGAGGCTGCGGGGTAAAGTTAAATGCGGGGTACCCGTCCCTCCTACTGGGACATGCACTATGACGCAATGTACTATCTACCTTCGGTGCAGGCGCCGTATCCGGCATTCTATAAGTATACAGTACAGTACCTACGCACTCCTGTGCCAGGCTGTCTGAACATCTGCAGGTATTTCCCGATCCAACAACGCATCTCAGTACCTAGTATCGATGTCCGCAACTGCTTGTGATTTGTATTGTCAATCAACATATCAGTCCGGGTAATGGCACAATATCTCGGTCTTCGTATATATACAGATAGCCATTCCATGCCCAAGCAAACACTGCGAATCGCGACAAAACTGATTGATTGCAAGGCGGCAATCGAAGTGACCGGACCGGTGACGCTCCGGTCTTCGGCTCTCTGGTTTGGGAGGCAATGAGCTGAGCACATAACAATGGCAAGAGCTTCACTGCTCTCCTGCCACCTTCCTTTGTCTTTATTTCTCTTTCCCACACCCCAGTCCTTCTCGTAAGAAGCTTCGTTACACCAATTCAAGGTCCGACCAAACCTTCGCACATCATGGCTCCTCTTAACCTCCAGACCAAGATCAAGCTCAACAGCGGCTACGAGATTCCCGCACTGGGATATGGGGTAAGTCAGCATAGCCACCCTTCCGATCCTTTGAAGAACATCGAACTAAGAGGAAACTCAATAGCTCTGGCAAACGTGAGCACCCTCAACAAGAACAGCAGCTGGCTTTTTGCCCTGCCACAACACCTTGCAGGATGCTAACCTCCTCACCAGCCCGGCAGATGTCGCGGAAGGCGTGTGCATCGAGGCCTTGAACCTGGGTTACCGACACGTATGTCCACTCATCATCGAACACCATCTCCTTTTATTCATATAGGCCCTTCATCCTTTGCTAACCTCGCGTTCTCGTCCCTTCTTCACCCTAACAACAGATCGACTCCGCAGCAGTTTACAAAAACGAAGCCGGCTGCGGCGCCGCTATCCGCAAAATCTCCTCTACCATTCCCCGCTCCGAGATCTTCTTCACCTCCAAGATCCCCGCGCGCACCCTTTCCTATGAAAACACCAAGGCCCAAATCGCAAAGACCCTCGAGGTGACCGGTCTCGAGTACATTGACCTGATGCTCCTGCACGCACCCTACGGCGGTCCCGCCGCTCGCAAGGGCGCCTGGCGCGGTCTCGTCGAGGCTGTCGAGGAGGGCAAAATCCGCAGTATCGGTGTCTCCAACTATGGCGTGCACCACCTCGATGAGCTTGAGCAGCACATCAAGGAGCTCGAGGCGGAGCGCGGCGGACAGGGCAAGGGAGGTGTCTTGAGCGTGAACCAGTGCGAGGCGCACCCTTGGTGTGCGCGTGAGGATATTGCGCAGTGGTGCGCCAAGCGGGGTGTTGCGTTCGAGGCCTATTCACCGCTTGTGCGTGGGGAGAGATGGGGTGAGCCCGTGCTGAAGAAGCTGGCGGAAAAGTATGGCGCGACGGAGGCGCAGGTGCTGGTGCGGTGGAGTTTGCAAAAGGGATATATCCCTCTGCCGAGTAAGTCTCCCGGATTGTGCTTCTGTTAAACCCTGTTAAGGGAAGGATGAGCTAATTGGCATAAACAGAGAGCGTCACGCCTGCGCGTATCAAGCAGAACGCCGAGGTGTACCACTTTGAGTTGACGCCCGAGGAGGTCAAGGAATTGCAGACGGACGAGTACAAGCCTGTCTGCGGCTGGGATCCTACGGTCGCGCCCCTGGAGGATTGAGCTGGCCTATTGATGGTAGCCCGCCTTGGGTCAGCGCAGTGTGAGAAGACATGATATGCAAATCGGTGGAAAATAGCACAAGGCCTAAGACACGAACAGAGTAATTGAGCCAAGACCCCAGGATCAGATACAACCAACGCTTAGAACAATAGGGGCGGAACCAACCGAGCCCATAGACGGCGCACTCAGACAAACTGCACGGCAGAGACATGGAACAATCAC
Source organism: Coniella vitis (assembly GCA_011317545.1). Classification (NCBI taxonomy): domain Eukaryota; kingdom Fungi; phylum Ascomycota; class Sordariomycetes; order Diaporthales; family Schizoparmaceae; genus Coniella; species Coniella vitis. The sequence continues at coordinate 1,252,282 of WUJK01000004.1, read as the reverse complement.
ATGCAAATGGTAGTCCCCCCACGCCATCCCGTTCCATACACTCTGATCAAAATATCAGACTCACTGTCGCCTTATCAGCATCGTCTCCGGTGCTTCATTCACATACAATTGACCAAACCATGTTTCATTATACATGAAAATGCATATGCGTATGCGTATCGATCAACGAAGCTTCATATCACTATATATACAGTCTATTCAATCTCTTCCTCTTGCTCTGCCAAGCCACACCCCCGCCCATCCATCCATCTCCTTGCGTTCTATCTGCTGTAGAACCACAAAAGCAACCAATCAACCCTCCAAGAATATTTCCAATGATGCCATCCATCCTTTGCTGGGTGACGAATAAGTCTATGTACTTAGGTGATAGGAATGCAAACGCCCCAAACTCCCTTTCGCTTTAGCCCGACTTGGTTTTTTTTCTCTCCAATACCAGCGCCTTTTCTTCTTTTGGCTGTGAAGGACAGAATTTGAACATGGAAACGCGAGAAGATGGCATACTTCAGTAGCTTGCTGAAAGGCGTGCTGGTATGGTTACTGTGAACAGTGTAGTAGGAAGAGGATAATTAAAAGAAACAAAAGATAAGAGAAACTGGCTTGGTTATTGTCGGTTAGCCGCCAATATGTCTTTCTTTTTCCGGTTTCCATGAGCCTAGAAATGTGATATCTTGTCAGTATTGAAGTGCATAACTCATCGAGCTGTTGGCCGTGCACACAAGTACAAGAGGAAGTACACCGAAAATGAAAATACAGAACCGTGGGAAGGAGTGTAATAACATACCCGAGAATCCATGCTTCACAAATGCCAGAGGATCATCATAGTCTCCAGCGCCCATCTGACCCACACCGGGGGAGAACCCAGTAATCGGCAACACAATCACATCGCCCACCTTTTTGATAGCGGTCATGCCCGTGAAATTGTGCCAGTCGATCGGGCCCTTGCTAGCGCTCATGTCAAAGTACCGCGCGTCGTTGAAGTATTCGAAGATCACGTCCGTCCACACAGCCGGACCTGTAAATTCAATGACATTCTTGTCCTTGAAACCCGCAAGCAAGCCGGAGCGCTTCTTGCGCAGTGCTTCCTCAGTGATCGCTGCCACGACCTCGCGAAGCACTGGGTGGCCCGGTTTGCTCTGAATGGTCCACTGGCAGAACTGGATGCGCCGCGAGTACCAGTCATGCCAATCCGGTCGATCGGGGTCTGCTTCAATGCCAATGACGAGGCCAATGGCTTCGTGCGGCACGCTCGAGGGGATCCACTCGACGGCTGGCTTGAGCGCTGACGTGTCAATGTCACTGTAGACGCCGCCCCGTGCAAGCAGGATGAGGTAGCGGAAGAAGTCGGCCTTGAGGACCGGCAGGGGCAGCGCTTCGTATGCCTCGAGGACTTCGGGGACGGCGGCGTAGTAGAGCTTCACGAGGTTCGCGGCCACCTCGTCCGTGATGACCTCGTGGGTAAAGCCTGGGTGGAGCACCGTCCAGCTGGCTTCTTGATCGCGGAACTTGAAACGTGAATCCGAGGGTTTGTACTTCCATGTTTGCCAGATGTAAGCTGGGAATTTTGTCCCGACATCATATGGGTGTTGGTAGGCTAGCTTTTCAACAAGTGTCATTTTGGACATGTCGAGGAGCGGTTTCTGTTCTTGTTCTGCTTTTGCTCCTGCTCCTGCTCCTGCTCCTGCTTCTGCTCCTGCACCGGCAGTTGCGCCTATGTTTGTTCCACTCGCACCGTTGGCTGCACCGTTGGCCCCGACACCTTTGTTATTATTTGCGTCGGCGACTGCTGCGGACGAAGAAGTGGAGGAGTATTGCATGCCATCTTCGGAGACGGCTTTGGCGGGCGGGAATGCTGGGTCTTCTAATATGTCGGGCGCATGAGAGCTGTGCGATCGCGAGAGGATGTAAAAGACGGAGAGGAAGATGGCTGCTGCCAACAGGGCGCGCCTGAAGGTGAGCATGGTGGGTAGAGGTCGGGAACCGGAGCGCCGGCCGAAGAGGCGCGGTGCGAGTGATTGGTGACGGCCTTCTTCTATCGACGAGCAGGCATAGGTATGGAGAGGAAGTCGGAAGGTTTTGGACAGATCGGGAACTCTTTTCTCCCTTTGAGGCGGTAAATGCGTCGCGTGTCTCACAGCGTTGCGCAATCAGTGAAGGTGTCGCAGTAGTGGTGAAGCTGGAAAGTCGGGACACGATCGGGTGAGGGATAAGAATGGCGCGAACTATCGGGAGAGGAAACACTTTCGGCAAAGTCCATCAACTGGAATCAGACGTCGTAGCTCCAAACCAGAAGTAATACGGATCACGCAAATTGTTTGTGAAAGTAAAGCAGCAGCCAGCAGTCTTCTGGGATGGGAAAGCTGGGGGTCCTGAAAATAGACGCAAGCCAAGGCCGGCCAGCGCGTTGCCAGGGCGGGCCCGGTAGGGGGCCGGCGGGGGCTTGCGGCTTTGCACAGCAGTACTACTATGTGTACTATGTATGGTAGCATCGCAGACGGGTGGGGGATGGCGCCTGCTTTCCCAGTCTCTGATTTGCAGCACTTCAGCAGTTGTTGAGGAAGGGGCAGTGGGGTGCAGTGGATGGACCCCTGCTGATGGCTGATTCCGTAGCGCTTATCGCTGTAGAAGATTCGGCCCTACATAGTAGAATTAATTGCGCCCCACGTGTACGCAACTTTACGCGCAGTCTTTTTGTCCAGTTCAACGACACATTCTACTTCTACTGTACAGAGTGGTCAGGTTACAACAGCAAGCAAGCAAAACTCTTTCCATAAGCTTGTTGACGTGGAATTTGGTGGCACAACATCAAGGTAGATTTAGGTTCTATCGTTGCAAAGTCCCGAAATAGACACGGTGGCCGCAATTTGAGTGGGTGGGAGATGCATAGATAGTCCCTTGGTGGTGGTTGAGATACCATATAGTAGACACAATAGGGCAATACAAAGTATTCGCGATAGCAGGGTTTATTTCTGCTTCCTCTGCCTAGTGCCATCTTGCATACACAAGTACTCAAGCAGCCTCTTCTGGCTTGCGCGTCAAGGGTAAGAGCCTGTGAACCAGTGGCCTATCGTTACATCTGGGCACGGCATGTGGGCAAGCAGGCAAGCCATATCTCCGTTCCTTTTCCCGTCTCGCTGATTGATCGGCGAACGTTTGGTTTTCACCAGGCACACAAGCAAGACGCCACCTGTGCTTTGCTTGTCGGCTTTTATGCATTCCGTCGCTGCCCGTTTGCTCGTTTATCCGCGTTTCAGAATTTGGGGCTCGTTTGTCCCTGCCCTTGCTGGCCGTGCTGTGGTGCAGCAGCGGGGATCAACTGCAACGGTGCTCAAGAGAACCTTCAAGTGTCTGTTGCATTGGTTTTGCAATATTTCAAAGCATGTTGCCAGTTCCTCTCATCAAGACGACATAGTACACGGTAGTCATGTAAGAAGTGATTCAGCCACATTCTAGTGTGGCTGTATCGTGACGCGCAATATGAGCACTGGCCCCTACGAGGCTCATTCATGCCAAGCTTTCCAGCGGTTTGGATCGCCAAGACTTGGGCAACCACACCGCTAATCGGCAGTTTGTACGGTGGTCTTCCCCGGAACTGCCCACAGCCCACAGACGTTGCGCGGTAGCACCTGTTGAACTTGGCAGCTTACTATGCACTAGCCGCATGTATTATAATGACCTTGTGCTTAATGGGTAGAGAGCAGCCTGTCTAGTGGTGCCTGATTCTGATTGGAGTCCAGACCGCAAGTAGAAACGATCCAGGAGCTGCTATCCAAGCAGATCTTCACTTGAAGGGAAACCAAATGTCAATGCTGCAAGTGGATATGTACTTATGCATATGTCCCAATTGAGTGCAATCACTTTCCCGGTGTGTAAGTCACAAGGTCTTGACCGATGTTATTGACCACAAACAGATGAGGTTTGAGTTGCAGAATTTCGAGTGATTTAGCGAGCCTGGGTGGGAGGCATCACTACTTATGTACTTCAAAGCAGCACTGTCCCATTTCTTGATGCAGGATCAAGAATAATTTATATCCCCCCACACCAGATGAAAACCAGTCACTTTCAGTGTTTATCTTTGCTAGCAAACAGACACAGAACAAGACAAGAATTTCGCTTTCTATGGCAACCATCTCCACCTGTTACCGTGCAATCTTGGAGTATCTCCAGTGTCAAGTGGCGGTTGCTCGGGCAGTGTTTTGCGCTAACCCTCAGGGTTAGCCAAGCCAGCCTGCCAGCCAAAGTGCAAGGGCCAATGAAAATTCAAGACTCTCCAGGCTTCTCGCCCAACCCATCAACAACACAACCACTCTCACAGCAAAAATAGCCAGGCGCAGCAATCTGACTGCACAGGCAAGATGGTGGCCGAAGAGTTCTTCTCGTCCATCTGCGGACCTCCTCTGTCCAGCAACACGGCCATCGCAAAGGACGTCGGCATCTACACCCACGCGCTGTGGCCCTCGTTTGCTGCAAAATCAACCTTCAAGAAGAGCGCAACTCCACCCAACTGTCTGGCCGTTAGCGACACCCATGTCTTTGCCGCCCAGCACGAAAAGGCCTACATCCATGTCTACTCGCGCATTCGCGGAAATCAGGAGGCGTTTGTGGCCTTTCCTGAGAGGATAAGATGTGTGGCCTTGGCTGGCGGCGTGCTCGTTATTGGAACCGTCGAGGGTCGAATCATGCTTTGGGAGGTGAGTCAAACGTGGGCCAAGAGCGCGGCGCATGATCATACAAGCCATTCTAATCTTCTCTGCCATAGACGCGCACAGGTCGCCTTGTTTCGCTGCCCGCAAGCCATGTGCAGGCCGTCTCGTGCATAGCCGTGGCTCCATATCACGTCCTCACCGGTTCAGACGACTCCAACGTTCACGTCTGGAGCCTGGCTCAGCTTCTTGAACTGGATAGCACCGAGGAGCGCGAGCCTACTGTCAGCTTCTCGAACCATCGCGGCGCCATCACGGCCCTGACGGTATCGCCTGGTGACAACTCGCAGACGAGCCTTTGCGTGTCGGCGAGTAAGGATAAGACCTGTGTCGTCTGGAACTACCACACCGGCCAGGTATTGAGGACACTCCTGTTTTCCAGCTTCCCAACCTGTCTTTCCCTTGACCCTGCCACACGTGGAGTCTTTGCATCAACCCAGGACGGCTCGATTTACTCAGTAGACTTCTTCGGTTCCAGCCCTCTGCTCGGACCCAAGAGCGAGGACACATCAACGGTTGTGCAAGTGACGACGCCATTCTGCACCTCTCCTGCAGAGTCTGGCCCGCCAACATGTCTGGCTTTGACACATGACGGCACCGTCCTGCTATCAGGGCATCCAAAAGGCCAGATCCACGTCTGGGCCATTACTGATCGAACAGCAAACAGCGGTCCAAAAGAACTCACAAACCTCAACGCAGCCGTGACCAATATTGTTTTCGTGTCGCCTTTGTCAGCCGACGCTTTGACCGCCAAGGCTTTGACTGTCGTCAAACCATCCCAAGCCCAGCGTGCGTATAATTTTAGTGCACAGTTTGAGGCTGATCTTACACCTGAGACACGATTCCGCCATATGGTCAAAGCGCCTGGCTTCGCGCGGGACACGCTCGACGAAGCCATCGCCACCTTCCTGCACCCCGCGGAAGCGGACTCGGACGACACAGCGCTCCAGAAAAGTGTGCAACAGCAGTATGCAATCTTGGATCAATTGGCGGCAATGAGATGAGGGTCATAGATTTAGCGGCTTGACATGTGCCAAAGAGGAAAAACAAAACACCCCCAAGTCCAACGACAAGTGGGCACATGCACCTGTTTCAGATGGGGTTTCCATTTCGCTCAGCACCCCAGCTATCGCCAATACTCGAAAGGCTAGAGCCCCTGCAAGTCCACGTTTCCGCTAATTGACCAGTTTTGAGTGGCCTCCAGGAGGATGCAGCGCAAAGCCTCAACTCGGGAGAAGGCCACGCGGCAGGACGAGATCTCGACAGCCCGGACGGCGAAACCAACAAGAAGGAGCACCAAAATTTGATCCACTGCAACGGGCTCCTGCAACGGTTCTGCTTGATGGACCACTTCCGAACCCCGTAGTAGACGTGGAGATATTGGGAATCCCTTGTGCTGAGACTTGCAGCAAGCGATACCTGCCAAGAGCTCTTGGTGAACTCTCTGTGAGAATCTTATCATGATCGTCCCAACATTGTATCCCCAGAGCATGCCCTCAAGCCACATCCGGCAACATCTGCTACAGCCTTGAGCTTCCGTTGCTTGGCCTATCTGAGCACTGTCTGATTTATCGTGGATGCGTCGCCACTTGTTCGTGGAGAGTTTCAGTTCTCGTCTTGTATCCGCTGCTATTCTCACAGATCATAGCTGGCCAAACCCGCAGATAGGATGAATGCTCACCTTATGAATACTCTGCACCCTGTGCAATCATGGCTTTTCGTTTTCCCTTTTCTGGACTCTGGCTGGCCCGGTGTTGTTCAAGATGCGGTTCAACATAATAACAAGCGCTCTTGCTACCCTGGCGGTAGCAGCAGATGCCAAACCACTGAACAAGCCCCAGCAAGGTACCTCCCGCCATGTCGTCCATGAAGAGGTACCGGCTGTCCACAGCAAATGGCAAAAGTCTCATCGGATGCACTACACGGCGACATTGCCGGTGCGGATAGGTTTGACGCAGCAAAATCTCCACCGGGCGGAAGAATTCATATACGATGTCGCGAACCCCAACTCGCCCAATTACGGAAAACACTGGTCGGCAGCAGAGGTCATCGAGATGTTCAAGCCCAAGCGAGAGTCGGTTGATGCAGTCATGAAGTGGCTCGAGTCGGAAGGCATCCATCCGAGCCGGATGAAGATGTCTGTTTCCAAGACATGGATCACCCTCAATGCCACCGTGCGTGAAATGGAGCAAATACTCAAGACGGAGTACCACGTCTACAAGCACGAGACGCAAGACAATACGCATCACGTCGCATGTGACAAGTATCACGTCCCAGAATACATTGCGGAGCATGTCGACATCATCACGCCCACCGTTCATTTTGACAAGGGTCTCGGCCACGAGAGAAGCGGCAAACACAAGGAAGTCCCGGAAGAAGCGGCAGAGGAGCTCAAGAAGAGGTCATTGGAGCAGCTGGAGACGCGACAAGACCGATTCAAGGCTATTGTTGGCAGCCCGCTCGACGACAGCAACCCCAAACAGGGCCAGCACATTGACAACGCCATGATGGACCTGTCGCAATGCGACACTATGATTACCCCTGACTGCCTGCGGGCTCTCTACAACATTCCAAAGGGAATTTTGGCCAATTCGAGCAATGCTATTGGCATCGTGGAATACACACCACAAGCGTTTCTCCAGACCGACCTCGACATGTACTTTGACCAGTTCTCGCCAGACATTGCCCAAAAGACGCCCGAGGTTCTGCTCTTGGCGAACGGTGTCGTCCAAACACAGAATCAGAGCTTCAGCTTCAACGGCGAGTCAGCCCTCGATCTTGAATTTGCAATGGCTCTCATCGCGCCTCAAAAGGCTAGCGTCTACCAGGTCGGCGACGCGGTCCAGGGCGCCAGCTTCAACAACTTTCTGGACGGCATCGACGCAAGCTACTGCACCTTCCAAGGCGGCGACTCCAAGGACCCGAACATGGACGGCCAGTATTCATCATCCGTCGAGTGTGGCATAGCAACGGCCACCAATGTCATTTCAACAAGCTACGGAGCCAACGAGGCTGACCTCGGCGCCAAGTACGAACAGAGACAGTGCGATGAGTACATGAAGTTGGCGCTCCAGGGCGTCACCGTGATCTACTCCTCCGGCGATTTCGGCGTCGCGGGCAACGGCGGCGCGTGCCTGTCTGACGACGGCCAAAGCTTCACGAACGGGTCCTCGGGCAAGTTCAACCCGAGTTTCCCAGGCGGCTGCCCCTGGGTGACCTCTGTGGGGGCCACGCAGCTGAGCAGCGGGCGCACGGTTGAGGACTCCGAGACGGCGTGCGAGGAGGTAATTTTCTCGGGCGGCGGGTTCTCGAATGTCTTTGCGATGCCGTCGTATCAAAAGAGCGCGGTGACGAGCTTCATGACGGACCATGCACCGCCGTATGGGGCGGACCGGTTCAATAATTCGGGCAAAGTCCGCGCGTTTCCTGATGTTTCTGCGAATGGGGCGAACTATGTGACGGCTGTTGACGGGCAGTTTTCCTTGTCCTTTGGCACGTCTGGTATGTTTTGTTTTCCTCTTCTCTTTTGTCGTCGGCACAGTAGTCTTCAGCACTTTATCTTTACTAACTGGTAAAACTACTAGCATCCGCCCCTGTCTTTGCATCCATGATCAACATGATCAACGAGGAACGTCTCCAAGCTGGCAAAGGCCCCGTCGGTTTCCTCAACGAGGCGTTGTATGCCAACCCACAGGTCATGAACGACATCAAGAATGGAACGAATCCAGGGTGTGGCACAGTTGGCTTTTCTGCTGTCAAGGGCTGGGATCCGTTGACCGGGCTGGGAACGCCAGATTATCCTAGTATGAAGAAGCTGTTTATGAGTCTTCCGTGACGGGGAATTGGAGATCCGCCTGGGTAGTGGGACTTATAATAAATGGCATTGTTTATTGGATTCCAGAGAGCTAGGTTGGTTGGTCGGTTTGCTTTTAGCCTTGTTGATTGCGTACATAATGATATACCATTCAGGATTTGGTTCATGGGACTTTGCGGCATGATGACTGGCGATTTTGCCTCTTCTTCTGATTTACAGGGAGATATTTTAACGGCGTTCAGCGCTCGCTTACGGTTCACGGCATGCTTACCCGCCACTATGACAGGGAGCATATTATGTATCATCATCACCTATGACCGCTATGGAGGAGTACCCCATCAAAGCTTGACGTCTCTTGCTGCGGTAAAGCGGCGACAAAAGTACCGTGAGCCTGCAACCGACCATCAAACCCAACCCGATTTCTCACTCCCCTCCCAACAAACTCAACCAGAAAACCAAGATCAACTCGAGGGACAGAAGTCATAGTTCCCATCCGCATTATTGCCCCACCACGTCGGGAACGGCAGTGATATGCCGCCGGCGCCAAAGACGGCAAAGGACAGGATGAACAGCACCGACATGGAGGCGCCGTCCCACGCGCCCGTGACGAGGTACATGTAGTCCCTGAAGATGCGGGGCTTGTACTCGCGCAGGTAGAACTGGCAAAAGAAGCCCGAGAGCATCCAGGTCAGGATGACGCACGTCTGGCTTGCGTTGTAGGGGATGTAGCCTGCGTATTGGATGAACTGGGGCATGTTGATTTCGTCGAGGTGAAAGGTGCGGATGCGGGGGAGGAACTGGTTTGGTTTTTGTTAGTCTTGGTCTTCTTCTTCTTCTTCTTCTTCTTCTTGGAAGGTGAGAAAGGCGAGCGAGGTGCTATTGAGGGTAATGGTTGGTCGGTAAAAGAAGAATATTAACTTACATGGGTGATGATTCTGTGCACCACCACAATGGCCGCGCCGATACCCAAACCAACGGGGACCATGGCATACGGGGCGCCCGCCTTGTACATGTACTCGGACAAAGCCCACGAAGCAGCGTTGGTATTGTATGCTTGCATCGTGGCGCCGCTCCAGGACGTGTTGCCGTTGCCGTTGGCAAGGAGGGCGCGGTTCGAATTGACAATCGAAATCATGACGGCGTAGTTGATGAAGCCGCCCAGAATGGTGCCGTAGATCTGGGTGAGGAACATGACGCGAGGGGGGATTTTGACTGTTTTTGGTTGAGTGGATTAAATCTTGTGTCAGTCTATCATCTCCGTTTGCCCTTTCTTAAAGGTGGATGGAAGAGTTGATTCCCTCCCGGATAAGATGTCTTGGGACTTACGGTACTCTCCCAGCTTCAGATCGTTGGCCAGGTTGACTGCGTTGCTAATGACATTGTGCGACCATGCGGCAAAGTACATGTTGCCCACGGGACGACCTGGAATCATCAGACCAGCCAGCATCTTGGATAAGTTGTTGGTGGCAATGCCGTCACCGTAGCGAGCATAAAGCACGGTCGAAAAGGGAGCAATCACGGTGCCCAGTATCAAGCTCTGTGACAGAACACGTCAGAAGATTCGATCAAAAGAAGATGCTAACAGTTCGTTCTTTTTTTCTTTTCTTTTTTTTTTTTTGGAAAGAAGCCAATGGCCTGTTCCCCGCGGGGTCTCTCGAACTTACCACAACATACCCCCACGCAGGCAATGTGACGTCCTCTCGCAGAACAACGATGAGACCGAGGAAGAAGGAGATGACGAGCACGGCCACGTACCACCACCAAGGTGCCTCCTTGTAGTGCTTGGCCATGTGCACGTGGTGGCGGTCGTCAAACTTGTTCTTGCGCGCGTCGATGAAAGAACGCTTGATATCCGGGCCCCAGAAGATGATGCAGTGCATGATGAGCGCGCCAATCTGTCAGGGAGATGGCTCACTGGTCAGTATCTGTGGGACGCACAGTCTGCTGATGAAAGCAAGGAGGGAAAGAGAGAGAGATGAAAAGAGAGAGACAGGGACAGAGACAGAGGGGGAGAGAGAGAGAGGAAAGATGAAAGATGAAACCCACAGCAGCATTGGCAATGAACATGGAATACGCAAAAGTGGCAGCCAGCTTGGGAGGACCGTACTCGGCGAGAGCCGTCCCGTTGAGGACGCCACCCGCAAAGACTTGGCTTGCCGGGTACTCGGTGCCGTTGGCCAGCATGAGTCTGGTCGACATGAAGGGCAGCGACTTTGCGCCCCAGCCATTGCCGTAGTAGATGCCGAGCATCACAAGATAGCAGGTGAACAACCCTGCGGCCTGGTGCAGCTGCAACTTGAGCGGGAGAGACGTCTGCGCTGTAGTGGTCTATACAGCAAAAGAAGAAGGAGAAGCACTCAGTCAGCTTGCCAGGCCCTTCAAGTGGCATCATGGCCTCTAGTATCTTTGGGATCTTTGGGAGAGACTCACGTATTGCCAGTCGAAGGACAAGCTAAACAAACCCAGGCCCTCGTTGTTGGTGGCGCCGCCAAAGAGGTTCGTCAGGACAGCCGCCTTGGAGCCGGTGGCCTTCATGGCCGCCAGACACGGGACCGAGACGGAGTTGAGCCACGGCCAGATGTAGGCCGGGAACCACTCGTAGGCAAACATGCTGCTGTAAGCGTACCAAAAGTAGCGGATGGGCTTCGAGTCCTTGACGCTGGCCCAGTGCAGGCCCTGCAGGGTCTTGACGGTCGGCAGCGTGCTCCAGTAGACAGACTCGACGTGCCAGACGGCAATGGGCCGCATGATGCCGCACAGGCCGTAGCCAAACAGGCCGATGCTGATGGTGCTCAGTATGACGGTCGTGCCGGACAGCGGCATGTTGTAGAAGAGGTCTTGTGCCGCAAACACTTCGCTGGCCGCCGCGGCATTGGAGGCGCCCGTGGCCGTGATGGCGGCAATGGCGTGCTCCTTGAGACCCCACGGCCCGTTGTTGACGAACTTGGCGATCCGGATCCAGCGAGGCAGTTTCCCCTGGCCACCGCCTTCTCTCCAGCGGGCCTCGAGGTGGTCACCGCGAGGGAGGAGGAAGGCCCAGAGGTTGCCGATAAAGTAGGCAATCAGGACGATAAAGGTGCCCATGATGGAAACACTGGTGGGTTTGAACTGAGAAGGGGTTTCTCTGTGTCAGTAGAGCCGTGCTGAGGCCGCGGGCAAAGGGCAGAGGAACCGGATTGACCAACCATGTAGATCTGGTTCATAACAGCCTGGAAGCCGGACAAGGCGGTTGCGATCACCACGCCGCGAAACGTAAAAGAGGGATCGCCGTCGTCTCTGAGCGGCAGAAGATGCGCTGCGGCATCGGCACCAGTGACGATGATGGCATCTTGGCTGTCTGTCTCGGAGCCGTTGACGTCGTCCGCATCCGACACGCTGGTGGTGGTGATGGCGGCATCCTTGTCCTTGAGATCTGGGGCCGCTTCACCGTCGGCGGCAATCTTCTCGTCGATCTCGTTGCCGTGAGAGGAGGCCTGAACGACCTTTTCCTCCGTGACAGGAGAAGCCATGGCTGTCTGTGGGCAGAGGCTGTGTTGGCAGAAGCTCGAGCCTGGGGTGAGCTTGTGAGAGGTTGCTGATGTAACCTTAAACCACGACTCTGTAAATCGAAAGCTGTGAGACGATAGCGGGGGGTGGCCTGTGTTTTTTAAGTTTCTCAAGATAAATGGGCAATGGGTCCCCCAGGTATCGCCAGCATGAAACAGCGCTGCCAATGGCACCTTATCAAGAGCCAACCAACAGAATGGAAGTGGCTCGCCGCCCCGTTGGGCTGGGGAATAGCCTCAGTGTATGCACAAACTGGTCCAGAATTATTCGGCGCCTCCTGTGCGTTTTGCCCAACAAGGCAGGTCCTTTGTCAATACTGCAACCCTGAGGAACTTTAGAGAACAGTGTGGCGTTCTCCTGATGGGGTCACGATGGGGGCTCCCAGTTTTTGCTAGCCAGGAGAGCGAGGTTGGATAGCGCGTGCCATACGTGCATAATCGCACGCCATTCTCCTGCGGCTCGTGGTTTCACTGCACCAGCCGGTGGGTCTGTCTGGCCATCTGTTATCGAGAAAAACAAAGGAAATGCAAGATGTATGGAAATGGCTACGAGAGAAAATATTTCTGCCTGTTCAGCCCACCCACCCACTCGCTCTCCTGTCAATTGATGCACATGAGCGCTCGGATGCGGCTTGCCGGTCAGCCTGGCCCACCACCACCACCACCAAAAGGACATGAATCCGACCGGACGAGACAGAAGATTGGGTTCGTTACTCGCCACTATATCGCAACACCGCCGGTGCCCCTCCTCCACCGTACAATGTGCTGATAGTCATTCGGCAAAAGCCGAAGCAGGGCTGCGGTTGGGCTGCTGTGGCGCAAGATCACCCACTGATTGCTCTTATGGCGCTGGCCCCAGGTTTGCCTCTGGCATCAGACGTTGGGCTGACAACCTTTGACGTCTGTGTAGGACAAGATTGCTTGCCCTGTTGACGATCGACGGCTTCGAGACCATTTGTTGGCAGTCTTGCCTCGCGTACAGAATACATCAATTGATGTGTGCGGTGCAAAAAGGGACGAGATGGTCTTCCTCGTGTCTCACCATATGGTCTAGGGCGATTCGCAGGACCCGGCTTTTCAATCGAAAGAGCATGTAGCCCAATTGAGATGGGCCAGGCAGTTCAAAGTTTCCATCGATCCTGTGCCAAAGCAACTACCAGTGGGAATCAGTCAGAGTCGGCTGATGTTGTAAAACCCGCTGTATCAGGCTTTTGATCTCCTCGGTAATCTTCTCAGGCTCTATCAGACCTTGAAGAAAGGCTGATTTCTGTGTCAGACAAACATCAGAAGACGGACTCGGCCCATCACTGATGGCTACATTGCGCATTGCGAAGTGAACTCGGAGACAGCCTCTCACTTTGGATTATTTAATGCATTGGCACATTGATGAGTAAGAACGTTGACATCGAGGTGCAAGGTGATGTGCACTCAGACAAGGCCATTTATATCAATTTAGCACCTAGGCCTCTCTATATCTCCCTCCAAAGATGTTGCTGGCGAAAAATGGAACCCTCTTCTCGCCCCAAGCCTCAGTTATACTTCTAGAACCAGTAGGAAATGGGAATCACAACCGCTCCTTTGGTCCTTTCCCAAGATAACGCTGCTGCCACCAGCCTTGCCAGGATAACAGCCATCATTTCCCCAACGCCGAGAAGAAACACACCAAGGCATCACAGACTACGCCGCTGCACCCAGCCCTGCCAGGATAACGACCATGCCTTTCCCAGCCTTCACCGAGCACTTGAGCATCGCATAGACTACGCCGCTGCACCCAGCCCTGCCAGGATAACGACCATGCCTTTGCCAACGCGCCAAGAGTACTCAAGCATCACGTAGACTACGCCGCTGCACCCAGCCCTGCCAGGATAACGACCATGCCTTCCGAAGCGCCCGTAGAGCACTAAAGCATCACTGAGACTGCGCTGCTGCACCCAGCCCTGCCAGGATAACAACCATGTCTGCAATAATGCTTCAGATTCTCGGTGATGCTCAAAGCGCTACTGACAAACCCTCGGTCCTATCCTGTTGGTTAATGCAAGAAAAAAAGAAGAAGAAAAGAAGAAGAAAAAAAGAAAGGGGAAAAATGCGCGCTCAGGGTGCTTGGGCCCTCTTTCCCTTTAAGACTGCCTGATGCCGACGCAGAGGCGTTCTTGCTCTTCCCCCGTCCTCGCTCCCGCGGTGACCAGAATGGACTTGCGCAGCTTCCCTTTCCTTGAGCTTCCTCTTGTCTTTTCTCGCCTTCAGTCGGTGGCTCTTGCGCAGAGCTTCCGACGAGGCATCCGCGACAGGCTCGAGCTGAGGCGCCGGGACAGATGGTGGTGATTGTAGGGCGGCAGCAGAAAGCAGCTGGGGAGAAGCACCAGGTCCCTCAGGCTTGGCCTTCTTGCGAGTCTTGCTGATCCGGGATCCACGAACTGTCTTGAGGACCGCTTGAGGAGGCTGCTTTGATTTGCGCGGTGCCGTGTTCCGTATATCTCGCTGTTGCACGTGCGGCGGCGAGTTCAAGGAGCTCAAGGCTGGGGGCTGCTCTCTGGCCTCCGAGTCGCGGGGCGTTGGGCTTTCTGTAGGCTGGGTGTTGGACTCCTGGCTCGTCGTGTTCAGGACTTCTTCACACTGGGTCCGGAGGCGGCTGCTACGGCGAGCATCTATGATCGGGCTCGGCTTCTTTTTCTGTCGCGGCTTTTGCACACGGGAGGGTGGCGGGCGGGCTGCTGCTCTCGGTTTGCTTGGTTGGGCCAGAGGAGGAGCGTCGACTCGGTCACTGCTCCCCATGGTCTTATCCGAAGTCTTGTGTGAAGAAGTCGGATGCCATGCTGCATTTGTTGATCCAGGCGGCTCGGTTGCATTCCCAGGGGGAGTGGCGTGCCCGGATGAGGAGGAGGGCGCTTTGTTTTGGTTCGAGCCCTCTTGCTTGCTGGTCTGCAAGTCTTTTTTTTCGAACGGCCATGGATCGTCGTCGAAGTAACACACCTGGGTTTCAACTGACAAGTCATAATACCACGCTGAAGGTGATCTTGGATCAGGTGCTGGCGGGAGCGAGAGAGCCGGAGAGCTTTCCCGCGACTCATTGCAAGGGCTTGCAGCCGGAGGGCTTGCCCGCGACTCATTGCAAGGGCTTGCAGCCGGAGAGCTTGCCCGCGACTCATTGGAAGGGCTTGCAGCCGGCGCTGCTGCTGCTGCTTGGGATGCGGCGGGACGTTCTTCGTATGGCATAAACATCGTTGGCCCGCCCCAGCGCGCGGCAAGGAAGGCAACATATGCATCGTAAGACTTGTCGTGATTAATATTGGAGAGGTGTCGCCAGATGGAGATCTCAAGATCTGAGGCGTTTCGGCATGATTCAAGATATGCTTTGGAGTCGGTTGCTAAACACCAGATACGATGCATCTCCTTCAGCCTCTGGTCGCGCCGGTCCTTGAGCTGACGGTACAAGTCCTCTCGAGTCTCGGCTGTGAGGCTGACATCGCACACGTCGAAACAGAAGCTTTCGGGGTTAAGTAGCGGGATAGTGATGCTGTTGAACTGTTTGGGAAGGGAGTCAAAGAGGTCGTCGGGCGTGAGACCGAACTTTTCTGCTCGCCAGCTTCTCATCTGAGGGTAATAGTCAAAGACGAGTCTTGGATCTGTGCGTGGGAAGATGATATCTTCCCAGTCCAGGGGGCCCTCCTTGGAGAAGTCTGGTGGTGGCATGCTTGGGCGTGGATAGAGGCTCTGCGATGGCGATAATGAAGGGGCATAGACTGAATGCCTGGACCAGATACACAAAGATGATGAGGGTGAAGGCAAGCTGTGAAGGAAAGCGGATTCGCGAGAGCAGAGCGATGCAGAACCGAGATATGCGGCGGCGGTCTTTGTTGGAAAGAGGAGAAAGCGGCATGTGGCGGCAATGTAGGTTCTATGGACTTGCTGTGTAAGCAAAGCAGCTGCCTAAAAATACATTGGCAGGCTACAGAGGTCTAAAGTATCTCATAAATCATTTTCGATTTAATTTCCCAAGGAAAACAATTATATACACTATCCATTCAGCAGATGCACTACCAGTATATCTAACTCACTATTCATAGGGCCCGATAGCTGTAGAATCTAATGCTCATGGCGCATAGAGGGGAGAAAAGAGACAACCCGAACACCACCTTGAGCCCCCCCCCCCAAGAAAGATGAAAAAATGGAAAAACAAAAGCGTGAAAAGAATTCCAAAAAGAAAAAGGGACAAAAGCAAAGTCACAAATGAAAGGCACAAAGAACAGGTACAAAGGAAAGGTGCAAAGAAAAGGTGGGGCGTAGGCATTCTACCTCCTTGGATGCTGCCTTTGGCGCTTTTGAAACGAGCTACGTACTATAGTTGACGAATTGATTGCGATAAAAAGTAAATCGAAAATGAATTACTATGTATGAGATACTGCGCACTGTAGACCTACGACGTTGCAGTGTGTGGATGAGTTGTCAAACCCAGGCTACCAATCAGTTAGAGTTTCTATAGAATGTGAATGCGCAGCCTATTAAGCTGGCAATGCATTCACGCAATACTCAGTTGCTCAGCTTGATGGTGAACACCGAGAAAGACATACCTTGGAGTAGACGAATAATCAGGAACAAGGCGAGTTTGGATCACCTTCGTGGCCGGCCCGTGATACTTTACTAGTACAGTACTATTCTTCTCAACTGGGCCGTATTGTACTATATAGTGCTGTTCTTTTCACTTGGGCCGTATGACCCGCTTCTTTGAGACTTCCCAAATAGGATGCTGAAATCGCGGAATTTTGGCACTGATAGGTGGGAGCGAAAAGGGCTAAACCGTTTTGGGACGTAGCCCCGTAGCTTTGTATTACCGGTACTGGTACAGTATCATTGGACTCACAAAACATATCACCAGGAGAAAGAGTTGCATTTAAACTTGAGACATAGATGCCCAAAAGCTCGTTATATCTGAACCTGGTGCAAGCATCCTTTCTCTCGAGCACTCCAACATTAAATTGCCTTTTGCAGCCTTGTGCAGATAATGTCCGACTTGTGAATAGCATCATAGTATATGGCAAACTGTTCCAACTTGACGAATACACCAACTGGTATACAACAAACTGTTGAAGGTGCGTCAACCTGGATAATAAACTTGCCTTTATCATTCGAATCACATTTGCCAGTTCTGTTGAGCGTCGCACCTAACCCTCTCGAGATGGTCTAGAGTTGGCATGCCTTCGCGGTACAACTACTTGGGGTGGTAATGTACTTCTTTGCATGTATTTTTATACTTCCAAATTTAAGCCACTCAAACACGTAGCATATGCAAAGCCACCATGGCAGCCCACGGTGACCAATAGCAAATAGGTTTGCTCAAGCAACCTATCAGAGGTCGGGAGAACTTTGCGGCTGACTTGTCTAAAACGTGAGATGCGGGCAGCAATCTGACCGATTTTCTCCGCGAGAGCTCAGTGCTCAGTTCCTTCATACAAGAAGGACGAAACAAAAAAAAACACGCCTCTTGCCCCGACCCTCATCTTGGCCCAGAGGCATCGGTCTCACGCAATTCATCATGAATCCGTACAAGGGCAAGGGGTTCGACCTTGGAGAAGACGCGATTCGCCTGGTGCTGCTCCACACAGGCCTCAAGCACGCCCCGATTGAGTGCACGCTGGTCGTAACCAGATATCTCGGTTCGTTACAAGGAATCCCATACGAGGCCTTGTCTTATACATGGGGCGATGAGAGCGGCACCACACCAGTCGATCAGCCAGCCACGACGCTCATCAGCCTGGATGGAGCCGAATTCCAAGTAACCAAGAACCTGGCCTCCGCGCTGGCGCACTTACGAGATCCCTGCGAAGACAAACTGCTTTGGGTGGATGCGATTTGCATCAATCAGGCACACACGCAGGAAAAGACTCATCAAGTCAAGCGCATGCGGCACATTTACGAGTCTGCTGAACGGGTTATCGTCTGGCTTGGACCGGGAAACGAGAACACAGATCTGCTGATGGACACTGCCCTACAACTCGATCAACGTGCAGGCATCCGCAAATGCTGGAACCATGAGTGGTATTTGATGAAGCAGATGGAGCCGAGCTGCCAGCATGAGGAATTGGAAAAAAGGGTGATAGGTCTTCAAGACCTTCTGGGCCGTTCCTGGTTCCAGAGGGTGTGGATAATCCAAGAAGTTGCCAGTAATAACAGAGCCACAATCACCTGTGGTTCCAAATCGGTTTCTTCGCGAACCTTCTCACTATTGCCACAGCTCATGCAACTGGACCACTTGCTAGACACCCAAACCAAATCTGTGCTGGAGGTTATGCCTGGGACGCTTCGTAAAACTTGGTGGTGGCGATGGGACCGCAGTCTGGAAAATTTGTTGCTGAAATTCGGATACTGCAAAGCGTCAGATATGAGGGACAACTTCTATGCACTTTTGGGCATATCAAACGACTTCAACGACAATACTGTTCTTCGGCCAGACTACGATATCTCGGTTGAGCAGGTGATACGGAACATCACTTGGGCTTTGTTATTCCGAAAGCTTCCAGAAGCCGACATGCGGCTTCCAAAATGGAACCTGGGTACCTTTCGAGAGGCCGTTAAAAACCTTCCAGTTGCGCTTTTCCGATGGGCACTGCGTTCGTCCGAGGATCCTGTTCTGCAGAAGCTGTTTGTGAGTTGGGGTTCAGGTTCGAAAGGCATCGTTGGGAGGTCTCCTGGTGGTACACTGCACCGTATGCTGCCGCTACATTCGCTCATTCGAGCCAACTCGAGCGCAACCCTCGGCTCCATCAGCACATACTTGAGACTGGCGACGCCGGATCTCGTCATTGCAAAAAACAAAGATGGGGACAGCCCACTGCACTTGGCAGTCATACAGAACAACTTGCCCGTTCTACCGCTCCTACTACAACATCGAGATATCGACGTCAACGCTGGGAACCTGACTGGGAATTCGCCCTTGGTCACTGCTGTGCTAAGACACCATGTGGAAACAATAAATCTTCTCCTTCAGCACCACGATATCGACGTAAATTTCAAGCGGCCCGAGCGACCCACGCGGACGCCTCTGATGGAAGCGGCGAGCAGAGGGCATGTCGACATTGTTGGTGCCCTTCTGAACCACCCCTGCATCGACGTCAACTTCCAGGCCGAGGATTTGGCCACGAGCCTGAGTCTGGCGGTTGAAAGAGGCCACACGTCGGTGGTTGAGCTACTACTCCAGCATTCAGGCACCCTGTTCAAGGACGGCAAATCGGAAAGAAGCCTCGAAACACCAGTGAACCCAGCTATCGCTGCTCGAGGTCCCAAAGCCATATCCGAGGTACACATGCAAAACAGATTGATTGGCTTGAACTGCAGAGGGGCGTTTGGCGACACGGCTCTGCATACCGCCGTCAAGAACCAGCGCCCCGAGATCCTTCGTTTACTCCTGAGCTGCAGTGGCGTCGACGTCAATTGTTGCAACGACGAGGGGTTCTCACCTTTGCACATTGCGGCTTGGATGGGTCGCAAGCCAGAGATGGACTTGCTTCTGCAACACGACGCAATCGACGTCAACCACGTCGGAAAGCAAACGGACAGCCGCACAGCGCTCTGGTGGGCGGTGCATCGCAACAATCAGCAAGCGCTCAATACACTGCTCCAACGCAGTGACATTCAGGTTCACCACACAGGTGGTAATACACCGGCCCCTCTTCAATTGGCAGCCAGAAACGGAGACGTCCATCTCGTTGAGAGACTAATTTCTAAAGCCACTGAATATGATCAAATCACCACATTGCCTACCGGACAGGATATTGTTGGCGCAGCACGTGTGCAAGCAGCTCACTTTCTCCATACTCCAATTGTGAAAGTACTACTTGAGAGAGCCTCTGAAACGCGAACGCTGGACAAGGTCATCAACACCGAATATCGCTTGGTATCCCGCCTTTCCGGGCTAGCGTATGATGAGCCAATCTCACCACTCCATGCCGCAATCGGAACTTCATCTGATCTAGACATTATTCGACTTCTCTTGTCCAAAGGCGGCAATGCTGACAAGTTCAACCACGAAAAGCTGACGCCGCTATGGCGTGCTATATGGTGGTCTCGGGGGGATATCAACTTGACCAAGCTACTACTAGAGCACGGTGCAGACCCCAACCAGCCGGTGAACACCAGGACACACCTCAACCTTGCAACTTCGAAACGGTTTGCGGATATTTGCCAGCTACTACTCGACTACGGCGTCGATGCTAATACTACTGGCTTGAGCGGCATCACTCCTCTGGTGGCGGTCCTCGATTTTCACCATTCCAGGATACCATGCCTAGTGCATGCATATGATGCTCACGACGTCACCATGGAGCTGATTATGGATGAGAAATTTGTGCAATTCATGAGCAATTCCGCTAGCGCGATCAGTTACTCAGGCGCCGGAACTCTACGAGCCTCTATAAATAACATAAGGGAGACTCCAAGGTCCGAGCAGACCGAAGACGCCATCTTCAAAGTGTTTCCCTTTGCAAGTGGCCAGTCAAGCAGTTCGATGGACTGGAGAGACGTCCATACTCTTGATATCACGCTTCCAACGGAGGAGCACGAAGCCAGCTGCCGAGACACCGCAGAGGTGCTCTTACGCAACGGTGCCAATATCGAGGCCTCGAACGATCAAGGACTCACCCCTTTGTGGATGGCCGTGTGCCAGAATAATATTGGGCTGGTGAAGCTGCTTCTCCAACACGGTGCTAACGTCGACGTCTCCGACACAGAACACAGGCGAACGCCGCTTTGCGTCGCCGCGCTTCTGGACTCTGGGGAGCTTGTAGAGTTGCTGTTGGGAAAAGGAGCAGATCCGCAGATTGAGTGCAGGGCAGGGAAGACACCATTAAGCGTGGCTGCTGAGAAAGGCTGCGTGCACGCAGTCAAAGCACTGCTTCAGAACTCGGAAATTTCTGGCAACATCCACAGCGTAGCAAAAGCGCGGGATATAGCTCGCGATTATGGCCATACTAATCTGGCAATGCTTATAAACTCGGAAATGAGCATGCTAGATTGGCCGGGAAACGGTGTTCGATAGCTACAACCTCCCTCGTGGCTTCGGTACCTGGGACAGGTGAGGAGGTAGAAAGAGGCTTAACAAGGGAGTAGGGATGGATTCAACAAATGACAGGGCATGCCTTGATTGCTTGGTAGAGTTCAAGGCTGTGAATAGGTAATGTGAAGCTATATACTCACTTTTATTCAAATGATATGATTGAGTTTTTGAAATTCAATGCAGTTGCAAGCGTCTGGCTGTCTCTTCCAAATCTTGTATAACAATCAATATCAATGCTTAGCTTGCCACATAAACAGTTCAGGTGTTGTATATATCTGGCTAATATATTGATACCATCGAACATGCTTTTACATACTCTTGAGTGACTAAGCTTATAGATTCCTATTTGTGTTACCTTTGTATACTAACACTATGTGTCGGAGCAGGATTTAAGAAAAGGCTGAACAGAATATGGGACTTCGTACATTTAGAAAGGAACCGTGTTCGGTGTGGAGGCTGTTTGGTTATCTGCTGTTCACACCCCGACACACCTTCCTTTTATCCCGAAGTGGACGTGTCTTTGAGAGGCGAGTGTATCCAAAATGGGGCTTATTGTAATGTCAAACTTGAACGTGCTAGTAGATCAGAAAGATCGGTTTTTGATATCGTGTGTATGTGTATGATTTATTACTCTGATAGTGTTCCAGTGCACAAGATGTTTGCGGGAATTTCTAGGTACGGCCAAATGTTTTGATTGTTAAGATAGGTCTACTTCTAGGAGACTGGATCTGTGTCGTCAAAAAAAGAAAAGCACGCAGTTGCAGTAGAAGTGCTCCAACATCTGCTAAGACCATTTTCAAGGACTAAGCGGAGTGTCGAGAATAAGGGATGTAAAAATTAATTTTGCCAATACATTAACTCCTCGAGTTGTCTTACGTATGAAGCTGAGTAGCCAGCTAACTCCGAGACCAATCGGTGCTTATTTATGTAATCAAGTAGGTCCAGGAAGGAATATCGCCGGCTTGGCTTCCTAGTAGTTTGTTCCCCATCTTTTCTCGCGAGGCCTCAACGTGGCGCTATTCTATCACAGAATTCATTCTCGGCGTTGTTTTTCTAGCCCCATCTTTGAGGCCGGAATCGGTGAGCATCAAGGACTGGGCCCTCTGGAACAATCTAAGTGGCGCCCACCGAACAGCGCGGATCCATTCAGAGATGGAGTTTCAGCCTGCATCTCCAGCCAAGCCACGTATCCCCTACGCCTGCGAGGCCTGTCGAGTCGCCAAAGTCAAATGTCAGCCCAGCACCACAGCGAGTATCTGTCAAAGGTACTTGATGACTCTGAACGAGAGGTATATAGCTAGTAAATGAGTGAGCTGACTAGTCTGGCTCGCACGCATAGATGTGCAGCTTCAAGGAGAGAATGCGTCTTCAAAACAGGCCCACGGACCAGGAGAAGGAGGTCCAAACTGTATGACATGCTTTTCGTTTTGGTTCTTGGCTTTTGATTCACTCTGTATTCTGAGAGAATTCTCAAATGACTGCCACAATGACTGATCAGTGTGGAATCAAGCCATCCGGCGGCAACTCGCTCTACGCCGCCACCTTCGGCACCTTCAAAAACATTCACCATCGACGTTCCAATGGCCGCAGACAATTCAGTTGAAATGGATGCTTCCGAGGCGTTCTACATCCTTCGAGACGCGCACGAAGGAACGCTGGAAAAGATTCTCCCAGACCAAGACGTGGCGCCCGGGGGCAGCAGCAATACGGCATTCACTCACGCGACCCCGTCCATGACCAGTGGTAGAGACACCACAACGTCTTCGACGCCCTCGACTGCTTCACAATCCACGCATGGGTTCAGCAGCATTCAACCACAATTCAACCTGGATTCCGCAACATCATTGCTTGACTCGTTCCGTGAGGGAATGCTCCCTGCGTACCCAGCCCTTGTTCTTGCGCCCGATGCGAGTGTGCCTAGTCTGGCACGCGAGAGGCCCTTCGTCTTGCTCGCTATACTGGCTGCTACCAGTTCAAGCAGAAGTTTGCATGGACACAACCTCTATGATGAGGAGTTTCGCAAAGTGTTGGGGCTTAAATTTGTAAGCGGAAGCGAAAGGAGCCTCGAGTTGCTCGTAGGTCTGTTGATATATATTGCCTGGTGAGTGTACCTGAACAATGTCCTGATCATTCCGATGTTGACTTATTTATACTGGTTGTATCTGATAGGTATCCTTTTCATTTACGGCCCAAAAGCCGTCAAGCGTTGCAATATCATCAAATGGCAGTCGATATTGTTCACGACCTAGAGCTTGATCAAGCTCCGGATGAGATTGACGTGGGAAACAACAATAGATTGGACGACACGAGGTTGGCTGAGATCCGAGCCTACCTCGCCAGCTACGTCCTGTGTTCGAGCGTTTCCGCGACCTGGCGCAAACCGCAAAAGGTTACCTATCAGCAGTGGACCGCGAGATGCTGTGACATGCTTGTAACGGGACGCGACAGGGGCAAGAAGGTATTCAAACAGGACGAAACGCTGATTTGGCTGGTTCGGCTGGGACACGTTGCAGAGCAGACGGTCAAATTGAACGATCCGAAGAATCCAGCGCGGCACGACCAGCAACACTCGCTTTTGGTGGTCAAAGGCTTGGAAGCACAACTTCAAGAATGGCAGGGCCTGGTTCCTGCTGAGATATCCTGTCAGAGTAAGTATGCATTGGCTCCATTCATAACCTCTCTTTCATGAACAGTTACTCGTCTTCTGAAAGGTATAAAAAGAAAGAAAAGCCATCAAGTCAAGACGAAGAATACACACAAATTGAACAAGGAAATGGAAACGTTCTTCTCCGACTGACACTGTTTTCAGCCGCCGTCCACTTGACCAATCTCATGGCGGAGATCATGCTCTGTGGCTACCCGCTCCTGCAATTTCCATACCAAAGACTCCGAAAGCAGCCATCGACAATACAGACGTATACTGACTCGAGCAGACTTGTCAAATGCGTTGGGCTTTTGCGGGGCTGGTATGACTACATTGGCACCCTTTCTGCAGCCGAATTCAACCACTTTCCCGGCACAATCTGGACTAATTTTGTCATGTCCATTATCCTCGGCCTCCGCTTGTCGTTTCCCATCCCCAATACTTGTCCTGACTGGGACCACGCAGCTGCCCGCCAGGTTCTTGAATTCGGCGCGTTCTTGGATGAATTCGTGGCTATCGGTGTGCCTGAACCATCACCAAGCTTGGCCCCCAGTTCTAGCGACAAGGCGGGAACGATGGATATCTTCTCGGCCAGCAAGGTGGTGGTTGGGGTTGTGAAGCGCAAATACGATGGCCGGCTCAAGGTGCTACAAGAAAATACAGCGGCTATGCTCCAGAGCCGCGGCAGCAGCAGCATCGATATGATAGGCCAGCTACAGCCGGTGCCACTGGACGAAGCCGTGGACAGTAATCTCATGTCGTGCCCGATGCTGGATGGGAGTCTGGACGCTTACCTGCCAGAGTGGGCTGAGGCGTCCCTTGGCTCAAATAGCTTGCAATTGAACCCGCAACTGGGGACCTATGTAGCGGGACTTGGGATCTCGGACCCGAGCGATCAAGCTGGTGCAGGTCAATGGGCGGGAACCCCAGCCCAGGTCCAGCCAGCCATCTTTCACGATCTCTGGGCCACCATGACGATGAGCTGGTCACAGGATGAAGTCGGTGGTGCTGACTATAATGGAGTGTGAAGTTGCTTTCTCAGCTGAATATCCGTGAACCAATTGAATCAGAGATTTGTGTGATACAGTTGTGAAAGTCCCCCTCCCTTTCCCGGCTACCGGTCTACCTCAAACAATCCGCCTGCGTTTACTCCAGACAGCTGTGGCCGGAGAGCCTCGGATCCCCATCTAACAGCCAGGCCGACTGCTCAATCAAGACACACAAGGCTTCAGATTTGTATTCATGCATTGAGGAGACATTCATGATGCTAGTTTGCGGTTCAGTATCTCGAAGGTGGTCTCAGTTGTCAAGACGGGATGAATCACAAGGCCGCTTGATGGAAGCAGGGAGATATAAAGCCTTGCGTCCTTCTGCACTTTCAGCGCTTGAGAAGCAGGATGTGAGTCTCTTGGTTCCCCTACATTCTCGTCTATCGAGGGAGCACTCGTCTTCTGTTCCGAGGTCTTTGCGAATATTGGCGGGCTTCTCTCATTGCTTTCGCGGTGGCCGTCCAACAGAACCGCTATCACGCGTCTGCATGAAGCCAGTACAACGCCATTGAGCCTTTCCAACACTTCGATACCGAGAAATTGGCCATTCTACCATGGGCAAGCGAGAGCGTGGGAGAAGAAGGAAGAGGCCAGGCGAGCTTCGAGCGTCGAGCGAGTAGGGTTGCTCCCTACCTAAACCCAGCCAATAAAGGGAGGCGCCCACGCTACAGCTGTGACACCTTGGCACAAGGCCACTATCGACGATCAGCTCCAGGGATGCAAGCCCCCCCAGGCCCCCACTGTTGTCCAAGGCCAGCGGCTAAGTGTGGAGCCATCGGGTGTGCGCACAGGGATTTAGGGCCTGTAGCAGGCCTCGTGGCCCTGGGATTTTAGGGCCGATGCTTTACGGCTGCTTCCCCAGAAGCAAGTAGTACTTCCGTATGCCGTGGTATGCCATGCATTTGCAAGTACCTAAGTACCTTTGTACATCTTTTTTCCGATCTCTCCTCCGTTGATCAGCATTCGGCCGTTCTTCCCAACACAAACGCAGCGCTCATTTCAGCTCGCATTTTGGCTCTGCGCCTAAACCCATCGCAGGCGTGGCCGGTCGCTGTGCAATCCATGACGGCTCTCTCCAGGTGTGCGTGAAGAAGCAGTATCGCTGACCAATCACAGGAATCTGCTCTTACTGCTTACTGTCTGCTTCTTATGGCCGCGTCTGGGCCCTGGGCATCGACAGGAAGGAAGCTTCACAGGCCAAGCCATTGCTTCCTCAGCTCCAATAGCAGGCCGCGTCACAGTGGAGGCCACAGAAAAGCCAATCGACAACTTGCGGGCCTTTTCCTCAATCCCCCTCGCCTCGCCTCCCCCCTTCCTTCTCGTCTTTTTGCGGGTCGAGTTCGTCTCCAACGCTCTCTAGCACGGCCTCGAGCTGGCGGCAGGGGCCTGAAGAAAACTGGACGACGATGGGCCGTTGGGGACTTCCGCTCGGCACAGGATGGCCTGGCAAGGCCTGGTAACCCTTTTGTTTCGCAGCCGATGCGAGAAGCAAGTCTAAGACATGCGATATACCCTGGCGCCCCTCCGTCGACGGGGCCCTAGACAAGTGGGCAAACAGGGCAAACCAACACACACAAGGCGCCATGTCTCATTCCGAGGCCCATACGCCAGTCTTCAGCCATACGCCTTGCGCCCGCGCCCACGGCCCAATGCTATCCCAGCCCAGAACTCGACTAGCCACGCCATCTCGTGTCTTTTCCCCTCTGGTGCAAAGCGCAACTGTCAGCCCGGAGATTATGTCACCCAAGCCATCTTGTCACATCCCGCTTGTCCTGATCCAGGTCCAGGTCCAGTCCCAGAGGGCAACGTGGGTGGGCGCCACGCCATGCCACTGCCACTGCCACTGCCATATGCCTTGTGCTTGACCGTCTGTCAGTGCTGGCCATCTGCTAACTTGTCGCCAACAGCACGTCCTTGGGATCTGCCGTTTCCAGTTGGCTGTCACGAGCCGCTTGGGGGGGAACCCGGCAAAGCAACTGGGTTGCTGCCGTGACCTCGCCACCCATATGCCGCTCTTTAATATACACAGCATCAAAGGAAAAAGCAGCAGAAGCAGATATTCGACCAGCAAACCCCGCAGAACAGCAACAGCAGCAGCAACAGCAACAGCAGCAGCAACAGCCACATGTGGCCCTGGGAGCAGCTTTTGCAGCATATGCCCGCCTTGCAGTAGCCCCGCAGCTGTGATGACCAACATGCTTCTCTAGCCTCGTTCCTCGGGCTCGGCTGTGAGCCCGCGACAAAAGCCATGCAAGGCGGCTGTACCTGAGAGGCGCCAGCCCTCTCTCTACTTGCTTTCCCTTTGAGTCAATCCTCCCTTTTCATTAGACGAGCGAGCATCTTGTCTGTTAGTCTGTATGCAACTTGAGTCTCTAGTCTCTCTTTCTGTTGGCCCCCGATTGTACCATGCAGGTAGGGACGCACGCTACGTCTGCACCACTAGGCTCTCTGGCTCTTGACTTGACCTGTGTTTTCATCTCCGAGAGGTGGCTGAGGACCGCCCTCAACCCAAACGAGGGATCGTATCAGCTGCGGCTGTCTGGTAGCGATGTGGTTCTCTGGGTCCGCCTGGCACATCGAAGACAGTGGTCTCTTCGGCGACTGGCCTGCCTCGCTCGATCCCTCTTTGCCTCTGCATATGTGTTGTAATTGGTGTCACTGCATGAGGACGAAGGACGCCGGCAGCCGCCTGCATCTTCCCCCTTCGTGTTATCTGCTTGACTTTCATCCTGGAAAGCATAATCAACTTCGTACTTATCCTTCCCGATCAGCGTCTGTTCTGTCCTACCGGTACAAACTCCCAGGGGGTTTGCGTGGGTGTGTACCTTGCACCAAAAGTCTGTTGCTCAAACACTGCACAATCCTGGATTCATATACTCGCAGAACCTGCAAAGCAACGCGTTGCTTCCCCGGGTTGTGCAGACTCGTATCCGTCACGCCTTATCCTCGCAGACATATTTCTCTTCTTCTCAAAAGTTGCCACAGGAGCCTAGCTTCGGGAAGCGACTCGTATCCTTATTCAACCTTATGCCATTTTGTGTGACGGCTGACGACCTAGGAGCCCAACGTTCTGCACGTCGAGGACAGCATCAAGCCTACTGGATTCCTGGCGGCTGTTTTGTTTCGGCTTTTTTTCTTCTCAACTCCCACTGGTTTGTCTTGCTGACCGATTCAATAAGTGTGAGGTTTGAGACTCACGATGGCCTCCTGCGACACCTTCATTCCCAATTTCCCTGAAAGATTGGCCAAGAACCTGACTGAGAGTAACGCTGTCTTTTATGCCGCAAGACTTGGAGCAGGACAACCACCAACGACCATGGCTTCGGAGACACTCGCACCCGATGTCCCACAGTGCCCTGGTGCCGATGTTGCAAAACGCCTGTCATACAGCAACACCAAAACGCCCCCAGAGACTGTCTTGTGCTCTCTGAAGCAGCAGCGCAGCGCGAACACTGTCCCAGCAGACGAGGAGTATGTTATCAGGGACAACTTTTCCCGTCACCGTTCCTATGGAGTCCGGTCGGCAGACAGTTTTACTGGATTCCCCGCCATGCCCATGAACCCCAGAAGCGAACGAGACGAGCGCAGGCTATTCCTCAATGGCATGGACGAGGACTGGGGCAGCGATTCATCGGCGGATCCTGAAATCGACACTTCCTCGCCGTCCATTCGTACTCGACAGCAGTCAATCACCACTGCAGACACATCTATTGATGGTACCTTTGGGCAGGGAAGCAAAGGAGGCTATGGCTCGGTTGCCAGCAGTCCCAAGACATTTGGGCCTCTGAGCCTGACTGACGAAGGGAGCTGGGTGGACCTTGAACCTGAAATATTGGGCTCTGGAGGACACCCAAGGCATCCAACTGGAGTCACGGGGGCATCCAGCGATTCATACTACAATGAGCCACCTGGCGCACCAAGCTCTTCCAAAGACGACTATTGTGAACAATGGCAACAGCAAACCATTCGGATCCCGACGAGAAGATCCTCACTGAGTCACCAGGTCCCCACTGCTAGTGTGGGCGAGACTGCACATCCTCGAAAAACATCGACCAACTCATTTACTTACGACCTACCTTCGCAGCCTCTATCGCCGCCTTCTCAAGCTTCGTCAACGCGTCCTGCACCGCTCCTCCGCCGTCCACACACATCAGGAACCGACAAGAATGCAGCTTTTGAGTCAGAGCTCTCTGCCAGCCACCGCACTCCGTCACGATCTTCGTCACCTGCACGAGCCAAGGCGTCACTGACAGTCACTGACCAGCTTTCGCTTCCGCCGCTGTTCACAAGGGACGACACGCAACGCGACGCTACGCCGGCTAACCGCAAGAAACCCTTTAGACCATCCAATCCACAAATCATCACTTCCAACATGCCGGGCCTCACTCGAGTCAACACTTGGTTGGCTTCTGGTGCTGGTGATTCGCAGCCACTTCATGGCGGCTTTGGGCTGACAACCTCACCTAGCGGACTCTCGCCCACCCACATCCGGGTTTCAGGGGAGATTCTCGAAAATCTGCGGCTGATTGTCAACAATTTCCCGAGCCTTCCGCTTCACACTTCGTGTCTGACGATTCAAACCATTCGGAGCTACTCACGCAAGCTGAAGCGCGTCGACTTTGATCGTCGAGGTGCGCGCGCTCCCGAAGAACGAGGTCCTGGCATTCCTGACTGTGCCACTTCGCCCGACATGTCACCCATAAGCCGCAAGGGGTCCATGGGCGCCCTCAACATCATGAACACCTTGCGTGGCAAGCTCACAAATATCTACAACCACAGCGCTTCTCCTCGAGCCAACCACGACAACAGCCTCTCGGCATGGCCTCCCGCCGACACACGCCACATCACTCTGACGTGTGACTCTCTGCCTTCCAGTCAGGACGGAGACAGCCTAGAAGCTTGCGTCAACTCGCTTCGCGCTATCTTTCCCAATGGCAGCAGCTACATCTTGGACCTTCTCTACGCACACCTGATCGCATACAACTACATCCATTCCCTCATTGGCGGTCTGGCACCTGTCGCTCAGCGCAACGGCGCCGTCCTCATGCACATCCGCGGCAAACGCTCCGTGAATCTTCCAGCAGGCGTCACTAGTCTTGCCGATCTGCAAATGCACCAAGACTCAAGTGAGACCATAGTTCGCGATTTCCACCAAAACGTTGCCCTTGCAACCGCTCGAGACTTTGTCCCACCCAAGGCAGCCGCAACACTGGGACTTGGTTCCACGGCCACAAGCCTGCCCGTCAAACCAATCCCTGGCTCTCGCCGCCCCGTTTCCAAGGGCGGTCGGTTTCGCGATGTCGGTGTTCCCTCGACCGCAGCGCTGGTTCAGTCGCTTGGGTCGGAGCGCGCACTATGCGAACTGCGCGATGACCTGGCATTGAATGTCTTCCGCCTCGTAGAGACTATCAAGGGGTGCTCGTCTCCTGAGGAGTGGCAGTCCCATGAAGAGCAAGAAGCCAACATTGTCAACAATCCGAGCAACAAGCAATTGGAGCCGGCCTTTATGCGCACTCTGTGCGAGTTGGTCCGCTGCTACGAGGAGCTTTATGGATAAGGAGCGGTCGAAGACCATCGGTGTTCCTTCTCCACTGTGCAATTTACACACTCGAAAGTCCTGCCGGGTAAAGTTAAGGACCTGTATTATCATCATCATCACGGCAAATAATCCCACGACAAAATTCCGGGCAATGCATCGAAGCAACACCTCGGTTGACAGGATGGATCATCTACTCGCGTTGACGCCTTCTTTGCATTCGGCTTTGACACCGATATTTCTTTTCTTTTTCTCAATATTGCATGCAATGGCGTTGGGGTTAACATCGCAGAAAAGTTGTTTTGCTTTTTCCTTTTCCCCCGTTACATTCGTTCAAATGCTTTGCATGCAACTTCCTCGACTTTATTTCCAGTCACCATCTGGTGTCTGCAATCTTGCTCACAACATGCTTATACACATTCTACCTGCCAACAAAATAATCATATCATTTCAACGTCGAAGCCCGCCAACTTTCATTCAACAGTACGTTCGAGCAGGCGCCAGATCCACATCAAAAACCGCAAGAGTCAAATCTCCACGCTATTTTTGCGTTCGAGTACTATTCGCCATCACCTTGTTCCTCTGGCGTCGCCTCGCCTAATCTAAGCTACCAGATTCAGCCTCACTCTCGACTTATTCCAAAAAGGCATCACACGATAACAAAACTTTGCTTATTCACTTGTTTTCCTCGCTGCTTTAATTCTTTCTTGTTCTTATTTTTTCTTATTCTTTTTTCTTCTTCTTTTTTTTTTGTTTTTGTTTTGCTTTTTGCACGTTTGTTTCCCCTCATTCGTTTTTGTTGGTATCGTGATTATTACTTTTGGGTATGGAACAGCGGGACTGCTGGTAATCAAGTTGGGTTGGACGACAGGACGATGAAACACAAGAGAAGAGATTCAAGAAGGTCTTCATATACTCGCTCTGATCGACTACATGCCTTCTCAAGGAAAAAGAAGGACCATTTGCATCCCCAAAACAAAAGGAGAGCGTGGGATGCAACGGGAGAAAGATTGGGTGGTTCACTGGACTGGCTGCAAGGTCTTTTGCAACGTCGGAGCAATCGTCGTTGTGTTGTGTATTGGATTCCAAAAGACTTGCTGGACTACTTTCCTTTTTTTTTTTTTTTTTTTTCGTGCTGGCGGTCGTTTGGAGTTGGCGCATATGAAAAATTCCCTGCTTTATTTTGACTATTCCCCCTGCTTGTTTTGGCAATCAGAGCAGCAGCAGTAGCAGCAGCAGCAGCAGCAGCAGTAGCAACAGCCACTCAAGAAACAAAACATCCATAATTTCTCGGTACGTGTTCTTAGGGTGCTTGCGTAATCAAATCAATCAATCAATCAATCGATGCTCAATCTATTCTCCCCTCATTCTTGTTCCTTGCCTCCTTCTTGCATCCTTTCCAACCCCCCCACCCTAGGACGAGGACGAATCGAAACCGTCCTGGCTGAGTCGAGGGAGATGATCATCAAGCAGCTTGTGAATCCCAAATCACATTCCAAGAGAGCCTCAAGCCAGTATTCAAATCTACAAATCTACGCGCAAAACAATCCGATACTTTGATTGGGGCAATGAGATTGTCCTTTCTTCTTTTTCTTCGTCGCCTCTGAAAACGCAACACTGTCTCGGGACTGGAAGTCAAAAGAAAAAAGAAGAAAAAAGAAAAAGACGAATAAAAGTTCGTGTCATGTAGGAAGGATGTGGTACTTACTATTGTGTGTTTTGTGTGTCATTGTGCCACGACTTTCTCTTTGCCTCAGTTCCTTGTGTGTGTTTCCGTGTGACGAACGAGGAAGTCGAGGTTTTGAAGTGACACGGGTTTTGGGTGGCTACATCTGTCGAGGATTGAGTGAGAAGTTGTTTATCGCGAAACACGCGACTGCAATCTGTGACGAAATTGTTTCATAAGTTTGTTTGTACGCGTCTGCTGTTCTATTTATCCACATCTAATCTACCCAATCAAATATGGCTATGGCGAAACCAAGGAGAGGAATGCAATATGTATAATCGCAGACTGTTGTTCATGAAACTCGGCGCCACAGATGCCTTTAGGAATGGATAACGAAGCAAGGGTCTATTTTGATGTAATCTAGCAACAGTAACAGCGCAACACTAGCGATGCCGCAAAGTCGAGACCTGGACGGTGCCCATGCGCGTCTCGAGTTGTATCTCGTACTCGAGCGAGTCGTCGGAGGGAAATGGCCTCGTAATCATTCCTCCACCACTGACACGGCCTGCTTCACCCCTTTCGAGCGAATCATCGATGCCGCTAAAGCTAGTCACGTCGCTTGTGCTCTGAGGCCAGCTCTTCCTTTCTGTGGGGGTGGGGGTGCTGCTTGCAGTCCATGGACCGTTTCCTTGCACGCCATTGCGACTTGTACCATTACTCTCGTTTTGTTGCTGTTGCTGTTGCTGCTGCTGCTGCTGTTTCTCCTCCTCGCTGAATATCTGCTGACTCATGGGTCCATGACTAAAGTTACCAGTGCCCTTGTCAAGATACCCACCACTTCTAACACCACCACCGACGATATCTCCCTGGTCCATATCCGAAGGAGCCACCAATCTGCCACCACTACGCAAGCCCGTGATCCGAGCATTGCTAAGGGCCAACAGACCAGCACTTGTAAGAAGCAGCACGAGCAGCACTAGATTCCCCGCCTGGGTGGCGTTGCCGCTGACACAGGCCACAAGATACACGAGCATCTTTGCCATGGCTTCAAAGTAGCCTTCGAGGTGAGTCTTGGGCCGCAGCCAGACGGTGGTGGTGAGGGCGCGAAGGTCCGTGTTGAGGCCCCGCAGGATGACGGTCGATGTGGCGTCCAGATTGATGGTGTACTGGGTCATTCGTGGTGGCGGGGGCGGAGGCTGCTGGTGCATGCTACCAGGCTGATTTCTGTCGAACGGGGCGGGCAGGTCTACTGGCTTTGGCCTGGAGCGGGCCTTGATAACGGCGATATTGAGGATACGCGAGAGCATGAGAGCAAGGATGAGGCCGAGAGCCCAATCTGGGATGCTTGTCAGTTGGGGATCCAAGTATTGACAGGCCCACGTTAGGACGAGGTACTCACAGTCCTGCAACAAGACCACGAAAGCAATGGCAACGCAGGTCAAGACTGGGCTTGCCAAGTACAATAACTGCGCCGCCCAGCTGAGGCCTTGCTCGGCCCTGTCCCTGCCCCCATACACCATCCCCCTCTGGCCCTGGCGGATGCCCCTACGCCGCGAGGAGCCGCGAGCCGTCCAGCTGGGCGTCTTGACAGGAAGCTCACCAACGTTGAGCACGACAGTCTTACCCTCCTTGGCCGTCTGCAGAATATAGCTTACCACGGCGCGATTAACGATGCGATGGGTCGTGGGAGTACCGTCAGGCTGCATCTCCACAGCCGTCAGCTGGGCAGCGCCCTCTGTGCGCGAGAGTTCGTCGGCGGCTTGCTGGTAGTGCAAGCCTGGGACGAGCAGGAGACTGTCCAGCCAAGAGGAGCCGCCGCGCAGGACTGTGCGCTGTGCAATCGTACTCAGATCAGCAAGCACGAGCAAGCCCGAAGCCGAGAGGCTGAAGTTCGGGATGGGTGTGGTGGTCCAGCCATGGATCAGGGGCGGCCGTGCTGGCACAACCTCGACGTCGCTCACGATCGTCATTGGTACCTGGGACAATGTAGCGGGAAATGAGGAAGAGAGGGCGGTCCAACACCTCTGTCGAAGTAAAGCATCCTGCTTTCTTCTCTAACCTCGTAAGTATCGGCAGGATTTATCGTGAAGTGAGAGGGGCTATGACGGAGGCATTGGGAAGCAGCAACCCCCAGAAGCAGGCAGGCTGCAGGCTGACGGGGCCGGCGAATCACATGCTGTCAATCCAGGCGCATGATGAAAGATCAAAGGCGCACACTCCAAAACGGCCACACATTCGGCGTTGAAGCCCAGAATGCAACACCACCGTGCCTGACACATATTGCACACCAGCCATTGTGTCTCATAGTGTCACATTGCCGGTTGTCATTTGAAACTGAATCCCCGCATTGTCCGCTGAGGAGGCAGGCGAGGTCAACTTAGAGTTAGCGAGGGATCCACTCACTTACAAGTCTGCGATACCTGGGTACGTACACAGTGTAGCTTGCCCAGGCTCGAGCAGCGATCACACGGTGATGAATCAGCTGATTATGTCAGCAAAAGCTTTGTATCTCAACGACGAACCACCAAATTCATCATCGTCATCCAGCTTCTCCGGCGATTCGCCGACATCTTGACCACTCGAGCCCCAGCCCAGTCGCCCAGACGGCAGACCACGCACAGCCATGCTGTAACAACCACTCTTTAGTGGCCTTCTTGGGTTGAATGCAGACATCTGCCCTCACCTGACGCACAAAACAAGGGACCTGTGAAGATCAAGAGAAGGCAACTCGACCAAACCGCCACCAAAAATGCGGCCTCAGCACCGATCCCTCCGCCGCCTACTCCTCCGCCACCTGGAGCTCTCCTCGCGCGCTGATTCCTCCAACACAACCATCCGCACCTTCACACACAACAGCCCCTCCTTCTCCCACGGCGGCCGGCCCCAGCTCCCCTTCCTCACCATCCCCGCCGCCAACTTCCAGCGCCAACAATGGCGCTATCTCACCACCGAGCGCAAAGCCTGGCTCAAGCGTGAAATCAGCCTCGGTGTCCGCTACGCCATCTATGGCTGGGCCATTGCCTTCCTCGTCCTCTGCGGCTCCTGGACGCTGCATCAAGAATTCCTCGAGCAAAAGCACCCCACCCCGCATGAGTGGTCCTTTATCTCGCGCATGATCAAGCGCGACGCAGAGGTTGATCTCGCCCGCACAAACACCCCCGCCACCCCTTGGGCTACCATTGTCCAACTGACGCGGCACCTTCTCGACCGCCTCGAGGACCCCAACGGCGACGGCAAAGGCCTGCGCGACCTCGGGTCCGACAAACCACCCGGCGCCAAGGACATCAGCGGCATGCCCGAGTCCTGGCGGCGAGGCTACTACGAAACCCTCCTGCTCTGCTGCAAGGCCGCCGAGCATGTGGAGGGCTGGGTCATCGACAAGACGCGCCACACTGTCTTCCCACCTGATGTCGTCAAGGGGCCTTCGAACCCTTTCCCTCGGCCCATTCCACCAGGCGCCAAAGCACCGCCCAAGGAAGCCGACTGCGAGCCCGCCAACTTTCCCAAGCCCGACGAGCTCTACCTTAAGCTCATCGCCACCGAGGGTCTAAACACCAAGCAGCGTATGGATGCCATCCTCTCGTACGCAACCTGGCTCGAATTCAAGGGCGCCCTCGAGCCCGCAGCCGTCATGTACGAGGACGCGCTCAACCTCGCCATTGAGGAAATCGACACTCCTGGCGCCCCCTTGCTGCTCGACCCCAAGACGGCAGTTCTGATCAACGATGATAACCCAGCGCGCAGAAAGCCCTCTGCTAACCTGCTCAACTCCCTGACCGCCCTGGCGACCTTCAAGGCCCGCCACGATGATGTCTCGGCCGCGCTACCCATCCTCATTACCATCCTCCAAGCCAGACGCTCACTCCCTGCCCCTACACCCCACTCTACCAGCAGTAGCAGCAGCAACAACCTCTTCGATACCCTCAACCGCACAAACACCAAACAGCAAGACAAGAGCGGCCTCCAAAAGGTCATTGACTTTTTGCGAGCCCCGCCATACCCCCCGCCACCACCAGACGGCACCGCCCCTCCCGTCCGCGACAGCAAGGAACTCTGCGAAGAAGCCGCGCTGCACCTCCACATTGGCGAGATTCTCTACACGATGCAGGCGTCGACGCGCGAGGAAGGCATTGCCTGGACGCGCGAGGGTGTCGATTTGGCAGAGGAGGAACTGCACAAGGTTCTGGACGCACGACGGGCTAGTGACGCTGCTGTTGGTGCGGACAAGACGTGCCGCGATTGTCTTGGGCTGGGACTGGGCAACTGGTCTGTTATGGTGAAGCGCATGGTCCAAGAGGAGGAGAGCAAGGGTAAGGACGCTGTGGCTGGAGCTACGGCGTCGTCTGGTGCGGGGTGGTTCAACTTGTGGTCTAGCAGTAAGACGGCCGTGGAGGAGAATGGTGGGCGATGGGCTGCTGAGGACAAGGTTGTGGTTGAGCGGACAAAACGGGCGCAGGATGTTCTGGAGAACCTGCAGAAGCCCGCTTCCGGCTTTTTTGCCAAGTTGGTCAAGGCTTAGTATGTATAGCCTCCACTACTAGAATGCTTGTAGTTCAGGGTACTTGGCTTTTGTGCTTGTTACAAAAAACTGTCGAATTAAAGAAGTAAAATCTTATGTATCTAGCCAGGTGTTCATGCGATTCTCAAATGAGGCTTCAAAGTCTGCAAAATCAAAGACACAACAGGCAGGCCTTTGCGATCATGCTCCACGGGCATATCAAATGAATGCCTTCGCACCGTCATCCTCGTCATCTGCATCTTCGCAACGTGCCTGCATATCAACAGCCGAGTGATTGTTATCGACCTCAACCGTCTCCTGTCCCGCGCGGCCCTGCTCCTTGCTGGCCTGAGGAGTTGCATCGTCATCAACCATCAGCTGTCCCTGGTCCTCTTCCTTGAGCTTAGGACTCTCATCTTGCTCCTTCTGCTTCTCATCGACCAGTACTATCTTCTCCTTCTCAGTGTACTTCTCGGTTCTGTCCTCGTTCAGTTCTTTGTGGCCCTCTGCCTCCTCAAGCTCTTTTTCCCATTCCATCATCTTCGCCTCGCTTCGTCTGCCCTTTGGGCTCTTAATCCACTCCTCGGGCCACTGGTCCGTGGGCGCAAAGGACTCGTCGCGAAAGGTTACATCCATGATTGGATTGACATAATCCTTACCAGCCTTGTAGACCTCGTCCAACCATGGGAGTAGATGGGACTTTGCTTTGATCAAGGTCAGTTCGTGGTAATAGTTCTCGCCGGACGCTAGCACAGGACATCCGTAATTGGTGAAGGTCAGGGTGGCGGGATTGCCGGTGCTGTTGGCGATCGGGGCTCCGACGTCTTCAGCGGTGATGATGTAGGCGCGAGCTCTCTTTGTCCAGTGCGTGCAAACGTTAGCTTCTCTCCTCTTCCAAAACTGCGGAATCAATAACAATGGCACAGCTGAAGACAACATACCTCACCAAGGAATCGCTTGAATCCATCGTTCTTGAGCTCTCCGTTGGCCAGTCCATCACCAACCAAAGCTAGGCATCCCACCTTGCCTACCCAGCGCTCCCAGGTCATGTCCAGATACTTTTCCACCGCAACGGCTCCCTCACCGATACCGATAATCTGTACGGTCTCGGTCTGTTCCTTCGTGCCGGCGCATCCACTGAGAAACTCAGGGTTATCGATGATTCTCTCAAAAACGTGTTTGACATGCGCATCCACGTCCTCATTTTCCGGAATGCTATGAACAGCCGGGTTGTACGCAATGCCCACGTGCGCAGCGCTCGTCATCTTGGCATTCATGCTCTGGCGGTGGCACAGAGCGCGCTTGCCTTCAGGCCACCACCAGGCTTCGCCTGAGTTCGCGAGGATGACGCCCATATCTTCTCGGTCAAAATCATCGAGAGCATTGTTGGCCAAGAGAGCCTTGACAATTGAGACCATACTGCCCTCGTCGATGCCGCCTTTACGGGCAATCACGCGGTGTGCCAGGACCCCCAGGTCTTGGTTGATTTCGCCAAAGATGACAATGATGCGCTTCTTGGAGGGAAGGTTGGGGGTGCAGAAGACGGCTCTGTGCGGTTTGCTGGCATCATGGTTTGCATAGAGCGGGAGTGCCATGCGGGTGAGGCCAAGGGAGCTCAGGCGAGCGTGGATGATGTCGACGACGGCACTAGTGAAAGCGAAGCGCAGGCGGTCGTTGATACGGGAGTTCTTATCGATGAAGTAGTCAAAGTAGTGGTTTGGATTGGCGATCGAGCGGATTTCGTCGGCCTCGTTGATGTTGTAGCTGCCATTGTTTCGTTAGCCCCCGTTACGGTCTTCGAACAGGTGGAGGGCGTTGAGAACTTGAGAATTTGAGGCAAGTGAAAGAGGCAGACTTGATAGCATAGACTTACCCGAGCTTTTCGAGATCGGTGGGGAACTCAGGGTCCTCTGGGAGACCTGACCAGCGTCGGCGAAACATCTTGACCGTGTGATCAGCGAACGAGGCGCAGTGTGAGAAGTAGAAAGTACCTAGGTACCAACTTGATGAAGGGAAGCGTGTAACGAGTTGCAATAGTGCAGAATGCGGAAAGTTAAACACAACCTCGGAAGGTGTAGAAGGTGTAGACAGGAGAAGCAAGCCCCAATCGAAAGGAGGCGAGGAAGGAGAGGAAGGACAGGATGGGGGATGGGGGTTTGAAAACAATCTATGGGCAGCCATTTAGTAGACGGTTTGACGCGCAAACAGAGCGTGAGATGGCAGGCAGCAGCCACTTCAAAGCAGACAACAGCTCAAACCAAGCACCTCATCCAACCACACAGCAGATCCGGTATTCCAAATGTTGGTAAGGCTTTTTTTTCTTTTTTTCTTTACGTTGGTATTTGCAAGGGGATACCTACCCCATACTTAACAGTTGTATACACAGCCCAGATAGCCGTCAGCAGCTCTTGTCTGGCCCTTCTGTCCTGCTTTCCTTGCCCCCCTTGTGCCTCCCTCATCGACCGTACGGCTTGTGCCATTTCGCAGCGATCTGATCCTCTGCTCGCCCTTCATGTAACTCGCTCCTCAGTTTTTTGTAGATCCCAGGCCGTCGCTGTCGTCGATCGCGTATGCGCTGCCCTAGCTTCTTGCTCTCCTTCCTCTACCAACTGGCCTTTTGCACGCCAGGTAGCGAACCAGCAATAGCTTGTAACCGGAAGTTGAACTGTTCCACCAGAGCTTGAGTCAGCAAACAGAAAACCACTCCCATCCACATCCAGTCCCCAGAGACTAATTTCCCTCCTTCGACACAGTCACCATCCCCCTCCGGAGAGAGAGATCCGAGTACATCCCAAAGGGGAGCAAAAGCCCAAACAACCTACCCTCGACATCTTAAAGTCCCTCAGAATACCCCGTCCTCTTCCTCCCAGAATACACCGGTTCTTGATTTGCGTCGGGTTCGTGTAAACGTGCATCTGCGTCAGCTGGAGCTGTGCCTCGGCGCGCACACGGGGCGCGAGGGTCGTGTTGCGGATGATGTAGCGGAGGGCTTGTCTGCAAGTATTTCATGACATGGTATTAGCATAGTCCTTCTTTCTATCTCTTTTTTTTGTTATATAAAAAGAGATTCCTTGACCGTTCCCAATTCCCCTCGCTGCCTAATAACGAGTGAAAGGTCCTCCCCCCTTTTGGACTCTTCTGTGCGTGGGTGGGGGACATTTGCAACCAAACCAAAAGACGCACCTCTCCGTCTCGAACTTCTCGTACACCTTGCGCTTGGTGTGGTCGCGGATAATCTTGTTGTTGATGTAACAACCAAGATCAATCTTCTTGGACCGCCAGAGAGACATTGTGGGCAAGCTGAACCGTCTTGTTTGTCGTTTGTCTTTTTGTCGTTCGCCGAACGGGTGGATTTTATCTTGACATGTGGTTTTGCTTTGTCGTTGCTTGCGCCGGGTAAAGTTCGCATGGGATGGGGCCGGGGTCGGGACTTACATAAGCAGGATGGACATTCCCCAACCGGCGACCGCTGCACGTCATTCTATCTGGGTATCTACGATGGTAGGCACTTGAAGTACTTCTGTCACCACAGCTCACGTTATGGATCTTCAGACACCAACACGCTGTTTTCGTACATGGTACACGGATCGAATTGTTGTCGGTGTCGCTGTCGGTATCTATGGTCTACGAAATCATCATTACAAAGTGTAAAATGGGCATCCGATCAACAATAAACAGGGCGGCAAAGGACATCTACAACAAGGATAGCTGTGCTTGGAATACCACGATATATCAAATCGTACAGTTGCTTCTTTAATTCTCCTACATAACTCGTCAACCCGGATTTGTCTCCTTTTCTTCAGAGACAACACATACATACATAACGAATTTCCGTGGGTCTCTTTTTCCAGAACGCCCAGTTTGCCTGCATAAACACATTTTTGAACCTCCCAAAAAAAAAAAAAAAAAAAAGAAATTTAGCCTTGGTCCAAATCACCACCACCTTTCAATTGGGCTTCCTTCTTTATATCTATAGCACGGGAATACCTTCATACTCGCCGTAGCCCAACGCAAGGTTCATGTTTTCTGTAAAGCACGTTAGCAAAATCGGTCTATGATACGAGGAGTAGAGCGTAGGTTACTTACGCAGACACTGCGTTGCAGCTCCCTTCAACAAGTTGTCAATGGTTGCGCAGACAACCACTCTCTTGCCAGAGCTGTGCACCGCAAAGCCACCAATCTCCACGCCATGCTTGCCGCTGATGGCCTTGACGGTGGGAGCCTCGCCTACAACCTTGACGAGCTTCTCACCGGCGTAACGCTCCTGGTACAGCTGACGAATGTCACGGCTAGTCATCGTCTTGTTGAGGGGGATGTTAATGGTGTGGTGAATACCCTGGAACCACACAGCAACGTGGGGTGTAAAGGCAACGCTGTGGCCCAGCTGCGCGCTAATTTCACGCTCGTGAATGTGGTCCGTGAGGGAGTAGGGGATCAGGTTGTTGGTCAGCAGCTCGACGTCGTTCTTGGGCGATGGCTTGGTGCCTGCGCCCGAGTATCCAGACACACCGAATACAGAAGGCTCGCCGCCAAGGTGCTCAATAAGCGGTGCGAGACCAAGTTGGGCGCCAGTGGCGTAGCAGCCAGGGTTGGCAATGTCCAAGGCGTCGTGGATCTTCTGCCTCTGGACGAGCTCGGGCAGACCGTAGGTCCAAGAGCTGTCAAAGCGGTAGTCGGCCGAGAGGTCAACAATAACGCTCTTGTGGCTCGATGCCTTGCGACCCTCGTGAACTGCCTCCACAAAAGGCTTGCACACACCGTTGGGCAGCGCCATGACCCAGCAGTCAATCTCGCCCCGCTTCTCCATGTCGCGCACATCATCGGGGCTCAGGTTCTCATAGGTGATTTGGGCCTTGTCGTAGCCCTCGAGAATAGTGCCGTTCAACTCCCGAGATGACACGTGCGCCAGCTCCATGTTAGGGTGCGAGTTGAGAAGGGAAATCAGAGCCTGGCCAGTGTATCCTCGGGCTCCAATCAGAGCAACCTTGGCTGGGCCGTCGCGAGTCTTGTTGCGCTTGCCCAAAGGTGGGTTGGGGTTGGTGGTCGTGGCGAATCCGCGCTTCTGCGAGGCGGTCTGCGACAGCCACGAGGACCGAGATCGCGTGCTAGTACCGAAGCCACGGGCTTGTTGAGCGACCGATGCGCGAGGAGCAGAGACAAAGGAGTCGGCGGCGTTGAGCGCGGCTCGGTGCATACGAGCCTCGAGGTTGGAGTCGCCCAGCATCTCCCGGCCGTGTGCTTCAAAGTCCTGCATGACCGACAAGGTCTTGCTGCCGTCGGTGATACCGTACCAGAAGAGGACATTGCCGTCGACAGACAGGCTGCCATCAGCCTTGTCCCAGAACCAAGTCAAGTTCTCGTCATCCTCCTTGACAGTCCAGACGAGCTCAGGGAAGTCCTTCTTGATGGCGGTGAACAGGTTGTCGGCAATGTTGCTGAGCCAGCCAGACTTGGTAATGGTAAGTGTAGCCAGGGTCGCAGGCCGCTTCTCGGTTGCGGGGAGCACAACTGCGAGGGCATTCATATCAGAGTCGTAGTAGGCCTTGAACTTGTTCTCCTTGAGGAAGTCAAGGTAGGTTTCCACGGTCTGGCGCGAGTTGGGGCCTTCCCGGTCACGGACCAGCACTTCCTTGAGCTTCTCGAGGTCGGTGAACTCCTGGACGCTCGTGGCGTAGAGAAGCTTGTTGCCGCGGCGAATCAAAGTTCCCG
This sequence comes from Coniella vitis, assembly GCA_011317545.1. Lineage (NCBI taxonomy): Eukaryota > Fungi > Ascomycota > Sordariomycetes > Diaporthales > Schizoparmaceae > Coniella > Coniella vitis. The sequence goes on along the minus strand of WUJK01000004.1, from coordinate 1,210,075 downwards.
CACCAGAGTCGGTGAAGAGTTCCTTTTGAAGGTCCTGAGGGTGGATGATGGCGACGGAAGACGAGCGGGGCAGGGTGTCGAGCAGATCCTTGATCTCCCTGATCTTAAGGCGCGTTCCGTACTTGCACCACGCCTGCGACATGTACCAGTCAAACTCCTCGTCCAGGTTGATGGCCGAGATCTTGCCGCCCTCACCATCAAACAGACCACCCTTCTCAGACAGGTAGACAACCTTCAAGGGCTCCAGCGCACGGGCAAGCTCGGCAGCAGCAACATCAGCGTTGACGTTCAGGCACTGTCCGTCAGGGGTGTAGGCCAGAGAGGTCAAGACGGGCAAGCATCTGTGGTTGATAGCCATCTCGATCATGTCCTTGTTGACATTGGTAATCTTTCCAACCAAGTTCCACTTCTCCTTGTTCAGGTAGTCGGCCTCGAGGACACCGTGTGTGATGGGGCGGACGTGCACGCCCATCTCCTCCAACCGGTTGGTCAGTCTCTGGTTCTCTTCCATGAACAACTTGCGGGCAACGGCGAGGGTCTTGTGGTCGGTCACGCGGATACCCTCCTCGAATTGGGGCTCGACACCGGCATCTTCCAGGAGCTTGTTCAGCTGAGGTCCAGCGCCGTGGACAACGACCGGGTACAGGCCGACATGGTAGAGGAATGCTAAGCTGTTGCAAAGCTCATCCAAGCTGCGCGCCGAAAAGTCTCAAGTCAGCTTTCTAGCTTTCTTTGCATAGGTCGCCCAACTGTGCAACCTGGATCTGTCGGTGCGTTTGTATATCGGCTCTCCCCAATGGCCACTTACTAGTCTGTGAGAATGGCACCTCCAACCTTGATGACTGCGAACCGCTGCGACGAGACCGAGGTAAAGTGGGACAGGTACTGTTGGACCTCCCGCCTCGAGCCCACGCTGCTCAGTGTCTGAATGACTATGCCGCGGGTGCTGAGATCGGTGAGCTGCTTGGACGAGGTGGAAAGAGCAGCGCGGCGGGTGCACTCTGCCAGTCGAGCACTGGCAATGGCTGGGGCGGCGGTTCGAGGGGCCGAAGTCACAGGCAGTCTGGTGCATCGCCGCGCCCCAGCCCGGAAGGCCCTCACGGAGGAGGACAGCATCTTTGCTTTTGGTTGATAGAAGGTTCACTGAGGGAAGAAAGACGGGGCAAACTGTTAGTTGGAATCACCAGAGTCAATTACAGCATTGAAAACAATGCCAGAGCGAAGTAAGAGAGGAGAGGGAGGCAATTGGCCAGCAATGATCTTCTCGCTCTGGCGTTGGGATCCGCTCGGGCTAAACAAGCTTGGGTGGAGGGCGCCTGGGAGGCTGAAGAGGGGCCTTGACTCACGGTGGGAACGGCCAGCTCCTCTCGTGATGACTCGGAGGTGGAAACCCGCAGGTTCGGCAACAAGATTCTGTCACTTCAACGGCGCGGTTGCAAACACACAAAACACAAACGCAAAGCAACGAGACAAGAGCGGAGATTGTTCTGTGTGGTTTGGCCAGCACGGGATGGAGAGAAGGGAAGAAACGAAGGATGCGTGGGGGAAGGCGTGGAAGCGATCGCAAAAGTAGTCTACTGGGGGGTGGATATTCTTGCCAATTCATGTCCAGCTTTCCTCGAATTATCTTCAAAAAAATCTTGTACCTGGTAGGGGCGCGCCGGCTGTGGGGGAGCATACTGGTGGAGGGGTAGTAGCGCGCCGAAACCGCTGCCTTTGCTGCCGCAAGGTACAGGTACCGGCGATACACACTGAATAGCCCAAATCTCATGTACACGGTACTATACCTGCTCTTTTATACAGCGACCTGCGGTAGACCGGGGTACTTTGTACTTCTTGCTTACAACACGTCAATTCTTACCCAGGTATGTCACGCGCACGCCCCAAGTACTCGACAGTAAAGTCATAAAACATCCAAGGGCTCTTGGATCTACAGCACAGGATGCATCCAGCCCTGCATCTGCCACTTCTCGATCCATGTTTTCGTGTTCTCCAGTGTCAAGATCAAGAGGAGCAGTCCTGTTGTCACAATTGTAATACAAATACATTCTCTGGGAACTTGCTCAGCATCCCCTTGTTACCGCAAGTTGCCCTTCTCAGAACCCAGATGTATCTCTACATCGTATCCCTCAATGTTAGACCTCGATTCCACTTTCCAGGCGCTCCCACGAATATCCAACTTTGATGCCAACCTTCGGCCAATATCCACCAGCCGAACCACCCCTTCTTATCTGATGCCCCATCTTTGAAGAAAAACCCCACTTTGATCTTTTTGATTACGAGCGAGCGAGGTGTCCTGCATTTTTTTCTTCTTCTTCTTCTTCTTCTTCTTCCTCCACACCGTCGATGACGATTTTTCTTGCTGCAGTACATAGTAGTATGCCTTTTACATGATCTTTCGGCCTGGACTTCTCTATTCATACAAGAGCTCCGTGCTGAGGGCCCCTACTTGCGTAACTGGGTTCCAGGACGGGTGCCAGCCTCGGTCTGGGTAGCCGGATAAAATTGGGAACTTATTATAGCTAGCCCACAAGATATTACGTACTATGTACGCATTGTTCGTTTGTCCTGGGTAGACCCTATGCTCCATAGTACACAGGCCGTTGCGTGTGTGTCCTTCCTTACTCGCGAGGATGCAATTGTGTTGTGGAAAACGAGGGCAAGGCTTCATCCGTTCATCCACAGCATTCCACCACAGCACGAAGTAAAGCATGGACTATCCAGATCTTGTTTGCATGCACCATTAAGCCAGGCCAAGCAAAGGGACCAGAGAAGCAAATCCATCAACAGAGCCTCTTCTACTTCAAGAAAAAAAGAGTAAAGAGAGGCAGAAAAACAACTCACTTGTTCACCATCAATCCTGTCATTATGTTGTGTAGACGATACCACCATACCCGCCAAATAATGGCTTGGCCCAAGCACAGTCATCTGTACTCACAATGCCTCTACAAGGTAGGGCGGTCCTCATCTGCGTAATGGATGGGCGGCGTCGCCGTTGTCTAGTCAGATGATCAAATGTCGCCAATGGAGATGACAGGCACTCTGCTTGCTCCGAATATTGCAACAGCCGAGGGTGGCGAGTTAATGTGCACACATATCCCCCCCCCCCCAAAAAAAGAAACAGGGCCACTCGATCATGTGCATAACCACAAACATCTTTGGCGCTCAGCTGCACTGCCCGTCTTGACGGATTGGACGTGGAGAAGTGTGCTGCTCCTGCATACGATCTTGTGCTCGTGAGCCCAATCTTTTGTGTCGAATGACAGTTTCTCGACAAAATGCGTCCTGTCAACCGCGAATCGAATTGCAACGAAAACACGTCGCACAACAGACTCGAGTAAGACCAATTCCAAGAGTATCAAAAGACACAATACAAGCGCAAAAAGAGATCCCCATCACGTAACATCAGAGAAAAGTAAAGGTTGGATTAAGATATCGCGAAACGCCAATTGCCCGTCCATCATACATACAGCCCGGATCGCACATTGCATCATCCGCAAGCTCACCACTTCATGGCACCTGTTCCGTCTTTGGGTGCATGAACCACACACCCCCACATACATATCAGCCATCGGAGCTGAGATGCCTTCCATGAGATCCCGCTACTGGAGGCTGTAGAGCGAGACTGTTTTCCGGATCCTGTCGTACCATCATGATCGAGACGCTGTTCAAGTTCGTAAAAGGATCGATCAAAACCAAAAGAAATCGCAAAGGAAAATTCCAATGTCCCGTCTCCGGGCACATGCCGTGCTTATCGGCTAGCATTCATCACTAGCCAGCCCTCGTCGTCTTCCGTGGAATTCTGTGTGAAAAATCACCAGAGGCAAGACACAACCCCAGGGCTTCATTATTCGTTCCAATTCCAGATCATGCCATATCGTAGGGTGTTTGACTGAGGCTGATTGCCAACATTTGTCTATACCACTAGTTCTTGAAGTGGAGGACAACTGCAAAGACAATGTTAGCTCTGCGTCACTAGCACGGTGTATACCATAGTCAGACCCAACATACTTGGTAAGATGATGATCAAGAGCAGGATGATGATGCCGACAATGATGCAAATGCGCATCTTCATGTCCTTCCACCACATCTGCTTTCTGACCCTGTTCGCACCACGACGGAAGCCTTGGGCTGACACAGCCAGGTTGTCTGTCTTATCTTGCAGGTTGTCGATGCGCTCGCCACGCTCATTGGCCATGTTGATGTTATTGCGCATCGTGTTGATAGTACTTTGCATGTTCTGTGGAGACTGATGTCAGTCACTTGATCGCACATGAAGAAAAAAAAAAATCCGTTCTCCAGTCCAGAGCCATGACCACAGCAAGGCGTAAATGATCATGTTAACAATGCGCCTCTTGACTTGTGCAAGTGCCAAGCAAGCATTGATGCCAGACTCGTGATTCAGCGGCGCAGCGAAAGATGGCAAGAGCCAGGTCAACAGAGGCAGCTTCGGCAGTTCCGGGCTTTGGGATAGTCATCAAGCTCGAATGGAATATGGCCAGAATGATGTGCCGTGGAGAGTACCCTCAGCGTATCGCCAGTTCCCTTCTGATAGGACTAGGTCTCGAGACGATGGGACCTGTCTTCTCGTGCTGTTGACGGCGGCCGAGCCACTGTAGCTGAACGTCCGACTGCGTGCTGACGTAGTTCGCGTTGAACGCCAGCTCTGAACGACTTGTGATGGCGCCGCGCGACATGGCGATATGGGAAAGAGTGTGTAACAGAAGTAGAGCAGGCACAGGCTATCGACTTACTCCTTGGATCTGGGCGATTCTAGGGTCGCTCGACTGGGCGTTCTCGCCCGGGTAACGGGCATCGGGGTCGTAGCGTCCGTCGGCCATTGTTGCTGGTGGTTCTGGATGTACAAGAAATCAATTTGGGTGGTGTTGTCGAAAAGTGCGATGGCGATTTGGCAAGAGACTGGAGTCGCTTGAACAGTCGAGCGGTATTGATGGCGGATTTCGAGAGGAGGGTATCGTCGAGAATGCTGTAAGGAGAAGAGGAGAAGAGAGAGTTGAGAGCTTGGCGATACGGTAAAAGGTTGCGGAAGGAGGAAGTCAATGGACAGGTGAGACGCTTTGCTTTGGCCCTGAACTGGGGCAAGGTGGCAGGGCGGGCGGGCGGGCAGGGTAGCGGTGGGCTTTGCTTGGCTCCAGTGCGTTGCTCTCTGGGAGCAGGCAGGTCGCAGCGCCCAGGGTGGTCCCAGTAGCAGGCCGGAGTTGGGGCTGGCGTTGCCGCTCTTTTGACAGCGCCACCGCCTAACGCCGAGGGGCCTGTGGTTGTTAGCACAACACGCATGTCTGGCGGGAGGCCACTAACGTAGGGAGAGGATTGCGAGATAGCCCAGGCCAACCCGTCTCAATGTGCGCCCACCCCAACCTCTGCCTGTATTTCAGCTGCCCAATCTGTCAAGCGCGTGGCCCAACCCCCAAATTCAAAAACCCTTGCAGTATTCCAAGGGCCTGGGATTCCACAGCTGGGCTTCGCTTTGATGGCGCATGTGCAGGTCTGGCTGCCTCTTCCGTCGCCTTCCATCCGCCATCACGAGCTGAGCATTTGCTTGTCTGGTCAGTGATGGTGGAGCATTACGCATTCCTGGCCTACGAGCATGCTTCGCGCCGCGGGGCAGTGCAGCCAGGCATGAAGTCCCCACTTCATTGTCATAGGGCCCAAGTTCACTTCCGTCACCAACAGAAAGGGTCCCTGCCTGTTTCCTCCTTGCCATCTTCTGGCTACTGAGCAAGTGCTCGTTAGGTAAGCAATGTCTCCGTAGTGCTATGGTACATAGTCCATAGTGCGTGCTTGGCGTGTCAAGTAGTGTGCATTGGATATTCTTACGCGCCAACTCGTTGCATCTTTGTTTCATCCTGCGTTCTACCACACGCTACGTCCGGTCTTTGGGCACTGGTGCTCAACCTGTGCAACACGTCTTTTGCGTGCGCGCCCTAGGTCGAGTGTCAAAGTATCCTCCGCACGCGTACAGGGCTTCGAGCACAGGTGTAACGTGGTCCGAAGACAACCGTGTCCCTGGGAACATTTGCTCAACTGGCAAAGACGAGCAGAGTGACAAGTTCAGCCACTCAGCTTTGTTGGCTGTCACATCACAGTCTTGCCTTTTGCCACCCACCACACGCATCTGCCTCGTGCCGCAAACAGGACCGTATTGTTGTTTGTGTCAACGCTCGATGCGACGAGCCGTAGTCGCTCCCTCAGCCCTACGTCTCCCCTTCCTCCGATCTCCTGATTGAGTAACAGTATCATTCTCTATTTCAAAACCCGCCAGCTATTCAACAAAAGCCTTCAGCAGATCACTACTTGGGGGCAACTTGGGCCGGCTTATACGCACACCTTGAGCTTAAAAACAACACTATTCATAGTGCCATTAACTGACAACTGAAAGGGCCGCTTTTGGTGCCCACGATCTGCAGGAACATGGCAAGCGGCGGCGGTCGCGCGCTTTGGAAAGCTTATCCTTGCTGTCCCGATATGCATGACGTTGGTGAAGGCGGCCGGTGGGAACCAATATAGTAGCTCGAGGATATCTCCTATTTCCATTATTGTTTCTCCAACTTCTTCCTGGCAAGGACTATATGGTCAGAGAATATCATAAGTTGATTATTCAAATGCAGTTCAGATCCTTGCCATGAAGCCATCATATCATTAGCTTTTGCTTCACTTTCTAGAGGCTCTTTGTAGACTAACGTCATATAATTTTGATCAACAACTGATGCCAAAACCCTTCCCATAATACAGCCAGCCACCCCTCAGCCTACTATCAAGAACAAGAAACTCCCATACCCACAAATTCGAGCTCTCACTTTCCTCCCACGACGCTCAATAAAAACCCACCAAGCAATGTCCCGCCCTTGGGTCCTCATCACGCCCGCCAGCCGTGGCATAGGCCACGCCCTCACACGCCACCTCCTCCGCACCACCACCCTGCCCATCCTGGCCACCTCGCGCACAAACCAAGATGCCGTAAGGAAAAGCCTCCTCGCAGATTTAGAACTGGATCTCCCCAGCAAAACCACATCAACCTCGCCATCGTCCCTGTTATCGCCCTCGGACCGACTCCACGTCCTGCCTCTCGATGTAACCGACGAAGCAACCATGCGCGAGGCCGCTCAACGCGCTGCAGAACTATTTCCTCCATCCACGTCATCTTTACCAAGGGGCCAGCAGCAGCAGCAGCAGCAGCAGCAGCAAAAGCAGCAGCAGCAAAAGCAGCAGCAGCAAATACAACAACATAATAATAGCAGTAGCAGCAATGATCGTTACCATCTCCACCTCGCCTTTGCCATTCCCGGGATATTACACCCAGAAAGATCACCCAAACAGGTGGATGCCGAGGACGCTCTCATGACCTATCGCGTGAATACCCTGGGTCCCTTGCTGTTGATGAAGTGGTTTGGCGAGTTTCTTCCGCGCAAGAGTACCATTCTCACCACCACCACCAATACCAACAGCGACAAAAGTAATGGTACAATCATCCCCGCGCACGCAACCTGGATAACCATGTCCGCGCGCGTGGGCAGTGTAAGCGATAACCGCAAAGGAGGGTGGTACAGCTACCGAAGCAGCAAAGCAGCCGTCAACAGCCTGGCAAAGAGCTTCGACCTCCATTTAGCGACAAAGAGCGGCGATAAGGCAATGTCGATTGCCTATCACCCTGGGACGGTGAAGACAGACTTTTCAAAGGAGTTCTGGGCCAGCATGCCCAAAGAGCAGCTACTGGAGCCCGAATATGCGGCTGAGAAGATGGTCGAGGTGGTGACGCAAAAGGTTGGCCTTCAGGGCAGAGGTAGATGCTGGGATTGGAAGGGACAAGAAATATTGCCGTAAATGAAAAAGGGAGTCATGAAACCCATCTTCTAAAGAGTAACTCGTTGAACAATTTTTGATGACCGACATTTGCACCCTCAAGTTCTATTATGGTATCTAGCATCTTCCGGCATGAGCGCTTGCCCCAGCGCCGCAAATTTCGAAGTCGTCAACTCATACAATATACAAAGCAATCGTTCGTAGGTCTCATTGCGATAGTAATGGTAGTGGTAAGAACGGGAGTCGGATCACAGCTGCACATCTTGGAAGGATGCCCGGCTTGCCGGTGATGGCTCCGGTTCATCCGCGTCCTCAAAGGCTGTCAACTTCGGGTGTACCGCCAAGTTTTCCTGTTTGCCTGCTGCTTTGGACTGGGGCTCCTCCTCTTCTTTGGCCTCCTCGTTGGCCTTCTCGTCGACGACTTCTCCCTGTTCTTCTTCATCTTCTTCTTCAGATTCTTCTTTGTCGTCCCCATCCACGGCTTCTTCCTTGTTCACAGCTGCATAGCCATTCTCTGGTTTCTCTTCCTCATCGCGCTTCTCGCCGCTGCCTTCTCCATTCGTGGCTGGCGGGGGGGATGGGAGGTCTTTGTCCTTGGCAGGCGGTGTGGGAGCTTGTGCGGGTACTGGTGCCGGTGCCGGGGATGGAGCCGGAGGGCTAGCTTGTGGGATGGGAGATGAATGTTGCTGCTGCTGCACCTGCTGCTGCTGGTGCTGTTGATGCTGTTGATGTTGATGGTATTGTTGTGATGCTGTGCCTGGCCGGTCTTCAACAGGTGGTCCTGGCCGCAAAGCGTCCAGGTAGAATTTAGTAACACCCAGAATACGGCCGCTCTTCTCACATGCGTCTACCCACTCTGGCCGTACCACGGGTATGTTCATCTCGACGGCCTTCTCCCACTGCATGCCTCTCCCTTCGGTCGTGACAAAGTGCGTAGTATCTATGCGCACACTGTCGACAATCTTGGCGCCAATGCGGTCCACAGCAACAGCCAAGTTCTCGCGCATGGATTGCGGCAATATGCCAATTGTTATGGTTATGCCACTCAGGTCCGTCATCTTGTGCGTCTGGACTTCGACCTTGTCACTTGTGTATGTACCAGCAGTTGTCCTCAGCACCAGGTGGAAAGTGTACTTTGTGTCGACTGCCAAACCAGAGATTTTTGTGGTGTGCATCTGGAGAGGTTTCGGAATGATGCCAGCCTTGTTGTTGTTGCGGAACAGGGAAAGGCTGATCAAGTCGGCAGTCGCAAGCTCAATGGGGTCCCACTCGAGGACGACAGACGTCTGCGTCGCATTGCGGCACCGCAGGATGGGGGTCGATGGTAGTGCAGCGCCAAAGGCATTGTAAATCTTGTCTTGCAGGGCTTGGAAGCGCTGCTCGGCTGCGGACTCGGAGGATGTGTTGCGCGCAACAGTAATATCGACAATGGAGCCCGAGGAGATGTCGGGTGGGAGAAGAATAGAGGGAAATTCAATCTAGAAGTGCGATTAGCAACCAATGGACACCAACACAAGAGGCACCAAGACCACAATTGATGGGCTTGTTCCTCCACAGTGCAAGCAAGTACACGCGACTTACCAGTCGCTTATCCTGGGTGAGCAGGACAGTGACGCCGGCATCGACCTTGCCAACGGTCAAGGACACAAGCATCTTGTCGGATCGTGTCTTTCAACCTCAGAGTCTGGGTCACGATGACAATGCAGATTGGCGGTTCTGTGAACAGCGCGGAATTGGCAGTGGTGATGGTGTAGGTGGCTTGGACAGAATGCTAAGTTTAGAGCTGTTGGAAGTTGGCCATGGGTATGGTCGCTCGTGAAACCAGAACAGAGTGGCAGCAGCAGGGCTGGTCAGATGACTTACGTAAGCCATTCCAAGGGCGTCAGCCAAAAAAGGGATACAATAACGAAGCAAATGGCTTCGCAAAGTCCAGGTTGGTACAATGTAATTGGTCAGCTGTGGCCGTCAAAAAAAGGCATAAATCCATCGTAAACTGCTTTTTACTGTGTCGAAAGTCATCTTGTCTTCAGGGTATCTTCAAGTTGCTACATATAGTACAGCCCATCCTTTGTTCTGCCTTCCTGCAAGGCTGCGGCAGTCTGCAGTCTTTTCTCCTTCGCCTCAGACCGTGAAATGATTACGGGTCTTCACTCCAACGATTCAATCATAGCAAATTTCCTGCAGATATTGAGTGAATGCCGATCTCTTATTCTTGTTTTCGCTGACCTGTCTGCCCGCCGAATCCCAGCCTCTG